>JARBWK010000001.1:201418219-201551828 GCA_030556195.1 Anolis apletophallus | reverse complement strand
AGCGTCCCGAGGACCAAGGGCGGGATCTGGGACCACCCCCAGAGTTATACCCAAATGTCTTACGGGTGTACTGTGAAGGTTGGTTGCGAGGCTTTTGCTGGTAGGGTTGGTACGGGAAGCCATACGAATGGGCCGCACGAACGGACTGGTGCTTCTCCTTCAGCTGGGTGTCCGTGTCAGGGTTGAAGACGCCCTCGTGATGCATGGGCATGTCCTCTGCGAGGTTCTTTCCCTCTTCTGACAAGGTGGAGGATCGTAGCCACGCAAACCTCCTGATGGAGGTGGAAGTTGCGAAAGGCTTCCCAGCCCCTTTCGGCCATGTGCTTGGCCATATCTTTCTGCATCTTGGTGCAGAGCAAGGCCTCCGTATAGAAGGACCTGGAGAAGCGCTGGTCTTCGGCAGGCAACAACTCTAGAAAGGGGAGTATCTTGGTCCAGAGGTATGACTGGTATCCGCTGAGGTACGTCGCATAATGCGCCATGCGCGTGAAGAGGCCAGCGGACAAATGCACCTTCTTGCCCATTGCATCCACGCGCTTGCCGTCTTTATCGATGGGCGTAAGTGCAGCCCCTTTAGGTCGTTTGGTTCTGGCCACATCCACGACCACAGTGTTAGGCTTCTGGGGCCTGGCGATCCACTCCGCGGAGGAGAGGTCCACCTTGTAGAAGCTGTCCAGTCTCCTGGGCACCGCAGGTGCCGCATAGGGAGGGATATCAGGGACATCCGTAAGCTTGAGGATATAAGGCAGGGCAGGTACCGCGGAGGAAGACGACGGAGCCTGCTCCTCAGAGGTCCACATGTGGTCCTTTACCACCTCCGGGGCCTTAACTGCAGGCAACTCCAAGGACTTAGAAAGCCTCGCCATGAGGGCGAGAAACTTAGCAAAGTCAGTTGGGGCAGGCTGGTCATGCTCCAGGTCTTTATCCCTCAGGTCAATGACCCTCTCCTCATCTGAAGGGCAGGGGGTATCAGCATCCTCTTCCCCCTCACTGGCTTGCATGTAAGGCATCATAGGTAGAGCAGCAGGCGTAGCCATCTGTGTAGCCACAGCCATGCTATTAGGTGGGGCGCCAGCTGATGCAGCCAAGTTGTAATGTAGGGGCTGGCCCATAGGGGGAGCCCAAGGCATCCCCATGTGGAAAGGGAACACAGGAGGAGCCATCTGGGAGGCTGGAGGAGGGAAATAAACATACTGGCCCTGGGGTGAAATCTGCCAGTAGCCTGCCTGTGTCGGGGCAGGGAAGGCCATAGGAGGCGGGGCCGGTAGCGAAGGGCCTGCCGACGTGGAGGCAGCATCAGGAGGGAGGCAGCGCTGCCGGCCTCGATCCCTTCTGGGAGAGGCCGCCCTGGAACCTGCAATGCTGGAGACGGGGGAAGCAGAGCGATCCCGCTGGCCACAGCGCGTCTCGCGGCTTGAGTGTCGGGATGGAGGACGTGCCCGAGCTCGAGCTGGGGAAGCGTCTTGCAGTAGCTGCAAAGGAGGAGCCGGTCCCGTAACAGGGAGCTCTGCAGCGTCCAGGAGAGCCAATGCCTCCTCCAGCACAGCTGAAGGCATCAAGGTAGGCATTACTGGGGAAGGCTCATCCTCCAGCGGGGTTCCCGGTCTGGGAAGGCTTTGCGCATGCTCCGGCAGCGCGCCGGCGGGAGCCGCCATCTCTAAAACCCTTGCCTGCACCGCTGGTGGAGGAGCGTGGGCTGAGGCGGGGGGAGCTTTTCCCGCCAAAGAGGCTGCGTTTTCAGCAGCACCAAGAAGAGGAGCGCCATCTTGGGGCTCAATGTTCTTCGTTTTCTTGGTCCTTTTCTTGGGCGCTGCCGCCATCTTGGTGGGGGCCGTCTTCTTTCTTAAGCCAGCAGACGGGGCTTTCCCAGTTGGGGAGGCTTCCTGGAGCGCCTTTGCGGGAGGGGCCCCCGGGGGGGTCACTTGCTCTCCTCTTGGAGCCGTGATTTCGGGAAATTGAAAGGGAGGAGGGGAGACCAGCACGGAACGTTCGTAGAGAGCAGCCTTCATCCTCACCGCGCGGTTCTTCCTCGTCTGGGAGGTGAAGGCCCTGCAGATGGAACAGCCCTCAGGACGGTGGGCCTCCCCCAAGCAAGCCAGGCAAAGAGCATGGCTGTCAGTGTCAGGAAAAATGTTAGGGCAAGCCCCACATTTCTTAAAAGCCGTAGTAGCCATATTGCACTCACGCCCGGCTGTAGAATAGTCGTAGACAAGTCGTTTGGTCAGGAGAACAGAAATCAGAATAGTCAAGTCCGGTCCTAGGTCAGTCAATTATAAATCAGTATTCAGGTAGCTCGCTGGAGCAAAGGTTCCTCTGTATTGCTTTGACAGCGGAGAGAGAGAACTGAATGAAGCCCCTCCCACTGGCTATATATAGGGAGTGAGGTGGGCGGGTCTTCTGTCAAATTGATCTCTTTAAGGTTCCGTAGTTATTGCGCAAGCGCAGGAGATATATCTAATGTACTAATGCACAGTGACCACGAAAAGGCAACGATGAATATTTTGGATCCCTTCATCAGCAGATATTTGTCAAGAGCAGAGCAGCGTTTGGAGAGAATCCACCACCATCCACAAAGGGGACTGTCAAGGTCACTCTATTCTGTTATGGCAGATGGTTTAGTCACACACACATATAAAATACACATCAAATCTGCACATATTTTATGACAGTGGCCAGAACAGAAACAGATGCCCTCTTTCTCTCTCTCCAGGTGACAAAATGGGGTGTGGGAACGAGATGAAGATACCTCCGCAGGTGGAACCATTGCCAGCAGAAGCATCTCAGGGGAGTTTGTACGTGGCACCCACCATTCAGAAGACGGGATACCAGCTCAGAGGTCAGGAGTCGAAGAAGTTCAAGGAGACGAAGAGGAAACACACCAAAAGCCTTACAGGTGGTGATAACAAGGCCTCCACAAACACAGGGAAGCCCCTGTTCTCCACATATGGGAGAAAACACCACAATGTGTCAGGTGGGTTTGTTGATCTGAACCCAATAAAAAAAGATGCTGAATGTCCTGAGGATGGAGAAAGAAGCCAGAGCCACGGACAGTCTTTACGGAGATCCCCAAATGTTCCTACAGGAAAGAAACTGCAGAAATGTGCTACTAGTGAGCATGGCTTCAAATCTCGAGGGCACCTGGCAAGCCCCCAGCAAAGTCACACTGGAGAAAAACCACACCAATGTTCTCAGGGCGAGAAAAGCTTCAGATGGAAAAATAATCTGGTGAGGCACCAGGGAAGCCTTACTGGGGTGAAACCCCATAAATGCTCTCAGTGTGGCAAGCGCTTCCCTCACAGCTCTAACTTGAAGAAGCATCAAAGAATTCATACTGGAGAGAAACCCTATGAATGCTCTCAGTGTGGCAAGTGTTTCACCCAGAGAGGCACCTTGAAGAGGCATCAGAGAATTCATACTGGGGTGAAACCTTATGAATGCTCTCAGTGTGGCAAGTGTTTCGCTCAGAGATCTACCTTGAAGGGCCATCAACTAATCCATACTGGAGAGAAACCCTATGAATGTTCTCAGTGTGGGAAATGCTTCCAACGGAGTGGACATTTAACTGTCCATCGGAGAATCCATACGGGAGAGTAATGTTATATACAGACAGTAATAAAAGTTTGACAAAAGTAGTTCTGATGCCATTTGGTTGTATCCACCATTTGGTTGTAACTGGAATCATACAACCAGTTCTCAGTGTGGGAAATGCTTCCTCCCCAGAAATAGAGGTGTTATATACAGACAATAAAAAGTAAAAGAGTCATTTTGAATTTGGTGCTCCTCCCCAGAAATAGAGGTGTTGCTGTAAATAAAGATCATTTTGAATTCTGCTCCTGTCTTTTGGGGTATTGGCGCTCCCTCCCAATTGGGTGTCATCTGCAAACTTGATGATCCTGCCTTCTCACCCTTCACCCAAGCCAGGGGTCCTCAAAGTACGGCCCGCAGGCCACATGCGGCCCGCTGAAGGCATTTATCCGGCCTGCCGAGGAGGAGGCCTCCCTCTCAGTGGAATCAGTCTTGGATCTGCTAAACGTAGAGCTCTGTTCTTTCTGTCTCCCCCTCACGCGCTCTCTCTCTCTCCATGTTCAAGTCTCTCCCATTTTCTCCTCTTTTTCTCTTCCTCTTTTCTCTCTCCCTTTCTCCTCTTCTTTTTATATCCCTTTCTTCTGTGCAGGCAATAGGTAGCCCCGAAGCCTCTCCTGGACACCCAGCCCACCCTCCTTCCATCCACCTCTACCTGGGCGCAGGGCTCAAGGAGGCCCACAAACCCTGCCCCCCCCCCCCCCGAGGAAGGGGAGAGTGGGCGCAGCAGAAACGCCAGCCTCCCGGAGGAAAGACGTCTCCCCAAAACCTGGGCTTCCTTTTCTTTCCTCTGCTTCTCTTCGCCAAATCCAGGCTCCTGTTGTGGAAACAGCCGTTAGGCAGGCTGTTGGGAATTGTGGGAATTGAAATCCAAAACACAGGGAGGGCCCAAGTTGGCCCCCTTCCTGCTTTAAAGAATACCAATGATTGGGTTGTTGTAGGTTTTTCGGGTCGTATGGCCATGTTCTAGAAGCATTCTTTCTTGACATTTCACCTGCATCTGTGGCAAGCAACCTCTGAGGATACCTGTCACAGATGCAGGCGAAACATCAGGAGACGATGCTTCTAGAACATGGACACGCAACCTGAAAAACCTACAACAGCCCAGTGATTTTGGCTATGAAAGCGTTGGCGATACCAATGATATTTAATTCTGTTGTACTGTTCCATATATATTATATGGCAACGTGGACTCTGATAATGCAGTTCAAAGCAGATATTGTGGATTCTCTGCTTTGATATTCTGGGTTATATGGCTGTTTGGAAGGGGTTCTCTGTTTATCCCAGGTTATCTGGCAGTGCAGACTCAGAAACCAGGCCCACGGTCTCCTTGTGGAGACAAAAAGCGGTGTATAAATAAACATAATAAACATAATAATAATAATAATAATAAAGCCCTCTTCTGATCGCCTGCTTTGGTCAGACCTTCCAACCTGGAATCACACTCTGTAACCAAATTGGAGAACAAAAATCTGTTCCTGGTTTGAAAATGTTCTTTCCTGATTAATTGTGCGGCCCTGACTTTGAAAGTAGTTGTTCTCCTCCAGAGACTTTGTGTGGCTGCCACACACTGTGATGAATCTCTGGGTCAAGGGAGTTCTGCTGCCAAGTTGGGTTAAATTCCATTGTTGGGACAGTTCGGGAGGCCCTTCCATTGCAGGAGCTACGGCAACTCCCACATTTGTCCGCTTGTCTTCCCAAGAGATTTGCAGGATTTTTCGGAGGCAGCGCTGATGGAATCGTTCCAGGAGTTGCATGTGACGTCTGTAGATAGTCCATGTCTCGCAGGCGTATAGCAGGGTTGGGAGCACAATGGCTTTCTAAACAAGCCCCTTGGTCTCCCTACGGATGTCCCGGTCCTCAAACACTCTCTGCTTCATTCGGAAAAAGGCTGCACTCGCAGAGCTCGGGCGGTGTTGCATTTCAGTGACAATGTTGACTTTTGTGGAGAGGTGGCTGCCGAGGAAGCAGAAATGGTCAACATTTTCTAATGTTACACCATTAAGCTGCATTTCTGGCATTGTTGTATTTATTTATTTTATTTATTTCTGGCATTGGTACCCCATCAATTCTCTACCCGCGAAGGGGGACTCAGGACGGCTTACATTTGCAACGGTACAAGGCCGCTACGTCCTAAATACAAGAATATAATCACAGTCACATAAATAAACATTAAAACAGTTACATGATCATTACAAACAAAATATATAGCATTAGTTAAAACCATAAAACAAAGCGCAATGTCATCTGCCGCAACGCCATTCCAGTCATTGTCCGATAAAGTGCAAATAATATCTGCTGCACGAAAGCCTGGTCCCAGAACCACAATTTTTTTTCCTGAAAGCCAGGAGGGATGGAGTCATTCTTTTCTCTTTTGGGAATGCGTTCCATAGGCGGGGGCCACCGCTGAGAAGGCCCTGTCTCTCGTCCCTACCAAATGCATTTGCGATGTTGGCAGGAGCGAGAGCAGGGGCTCCCCAAATGATCTTAGGCTGCGGGATGGGACATAGAGGCAGGTGCGTTTGGACAAGTAAGCTGGGCCAGAAACCTATAGAGCTTTATAGGTCAATACCAGCACTTTGAATTGGGCTCGGAGATGGACCGGCAGCCAGTGGAGCTGACACAACAGCTCCCTCTATGTCGCCCCAGTTAGAAATCTGGCTGCTGCCCGTTGGACCAGCTGTAGTTTCAGAGCCGTCTTGAAAGGCAGCCCCACGTAGAGCACGTTGCAGTCATCTATTTCGGATGTAACTAGAGCTTCCTCTTCGTCCTGGAAAAAGTGACGGGTGGAGTGCCATCAGCAGGGTTTTGTCCTTGGTCCGGTCCTGTTCAACATCTTTATGAATGCCTTCGATCAGTGTTTTTCAACCTTTTTTGAGCCGCGGCATATTTTTTACATTTACAAAATCTTGGGGCACACCACCAACCAAAATGACACAAAATGACACCCTAACACAGTAATACATATAGTTAATATGTTTTTAAATGTATTTATACACTCAGTGTGGAACCTGGATCTGTTTCGATGAACACAACATAGATATCCTGGCAGGAATGGCAGAAAGACACAAACTTCCCACACACAACTCCCATAACCAAGAGAAAATACTATAAGAGTTTGGTGGGCTTTCACCTTGGGTTTTGGAGTTGTAGTTCACCTATATCCAGAGAGCACTGTGGACTGAAACAATGTTGGATCCGGACCAAACTTGGCATGAATACTCAATATGCTCAAATGTGAACACAGATGGAGTTTGGGCAAAATAGACCTTGACATTTGGGAGTTACAGTTTCTGGGATTTTTAGTTAACACACAATCAAAGAGCATCCTGAACTCTTGCAACAATGGAATTGAACCAAACTTGACATATCGAACTCTCATTACCAACAGAAAGTACTGAAAGGGTTTGCTTGGGAATTGACCTTGAGTTTGGAAGTTGTAGTTCACCTACACCCAGAGAGCACTGTGGACTCAAACAGAGAGCACTGTGGACTCAAACAGAGAGCACTGTGGACTCAAACAACACACTCCATCTGTGTTCACATTTGAGCATATTGAGTATTCATGCCATGTTATGTTGTTGTTTGTTTTCTATCCAGAATCACAATGTTGGAAGGAGGCTCACCACTTTAAGGTCCCTAAAACAGGCACGGGAAAACTTCGGCCCTATGGGTGCTTTGGACTTCAACTCCCACCATTCCTAACAGCCTGAGGCCCTTTCCTGCTTAAGTGGCTGAGGGGGGAAAGGAAAAGAGCCCGAGGCTGCTAGGAATGGTGGGAGTTGGGAGTCCTAAACACCTGGAAGGTCCAAGTTTGCCCATGCCAGCTTTCGACAGACACCTCTTCCTTCCCCTTCTCGCCCTTTCTTCTCCCTCCTGCCTTTTTCTTGCCGCTTCTGCTGCCATTTTGATCCGAGGGGGCAGCGTGAGCGTGTTCAAGAGGGGAGGGAGGAAGACGTGGGGCAAGTCTGTGCAGTAGCGTGAGCAAAGCGAGGCAAAGCGAGCAGAGCGAGGCTGGGAAGAAGGGAGCCCGAGTGGAGAAGAAAAAGTGTTCGGCAGGAGGGGGAAGAAAGGGTATGGGAGGTTCCCATTTCCCACGGCACACCTGATGATCACTCACGGCACTCTAGTATGCCACGGCACACTGGTTGGGAATCACCGACTTAGATGAAGGGTTAGAAGGTTAGATCACCAAGTTTGCGGACAACACCAAATTGGGAAGGAGAGCCAATGCTCCAGAAGACAGGAGCAGAACTCAAAACAGTCTGAACAGATTAGAGAGACGATTGGGCAAAACTAACACTCTGAAGTTCAACAGGGACACATGCAAGATACTCCACTTAGGCTGGAAAAACATGAAATGCAGAGATACAGAATGGGGGACGATGCCTGGCTCGACAGCAGGACGTGTGAAAAAGATCAGGGTCCTCGTGGACAAGTTAAACAAGAGCCAACAATGCCATGCGGCAGCAAAAAAAGCCAATGGGATTTTGGCCTGCTGACAAAGGAGTAGTGTCCAGAAGTAGGGAAGTCATGCTACCCCTCAATTCTGTCTTGGTCAGATCACACCTGGGATACTGGGCCCAATTCCGTGCCCTGCAATTTAAGGGAGATGTTGAGAAGCTGGATTGTGTCCAGAGAGAGTGTGCCGTGGCACCCGGTCTCTATATTCAGGAAGGGCGAGGACATAGGCCCTCTCTGCCGGGGGATTGCTTCTTGCCTTCCTTTAGAGCAGGCCCACATTTCCATATTCCCCAACATATATTTCTCAAGGAACAAAGCAAGCAGAGAGGCTTTGGAGCTAAAAGGCCATTTTTAAACATTAAAAATAAACAAAGAGACATGCCACAGAACAATCAAGCACCCACCCCAAAGTAAAAAGACCGACCTTTGAGATGCGGTAAGGAAATGACCCCAAAGCGTCCTTCTCCTCCTCCTCCGTCATTGCTCCTATTTCCACGCCGCCAGCATGCGTGCTGCCTCCAGAGCTCACGAGAAGTCCGAGAGGCAGAATGGGCGCTTCTGCGCATGCGCGGGCCAGCCATGCATCGCGTCATTCAGGCCAGGCCCCTTTGCGCTCCTTCGACTGTGAGTGGCTGGAGAAGGACGGAGGGAGGAGGAGGAGGAATCCAAAAGAGGGGGCCCATTCTGCCTCTTGGACTCTGGAGCTTTTGGAGGCGGCACGCGGGCAGGGAGGAGCAACGACGGCGGACTTCTTTGCAGCGTGCAGGGGCACGTGAAGATTTAGAGGCTTGGGGCTCCCAAGGACCAAGCTGAACACTTTAGATAACTGAACAGGTTTACTTGCCTAAAACTTAATTTATTTGCACTCAGGCACTTTACTTTGCTCCCCAAAAGGATAAAGAAAAATACTTTACAGTCTCTTAGTTGCTTGGGTCCTGGAAGCTTCAGCCGGATGGCTCCCCAAGCCCTCTCTGTCTTCATGGTCTCGAGGTAAGGAAGGTATGGGACCTTCCTCTGAGTGCCAGCCGACTAGTTCGAAGGCACCTGGGTCTCCTCAGAGCTACCCAACCGTCCGACATGTTGGGCTTTCTGCATGAGACCCAAGGAGAGCCTTTGCCTTGTGTTGAGAGATGGCTTGACCAAGGCTGACCCTGGCAAACCTTCAGATATCTCCTCTTCTGGAGGGATCCAGGAAAACTCTGTAAGAAAATGGCTAGACTTCCAAGTCCCTGGGAAAAGGGGTGGGACAAACTCAATTGGACTCTGTTAACAATGATTGACAGGTATTAGGGACCAATCAATGACACCATTACCTCTGCAAGCAGTGCAAAACTGAACAAGATTGCAGAAACACAATATAACAGTGCAAAACCTTATAAACTCAATGTTTCCCATGCAAGTGGCGCTTGCTGCGCCGGTACAGAGAGAGAGAGCGACTCAAATGATCAAGGGTCTGGAGAACAAGCCCTACGAGGAGCGGCTTAAAGAGCTGGGCATGTTTAGCCTGAAGAAGAAAAGGCTGAGAGGACACATGATGAGGGCCATGTATAAATATGTGAGGGGAAGTCATAGGGAGGAGGGAGCAAACTTGTTTTCCGCTGCCCCGGAGACTAGGACGCAATGGAGCAATGGCTTCAAACTACAAGAATGGAGAATTCACCTGAACATGAGAAAGAACTTCCTGACTGTGAGAGCTGTTCAGCAGTGGAACTCTCTGCCCCGGAGTGTGGTGGAGGCTCCTTCTTTGGAGGCATTTAAGCAGAGGCTGGATGGCCATCTGTCGGGGGTGCTTTGAATGAGATTGGATGGCCCGCGAGGTCTCTTCCAACCCAGTGGTTCTGTGATCTCTCCTTCTGGAGAGGAAAGGGGATCGCTCAGACTCCAGGGAAGGGGAGAGAGGAAAGACTCTGAACCTTGATACTCAGAAATGCAAACATGTTGTAGCAAGGCATATTTCATTAGGTTAGTGAAGCCGTAACAGACAGGAATCCAGCAGCAGAGAGTTCCACAGGTCCCTTTCTACCACCTGAGCCGGGTTGCACCAGGACAAAAGACCAGTGAAATAGCTTTCTTCTCTCTGCCTCTGCCTCTGCGCCATTTTCCCTGGATACGTTCTAGCCACACCAACCACAGTAAGCACCCATTCCCTGTAGCAACATCAGTTTCCCCCTGAGGGCACGCATGCACCCCTCTCCTTCACACTTGCTCAAAACTCATAAATCAACCTATGTGATCCATGGCGATTCCAGCAAACCTGAGCCCAGGGCCGGCAGGCTATGGAGGAACCGGCCCAGGGAGGCAGGGCAGAAGGGATACATAGTTCCCCAAGGACCAATTTGGGGATTACTAGTTTCCAAGCACCAAAGCACCCATTTCTTTGTTTCCCATTGCTCTTGATCCGCTTCTGACTCTCCCCGGCTGGTTTCAGCTGAAATATGGCTACACAGAATTCTAGCAGAGAGAATACTGTAAACACACACAAAGACAATGAAATTCTCAGTATAATCAATGTTTCTATATTAGAACCCTAATGAGTTAATGAGCATTCAAAATTCACATTAACACATCAATCATTGGTACTTAATGATACAGGTAAGTAAACCTTGCAACATAAAAATTCACAGTGGACAACAATTCGAGGTACTGTAGGATACGGGGAGTCCAGAAACATTGATTATACTGAGAATTTCATGGTCTTTGTGTGTGTTTACATGGTTTCAGCTGAAAGCCATGCTCCATCTTTGGGATCTGGGACCCTGGAGGGCCCCCTCATCGGCGGACCGGCTATGCGGTATCCCTAGGGCAGGGGTGCTCATTAGGTAACTCGGGAGCTACTAGTAGATCTTTGGCCCTCTTCCAGGTGATCTTTGGGCCTCACCAGCCAGATGGGGCACTCCTGCCATGCGCGCACATACCCTGCGCAGACATGCACTCCTGCTGCTGGCTTACGCTCTCGCGGTGCTTCTTTCGCCTGCAGGGCATTGCAGGAAGAAGGAAGCACGAGGCGGGGCCTCGGGAGGGAGCGCCCTGCCTCTCTCTCGTCCAGAAGCAGCTGTGCAGCCTCCGTTGCCGGCGAGACAGGCAGGGCAGAGCACTCCTTCTGGATACCCCGCCTCGTGCTTTCTCCTTCCTGCAATGCCCCGCACGCAGAAGAAGCGCTGCGTGGGCGGAAAACAGCAGCAGGAGCACAGCGCGCGGCGGTGGGAGCGCACAGCGGCGGGGGCAGGTAGATCTTTTGGACTTGGTTGCTTTAAGAGTAGCTCACATGCTGAAAAAGTGTGAGCACCCCTGCCCTAGGGGTTCTGCCTACGTTTGGGGACCTGAAAGGCCACGGATCCACCTGGCTTGGGGTGAGCAGGACCTCATTGGATCAAAAATGGACTCTCTTCATTCCCTGGACTCTTTTCTGTTTATTTCAAGCCTTCCCTGCATTCAGCTGGCCCTGCTCCGAAGGGGCAGCTATGGACTCTCGCCCCTTTTCCACTGCTGCAATATGGACTTTCTAGTTTCCCCAAGGACAAAGACTTTTCAAGTAAAGCCAGGGCACTGGCTCTCCCCACATGAACGCCAAGACCCTTTCCTTCATTGATTCCCTCTGTTCCTTGGACTTATGGCGCCTCGGAGAAGATACAACATGTGCTTGTTTGTTTTGTATGATCTTATTCTCTGTACGGGCTGCATGGGGAACATGTGTATGGTTGTTGGAAGTTACCTATGTCTTGTATAAGTTTTCCCTTTGTTGTATTATCCCTCACTGTTGTTTCTTGTTTAGGAAAACCTTCTGAAACCCAGCAGGGAATCAGCGAGGGCCGCAATCTAACTGGCAGCTACATTTAAAAAACCAGCCGCGATGTTACCACTGCAGAACTGTTTTAAGGTAGATAGATGCCAGGTTTCTCCGCAGGGGTCTCTCCTCCTCCGTAACTTATACTGGGTCTGCCTGCATATGCTCCCGTGACCTCGGAGGCTTTGTCCGTCAATAGAGCCGTATGTATTCAGACTCTGGAAGATCTTATGAACCCCTTGAGTGAATTTTGGAAGCGGATGACCCTTTGATTAGGCGATTCGCAATCGATCTTGAGAGACCCAGCATGGGAGTGAGTGGCCCGAATGGCGGCGCATGGTCCCGGCTGGGACTCCGAGAGGAAAATCGAGATAACCGAAACACTCACAAGGACAGTACACTCTTGGACCGTTTTGTTTGCCGAGTTCATTGAGAGGCTCGGGCATCTCGGCAACCTGTTGTCACTACTAAAGACGGGCCGGGTTTACCCAAGAGATGCAGACCTCGATTGGGATCTCTCTTGGGATTTTCCCAGGAAACCTGAGGACGTCAAGGAACCTTTCCCTGATGACCCTTCTCCACTTGGCAGCCCCCTTTTGTTCTCCGGCTCTCCCCCGAGAAACGACGAGTCCCTACCTGATCCTTGTCTGGGCCTGAACGGTCCAGGGGTTGGAGCTAGGAAGAGGGAGCCTGGAGAGATACGGCAGAATCGGCCGCTGCCGGGAGTGTGGAGTGATGGGCTTCTACGGAGTTCGTCGACACTGGGGGACTCCAGGAGATGGGGAAGAAGGCTGTGTGGCGACGTCGACTGTTGCGAGCTGGGCTTTTTGGGATAGAGATGGAGACCGCGGATTGTCAGCGGAGGGGGCCTCCAAATGTTGGGCCTCTGTCACCACTGCTGTCTGGGACCCCGACGGATTCCCTGGACCGGGTAAGCAATCAGCGTTGCCTGTTTAAGAGATGCTGTCCCCTGGACCAGGTCATGGCCTGCCCCTGGGCGGCACGGCGGGGCATGGATGCCCCCGGGGCTGCTGCCAAGGTTTGTCCCAGTGCCATGGCATCCCTTTCGGGGTCTCCCAAAGAGGGACCTGGCTTGCAGCGCAAGGGGGACTGCCATCGCTGACGATGTTTGTGCCTGGCCGAGAGGGAGGCTTGGAAGGGCCTCCTAGAGACTAGGGCACTGGGAGACAAGCCAAGAGAGAAGATGGCAGATGACCTTGGGGACCCCCCAGTCACGTCACATCACCGGATTCGTCACGCAGGCGCAGGAGACGCGGACGAAGACGCAGGAAGTCTCTGCATTCTCTACGAGATCTCGCAGATGACGCCATTCCGGCTTCGGCCCAGGGTGATGCAACATCCTCTGAAGCCGGAACAAAATCCGTGGGGCTGGCTCTATCGCCTCAACAAGGAGGAAGTATGGGAGTCAGCACCACCGCTGCTGGGGGGACCTGTTAAGAGTCTCCCTACCTACTTCCAACCGACAAAGGAATTTTGGGCGACCCAAGAAGCGGAGTAAATCCCGCTCCAGGACATTCTGGACGTTGGCTTCAGGAGCTGGGCAAGATCTCGGGATACACCCCGGCCCCGGACACAGGTGGTCGGCATGGGGAAAAGATGTGCTCTTGAGCCCTTAGAATCGGTTAGAGGGTTTAGGTCCTCTCTTCCTGAGGGTAAACTACGTCTGCCACCACGGGACTTGAGTTACACCCCGGCCTCACAGCCTTGTGCCGGCCTTACTGTGAACTACAGGCCGCCGGTCTTCCCATGGTAGCATTATGTGCTGCGGCTGAGGTTCATTAACTGTTCAATTATTGTTGTATCCTGAGTATTTGTTATTTTGTTGTGTGTTGTATTTTGTAAACCGCTCCAAGCCTTCGGGGAGTGGCGGTATATAAATTTGAAATATAAATAAATAAATAAATGTGCAGTTTGTCAGCAAAAAAAATGTGGCAAACAGTCGTTATGACTCACTGGATACCAAGATCAACCACAGACACATGAAGCAAGTATTTTCTGGCAACTGCTCTTTATTTACAGTGAGAGCCCTGTTTCTGCGGAGGATACGTTCCTGGTTGGATTGCAGTTACACGAAATGCTGGATACAAACAAATGGCACTGGAACTACTTTTGTCAAACTTTTATTATTGTCCGTATATAACATTACTCTCCCGTACGGATTCTCTGATGGACAGTTAAATGTCCACTCCATCGGAAGCATTTCCCACACTGAGAAAAAAGAGCCTCCGCCCCCTCGCCCAAAGCGTCACAACAGCTGTTGTAACGCTATGGGAAAAAGAGAAGGCAGGATCCTTCAAATTCTGCCCCTCGCCCAAAGCGTCACAACAGCTGTTGTAACGCTATGGGAAAAGAGGGCGAAGCAGAATTCAAGGCTCCCCGTGGCTCCGCCCCCTCGCCAAAAGCTGGCGTGACGCTTTGGGAGGGAGGAGCCACGGGGGGCTCCCCCCGCCCTCCCAAAGCGGGCAAAACCGCGCACATGCGCACCTTTTTTGTGGATTTTTTAATTTAAAAAATCTATTTTTATTTATTTAAAAGCTATGGGGGGCGTAGGGAAGGGGCTGGGGGGCCGTATGCGGCCCCCGGGCCGGCAGTTGGACAGCCCTGGTATATAACATTACTCTCCCGTATGGATTCTCTGATGGACAGTTAAATGTCCACTCCATCGGAAGCATTTCCCACACCGAGAACATTCATAGGGTTTCTCTCCAGTGTGGATTAGTTGATGGCCCTTCAAGGTAGAGCTGGCCCTTCAAGTGTTGATGGCCCTTCAAGGTAGAGCTGTGATTGAAACACTTGCCACACTGAGGACATTCATAGGGTTTCTCTTCAGTATGAATTCTTTGATGTTTCTTCAAGGTAGAGCTCTGAGTGAATGGCCCTTCAAGGTAGAGCTCTGAGTGAAACACTTGCCACACTGAGAACATTCATAGGGTTTCTCTTCAGTATGAATTCTTTGATGTTTCTTCAAGTTAGATCTCACAGCGAAACACTTGCCACACTGAGAACATTCATAGGGTTTCTCTCCAGTATGAATTCTCTGATGCCTCTTCAAGGTGTTGCTCTCAGCAAAACTCTTCCCACACTGGCAGCATTCATAGGGTTTCTCTCCAGTATGGATTCTTTGATGCCTCTTCAAGGTAGATGTGTTATTGAAACATTTGCCACACTGAGAGCATTTATGGGGCTTCACTCCAGTAAGGCTTCCCTGGTGCCTCACCAGATTAGTTTTCCCTCCTCCTCCTGCAGGACTTGTTGGTCTGCCTGGGACAGCGTCCGCTCAACCCTGTGCAAGAAGACTCTGCAGTCCAGCAGACCCTGGAAATGCAAGACATGTCCATCAAGACAACAGGCAGGCCCTCCTGCATGCGCAACAGCAGTGACAGAGATCCTGATCCGCTGCCCTAATTCTACAGTGTAGATGCATCGCCAAGTGGGCTAATGCTCCTCTTGCACGTTCTATCGAGAGCAATGACATGACAGAGTCAACCTTTTCCAATCAGCGTTTGGGTTCTTAAAAGTAATATTCAAGATCAAGCAAAATAATTCAATAAAATCCTAAACCCTTAAGCTATGCATGGTAGCCATGGGATCAAACACTAGCAGATACCAAGGACGTCCTTTTGTGAGGTCTGACCAAAACAGAAGAGAGTGGGACTATGACTTCCCTCGATCTGGACAATGGACTCCTATGGATGCAGCCACATCAGCTGCCACATCAGACCATTGGCTCACGTTCAGCATTTGGTTTATAAGACTCCCAGATGATCCCTTATTGTTACTACAGCCATTATTCCTACAGCAGACTAATACTTGTGTGCAGAACTAAATGAGATTACATACCTCACTCAGCCCAGCTTCCGTCTTAACTTTACCTTCAGGAGGAAACACTGAAATGGAAGGACTTGGGCCTTTGATCCCACCACCTGCAAAGAGGAAATTGGGTTTTTTAAAAAAGGAGAATGGGTTGGACAGAGTCAAAGGCGGATGCTGGGCAAGTGCAACCAACCCTCCTCCCCATTTATTCAAAATATATTGTTTTCAAAAAGGAACCACCCAAACACCTTCACACCCCATGGGCCACGTTTGTAGTTTTACAAGGGCTTCAGCCTTCTTTGACAGAGAGAGCAAGTAACTCCTTAATTAGCAACTCCTTGGATCCCAAAGTACTGAGCCATATCAGTTAAAGGGAGGCCAGACTACATGAACCCTACAAGGCAGGGGGAGCCTTTGTGTGGCACGTTCATTCTCACAGACCCGTGAAGCCTTACCTAGCAAAGGGATCTCGGCATCCTTCACCGGCTTGGCTTCCTCATACATCTGTCCCTGAGCAGCATCTGGCGACTTCCCTTCCGCCTCCAGGGAACTGACACACACATCCTGCGATGGTTCCTGAAAACCAGGAAGGGAGATTTAGGAAATGGAGGGAAGGAAAGGGAATTCTCTCAGGCGAGTGGGTTTGTGTTTGATTAAATTTTGTTAGACATGGGTAGAAAAATACTGTACAGTTGGAAGAGACCACAAGGGTCATCTAGTCCAATGCTTCTTAAACTGTGGGTCTCGATCCCAAACGGGGGTCCCTTTCACTCAATGTTGGGATCACAGACATTTTGAAAATAGACGTTTTCTGAATGCCACCTAGTGACTGTTTTAAACATTTATCCAAATATGTTTGCAGCGCTTACCGTGAACTCTGCAGAAGATGTATTTCATAAAAAGGAAAGCCAGACTGTCGAGCAAGCCTTGCAAATGCTGATTTGTTATAAGTAAATATTTTAAATACCTGAGATATAGTTTACATACTTATAAGCCCAGGTGATGCAGAAATTTGTCAGGTGGAAAGGGATGATCATGCAAAATTTTAAGAAGCCCTGTCTAATCCAAACCCCATCTGTCACGCAAGAAAATACAATTAAAGCACTCCCAACAGATGGCCACCCAGCCTCTGCTTCTATTGCCCTTGGAGCCTCACCTGCCACTGGGTGGAACCGGCCTCTTGCTGCCTCTTGAGGAGGAAGTCCTCTGCCAGGGCCACAGCCTGGGAACAGCTCTCCGGCCCTGCGCCTCGGACCCATCCTTGCAGGTCTTGGGGAAGGCTGGCCAGGAATTGCTCCAGGACCAGCAGCTCCAGGATCTGCTCCTTGCTGCGTCTCTCCGGCTTCAGCCACCGACTGCAAAGCTCCTGGACTTGGCTGTAAACCCTTCGCGGATCCTCCACCTCTTGGCAGCAGAACTGCCGAAAACGCTGGCGCTGCAGCTCCGCTCTCAGGGCCTCTGCTCTCAAGATGGCTGCCTTCACTTTCCCATAATCCTCTCTGTCTCCGGCGTCCAGGCTCCAAAAGGCCCGCTCTGCTTCTCCGCTCAAGGCGGGCAACAGCCGGGCCGCCCACTCTTCCTTTGGCCAACGACAGGCTTTGGCCACTTCCTCGAAGGAGGCCAGGAAGGCCTTGGCATCTTCCCACGGCATTTCCTCTGCTGGCGGAAGGCTTCCCCATGCCGAGGAAGGTGACTGGAGGGTCTTCAGGAACTCCTGCCATTGGGCTTCCCAGCGCTGCTGCATGCTTTCACCTGGAAGGTCCATGCCTCCTTCCAGTGCTTTCCACGTTGGTCCCTCAGGCACGTATTCAGACTGAACCCTGTTTCCGCCTTTCCCTCCTTCTTTTGGCGTTCCTTCTTCCAGCTGCAGACTTGAGGGATTCGGCTCCTCCTTCCCCTTCCTCTCTTCAAGCCAAACTTCGGTTCTGGAATGAAAAAGGCAGTAGCGTGGCTTCTGGGCAAATACTTTGAACAACAGAGTTGACCGACCTTGCTTTGAATGTGTAGGAGAAAAAGGCCTGCCGTTCTTTCCGTATCCAATGGAATAACTTGATACAGGCAAATGCGACTGGTGGGGATGAGAAACGGGGCCTTCTTGGTAGTGCCCCCCCCCCCGGCCTGTGACATAAACAAACAAACTCCGGGAGGTTCTTCCTAATGTTTATGTGGCATCTCTCTTCCTGGGACTCTCTCCCTAGTGACATCAGATTGGCCCCCTCCCTCCCGTCCTTGAGAAGGAAACTCACAACCTGGCTGTGGGACCAAGCGTTTGAATGATAGAGGCAGCCACTGAGAATAAGGCTCAAGCGATATGAATGACAGTAAACTGATGCGGACTTGGATTTTTAAACCTGCGTGATTTTACCAAATGTTTATTTAATGTAACTGTTTTAAATGAATTCATTTTAAATATATTTTATGATTGTGGAGAGCACCGAATAGTGCTTGTTGTGAAGCCGCCCTGAGTCTCCCTCGGAGGTGAGAAGGGCGGGCTAGAAACGTATGAAATCTAATGTATGAAACCTATATGAATAAAAATGTAATGCTCTTTTGTGGGATTAACATAACTCAAAAACCACTGGGCGAATTGACACCAAATTTAGACACAAGACACCTCTCAGGCCAACGAGTGACCATCGTTCATTAAAACATTGAGGATCACAGCAAAAGAGACTTTAAAAGCCAAGAAAACAAAAAATACGTAACAACACATGCGCTAAACCTCATCTATACACATATATTACACACACAAAACACATATACACATACGGCCACAGCAACGCGTGGCAGGGGACGAGTAGTCTATATAAATACAAATGTAATGTTCTTTTGTGGAATTAAAATAACTAAAAAAACCACTGGACAAACTGAGACCAAAGTTGGACACAAGACACTTCTCAGGCCAACGAGTGACCGTCACTCATAAAAACACTGAAAAACACAACAGAAGGGACTTAAAAGGCCAGAAAAAAACATGCATTACAATGCATGTGCAAAATCACATATACACACACGTATACACACGTATAGACACACAAAACACATATACGAAGACAGGGCCACCGAAACGTTTGGCAGGGGATGGCTAGTCCGTAAACAAACAAACTCCAGGAAGTGCTTCCTAACGTTGAGGTGGGATCTCTCTTCCTGAACCAAGTCCCTGCGACCCGGCCACGGACACCCCTCTCCCCCCGGCCAGTGTTACAGTGGGCGACGGGAGTTATAGTTCACCCACAAGCAGAGGCCACTATGGACACCCCTGACCATGGGTCTGGACCAAGCGTGGGACACGGGCCCCCCGTCACGACCCACAGAAAGTACTGGAGGGGTCTGACCCTGGACGATGGGAGTTATAGTTCACGCATACGGAAGGGGACCTCACCAATCGTGGACCTGAACCTCACTTGGCCCGCAGGCAACTACTGGTGCGGTTTGGAGGCAATGGCAGGCGACGGTGGGAGTTGTAGTTTGCCCACATCCTTATGGTGGAATGTCGTATATAGACAACGAAACTATACATTGCAGAACCACCAAACTCGACAAAATATGGACCATACCACGAGGTACATACAGCGCCAAAAAACCAGGCCCTACGTACCTCCCAACACCCCAAAAAACCCTCACCAAAAAACTGGCAACGGAACTCCCACCCCGGCCTCTCCGCTGCCAGCGCTAACGTTTAGAACGTTCGTACATTGCAGCCAGAGCGCCTCCTCCGCCTCCTCCTTCAATCAGAAAGAGCGGCGGGGGGGGGGCGTGGAAGGAGGAGGGAACACGCCTCCCCTCCCCCAGCCCCTCCCACCTCCTTCCGCCCCCGCCGCCCCAGTCAGGAAGAGCGGCGGGGGGCATGGAAGGAGGAGGGGACACCGGCGGGGGATGGAGGGGGCCGGGCTGAGGAGCAAGCGAGCCGGCTACTCTTAGCCCCTCCGCCTCCGCTTCCTCCTTCCGCCGCCCCCTTCGGTGTTCCCGAACGCTGGCAGGGGATGGAGGGAGGGAGGGGGCCGGGCCGCCGAGGAGGACGAACCGGAGGAGGGAGGAGACAGAGGCTGGCCTGGAGGTGGAGGAGGCAGAGAAGGAGGAAGAACCGGGCGGGGAAGGCAGCTGCCATCAGGAAGGGAGGGGAAGGGAGGGGGGAGGAAGGAAGGAAATGAGGGGCAAGAAAGAGAGAGAAAGAGAGGGAGAGAGATAAAGAGAGACAGAGAGAGATAAAGACAGAGAGATAAAGAGAGAAAGAAAGATAGATATAAAGAGAGAAAAACAGAGAGAAAGAGAGAGACAGAGAAAAACAGACAGAAAGAGATACAGAAAGAGAGAGAAAACATACACAAACATATACACATATACACACAAACATCACCACAAACATACACACACATATACATGAAAACATGCACACATACACACATGTACATGCACATATACATAAGAACACACACATAAACATTATACACATATATACACACACACACATCAGCACACACATATACATACAGACATGCACACATACAAACACTCATATAAACATGCACATATACATAAGAACACAAACATACACATAGACATATATACACACATCAACACATACATAAAGACACGCACACAAACACACATATATACATGCACATATACATAAGAACACAAACATACACAACATACACATATACACACAAACATCAGCACACATATACACACACACACACACCATGTGGGCAGAAGAGGATAGCCACAGACGATGGCACAGCAACGCGTGCAGGGTACAGCTAGTATCTATTATATAAATCGGTTCACGTCATGGGATGTATACCTCAAACAAAGAAACCATACAACGCAGAAACACAATACTTGCCAACAGAAATAGGCCTCAAGCAAGGTACGTTTGTAGCAAAGAAACTTTCCCCCCCAAAACCTAAAAGGCCCCCAAAACAACGAGTAAAAATAAAACTACATTTACCAGCATCCTCCGGGGCAGCCAAAGACTCACCCAGCCTCTACATTCTGAACAACATGATTGGCTGCCAATAAGGCGGTTTGCATAACTGCTGCACTGGCCAGCCAACATGAAAATTCGAACCATAAAAACTGCCAAAACAGAATAAGGAAAAGGCCTGAGCCAATCCCCAACACAAACACCCAAATCACTTCCAACCAAAAATTACACCCCAAAAATCACAGACCACACCCAAAATTGACAGTAAGGCTTCATTAACTTGATTTCCCTAACTAGCCCTCACTTACTGGGAAGCTGTTTACGCTCTAAATTGACAGTAAGACTTCATTAACCTGATTTCCCTAACTAGCCCTCACTTACTGGGAAGCTGCTTACGCTCTGAATTGACAGTAAGACTTCATTAACTTGATTTCCCTAACTAGGCCTCACTTACTGGGAAGCTGTTTACGCTCTGAATTGACAGTAAGGCTTCATTAACTTGATTTCCCTAACTAGCCCTCACTTACTGGGAAGCTGTTTACGCTCTAAATTGACAGTAAGACTTCATTAACCTGATTTCCCTAACTAGCCCTCACTTACTGGGAAGCTGTTTACGCTCTAAATTGACAGTAAGACTTCATTAACCTGATTTCCCTAACTAGCCCTCACTTACTGGGAAGCTGCTTACGCTCTGAATTGACAGTAAGGCTTCATTAACCTGATTTCCCTAACTAGCCCTCACTTACTGGGAAGCTGTTTACGCTCTAAATTGACAGTAAGGCTTCATTAACCTGATTTCCCTAACTAGCCCTCACTTACTGGGAAGCTGTTTACGCTCTGAATTGACAGTAAGACTTCATTAACTTGATTTCCCTAACTAGCCCTCACTTACTGGGAAGCTGCTTACGCTCTGAATTGACAGTAAGGCTTCATTAACTTGATTTCCCTAACTAGCCCTCACTTACTGGGAAGCTGCTTACGCTCTGAATTGACAGTAAGACTTCATTAACTTGATTTCCCTAACTAGCCCTCACTTACTGGGAAGCTGTTTACGCTCTGAATTGACAGTAAGGCTTCATTAACTTGATTTCCTAACTAGCCCTCACTTACTGGGAAGCTGCTTACGCTCTGAATTGACAGTAAGACTTCATTAACTTGATTTCCCTAACTAGCCCTCACTTACTGGGAAGCTGCTTACGCTCTGAATTGACAGTAAGGCTTCATTAACTTGATTTCCCTAACTAGCCCTCACTTACTGGGAAGCTGTTTACGCTCTAAATTGACAGTAAGACTTCATTAACTTGATTTCCCTAACTAGCCCTCACTTACTGGGAAGCTGTTTACGCTCTAAATTCACAGTAAGACTTCATTAACCTGATTTCCCTAACTAGCCCTCACTTACTGGGAAGCTGTTTACGCTCTAAATTGACAGTAAGGCTTCATTAACCCCTGATTTCCCTAAATTGACAGTAAGGCCCTCACTTACTGGGAAGCTGTTTACGCTCTAAATTGACAGTAAGACTTCATTAACTTGATTTCCCTAACTAGCCCTCACTTACTGGGAAGCTGTTTACGCTCTAAATTGACAGTAAGACTTCATTAACTTGATTTCCCTAACTAGCCCTCACTTACTGGGAAGCTGTTTACGCTCTAAATTGACAGTAAGACTTCATTAACCTGATTTCCCTAACTAGCCCTCACTTACTGGGAAGCTGTTTACGCTCTAAATTGACAGTAAGACTTCATTAACCTGATTTCCCTAACTAGCCCTCACTTACTGGGAAGCTGTTTACGCTCTAAATTGACAGTAAGACTTCATTAACCTGATTTCCCTAACTAGCCCTCACTTACTGGGAAGCTGTTTACGCTCTAAATTGACAGTAAGGCTTAGTTAACGTGATTTCCTAACTAGGCCTCACTTACTGGGAAGCTGTTTACGCTCTGAATTGACAGTAAGACTTCATTAACCTGATTTCCCTAACTAGCCCTCACTTACTGGGAAGCTGTTTACGCTCTAAATTGACAGTAAGACTTCATTAACTTGATTTCCCTAACTAGCCCTCACTTACTGGGAAGCTGTTTACGCTCTAAATTGACAGTAAGACTTCATTAACTTGATTTCCCTAACTAGCCCTCACTTACTGGGAAGCTGTTTACGCTCTAAATTGACAGTAAGGCTTCATTAACCTGATTTCCCTAACTAGCCCTCACTTACTGGGAAGCTGTTTACGCTCTAAATTGACAGTAAGGCTTCATTAACTTGATTCTCCTGACTAGGCCTCAGCTCATTGCACATTGTGTATGGCCTGAATTGACAGTAAGACTTCATTAACTTGCTGTTCCTGACTAGGCCTCAGCTCATGGGACATTGTGTATGGCCTGAATTTACAGTAACCTACCTTGGCACACAGAGCCCGACCATGCATGATGGGACTTGAAGTACCACCATGGAAAATGGGATTTGTAGTACTTCAAAACCCATCATTCCCCACAGACCACTGTGGCCCAGAACCAAGACCCATAAAGACCCAACTTGGCACACCATGCCCCCCATGACCCACACTCCATCCAAATGCAGTTTAGAGGAGGGCACACCGTGGATGATTGGACTTCCTCGCATCTCCTCAAAAGGGCACAGCAACGCCTGCCGGGTACAGCTTGTGTGTGTGTGTGTGTGTGTGTGTATACACAGACAGACAGACAGACAGACAGACAGAGAGAGAGACAGAGAGAGAGAGACAGAGAGAGAGAGAGAGAGAGAGAGAGAGAGAGAGAGAGCCTCTGGCCCACGCCGAGCCCAGCTGCCAGAGGGAGGGAAGGGACTCCGCCGGAAAGGAAGGCCAGGCAAGGCCGGAAAAAGGAAAGGGAGGAGCTTGGCCCAGGCGGAGCCGCAAGGCCGTTGCTGCCCCCGGTGGCCGACTGAGGCATTGCAGCCCCTTCCAGAGAGAGAGAGGGAGGGAGAGAGGGAGCGAGGGAGGGGGAGGGGCTCCTGCTTCAGGGCTCCAGCCTCGCCCCGGCCCCGCCCCTCCTGAGCCTCCCCCTCACCCTGCCCCACCCCCTCCTCCACCACACCCCGGGCAGAGAGTTCCACTGCTGAACTGCTCTCACAGTCAGGAAGTTCTTCCTCATGTTCAGGGGGAAAGTCCTTTCCTGTAGTTTGAAGCAATCTTTCCATTGCATGCTCCCTCCTCCCTGTGACTTCCCCTCCCATATGTATACATGGCCCTCGTCCTGTCTCCTCTCAGCCCTCTCTTCTTCAGGCTACACATGCCCAGCTCTTTAAGCCGCTCCTCATAGGGCTTGTTCTCCAGACCCTTGATCCTTTGAGTCGCCCTCCTCTTAGGAAGGTCGGGAGGAAGGATGTCACCCTGGACAAGGAGTGACCAGAACGGAGGCCAGATTCCTCTTTCTGGGCTTTTAAGAGAAGGTGGGTCAAGATGGAAGACCCTCCCCCAGAGGGACCTCTGCTCCTTTGGACCAAGGGAGTGGCCTCTGGGGCCTCCCCCTCCGCGTGGACAGGCAGGGCTTCCCTTTGGGAATTATTTATTCATCGTGTCCGGAGCGAACCAAGGACACGGCTGTCATGTATTCCAAAAGCAAACAAGAACCAACAGACCCACAAAGTCTGGAAACGTGGCCTTATATTAAATGTCCTTTGACCAGTAGCTGCCCACTTGGAGGGCCTCTGGGGTTGCTCAGAGAAGGCCCTCCAAGTGGACTGCATTGCAGAAGGAGGTCTGTGGGTTGCCCTTCTCCGCGTTCGCATGGCGTGGACTCCACTTTGTGGCCCCATTCCTTAAGGGTGGCTCTGCCTCTCGTGGGGCCAGAGCGCAGTCTGTCCAGGGCCTTCCAAGTCGCCCCGTCTTCTGTGCGCCCAGGAGGGAGCCTCTCATTCCCATTCCCTGGTCAAAGTGTTCCGTGGTCAAGTGGTCCTTATTCACGTGTTCCCTGGTCAAGTGGGCCCTGGTTAATGTGGTCCTTATTCACGTGTTCCCTAGTAAAGTCGGCCCTGGTCAAAGTGGGCCCTGGTAAAGTGGTCGGTATTCAAATGGGCACTGGTCAAGTGGGCCCTAGTTAAAATGGTCCCTATTGAAGTGGGCCCTGGTCAAAGTGGGCCCTGGTGAAGTGGGGCATGGTCAAGGTGGGCCCTGGTCAAAGTGCTCCCTATTCAAGTCGGCCCTGGTCATAGTGTTCCCTGGTCAAGTGGTCCTTGTTCGAACGGGCCCTGGTTAAAGTGGTCCCTGGTCGAAGTGGGCCCTGGAGAAGTGGTCCTTATTCACATGGGCCCTGGTCAAGTGGTCCTTATTCAAATGGTCCCTGGTCAAGTGGGTGTTCCCTGGTCAAGGTGGGCCCTGGTCAAAGTGCTCCCTATTCAAGTCGGCCCTGGTCATAGTGTTCCCTGGTCAAGTGGTCCTTGTTCAAACGGGCCCTGGTTAAAGTGGTCCCTGGTCAAAGTGGGCCCTGGAGAAGTGGTCCTTATTCACATGGGCCCTGGTCAAGTGGTCCTTATTCAAATGGGCCCTGGTCAAGTGGGGCATGGTCAAGGTGGGCCCTGGTCAAAGTGCTCCCTATTCAAGTCGGCCCTGGTCATAGTGTTCCCTGGTCAAGTGGTCCTTGTTCAAACGGGCCCTGGTTAAAGTGGTCCCTGGTCAAAGTGGGCCCTGGATTCAAGTGGGCCCTGGTCACATGGGTTCCTGGTCAAGTGGTCCTTATTCAAATGGGCCCTGGTCAAGTGGGGCATGGTCAAGGTGGGCCCTGGTCAAAGTGCTCCCTATTCAAGTCGGCCCTGGTCATAGTGTTCCCTGGTCAAGTGGCCTTTATTCAAACGGGCCCTGGTTAAAGTGGTCCCTGGTCAAAGTGGGCCCTGGAGAAGTGGTCCTTATTCAAATGGGCCCTGGTCAAGTGGGCCCTGGTTAAAGTGGTCCCTGGTCAAAGTGGGCCCTGGTCAAGTGGTCCTTATTCAAATGGGCCCTGGTCAAGTGGGCCCTGGTTAAAGTGGTCCCTGGTCAAAGTGGGCCCTGGAGAAGTGGTCCTTATTCAAATGGGCCCTGGTCAAGTGGGCCCTGGTTAAAGTGGTTCCTGGTCAAAGTGGGCCCTAGTCAAGTGGTCCTTATTGAAATGGGCCCTAGTCCAGTTGGTTCTGGTTAAAGTGGTCCCTATTGAAGTGGGCCATGGTCAAGTGGTCCATATTGAAGTGAGCCCTGGTCAAAGTGGGCCCTGGTCAAAGTGGGCCCTGGTCAAGTGGTCCTTATTGAAATAGGCCCTGGTCAAGTTGGTTCTGGTTAAAGTGGTCCCTATTGAAGTGGGCCCTGGTCAAAGTGGGTCCTGGTCCTTATTGGGCCCTGGTCAAGTGGTCCTTATCAAGTGGCCTTATTCAAGTGGGCCCTGGTCAAAGTGAGTGTTCCCTGGTCAAGTGGTCCTTATTCAAGTGGGCCCTGGTCAAAATGGATCCTGGTCAAAATGGATCCTGGTCAAAGTGGGTCCTTACCAAAGTGGTCCCAATTCAAGTGGGCTCTGGTCAAAGTGTTCCCTGGTCAAGTGGTCCTTATTCAAGTGGGCTCTGGTTAAAGTGTTCCCTGGTCAAGTGGGCCTGGTTCAAGTGGTCCCTGGTCAAAGTGGGCCCTGGAGAAGTGGTCTTTATTCAAACGGGCCCTGGTCAAAGTGGGTCCTTATCAAAGTGGTCTTTATGCAAGTCGGCCCTGGTCAAAGTGTTCCCTGGTCAAGTGGTCCTTTTTCAAGTGGGCCCTGGTCAAGTGGGCCCTGGTTAAAGTGGGCCCTATTGAAGTGGGCCCTGGTCAAAGTGGGCCCTGGTTAAAGTGGGCCCTGGATAAGTGGTCCTTATTAAAATGGGCCCTGGTCAAGTGGGCCCTGGTTAAAGTGGTTCCTGGTCAAAGTGTGCCCTGGTCAAGTGGCCCTGCTGAAAAAAAAGGTTGGGAGCCACTGGTATATGGTAACGAGGTTGCAATGCCCCAGCCGGCCACCGGGGGCAGCGGCGCCCTTGCGAGGGGGGAGGGGGGCGCCTGGGCAAACCTGCTCCTGCTCCTCTTCCCGCCTTTTCCTTCCCGCCTTTTCTCTTCCCTCTTCCCTGCTAAGCTGGTGGTGAGAGGCTTCCTTCCTTCTGGGTGAGTCAGAGGCAGGAGGTGGAGGGAAGGGAAGCCCCAGGAGGGACGGGCCTTGAGCTGGCCCTCTTGGGCAGGGAAGGCTCCAGGCCTTGGGGAACTGTGACTCCCAGGGCCCCCTGGGTGGGGGAGTGGGAAATGTCCTCCTGGCTTCCTGGGGAGGATCCTGTGTGCCTTACAAGAAGCTCTTGTGTCTCATCTTTCAATCGATTTGTACCAAGGTGTCAATACTAGACCCTTTCCCAGGATATTTTAAGAATACCATTTGCTGTGTTTTACGTCCCTCAGTCTATATAGTAATTTATTGTTTCTATCTATCATGAGCTTAGGTCCCCGGCGATGCCCAGTTTCGGTCCTTTGTGATGCTCCGCATTGGAGTGTTTTGTGTTTATTTTGCAGTGCTATTTATAAAAAACGTATTAGAGAACATAAAAAGATGAGGGTAAACTACAATTCCCATCATCACCTGCCATTGCCTCCAAAGTGCACCAGGAGTTAAAACTGGTCTTGGTTGGTCTTTGTGCCAAGTTTGGGGAGGTTCACGGCACACTTTGCATAGAGGTGAACTATGTATCTCTTTATTTCCAGTACTTCTACCCCGCCTTCTCAACCCCTGAAGGGGGACTCAGGGCGGCTTACATTGGGCACGATGTGATGCCATTAAATACACCAAGGCAATACGACAACAATTAAAACAATAAATGGAGCCTTAATTAAAACAATAAAAACAGGATCACCATTCCAGTCAAATCCCACATCCAAAGCGCTGTTTATGCCTGCTGTCCAAAAGCCTGGCCCCAGAACCACGGCTTCAGTTTCTTCCTAAAAGACAGGAGGGATGAAGCCCATCTTACCTCGTTGGGAAACAAGTTCCGCAGGCGGGGCTACAGCGGAGAAGGCCCTGTCTCTCGTCCCTGCCAGACACATTTCCAACATTGGCGGAAGCGGGGCGAGCAAGGTTTCCCCGGATGATCTTAGACTGCAAGGCGGCACGTAGAGGGAGGTGCATTCGGACAAGTATGCTGGGCCAGAATCATATAAAGCTTTATAGGGGGTGGTGTGCTCCCTGTTTGTCGCTCCAGTTAGTAAACTGGCTGCAGCCCATTGGACTAGTTGAACAGTCTTCAAAGGCAGCCCCACGTAGAGTACGTTGCAGTAATCTATTTGGGATGTAACAAGAGCGTGGACCACTGTGGCCAGATCAGACTTCCCAAGGTATGGGCGCAGCTGCTGCACAAGCTTTAACTGTGCAAAAGCTCCCCTGGCCACCACCAAAACCTGGGGTTCCCGGCTCAGCGATGAATCCAGGATCACTCCCAAGCTGCGAACCTTGGACGGTAGAGGGAGATGCGTTCAGACAAGCAAGCTGGGCCATAATGGTATATAACTATAACTCCCATCACTTAGGTTCAAACACCCCCAACCTCTAAAGTACTTTCTGTGAGTCATGGGGGTGTCTGTGTGATAGGTTTGGTCCAGACCCATCATCGGTGGAGTTCACAGTACTCTGTATGTGTGAGAACTACAACTCCCATCGTCCAGGGTCATTTCCCCCCAAAACCTACCAATGTGTAAAGTTGGACTTGGTGGGTCTGTGTGATAAGTTTGGTCTAGATCCATCATTGGTGGAGTTCATAGTGGTCTCTGGATGTGGGTGAACTATAACTCCCATCATCCAGGGTGATCCCCCCCACCCAAATACTGTGTAAAGTTGGACTTAGTGGGTATGTGTGATAAGTTTGATCCAGACCCATCATCAGTGAAGTTCACAGTGCTCTCTGGGTGTTTGAGAACTACAACTCCCATCAACCACTCCCCCTCCCGAAACTGACCAGTCTTTAAAATTGCTGTGTGTGTTCCCTGTTCAGCTCAGGAATACGTCTCCACGCTGCTGGAATTGCCTGTATTGAGGGAAGAACGGCGGCCCTTTGCTCCTGCTCATTCAGCACAAGGCCAGTTAACTCTTTCGTTCAAGGTATTCGCCTGGTAGCAACGCTCTTGACGCTTTTCATCCCAGAACCAGAGTTTGGCTTGAAGAGAGGAAGGGGATGGAGGGGCCGAATCCCGCAAGTCTGCAGCTGGAAGAAGGAACGCCCAGGGAAGGAGGGAAAGGTGGAAGCAGAGTTCGGTTTGAACATCTGTCAGAGGGGCCAACTCGGAAAGTGCCAGAAGGAGGCATGGACCTTCCAGGTGAAAGGATGCAGCAGCGCTGGGAAGCCCAATGGCAGGAGTTCCTGAAGACCCTCCAGTCGCCTTCCTCGGCATTGGAAAGCCTTCCGCCAGCAGAGGAAACGCTCTGGGAAGATGCCAAGGCCTTCCTGGCCTCCTTCGAGCAAGTGGCCAAAGCCTGTCGGTGGCCAAAGGAAGGGTGGGTGGCCCGGCTGTTGCCCGCATTGAGCGGAGAAGCAGAGCAGGCCTTTTGGAGCCTGGAAGCCGGAGACAGGGAGGATTATGGGAAAGTGAAGGGGGCCATCTTGAGAGCGGAGGCCCTGAGAGCAGAGCTGCAGCGCCAGCGTTTTCGGCAGTTCTGCTGCCCAGAGGTGGTGGATCCGCAAAGGGTTTACCTCCAAGTCCAGGAGCTTTGCAGTCGGTGGCTGAAGCCGGAGAGACGCAGCAAGGAGCAGATCCTGGAGCTGCTGGTCCTGGAGCAATTCCTGGCCAGCCTTCCCCAAGACCTGCAAAAATGGGTCCGAGGCGCAGGGCCGGAGAGCTGTTCCCAGGCTGTGGCCCTGGCAGAGGACTTCCTCCTCAAGAGGCAGCTAGAGGCTGATTCCGCCAAGTGGCAGGTGAGGCTCCAAGGGCGGTAGAAGCAGAGGCTGGGTGGCTGTCCTTTGGGAGAGCTGTGATTGTAGTTTCTTGCATGATATATGCATTGCATAAGAAGCAGTGGATTACATGACCCTTGTGGTCCCTTCCAGCTCTATGGAATTTTTTTAAACTTATGTCTAGCAATACCTAAAACAAACACACTGGCCTGAGAGAATTCCCTTTCCTTCCCTCCATTTCCAAAATCTTTCTCAGGGACTATCGCAGGATGTGCGCATTGATGTCCTGGAGGAGGAAGGGAAGTCGCCAGATGCTGCTCAGGGACAGATGTATGAGGGAACCAAGCTGGTGAAGGATGCCGAGATCCCTTTGCTAGGTAAGGCTTCACGGGTCTGTGGGAATTAACGTGCCACACAAAGCCTACCCCTGCCTTGTAGAATCCATGTAGTCTGGCCTCCCTTTAACTGATATGGCTCAATACTTAAGGATCCACGGAGCTGCTACTTAAGGAGGCACCTGCTGTCTTTGTCAGAGAAGGCTAAAGCCCTTGTCAAACTACAAACGTGGCCCATGGGGTGTGAAGGTGTTTGGGTGATTCCTTTTTGGGGAGGAGGGTTGGTTGCACTTGCCCAGCATCCGCCTTTGACTCTGTCCAACCCATTCTCCTTTTTAAAAAAACCCAATTTCGTCTTTGCAGGTGGTGGGATCAAAGGCCCAAGTCCTTCCATTTCAGTGTTTCCTCCTGAAGTTAAAGTTAAGATGGAAGCTGGGCTGGGTGAGGTATGTAATCTTATTTAGTTCTGTAGTAACAATAATGGCTGTAGTAACAATAAGGGATCATCTGGGAGTCTTATAAACCTAAAGCCGAACGTTAGCCAATGGTCTGATGTGGCAGCTGATCTGGCTTCATCCATAGGAGTCCATTGTCCAGATCGGGGGAAGTCAGAGTCCCACTGTGATGAGGTGGTTATTTATATGTTAATCGCATATTTGTTTATGTATTTAGAAGGGACATTCTATAAAAGCTTGCGAGAGTGAGCAGTAGAATGTTCGCAGCAGCAAGCTGTAAGCAGAGGCTGTTGCCATGACAACAGAGGCCACTCTGGCTTTAGAATGTTCAGTTTGAATCTGACAGTTGGAGAATGGCAGTTGGCCAGCAGCTGTGAGCAGAGTTAGTTTTTGAATTGACAGTTGCTGAAGCTGCAAGCTGTCTGTAGGTGCTGCAGTGTGCAGTTCAGTTCTGTGTGTGGGTTGAGGGAAACCCAAGTGTGTGGGACAGAGTTTAGTCCCAGGGTTGGGAGTAACGCAGTATTAAGTAGTTACTTGTGATAGTAACTGTGTAAGAGGAAGTTAAAACCCCGGTGTTATATTGTTTAAAGTTCCAAGTTTGTACCTCTTCGGAGTACCTGTGAAACCACCTAAGCTTTGAGACCATTTGTGTAAAATAAACTGTTAAACACTTTCAACAAAACATCTGTGGAAGTAGTTTATTCACAAAGACCCTCACATCCAGTGGTCAAGCATTGACAAATGGTGGCAGCAAGTTAATAATATTAATAAAGAAGGAAAACCTTAATAATTGGTGGATGTCCTGCCACACAGTTTTAAAAGTATAAGAAGTAGTCGGTGTGTGTCCAGACTTCTTCACACCCACTCTCTTCTGTTTTGGTCAGACCTCACAGAAGTACGTCCTTGGTATCTGCTAGTGTTTGATCCCATGGCTACCATGCATAGCTTAAGGGTTTAGGGTTTTATTGAATTATTTTGCTTGATCTTGAATGTTACTTTTGAGAACCCAAACGCTGATTGGAGAAAGTTGACTCTGTCATGTCATTGCTCTCGATAGAACGTGCAAGAGGAGCATTAGCCCACTTGGCGATGCATCTACACTGTAGAATTAGGGCAGCGGATCAGGATCTCTGTCAATGCTGTTGTGCATGCAGGAGGGCCTGACTGTTGTCTTGATGGACATGTCTTGCATTTCCAGGGTCTGCTGGACTGCAGAGTCTTCTTGCACAGGGTTGAGTGGACGCTGTCCCAGGCAGACCAACAAGTCCTGCAGGAGGAGGAGGGCGGAAATGGCCAGCCGTTTGGTAAGAGCAGCTCATATCCATAACTTGTCACTTTTAGAAATTGAGAGGAGAGGGAGAAAGAAGATGGAACAGCAGAGAGACCGGTTCCAGTATTATATATATACCGCCGGCCCTCCACATTTGCAGACTGTGTGAATGTAATTCAGATGTTCTCCTTAGGAATTGTAGTTTCCCCAGTACGATTCTGTGACCAACCTCCAGCCGAGGTTGACCATAGAGTTGTCCTGCAGGACCCAGGGATTCCTAAAAAGGGTTCTCTACAGAAAAAAACAGTATTCACAACAGTGCTCACTAAGCAAGGTTTAGCCTGCCATGTGCCGAATTTTGGATGTGGGGAGCATTTAGAATTTTGGGATTCTGGAGAAGGTTTTGTAAATTACAGGTACAATAAGTTACACAGTTATCCCAGTGGCAGATGGGGAAGCCAGGGTTGGGAAAAGGTGCAGGAGGCCGTTCAGGACAAAGGCCTCCTGAGCATGGACAGAATTCCTCCCTCTTTGTCTGCAGGTGAGGGGAAGGCAACTTCGCTCAAAGTGGAGGCGTCTCAGGATGGAGGGGGTGAGCTGGAGGAGGGGCCCGGGGCAGTGCCACTCGTAAACCAAGGAAATAGATCGTTGATGGCAGTGATGTGTGGAGAAAGAAGTGCGTCCAAGGGGGGAGAGGAAGGGGCTTCTGTGAGCTCCAAAGGAGGCAGGAAGGCTGGGTATTTCTTGTGACAGGAAAAGGCTAAACAAAAGCATAGGGGATTAATTTGAGGAAGGCTTGTGTCCCCGAAATGTGATTAAAGGGATTGTGACACAGTCTCCAGCGGAAAACCAAATTCGTCAAATTATCAGAGACACTGTATATTGTTAGGTATTCCTCATCTTCAGAAGAGGAAGGAGATCAGGAAAGTGTTGAGGAATTGGAGGGGGAAGGGGAATCGGAGGAAGAGGTCTTGCAAGTGCCCACATTTCTGGAAAGGCGAAAGGAAACAGAGCGCAGGCGGCCTTCAGCTGGAATAGCTGCTAGAAAGGCGGAGGTAATTGGGAGCCGCCCCAGGACCTCCTGCGTGGGGAATTCAGGGCCACAAATCAGAAGCAGGAGCCGTTAGCTTTCGCTGGTAAGAGACGACTCTGGTGCTGATGCCGTCGCTCCCATTGTACCTGCTTCGAGCCTGCTTCTAGGGGTTTAGTGATCGTTGCCTGATGTAAGACTGCTGTTTATTTTGGACTTTATCAGAGACTTGAGTGTTGTGTCTGCATTAAGACTTCCTCGCTTTCTTTTGCATTTTTCAACTGCGTGTGCTGTTCTCTTGTGTTTGCTGAAGTGAAGCATTTTTCATTTCCTTTCAACGTGGTCTTAAGGCTGTTCTTGAAGGGCAAATCAGGACAGTATTGAAGATAAACCTCACGCATACCCAGAGCATGTGAGAGAAATGCCTTTTTACAAACGGAATTAGACCCACGTCAGGCGGGAAAAGTGTTTGAATGTAGAATAATGACTGTGGAATAATGGTGTCCAAGGAAACACGGAGGAGCCACTGGTCAAGGAAGCCACGTTTGCTCTCGTTCTCTTTAATTTACGTCCCTTTAGAGACCAAAACAGAAACAACCACTACATTTTCTCAAAGCAAAAGTGAAAAGTACAGCTGTGGGTTATTAGTGGACAAGAAACAAAAGTAAAAAATATACTGACATGGGAGAAAGAAGTATCAATAATGAGAAGAAGGGAAACAGAGTTCCAGTGAGACATTTTTCCTGACTGGCCACCCTGGCATCCGTGAAAACTATTAATATTATGGATCCCTTCATCAGCAGATATTTGTAAAGAGCAGAGCAGTGTTTGGAGAGAATCCACCACCATCCACAAAGGGGACTGTCAAGGTCACTCTATTCTGTTATGGCAGATGGTTTAGTCATTGCAGGCCTTAATCTTCAGAAGGCTGTCTCCAAATTATTAGCTCTCATTCATGCATGCCTTTCATTCAGTTAATTCATACACACACATATAAAATACACATTTATCAAATCTGCACATATTTTATGACAGTGGCCAGAACAGAAACATATGTCCCTTTTCTCTCCCTCTCCCCAGGTGACGAAATGGGGTGTGGGAACAAGATGAAGATACCTCCGCAGGTGGAACCATTGCCAGCAGAAGCATCTCAGGGGAGTTTGCCTATGGCATACAGCATTCAGAAGATGGAACACCAGCTCAGAGGTCAGGAGTCGAAGAAGTTCAAGGAGACGAAGAGGAAACACACCAAGAGCCTTATAGGTGGTGGTAACAAGGCCTCCACAAACACGGGGAAGCGCTTGATCTTCACGTATGGGAGAAAACACCACAATGTGTCAGATGAGTTTGCTGATCCAAACTCAAGAAATAAAGATGCTGAATGTTCTGAAGATGGAGAAAGAAGCCAGAGCCACGGACAGTCTTTACGGAGATCCCCAAATGTTCCTACAGGAAGAAAACCGCAGAAATGTGCTACTAGTGAGAATGGCTTCAAATCTCAAGGGCACCTGGCAAGCCACCAGCAAAGTCACACTGAAGAAAAACCACACCAATGTCCCCAGGGTGAGAAAAGCTTCAGATGGAAAAATAATCTGGTGAAGCACCAGGGAAGCCTTACTGGTGGGAAACCCTATGAATGCTGCCAGTGTGGCAAGTGCTTCACTCAGAGAGTCAACTTGAAGAGGCATCAAAGAATTCATACTCAGGTGAAGCCCCATAAATGCTCTCAGTGTGGCAAGTGTTTCACTCTGAGATCTAACTTAAAGGTGCATCAAAGAATCCACACTGGAGAGAAACCCTATGAATGTTCTCAGTGTGGCAAGTGTTTCAATCACAGCTCTACCTTGAAGGGCCATCAACTAATCCACACTGGAGAGAAACCCTATGAATGTCCTCAGTGTGGGAAATGCTTCCGACGGAGTGGACATTTGATTGTCCACCAGAGAATCCATACGGGAGAGTAATGTTATATACAGGCAATAAAAGTTTGGCAAAAAGCAGTTCTAATCCCATTTGGTTATAACTGCAATCCAACCAGGAACGTTTCCTCCCCAGAAATAGAGGTGTTGCTGTAAATAAAGAGTAGTTGCCAGAAAATTGTACAGCCCACAGGGCATAGTTTGAAGCCATAGTTCCACTGCGTCCTCGTCTCCAGGGCAGGAGAAAACGAGCTTGCTCCCTCCTCCCTGTGACTGTTAGTTTTGGCCAATCGTCTCTCTAATCTGTGAAGATCATTTTGAATTCTGCTCCTGTCTTTTGGGGTATTGGCTCTCCCTCCCAATTGGGTGTCGTCTGCAAACTTGGTGATCCTGCCTTCTAACCCTTCACCCAAGTCAGGGGTCCTCAAAGTACGGCCCGCAGGCCACATGCGTCCCGCTGAAAGCATTTATCCGGCCTGCCCAGGAGGAGGCCTCCCTCTCACTGGAATCAGTCTTGGATCTGCTAAACGCAGAGCTCCTTTCGTTCTCTCTGTCTCCCCTCACGCTCTCTCTCTCTGCTGGGATTAGTACAATCCCCCACATAGGTTCCTTTAAGAGACGCCATCTTGTTTTTGGCAGTTAGGCAGTTGAGAGTTTATTCCGTTGGAGATGGAATGTTCAGTTAGAGCAGGCCTGGGCACAGCTGGGCCCACCAGGCATTCTGGACTCCAACTCCCAGCATTCCTAGCAGCCCCAGGCCCCTTCCTTTCCCCCCTTAGCTGCTTAAGGAAAGGGCCTGAGGCTGCTAGGAATGCTGGGAGTTGGAGTCCAAAACACCTGGTGGGCCCAACTTTGCCCAGGCCTGAGTTAGAGAGTGAGAGTGTTACACTGATGTACTGAGAGCACCACTTGTAGTTCTGTGTGACCTAAAAGATTGTTACCTGCACAAGACATTTGTCATGCATGCTCTTTTTCTTGCTCAGTAAATTGTTTAATCTTTGACTCAATGTCTGAAGTATTTATTTGCATGCGAGTGCTTTAACAGGAGAGAAAACTAGTGGCTATCTAGTTTGCCTCAGGCACCACATCACCCAGCTCCGTTCCAACGCTGCAAAGCCATATATTTCCCTCAGGATATGAGCATATTTCCATCACTCTCTCTTTTTCTCCCCGTTTCAGTCTCTCCCCTTTCCCCCTCTTTTTCTTTCTCTTTCTCCCTCCTTTCTCCCTTTTTTCTCTCCCTTTCTCCTCTTCTTTTTATATCCCTTTCTTCTGTGCAGGCAATAGGCAGCCCCGAAGCCTCTCCTGGCCATCCAGCCCACCCTCCTTCCGTCCACCTCTACCTGGGCGCAGGGCTCAAGGAGGCCCACAAACCCTGCCCCCCGAGGAAGGGGAGAGTGGGCGCAGCAGAAACGCCAGCCTCCCGGAGGAAAGACCTCTCCCCAAAACCTGGGCTTTTCTTTCCTCTGCTTCTCTTTGCCAAATCCAGGCTCCTGTTGTGGAAACAGCCGTTAGGCAGGCTGTTGGGAATTGTGGGAATTGAAATCCAAAACACAGGGAGGGCCCAAGTTGGCCCCCTTCCTGCTTTAAAGAATACCAAGGATTGGGTTGTTGTAGGTTTTTCGGGTTGTATTTTATTTATTATTTATTTAAATCTTTTGTGCCCCGATCTTCTCACCTCCGCAGAGGGACTCAGACCGGCTCACAGCAAAGATTCAACGCTACATAAAAAATTAAAAACATCTAACAGCAATACAAGATTAAAATATAATAGAATAAAACACATAAAAGCCCATCGCCGACTAAAAAGAGATCAACTCAGACTTTGAATGTGTTCGTTCGCTTTGGTCAATAACCCATCTCAGCCTTCTTCTGGAAAAGCTTCGTTCCAAAGCCAGATCTTCACTGGCCTCCTGAAGGACGATCAAACTTCACTTGGGAGAGAGTTCCATAGCTGAGGGGCCACCATGGAGAAAGACCTGTCTCTCGTTCCCATCAGATGCGCAGGGGGCAGGACAGAGAGCAGGGCCTCTCCGGAGGATCTTAGCGTCCTTGATGGTTCATAGGGGAGAATCCATTCGGACAGGTAAACTGGGCCAGAACCGTATAGGGTTTTGTAGGTTAAAACCAGCACTGAATTGTGCTCGGACATGAATTGGCAGCCAGTGGAGCTGGCGCAACAAGGGGGTTATGCGCTCCCTGTACCCCGCTCCCATTAGTAACCTGGCTGCCGAGTTTTGGACTAATTGCAGTTTCCGAGTAGTCTTCAGAGGCAGCACCACGTAGAGAGTGTTGCAGTAGTCTATTTGGGATGTAACCAGAGCATAGACCACCGTGCCCAAGTCAGACTTCCCAAGGTACGGGCGCAGCTGGCGCACAAGCTTTAACTGCAAAAGCTCTCCCGGCCATGCTGAGACCTGGGGTTCCCGGCTCAGCGATGAGTCCAGGATCACTCCCAGACTGCGAACCTGCGCCTTCAGGGGGAGTGTAACCCCATCCAACACAGGCTGTAACCCTTGGCCCTGTTTGGCCTTACGACTGACCAGGAGTACCTCTTGTCTTGATTAAGTTTCAATCTGTTAGCCCTCATCCAGTCCGTTACAGCGGCCAAGCACCGGTTCAGGACTTGAACAGCCTCCTTAGTAGCAGGTGGGAAGGAGTGACAGAGTTGGACATCATCTGCTTACACTGCACCCCGAAACTCCGGATGATCTCTCTCAATGGCTTCATGTATATGTTAAATAACATAGGGGACAGTATTGAACCCTGCAGGACCCCACAGTACAATGGCCGTGGGGCCGAGCAGGAGTCCCCTAACAACACCTGGGAACGGCCCTCCAGGAAGGACTGGAGTCACTGCAAAGCAGTACCCCCAAGGCCCATTCCTGCGAGGCGTCCCAGAAGGATATTGTGGTTGACGGTATCGAAGGCAGATGAGAGGTCCAGCAGAACCAACAGGGACACACTCCCCCTGTCGAGCTCCCGGCGTAGATCATCCACTAAGGCGACCAAGGCTGTCTCAGTACCATGTCCCGGCCTGAAGCCAGACTGCGCCAGATCCAGATAATCAGTGTCTACCAAAAATTCCTGGAGTTGTGAGGCAACCACACGTTCCAGGACTTTGCCCAAAAAGGGGAGATTGGAAACTGGCCGAAAATTGACGAATTGAGTGAGGTCCAGTGATGGTTTCTTCAACAGCGGTTTTATTACAGCTTGTTTTAACCTGCCACCCCCCACCCCCCATGCTTCTTTACAAGGCAGGATGGGCAGGGGTCTGGGATGCATGTGGTCGGCCTCGCCTCTCCAAGGATCTTGTCCACATCCTCGAGCTGAACAGATTGGAACAAATCCATCAAAACCGGACAAGCAGATGCTCGTGTCACATCCTCAGATGTAACACGGCCATGTTCTAGAAGCATTCTTTACTGACGTTTCGCCTGCATCTTTGGCAAGCAACCTCTGAGGATACTTTCAACAGATGCAGGCGAAACGTCAGGAGGTGATGCTTCTAGAACATGGCCATGCACCCGGAAAACCTACAACAACCCAGTGATTCCGGCTATGAAAGCATTCGACTATACCAGTAATATTTAATTCTGTTGTAATGTTTCATATATTTGTGGATTTGAAATTGTATGGAGACGTAAGCTGCTTTGGCCCCTTCCACACAGCTGTATAAAATCCACACTGAACTGGTTTATATGGCAACTGTGGACTCTGATAATGCAGTTCAAAGCAGATATTGTGGATTCTCCGCTTTGATATTCTGGGTTATATGGCTGTTTGGAAGAGGTTTTCTGTTTATCCCGGGTTATCTGGCAGTGCAGACTCACATGAACCAGTTTATAGCAGAAAACCTGGGATCAGATCCTGGGATATAGGGCCCATCTGGAAGGCCCACAGTCTCCTTGTGAAGACAAAAATAAACATAATAATAATAATAACAATAATGCCCTCTTTTGAACTCCTGCTTTGGTCAGACCTTCCAACCTGGAATCACACTCTGTAACCAAATTGGAGAACAAAAATCTGTTCCTGGTTTGAAAATGTTCTTTCCGGATTAATTGTGCGGCGCTTACTTTGAAAGTGGTTGTTCTCCTCCAGAGACTTTGTTTGTGTGGCTGCCACACACTACGATGAACCTCTTGGTCAAGGGAGTTCTGCTGCCAAGTTGGGTTGAATTCCATTGTTGGGACAGTTCAGGAGGCCCTTTCATTGCAGAGGAGCTACGGCAACTCCCATACGTCCAAGGGTACTTTAACCAAAGCTCTCCAGTATTTTCTGTTGGTCATGGGAGTTCGGCCAATAGGTTGATCGGTAAACTCATTCATGGCTTCCCTGCTGTTATATTACTTAGGCCGGGACTGTCCAACTGGCGGCCCGCGGGCCATACACGGCCCCCAGCCCCTTTCTTACGGCCCCCTCATATTTTTAATAAGAAATAAAAATTGAAAAATAAAATAAATAAATAAAAAATAATTACCCACTTCCGGGTTCCGGAGGAAGTCTCGCGAGACTACGGCAGCCACGCAGGATTTCAATCTCAACGCAAGATCACGCCTGTGTTGATATCGAAATCCCGTGTGGCTGGCATAGTCTCGCGAGACTCCTGTTGCCGAAATCTCGGCTACTGAAGCCCTGCGGCCCACACAGACGCGATTTGGACGCGATCTCTCCATCCTTCTTCAGCTCCTGGATCGGTCGCTCATCACCTCTTTCGTGGTCCGGCTACTCCTGGATCCTGCGCATTTGGGAAGGTAGGCTGAAGCAGGGGGCTCCCTTTGTTATTAATATATTTAATGGTATATTTTGGCCATATTATGTGTTCCATGCATCCATCCATCCCTCTTTATTAATCTATTATATAAAGGGGTTCCCGTCATGGAACGATGGTCCCAAACAGAGAAACCTTACAACGCAGAAACACAAAACTTGCCAACAGAAATAGGCCTCAAGCAAGGTACGTTTGTAGCAAAGAAACTTTCCCCCAAAACCTAAAAGGCCCCCAAAACAACGAGTAAAAAAACCTACATTTCCCAGCATCCTCCGCGGCTGCCCGCGAATGCCATTGGCCGACATCGGCCCACACAAAATGCAGGGAGGCTGAGTAACCATAGCAACGCTGGCCAGAGCCATCCAAGGCTAGGATAGAATGCTGAGAGATCTAAGTTGTCAGTTGGTGTTTGAGGGTTAAACTGTCAAAACCAAACTCTATGAGGGAGCAATTCTCCAGCAATTCCTACCCACACAACACAACACAACTTCCAATCACAACCCATCCCACCAACCTTACGGGACCCCGTACACACAACACCTACCACCACCACAAACAAAAACCATTCCTTCCTTCCACACAGACAGAAACTGACCCAAAAGACAAGCCATGCCTTCTAAAAATAACAGCATCGGACGACACACTCGCAACGCTACATACATCAAACAAAAAAGGGCAGAACAAACGCCAGAACAGAAACAGACAACAGGTCACTGCACGACGCACAGCTGAGAACCAAATGCAAAGAACTGCACGACAAGAAGAAGCGCGCAGCCAGGAACAACAAAGACGCAGAAATGCAACACAACAGCAGCGCGCAAGGAGCGCAGAAACACGACGTCGCAACACAGAAAACAAACTTCAAAAACACCACAGCCAATTCCACCGCCTAGCCTTCAGATACAATGCTGCAGAAGACTATAGCATGGCGCCAGAGGCCGACATTGGCACCCTAACGCACATCTGCACACACTGCAAAGCCCTGAAATACCCAGCAGAAACACCAGGAATGTGCTGCCTAGCCGGTAAAGTCTCTACCACCACTTGCCACTCCTCCACAACCACTACAGACTTTGCTGAGTGGAGACACTCCAGAATCAAAACACTTCCTCTGCTATATAAGACAATACAACTCATGCTTCCAGATGACATCATTTGGAGCACACGTAGAAAGTGCGCAATTCATGCCTACTTTCAAAATCAAAGGACAAATCTATCACTGAGCTGGCTCCCTGCTCCCAAACACAGAGGGAGCACGTCAATTTCTTCAAATGTTTTTCATTGGTGATGAAGACACCGAAATCAACACACGATGCCACATTTCCCCAAAAGTTAAAAAACCCATTATCGCACAACTACAACACCTCCTTCATGAACACAATCAATTAGTCCACTTATTCAAGACCGCTCTAGACAAGATGCCTACTGACACACACAGAATTATAATACATCCCGACAAAAAGCCTGAAGGGCAACATGAACGCAGATACAACGCTCCAACTATCGATGAAGTGGCCATCGTCATGGTCGGCGATCACTTCCTACCCAGAGACATAGCACTTCAGCGAAGAAACTCTGAATTGACCACCGTATCAGAAACACATCGCTGCCATGACGCCCTCCAGTATCCAATCATATTTTGGGATGGCGCAGATGGGTACCACATCAACATCAAAATGACAGATCCACAAACAAAACAAGAAACACAACAAAAATGCAGTGCAATGCACTACTACTCCTACCGCCTCATGATCAGACAAGATGAGGACAATCACATACTGAAGTGTCGCCAACTATTCCTCCAGTACAATGTTGACATGTACGTGAAAATAGAGAGTGAGCGATTGCACTTCATTCGCTACAACCAGACCAAACTACGATCGGAGGAGTACATACATCTCATGGGACATTGTGTATGGCCTGAATTTACAGTAACCTACCTTGGCACACAGAGCCCCTATGACCCACACTACATTCTACTGCAGTTTGGAGGAGGGTGGACCATGGATGATGGGATTTGATGTACCTCCATGGATTATGGGATTTGTAGTACTTTCAAACCCTTCATTCCCCACAGACCACTGTGGCCCAGAACCAAGACTGATAAAGACCCAACTTGGCACACAGTGCCCCCATGACCCACACTCCATTCAACTGCAGTTTAGAGGAGGGCACACCATGGATGATGGGATTTCAAGTACCTCCACTCACTTCCAAAGTACCCCACCCACACAAGCATCAACCTCTACATCAACACAGCAGACGGAAAACCAAAAAACATTGTATATCCACAAGCTATGCAGAACGCCAGCAACACCACACACCAACAACTCCACAGGACTTCAACATCCCACCCACCAGAACAACCCACAACGACACAGCCATGACCCCACCAAGACCATAACTAACATCAATTCCAACCCTTACATACTCAGACTTTCTCACATCTCCTAAATAGGGCACAGCAACGCGTGCCGGGTACAGCTAGTATTAATATATTTAATGGTATATTTTGGGCATATTATGTGTTCCATGCATCCATCCATCCCTCTTTGTTATTATTAATATATTTAATGGTATTTTTTGGCCCCTTTATGTGTTCCATCCATCTATCTCCCTTTGTTATTAGTAATATATTTAATTGTATATTTTGTTATTAGTAATATATTTAATTGTATATTTTGCCCCTGCATCCATCTCCCTTTGTTATTAGTAATATATTTAACTAGCTGTACCCGGCACGCGTTGCTGTGCCCTTTTTAGGAGATGCGAGGAAGTTCAATCATCCACGGTGTGCCCTCCTCTAAACTGCATTTGGATGGAGTGTGGGTCATGGGGGGCATGGTGTGCCAAGTTGGGTCTTTATTGGTCTTGGTTCTGGGCCACAGTGGTCTGTGGGGAATGATGGGTTTTGAAGTACTACAAATCTCGTTTTCCATGGTGGTACTTCAAGTCCCATCATGCATGGTCGGGGCTCTGTGTGCCAAGGTAGGTTACTGTAAATTCAGGCCATACACTATGTCCCATGAGCTGAGGCCTAGTTAGGAACAGCAAGTTAATGAAGCCTTACTGTCAATTCAGGCCATACACAATGTCCAATGAGCTGAGGCCTAGTCGGGAGAATCAAGTTAATGAAGCCTTACTGTCAATTCAGAGTGTAAACAGCTTTCCAGTAAGTGAGGGCTAGTTAGGGAAATCAAGTTAATGAAGTCTTACTGTCAATTTAGAGCGTAAACAGCTTCCCAGTAAGTGAGGGCTAGTTAGGGAAATCAAGTTAATGAAGCCTTACTGTCAATTTAGAGCGTAAACAGCTTCCCAGTAAGTGAGGGCTAGTTAGGGAAATCAAGTTAATGAAGTCTTACTGTCAATTTAGAGCGTAAACAGCTTCCCAGTAAGTGAGGGCTAGTTAGGGAAATCAAGTTAATGAAGTCTTACTGTCAATTTAGAGCGTAAACAGCTTCCCAGTAAGTGAGGGCTAGTTAGGGAAATCAAGTTAATGAAGCCTTACTGTCAATTTTGGGCGTGGTCTGTGATTTTTTGGGGTGTAAATTTTCGGTTGGAAGTGATTTGGGTGTTTGTGTTGGGGATTGGCTCAGGCCTTTTCCTTATTCTGTTTTGGCAGTTTATTATGGATCGGAATTTTCATGTTGGCTGGCCAGTGCAGCAGTTATGCAAATCCGCCCTTATTGGCAGCCAATCATGTTGTTCAGAATGTAGAGGCTGGGTGAGTCTTTGGCTGCCCCGGAGGATGCTGGTAAATGTAGTTTTATTTTTATTCGTTGTTTTGGGGGCCTTTTAGGTTTTGGGGGGGAAGGTTTCTTTGCTACAAACGTACCTTGCTTGAGGCCTATTTCTGTTGGCAAGTATTGTGTTTCTGCGTTGTATGGTTTCTTTGTTTGAGGTATACATCACATGACGTGAACCCATTTATATAATAGATTGTATATTTTGCCCCTTATGTGTTCCATCCATCCATCTCCCTTTGTTATTAGTAATATATTTAATTGTATATTTTGTTATTAGTAATATATTTAATTGTATATTTTGGCCCTTATGTATTCCGTCCATCTCCCTTTTATATTAGTAATATATTTATAATTGTATATTTTGTTATTAGTAATATATTTAATTGTATATTTTGCCCCTTATGTATTCCATCCATCCATCTCCCTTTTTTATTAGTAATATATTTAATTGTATATTTTGCCCCTTATTCTTTTATAATCATTCTGTTCCATTGTTTTATTTATTTATTTTATAATTAATAATGCAACTAGTAATTTGTGGTCAGAGCTGGGGGCGGGGCGAAGAGGCTGAGCCAAGATGGCGGGCCTGGAGCGGGGCGGCGGGGCGCCAAGGGCGGTGATGGGCTACACGCCGGACGAGAAGCTCCGGCTCCAGCAGCTGAGGGAGCTCCGGCGGCGCTGGCTCAAGGACCAGGAGCTGAGCCCCAGGGAGCCCGTCCTGCCCCCGGAGAAGCCTGGCCTGGTCGAGGGCTTCTGGCAGAGGTTCCTCAAGCCCGGCGGGCTGTGGAGGAATCAGGTGTTCAAAACCTACAAAGCTGGAGTATTTCTTTTCACTGGAATACTTTTTCCTTTTTGGATTACTCACTACTACGTAAAATACCACCTGCTGTATCAGCCATATGGAGTTGTTGTCTCCAAGCCCAAGATATTCCCAGGTGATACTATTCTGGAGACGAATGAAGTTGTTCCTCCAATAGAAATACCAAGCAGTCATCATTAAATTCTCAAGAACTCAGAAACCGGCAGACATTTGGCTTGGCCCCCAGGTAATCAGTGACCAGAATTCCAGCCACAGGTCCGGTAGAAGTTGGACAGCCCTGACTTAGGCGATCCCTCATTGTCTGAGTAGGGTTGTCTTCCAAGATCGGTGTACTGGCAGTGGGTCCGTACTTGACTGTGGAGCCCTATTCTTGATCTGGATGTTCTCCCGCACTGAGGGCATTGTTTTTCAGGTGGAAGGCAGTCAGGGTTGGCTTGATGTGCATTCCTCTTTGCACATTTCTCTCTTTCACCCTCCATTCGTGACTCTTCAAATTCTACAGCACTGCTGGTCACAGCTGACCTCCAGCTAGAGCGCTCACGTGCCAGGGCTTCCCAGTTCTCGGTGTCTATGCTATTGTTTTTAAGGTTGGCTTTAAGCCCATCTTTAAATCTCTTTGCCTGCCCTCCACCATTTCGTTTTCCGTTCTTGAGTTTGGAGTAGAGCAACTGCTTTGAGAGACGGTGGTCGGGCATCCAGACAACGTGGCCGGTCCAGCGGAGTTGATGGCGCAGGACCATCGCTTCGATACTTGTGGTCTTTGCTTCTTCCAGTATGCTGTCATTTGTCCACTTGTCTTCCCAAGGTATTTGCAGGATATTTCGGAGGCAACGCTGATGGAATCGTTCCTGGAGTTTCATGTGATGTCTGTATAATACATGTCTCGCAGGCGTATAGGAGGGTTGGGAGGACTATCTATCTATGTATATAATAAAAGTCAGTGTTTGCGGCAGGAGGTGCGGAGGAATATGTGGCACCGTTTCGATTGGTTGCCACTGTGGGATTTTTTATTTATTTATTTATTTATTTATTTATTTATAGTTCAAACTTGCTATACCGCCACTCCCCGAGGGCTCGGAGCGGTTTACAGTTTGACATAAAAAATACAGAGCATACAAGACAAACAACATCGACAGGGAATGACAAAACTGAGAAGGGGAAGCCAAGCTCGGGCCCATGTGGGTCGGAGCTTTCTAAGGTCAGCTATCATAAAGGACTCTGATTGGCCAGCCCCAGAACTCCAACATTCTAAGGCAACCGAGGGGATTGGTTGCCACTGAGGGACTATTTGAATAAAGGACTCTGATTGGCCATCTACATTCCAAGATTCTAAGGTAACGCAGAGGGAAAAGGAAAGGCCTCAGGCAGGCAGTCACTGCGGACTACAGCAATGACGGATCAGGACCAAACTTGGCACACAGGGGCCCACTGGCATAGGAATTTGATCATCGTGTTTTTAAAAATCTGTAGTCCGACCCTCCAACGGTCAGAGGGACAGTGAACTGCCCCTGTTTAAAAAGTTTGGGGACCCCTGCAGTAAGGCCTTTGACAAGGTCCCCCATGACCTTCCGGCAAACTTACTAGTCAAACGTGGGCAAGGCAAAACTACAGTTAGGTGGATCTGTAATTGGGTAAGCGAACGAACCCAGAGGGAGATTCTCCGCAATGCTTCCTCTTCATCCTGGAAAGAAGTGACGGGTGGAGGGCCATCAGCAGCGTTTTGTCCTTGGCCCGGTCCTCTTCGACATCTTTATTAATGACTTAGATCAGGGGTGCCCACACTTTTTCATCATGCGAGCTACTATATGAACAATCAAATTGAAAAGATCACCTGTTGTGCATGTGAGCGTGCGCACGCGCGCGTGCATGCTCCTACTGCAGCCCTCCACCCGCGTGGGGCTTCTTTCTTGCCTGCCCACAAACTCGCCGCCGCGCGCACCCGGGAAGGGGATCCTCTTTGCCTGCGCGCGTTCTCTCTCTTAATGTCTTCGTTGCCTTCCTCCTTCCTGCTGCATGCTTTCACGAAGCAGGAAGTCCCCATCCCATCCTGCTTCTTGCGTGCACAGCAGGCCCCTCCCACGCACGCAGCAGGAGGTTATTTATAGGCGCACCTGCCAGCGCTCCGGCCAGATATGGCTTCGGCGGCAGCTCGGAAGGCGCAGGGTCGGGAAGAGGGGCCGCCTGGCTGCTGCCTGGGCCGGGAAACTCAACCGAGAGAGGGACCCACGTGAGGCTGGAGCCTCCCCACGGCAGCCTCCCCCCCTCCCTTGAGGCTTCCTTACCTGGGCAGGAGAAGGAAGAGTGGAAGAGCTGCTTCCCCAAAGTGACAGATGCAGCGGCGGGGGGGGGGGGAGTGCCCTTCCTTTCAAGGGTGTCACTCAGAAAGGACGCCCAAGTGGACGGCTGGCAGGAAGGAGGACCCCTCTCACTGGTTGCAGTCCATGCCCACGGGGGGGGGGGGGAGAGGGTGGCTCTTCCTAGCTGGCTCTTAAGAGCCACCCTCTCTCTCTTTCTCTCTCGTGGGCCCTCGCCGCCTTTTTCCTTCGAGGGCGAGGGAGGGCGAGGCGTAGAAAGGCAGTGAGGGCACAAACAGCAGCAGCAAGTGGAGTCTCCATCCCCGCAGCCCCCTCCTCCTCGGGTTCGGCCCCAGGAACACGGCGGAGCCTTCCCTCCTCGCCCCCAACCAAGGAAAGAAAGCAGCCCCACACCGCTCGCTCGCCCAGGTCTCGCCTTGGAATGGGAGTCCCGAGGGCAGCAGTAGGGTTTGAGGCGGGACTTGCTTGGCTTTCCCCCACTTTGCCCGGCCTCCTTCGCCTCTTTCTCTCTCTCTTTCCCTCTCTCCTTCCAGCGCCCGCCCGCCTGCCTGCCAAAAGGATCCAAAAAAGTTCTCTGGATTTCTTTCTTCTCTCCTTGGCTCTCTCTCTCTCTCACACACACACACATTCCCTCCATCACTCCCACAGCCTCACAACCTATCCGTGCATGTGCCTTCGCCTTGCTCCTGCCCCCTCCCCCCAGCAGCAACCAATGGGCCATCATGTCACTACACCGCGCGTGGCAAGATGAGCGACAGGGCCCGCCCACTAAAGCCTCATTTTGGCAAAAGAAGCCCCGCGAAGGCGGCGGCGGGAGCACACGTGCAAGCACATAGCAGGAGTGCGCCATCCGACTGGTGAGGCCCAAAGATCACCTGGAAGAGGGCCGAAGATCGCCTAGGTGCTCCCGATCACCGTAATGAGCACCCCTGACTTAGATGAAGGGTTAGAAGGTTAGATCACCATGTTTACAGACGACACCAAATCGGAAGGGAGAGCCAATACCCCAGAAGACAGGAGCAGAACTCAACAGTCTGAACAGATTAGAGAGATGATTGGCCAAAACGAACACAATGAAGTTCAACAGGGACACATGCAAGATACTCCACTTAGGCTGGAAAAAATGAAATGCACATACAGAATGGGGGGCGATGCCTGGCTCGACAGCAGGACGTGTGAAAAAGATCTTGGGGTCCTCGTGGACAAGTTAAACAGGAGCCAACAATGTCATGTGGCAGGAAAAAAAGCCAATGGGATTTTGGCCTGCGTAAAAAGGAGTGTCAAGGAGTAGGGAAGTCCTGCTACCCCTCTATTCTGTGCTGGCCAGATCACACCTGGAATACTGGGCCCAATTCTGGGCCCCACAATTTAAGGGAGATGTTGAGAAGCTGGAATGTGTCCAGAGAAAGAGAGCGACTCAAATGATCAAGGGTTTGGAGAATAAGCCCTACGAGGAGCGGCTTAAAGAGCTGGGCATGTTTATCCTTCAGAAGAAAACGCTGAGAGGGAATAGGATGAGGGCCATATATAAATATGTGAGGGGAAGTCACTGGAAGGAGGGAGCAGGCTTGTTTTCTGCTGCCCCTGAGACTAGGATGCAATGGAGCAATGGTTTCAAACTACAATGGAGAATTCACCTGCACATGAGAAAGAACTTCCTGACTGTGAGAGCTGTTCAGCAGTGGAACTCTCTGCCCCGGAGTGTGGTGGAGGCTCCTTCTCTGGAGGCTTTTAAGAAGAGGCTGGAAGGCCATCTGTCGGGGGCGCTTTAAATGAGGTTTTCCTGCTTCTTGGCAGAAAGGGGTTGGGCTGGATGGCCCACGAGGTCTCTTCCAACTCAGTGGTTCTGTGATCTCTCCTTCTGGAGAGGAAATGGGATCACTCAGACTTCAGCGAATCTGAACCTTGATACTCAGAAATGCAAACATGTTTTGTGCAGTTTGTCAGCAAAACCAAAAATGTGGCAAAAAGTCGTTATGACACACTGGGTACCAAGATCAAACACAGACACATGAAGCAAGTGTTTTCTGGCAACTGTTCTTTATTTACAATGAAAGCCCAGTTTCTGTGGAGGATTTCTTCCTGGTTGGGTTGGTTACACAAAATGGTAATTGCAGTTACATGAAATGGTTAGGTTGCTTACCTGTAACCGTGTTTCTTCGAGTGTAGGTCTGTGAAATCCACACAAATGGGTTTACTCCGCGCATGCGCCAGAATCTCGGACATACTAGCTAAAGTTAAAGATTTGCATATGCCCCTCCCACTCCCCGCCCCCCCATCCCCTGATTGAGCTACCTCGGCAGTTCCTTGCCGCCAGACAGCAGCAGAACGAGGCATGACAAAGAGGGAGGATCGGGGCGGGTTTTGTGTGGATTTCACAGACCTACACTCGAAGAAACACAGTTACAGGTAAGCAACCTAACCTTCTTCTTCGTGTGGTCTGTGAAATGCACACAAATGGGTGACTTAACAAGCTTAATTACCTTGGAGGTGGGTCATGCCACACAGGAAAACAGGACGGCTCCGCCAAAGGATGCATCCTTCTTTGCGAGAACGTCGAGCTTGTAGTGGGCTGCAAACGTCGAGGGATTTACCCAAATAGCAGCCTTGCAAATTTGTTCAACAGGAGTACCCCGCAAAGCGCTTGGGATGTTGAAACTGCCCTTGTGGAATGGGTTTTAACACCAATAGGCAATTCCTTATGGGCTAACTGATAAGGCTGGAAGGACAATGTCCTGGGTCATATGGAAATGGGAAACTACCTTAGGAAGAAAAGTGACATCCGTACAGAGGACCACTTTGTCTTCATGGAACCGAATGAACGGGGGATCAGATCGGAGAGCTGTGATCTCACTAGTCCTTCTGGCTGAGGTAATGGCCACGAGAAGGCCGTTTTCCAGGACAGATGGGAGATATGACATGATGACATGGGTTCAAAGGGAGGTTTGGACAGTTGGGAGAGGACCAACTCTAGACTTCAAGACGGAGGAGGAGAAACAGGGGGAAACGACTTCTTGTATCCCTGTAAAAATACGCCCACTAGTGGGTCTTGAAAAAGGGACGGAGGCCAATTTTTTTCCTGTACCAGGAGAGGGAAGCTAAGTAACATTTGATGGAAGATAGGGAAAAACCTTTAGTGGAAAGGTGGATAAGGAAGTCAAGGACAACGGATGTAGGAGCCGACTGTGGTAAACGACCCAGTGGCTGAACAAACTTACAGAATTTGTTCCACTTGTAGGTGTAAGCCTTCCTAGTGGAGACCTTTGGGCCGCCTGAATTATGAGGCGGACGGGATCGGAGAGATGGGACAAGACTTGATCCTCCACGCTGTAAGGTGGGGAGATGGAAGGTCTGGAAGAGGAGTCTCCCTGAGAGGCTTGGAGAAGGGGTGTGAACCATGGTTGACGGGGCCACCATGGCGCCAGTAGGATGCAATTCGAATTGTCGGACAGGAGGTTTGCAACCACTCTGGGCAGGAGTGGAAGGGGAGGAAAGGCATAGAGGAGTCCTGGGGACCAGTGGTAAAGAAATGCGTCTCCTAGGCAGTCTGGGGATGCGCGAGGGTGGAGCCTCGCGCAATAAGTGAGGCAGTGAGTGTTGAGGTGTGATGGAGACAGGTCTATCTGAGGAGTGCCCCAGCGCCTGATCAGTGAGAGGGAATGGCGGGGGCTGAGTCGGCTAGAGTGTTCTGTAGGCCTGGAAGGTGAATTGCCTGGAGGAATGTGTTGTGATGAATGCACCATTCCCATATCCGGAGGGATATGGAGAGGAGAGTGGGGGAGCGGGTGCCCCCGTTTGTTGATGTAATATTTTACTGAGGTGTTGTCTGTGAGGACTTGTATGACATGGCCGGAGACTAAGGTCACAAATGATCGGAGGGCTTTCTCTACCGCTATGAGCTCCAGGGCGTTGATGTGGAGCCTCTTTTCGGTGGGGGACCAGCGACCGCTGACGGTCAGGTCTTGAAGGTGAGCGCCCCACCCCGTGGATGACGCGTCTGTCGTTAGAGACGGCTGAGGAGGGGAGAACGGAAGGCCCGAGCAGACATTGGACCTCTTTGTCCACCATGAGAGGGACTGTAGGACGGGGGTGGGGGTGGGGGTGAAGGGTAATGGTCTGGGTGACCAGGCCGGGCTGGAACACAGAGAGGAACCATACCTGGAGGGGTGGAGGCGGAGGCGGGCGAACGCGGTTACGTTCGTAGTGGAGGCCATATGGCCAAGGCTAGATTGGGTGGCCCAAGCAGAACACCGGTGGGTGGTTTGGATGACCTGGATAGAGTGGCATAAATTGAGGAAGTGATCCTCTAGGAGGTAGGCCCTCTGGGATACGGAGTCTATCACTGCACCTAGGAACTGTACGGTCCGGGAAGGTGAGAGATGTGACTTTTCCTCGGTTGACAACAAGTCCCAGGCTCTGTAAGAGAGATAATGTATAATTGACATAAGATGACAATTGGTCACATGACCCAGAGCAGAAAGGCCAGTCGCCCAGGCCAGGGAACACGATGACGCCCTGTTGACGAAGGTGGAAGGTGACGACCGCCATAAACTTAGTGAAAGTCCTTGGGGCCGTGGAGAGGCCGAATGAAGGACATTAAAAGAATATGGAGTATCGTCTACCATAAAGGTGAGGTACTTCCTGTGGGACTGCCTGATTGAAATTTGGAAGTAGGCCTATTAAGGTCAACAGTGGCCATCCAAGCTCCCTTCGGGATGAAAGGGAGAATGGAGGGGAGAGAGACCATCCTAAATTTGCGTGGTTTGATGAAATAGTTAATTCCCCGGAGGTCCAAAATGGGCCGGAGACCACCATCCCTTTATCCACAAGGAAATATCTGGAATAAAAGCAAAATTGGAGTTGGTGGGATGGGGTAAGGGAAATGGCTCTTTAAGGAGAGAGTCAATTTCTTTCAGTAGAGCAGGGGAAGCCAGGGTAGATATAGGTTTACCAGGGGGTGGGGGAAATCAAACTCTATGGCATAACCTCGGTTACAATGTCCAAAACCCACTTATCAGTGGTGATGGACTGCCAAACTGGGAGAAAAGGCTGAAGCCCATCGAGAAACGAACTAGAAGCGGCGCTTTCTAATGTCTGAAGCTCTGCCACCTCGATACTGACCCCTTTGATAGGGCTGACTGGACTGTTGGCCATATTTGTTAGGGTTTGCTTCATTTTGTGAGAATGTTCTAATTGAGAATCTGTTTCAGGGTTGAAAAGACCAGCCTCATCCATGGGCAGATTCTCTATCAGGGAGCGTTGGTTTGACGACAATGCTGCGGATCTCAACCAAGCATGTCTCCTAAGGGCAACTGATCTCGCGGTCAGTTTGCCCGAGGTACCCGCCCCATGTTTGGCCGAGTCCTTTGTAGGGTGGCCAGGGTGAGGGCTTCTTGGTGAAAGGCCTTAGTCATGGGTTGATCAGACGTGGGAAGTAGGTCTAATTATGGTCTATCTTGTTCCACAAATAGGATTGATAGAGGCTCATATAAACGCCATAATGTGCCATTCTGCCTGAAAGGCACGCTGAGGCCTAATTCTTTTTAGCCATGGCATCAAGCTTTCTACCTTCTTTATCAGAAGGAGCAGCTTGGTTGTTCTGACTTGGCTTAGGCTGAGCATCGGTCACAATCGAATTAACTTTCGGAGGTCTGGCCAACCAGGGGGTGGTGGACGGATCGATCCGATAGAGGTTTTCTGCCCGCTTAGATGTGCTTGGTACGGAAGCCGGGGCAACCCCAGAGATTTTTAAAAGTTTAACTAAATAGGGTATAGTAGGCAAAATGGTGGGCTGCTGTGCTTGCTGCTGCTCAGCAGAAGTAAATAAGGGTCTTGGACTACATCCTCAGATTGAGGGGGCTGTATGCCAAGGGCTGTATGCCAGCCTGATCAATAGTCCAGAAAACTTCTTGTACTCTTCTGCCTGCTGAGGATCAGCCTCAGGCTCAGGCAGGGGGGAAATGGGAATCACATCTGAGAGGACTCCATATCCCCTCATCATCTGGAAGGTGGGGGGGGGGGAATTGAGCAGGAGGAGCAACTGGGAAAACAGGGGCTTGAGTGGGAGGGGCTGGGGGGCTGGGGGCTGGAGGGGGAGGAGGAGGTGCCACGGATTGCAGGGGATAGGAGGAGGGGACCCACGGATACCGATAGGGATCCGGGGAATGGAAGGGCTCAGGAGGGTAGTAAGGATGAAAGTAAGGAAAAAGGAGGGGGGTAAGGAGGGGGTCAGCCATGGGGATAGCCATAAGGAGGATCCCAGGAGTGGCCTCGGTCACCGGGCGCCTCCTAAGCGGACTCCGGGACCTGGAGCGAGGCAGATCAGCTGGAAAAAGAGGTTGGGACCTGCGCGCGTCTGCGCGCAACGGCGAGAACAGCTGAAGAGCCGGTCGCCGAGGAGCTGCAGGCCGCGTGGTGCTGGCCTCCTCCTGAAACAGCGCCTCGGTCTCCGGTGAAGGAGAGCAGCTGAAGAGCCGGTCGCCGAGGAGGAGATGCAGGCCGCGTGGTGCTGGCCTCCTCCTGAAACAGCGCCTCGGTCTCCGGTGAAGGAGAACAGCTGAAGAGCCGGTCGTCGAGGAGATGCAGGCCACGTGGTGCTGGCCTCCTCCTGAAGCAGCGCCTCGGTCTCCGGTGAAGGAGAGGGTGGGGGAGATCGGGGTCGGAAAGGAGCTGAATTGGAAGGAGTTGGGGGATTCTCCACCTCCAATGCTTCATCTTCGTTGCCCTCAAAGAGTTGCAGCGTCTCTGTTTGCAACAGGGGCATGCAAGGACTGGGAGGCACAGGGCCGGCCAGGAGCCTTGATTGTTTCTGTGCCATAGCCTCTTAGATTTTTCTTTCCTGAGGGCAGGTTTAGAGGCTTTTTGTTCCATTTTTCGGAGTGGCTCACTGGCAGAGCCAGAGGCCAACTCACGACATGCAAGGACTGGGAGGCACAGGGCCGGCCAGGAGCCTTGATTGTTTCTGTGCCATAGCCTCTTTGATTTTCCTTCCTGAGGGCAGGTTTAGAGGCTTTTTGTTTCTTTTTTCGGAGTGGCTCACTGGCAGAACGGCACTTTCTGTTGAGGCACTTAGAATGCAGAAGGCAGGGAGGGCTAGCACGTGGAAGGAGAGAGCCCAGTCCCTGTGGAGGTAAAATCTGCTCAAAAAAGGGCAGTTTGAGCCTAGAGTCTCTGCTCTTCAGGGCTCTAGTGGAGAAAGACCTGCAGATTTTGCAGGTCTGGGGAATATGAGATTACCCCAAACAGAGGGGACATTTAAGATGTCTATCCTCCTGAGGCAAAGTTGCTCCACAGTCAGAGCACTTTTTAAAGAAAGGGAAGACATTATCTTATCTGATAGTCGAGGCAATCCGTGGACTTAACCAGGAGCTAGCAGTTGGAGATCCTTCGCTGGCTAGGCGGAAAAAGGAACTGCCGAGGTAGCTCAATCAGGGGATGAGGGGGGGGGGAGTGGGAGGGGCATATGCAAATCTTTAACTTTAGCTAGTATGTCTGAGATTCTGGCGCATGCGCGGAGTAAACCCATTTGTGTGCATTTCACAGACCACACGAAGAAGAAGGAGGTTTAGCACAGCTGTTAAATCAGCAGCAGCTAAAAGATCTATCAACCGAAAGGTTGCAAATGCGAACCCCAGGATGCCGTGGGCAGCCAACCGTCAGCCCTGCCCATTGTTTACCTAAGCAGTTCGAAAACAGCTTTAGCTGTAATTGGAGAAATTAGGTATCGCTAATAAAAAGCGGGGGAGGATTTTATAATGCCTTAAAAGAAAAAAAAGATTAGAATTGCTAAAATGCGGAAGTCCTGACAGCTCTTCGTCATAGAGGATGGAGCGACACAAAAACCACCTTCTGTTCTTCTTATTATTATTATGGTGGATACAAACAAATGTCATTAGAACTACTTTTGTCAAACTTTTATTATTGTCTCTATATAACATTACTCTCCAGTATGGATTCTCCGATGGACAGTTAAATGTGAACTCCATCGGAAGCATTTCCCACACTGAAACATTCATAGGGTTTCTCTCCAGTATGGATTCTTTGATGCTTCTTCAAGCTAGATCTCAGAGTGAAACTCTTGCCACACTGAGAGCATTTATGGGGCTTCTCTCCAGTATGGATTTGTTGATGGTCCTTCAAGTTGCTTCGCTTATTGAAACACCAGCCACACTGAGAACATTCGTAGGGTTTCTCTCCAGTATGAATTCTTTGATGGTCCTTCAAGCCAAAACTGTGAGTGAAATACTTGCCACACTGAGAACATTCATAAGGTTTCTCTCCAGTATGAATTCTCTGATGCCTCTTCAAGGTGTTGCTGTCAGCAAATATTTTGTCACACTGAGAGCATTCATGGGGTTTCCCACCAGTAAGGCTTTCCTGGTGCCTCACCAGATTATTTTTCCATCTGAAGCTTTTCTCACCCTGAGAACATTGGTGTGGTTTTTCTACAGTGTGACTTTGCTGGGGGCTTGCCATGTGCCCTCGAGATTTAAAGCCATTCTCACTAGTAGCACATTTCTGCAGTTTCCTTCCTGTAGGAACATTTGGGGATCTCCGTAAAGACTGTCTGTGGCTCTGGCTTCTTTCTCCATCTTCAGGACATTCAGCATCTTTCCTTCTTGGGTTCAGATCAGCAAACCCATCTGACACATTGTGGTATTTTCTCCCATACGTGGAGAAAAAGGGCTTCCCCGTGTTTGTGGAGGTCTTGTTATCACCACCTATAAGGCTTTCGGTCTGTTTCCTCCTTATCTCCTTAAACTTCTTTGACTCCTGACCTCTGAGCTGGTATCCCGTCTTCTGAATGGTGGATGCCACATACAAACTCCCCTGAGATGCTTCTGCTGGCAATGGCTCCACCTGCGGAGGGATCTTCATCTCGTTCCCACACCCCATTTCATCACCTGGAGAGAGAGAAAAGGGACATTTGTTTCTGTTCTGGCCACTGTCATAAAATATGTGCAGATTTGATGTGTATTTTATATGTGTGTGTATGTATTAACTGAATGAAAGGCATGCATGAGTGAGAGCGAATAATTCGGAGACAGCCTTCTGAAGATCAAGGCCTGCAATGACTAAACCATCTGCCGTAACAGAATATAGTGACCTTGACAGTCCCCTTTGTGGATGGTGGTGTATTCTCTTCAAACGCTGCTCTGCTCTTTAGAAATATCTGCTGATGAAGGAATCCAAAATAGTAATCGTTTTCATGGACATGCAGTTGAAAAAAGCAAAGGAAAGCAAGGAAGTCTTAATGCAGACACAACACTCAAGTCTCTGATAAAGCCCAAAATAAACAGCAGTCTTACATCAGGCAACGATCACTAAATCCCTAGAAGCAGGCTCGAAGCAGGTACAATGGGAGCGACGGCATAAGCACCAGAGTAGTCTGTTACCAGCAAAAGCTAACGGCTCCTGCTTCTGATTTATGGCCCTGAATTCCCCACGCAGGAGGTCCTTGGGCGGCTCCCAATTACCTCGGCCTTTCTAGCAGCTATTCCAGCTGAAGGCCGTCTGCGCTCTGTTTCCTTTCGCCTTTCCAGAAATGTGGGCACTTGCAAGACCTCTTCCTCCGATTCCCCTCCCCCCTCCAATTCCTCAACACTTTCCTGATCTTCTTCCTCTTATGAAGATGAGGAATACCTAACGTATACAATGTCTCTGAGAATTTGACAAATTTGGTTTTCTACTAGAGAAATACCTTCGATCACATGTCGGGGACACGAGCCTTCCTCAAATTAATGCCCTATGTTTTTGTTTAGCCTTTTCCTGCCACAAGAAATTTCCAGACTTCCTGACTTCTTTGGAGCTCGCAGAAGCCCCTTCCTCTCCCCCCTTGGACTCACGTATTTCTCCACACGTCACTGCCAATGACAGTCCGTTTCCTTGGTTTACGAGTGGCGCTGCCCCGGGCCCCTCCTCCAGCTCACCCCCTCCATGCTGAGACACCTCCACTTTGAGCGAAGTTGCCTTCCCCTCACCTGCAGACAAAGAGGGAGGGATTCTGTCCATGCTCAGGAGGCCTTTGTCCTGAACTGCCTCCTGCATCTTTTCCCAACCCTGGCTTCCATTTCTGCCATCGGGATAACTGTGTAACTTATTGTACCTGTAATTTACAAAACCTTCTCCTGAATCCCCAAATTCAAAATACTCCCCACATCCAAAATTCGGCACATGGCAAGCTAAACCTTGCTTAGTGAGCACTGTTGTGAATACTTTTTTTTCTTTAGAGAACCCTTTTTAGGAATCCCTGGGTCCTGCAGCACAACTCTATGGTCAACCTCTGCTGGAGGCTGGTCACAGAATCGTACTGGGGAAACTACAATTCCTAAGGAGAACATCTGAATTACATTCACACAGTCTGCAAATGTGGAGGGCCGGCGGTATATATATAATACTGGAACCGGTCTCTCTGCTGTTCCTTCTTCTTTCTCCCTCTCCTCTCAATTTCTAAAAGTAATGAATATGGGCTGCTCTTACCAAATGGCTGGGCATTTCCGCCCTCCTCCTCCTGCAGGACTTGTTGGTCTGCCTGGGACAGCGTCCGCTCAACCCTGTGCAAAGAGACTCTGGAGTCCAGCAGACCCTGGAAATGCAAGACATGTCCATCAAGACAAGAGACAGGGCCTCCTGCATGCGCAACAGCATTGACAGTGAGCCTTATCTGCTGCCCTAATTCTACAGAGTAGATGCATCACCAAGTGGGCTCATGCTCCTCTTGCACGTCCTATCGAGAGCAATGACATGACAGAGTCAACTTTCTCCAATCAGCGTTTGGGTTCTTAAAAGTAATATTCAAGATCAAGCAAAATAATTCAATAAAATCCTAAACACTTAAGCTATGCATGGTAGCCATGGGATCAAACACTAGCAGATACCAAGGATGTACTTTTGTGAGGTCTGACCAAAACAGAAGGCAGTGGGACTATGACTTCCCTCGATCTGGACAATGGACTCCTATGGATGCAGCCACATCAGCTGCCACTTCAGACCATTGGCTCACGTTCAGCATTTGGTTTATAAGACTCCCAGATGATCCCTTATTGTTACTACAGCCATTATTGTTACAGCAGACTAATACTTGTGTGCAGAACTAAATGAGATTACATACCTCACCCAGCCCAGCTTCTGTCTTAACGTTACCTTCAGGAGGAAACACTGAAATGGAAGGACTTGGGCCTTTGATCCCACCACCTGCAAAGAGGAAATTGGGTTTTTTAAAAAGGAGAATGGGTTGGACAGAGTCAAAGGCGGATGCTGGGCAAGTGCAACCAACCCTCCTCCCCATTTATTCAAAATATATTGTTTTCAAAAAGGAACCACCCAAACACCTTTACACCCCATGGGCCACGTTTGTAGTTTTACAAGGGCTTCAGCCTTCTTTGACAGAAAGAGCAAGTAAATCCTTAAGTAGCAGCTCTCTTGATCCCAAAGTACTGAGCCATATCAGTTAAAGGGAGGCCAGACTACATGAATTCTACGAGGCAGGGGTAGCCTTTGTGTGGCATGTTCATTCTCACAGACGCGTGAAGCCTTACCTAGCAAAGGGATCTCAGCATCCTTCACCGGCTTGGCTTCCTCACACATCTGTCCCTGAGCTGCATCTGGCGATTTCCCTTCCGCCTCCAGGGAAGTGACACACACATCCTGCGATGGTTCCTGAAAACCAGGAAAGAAGATTTAGGAAATGGAGAGAAGGAAAGGGAATTCTCTCAGGGGAGTGGGTTTGTATTTGATTAAATTTTGTTAGACATAGGTAGAAAAATACTGTAAAGTTGGAAGAGACCACAAGGGTCATCTAGTCCAATCCTTCTTAAACTGTGGGTCTCGATCCCAAACGGGGGTCCCTTTCACTCAATGTTGGGATCACAGACATTTCGACAATAGACGTTTTCTGAATGCCACCTAGTGACTGTTTTAAACATTTACCCAAATCTGTTTGCAGTGCTTACCGTGAATTCTGCAGAAGAAGTATTTCATAAAAAGGAAAGCCAGCCTGTCGAGCAAGCCTCGCAAATGCTGATTTGTTATAAGTAAATATTTAAAACACCTGAGACAGTCTTTCTCAACCGGTGCTCCTCGGCACACCAGTGTGTCTTTTGGGATCAGCTGGTGTGCAGCAAGAAAACCTCTTCCCCCCGCCTTTCTTCCCCCTCCGAGGTTTTCCCGCAGCACACCAGCTGATCGCGGGTGAGCAGTTGGGAAACCCGACCCTCTCTAGGACCTAGAGAGGCAGGGGAGGCTCAGGAGGGGAGGGGCCGGGCGACGCTCTCCTCCTCCTCTGGAAGTGAGCTCACTTCTGGAGGAGGAGGAGGCAGGAACCTGGGCACTTCAGGGAGCCCCTCTCCCGGCTCAGCCTGGCAGAGCCGGGAACCGGAAGAACGGCTCCCCGCGGGGAACAGGCCCTTCTCTTCGCCTTCCCCGCGCTCTGCCGCCGGCAAAGGTGCTGGGGGACAGGCAGGGGCTGCTTCCCGTGAGGCCGGCATCGCTGGACGCCTCCCTCGCCTTCCCCGTGCTCCTGCTGCCGGCAAGGGTGCTGGGGGACAGACGGGGGTTGCTTCCCACGAGGCCGGCCTCGCTGGATGACTCCCTCGCCTTCCCCATGCTCCTGCCGCCGGCAAGGGTGCTGGGGGACAGGCGGGGATTGCTTCCCGCGAGGCCTTCCTCGCTGGACGCCTCCCTCTTCTTCCCTGCGCTCCTGCCGCCGGCAAGGGTGCTGGGGGACAGGCGGGGGTTGCATCCCGCGAGGCCGGCCTCGCTGGACGCCTCCCTCGCCTTCCCTGCGCACCTGCCACTGGCAAGGGTGCTGGGGGACAGGCGGGGGTTGCTTTCCACGAGGCCGGCCTCGCTAGAGGCCTCCCTCGCCTTCCCCGTGCTCCTGCCGCCGGCAAGGGTGCTGGGGGACAGGCGAGGGTTGCTTCCCGCAAGGTTAGCCTCGCTGGAGGCCTCCCTTGCCTTCCCCGTGCTCCTGCCGCCGGCAAGAGTGCTGGGGGACAGGCGGGGATTGCTTCCCGCGAGGCCGGCTTCGCTAGAGGCCTCCCTCGCCTTCCCCGGGCTCCTGCCGCCGGCGAGAGTGCTGGGGGCCAGGCGGGGATTGCTTCCCGCGAGGCCGGCCGCTAGAGGCCTCCCTCGCCTTCCCGGCGCTCCTGCCGCCGGCAAGGGTGCTGGGGGACCGGCGAGGGAGGCCTCCAGTGAGGTTAGCCTCGCTGGAGGCCTCCACACCTTCCCTGCGCTCCTGCCGCCGGCAAGGGTGCTGGGGGACAGGGGGGGTTGCTTCCCGCGAAGCCGGCCTCGCGGCAGGAGCACGGGGAAGGCGAGGGAGGCCTCCAGCGAGGTTAGCCTCGCTAGAGGCCTCCCTCGCCTGTCCCCAGCACCCTTGCCGGTGGCAGGAGGACGCCTCGCTGGATGCTCCCTCGCCTTTGCTGCACTCCTGCCACTGGCAAGGGTGCTGGGGGACAGGCGGGGTTGCTTTCCAACGAGGCCGGCCTCGCTGGAGGCCTCCCTCGCCTTCCCCGTGCTCCTGCCGCCGGCAAGGGTGCTGGGGGACAGGCGGGGGTTGCTTCCCGCGAAGCTGGCCTCGCTGGAGGCCTCCCTCGCCTTCCCCGTGCTCCTGCCACTGGCAAGGGTGCTGGGGGACAGGCAGGGGTTGCTTCCCACGAGGCCGGCCTCACTGGATGCCTCCCTCGCCTTCCCCGTGCTCCTGCCGCCGGCAAGGGTGCTGGGGGACAGGCGAGGGAGGCCTCCAGCGAGGTTAGCCTCGCTAGAGGCCTCCCTCCCCTTCCCCATGCTCCTGCCGCCGGCAAGGGTGCTGGGGGACAGGCGAGGGAGGCCTCCAGCAAGGTTAGCCTCGCTAGAGGCCTCCCTCGCCTTCCCTGCACTCCTGCCACTGGCAAGGGTGCTGGGGGACAGGCGGGGGTTGCTTCTTTGATTGTATGTGAACTATAAATCCCAGAAACTGTAACCCCCAGATGTCAAGGTCTATTTTCCCCAAACTCCATCTGTGTTTACATTTGGGCATATTAAGTATTCATGCCAACTTTGGTCCTGAGTCCACAGTGCTCTCTGGATATAGGTGAACTACAACTCCAAAACTCAAGGTAAATGCCCACCAAACTTATATTATTTTCTCTTGGTTATGGGAGTTTTGTGTGGGAAGAGTTTGATTCCATTCCATAATTGGTGGAGTTCAGAATGCTCTTTGATTGTGTGGTAACTATAAATCCCAGCAACTACAACTCCCAAATGACAATATCAATTTTTTGACTGATGTTCCCTCCTTGGGTTAGTATTAGTGTGTTTTGTGGCCAAATTTGGCAGCAATTTGTCCAGTGGTTTTTGAGTTATGTTAATCCCACAAATGAACATTACATTTATATATATAGAGAGAGAGGGAGGGAGCACAGCAGCACAGGCAGAAAAGCAAACATCACAGGGAAGCATGTCTGTGTAAGAGGGTGAACATTAGGAAGAACTTCCTGACTGTGAGAACTTTCAGGTGGAAAGGAATTGCTCATGCAAAATTTTAAGATGCCCTGTCTAACCCAAACCCCATCTGTCACGCAAGAAAATACAATTAAAGCACTCCCAACAGATGACCACCCAGCCTCTGCTTCTATCGCCCTTGGAGCCTCACCTGCCACTTGGCGGAACCGGCCCCTTGCTGCCTCTTGAGGAGGAAGTCCTCTGCCAGGGCCACAGCCTGGGAACAGGTCTCTGGCCCTGCGCCTCGGACCCATCCTTGCAGGTCTTGGGGAAGGCTGGCCAGGAATTGCTCCAGGACCAGCAGCTCCAGGATCTGCTCCTTGCTGCGTCTCTCCGGCTTCAGCCACCGACTGCAAAGCTCATGGACTTGGCTGTAAACCCTTCGCGGATCCTCCACCTCTTGGCAGCAGAACTGCCGAAAACGCTGGCGCTGCAGCTCCGCTCTCAGGGCCTCTGCTCTCAAGATGGCTGCCTTCACTTTCCCATAATCCTCCCTGTCCCCGGCTTCCAGGCTCCAAAAGGCCTGCTCTGCTTCTCCGCTCAATGCGGGCAACAGCCGGGCCGCCCACTCTTCCTTTGGCCAATGACAGGCTTTGGCCACTTGCTCGAAGGAGGCCAGGAAGGCCTTGGCATCTTCCCAGAGCGTTTCCTCTGCTGGCGGAAGGCTTCCCCATGCCGAGGAAGGCGACTGGAGGGTCTTCAGGAACTCTTGCCACTGGGCTTCCCAGCGCTGCTGCATGCTTTCACCTGGAAGGTCCATGGCTCCTTCCAGTGCTTTCCACGTTGGTCCCTCAGTCACGTAATCAGACTGAACCCTGATTCCGCCTTTCCCTCCTTCTCTTGGCGTTCCTTCTTCCAGCTGCAGACTTGCGGGATTCGGCTCCTCCATCCCCTTCCTCTCTTCAAGCCAAACTTCAGTTCTGGAATGAAAAAGGCAGTAACGTTGCTTCCGGGCAAATACTTTGAACAACAGAGTTGACCGGCCTTGCTTTGAATGTGCAGGAGAAAAAGGCCTGCCATTCTTTCCGTATCCAATGGAATAACTTGATACAGGCAAATGCGACTGGTGGGGATGAGAAATGGGGCCTTCTTGGTAGTGTGGATTGGCCCCCTCCCTCCCGTCCTTTAGAAGAAAACTCAAAACCTGGCTGTGGGACCAAGTGTTCGAATGATAGAGGCAGCCACTGAGAATAAGGCTCAAGCGATATGAATGACAATGAACTGACCCCGACTTTGATTTTTAAACCTGCATGATTTTACCAAATGTTTATTTAATCTAACTGTTTTAAATGAATTCATTTTAAATATATTTTATAAGAACATAAGAACATAAGAAGAGCCATGCTGAATCGGACCTCAGCCCATCTAGTCCAGCATTCTGTATCACACAGTGGCCCCTAGTTGTACACGGGGATCTCGAGCAGAAGGGAGGGCAAAACCCTGACCTGCTCCTGACCCCCCACAACCAGTACCCAGGGAAATCGTGCCTACCTCAACCAACTCCGAGGTGGCACTTGAATGTCCTTTTCAGTAACTACTATGATTGTGGAGAGCACCAAATAGTGCTTGTTGTGAAGCCGCCCTGAGTCTCCCCTCGGAGGTGAGAAGGGCGGCGTACAAATGTATGAAATCTAATGTATGAAACCTATATAAATAAAAATGTAATGTTCTTTTGTGGGATTAACATAACTCAAAAACCACTTGATGAATTGACACCAAATTTAGACACAATACACCTCTCAGGCCAAGAAGTGACTATCGTTCATTAAAACATTGAGGATCACAGCAAAAGAGACTTTAAAAGCCAAGAAAATAAAAAATACATAACAACACATTGGGCTAAACCTCATATATCTATATATATAAAGGAAGAGCCGTCATGTTCAGACTACCTCAAACAGAGAAACCTTACAACGCAGAAACACAAAACTTGCCAACAAAAGTAGGCCTCAAGCAAGGTACGTTTGTAGCAAAGAAACTTTCCCCCCCAAAACCTAAAAGGCCCCCAAAACAACAAGTAAAAATAAAACTACATTTCCCAGCATCCTCCGGGGCTGCCAAAGACTCTCCCAGCCTCTACATTCTGACAACATGATTGGCTGCCAATAAGGGCGGATTTGCATAACTGCTGTACTGGCCAGCCAACATGAACATTCCGACCCATAACAAACTGTCAGAGGAGTGCCAGAGCCTCCTCCAACACTTTCAAATCAGAGGACCATGATGGAGATCAACACCATTCAAGGGGAGCTCTTCTTCCTTTCCCAAAAGATCTCCAGTGGCTTGGAATTCCACATTAATAAGGGGACCATCCAGCAACAATGGGGTTTGCCAAGGAGGGTGCTCCAGCCCCTCTATATGCTGGCTCCAAGGGATGGAGGTCATCACCAAGTACCTTCTGATGCCCAGCGCTGGAAGAGCTCCCTCAGATGGCCTGTCCATGAGGAAAGCCTCATCGGACATCGACCAATGGGTGCAAAAGACACAGAGCAGGACATCTTGAAAAAGAGAGGAGCAGAAAGTAAGCTAGACATGAAGCTCTTGAGAAAGGTGGCTAAAAAGGATACGGAAAGGATTTTTAACAGTCCCCCAACAGACACTGGACGCACCTGTGAAGATAGAGATCCCCTGACAGGACAAGCCCTCCCCAAGCTGATCCGTCCTGGCCATGGTACAAGTCAAACCCGAAGGACTGCAGGCAAAGAGCTGAGGCACAAACATAAAACACCCAATTCACTAACAACAATGCCAACCCTTACATACTCAGACTTTCTCGCATCTCCTAAATAGGGCACAGCAACGCGTGCCGGGTACAGCTAGTATACATATATTACACAAAACACATACGACCACAGTAATGCGTGGCAGGGGATGAGTAGTCTATACAAATACAAATATAATGTTCTTTTGTGGGATTAACATCACTCAAAAACCACTGGACGAACTGAGACCAAATTTGGGCACAAGACACCTAAAAACTTAAAAACGCCAGAAAAAACATGCATTACAACACATGCACAGAACCACATATATACACAAACATATAGACACATATACACACAAAGACACATATACACAGAGAGGGACACAGCAACGTGTGGCAGGGGACGGCTAGTAAACAAACAAACGAACAAACTCCAGGAAGTTCTTCCTAATGTTGAGGTGGGATCTCTCTTCCTGAACCAAGTAACTGTGATCCAGCCACGGACCCCAAACGTGAGGCACAGCCACCCCTCTCCCCCCGCCGAGTGTTAAAGGCTGATGGGCCTGGGAGGGCCTTACAGTGGGCGATGGGAGTTATAGTTCACCCACAAGCAGAGGCCACTATGGACACCCCTGACAATGGGTCTGGACCAAGCGTGGGACACGCCCCCCCCCCCATCACGACCCACAGAAAGTACTGGAGGAGTTTGGTAGGGGGTCTGACCCTGGACGATGGGAGTTATAGTTCACCCATACGGAAGGGGACCTCACCAATCGTGGACCTGAACCTCACTTGGCCCGCAGGCAACTACTGGTGCGGTTTGGAGGCAATGGCAGGCGACGGTGGGAGTTGTAGTTTGCCCACATCCTTATGCGTTTCGTCAGACATTTCTAATAAGGCACAATGCAAAATAAATGCAAAATAAGCTAATGTTTCCCACCACCAAAGACCCGGCCCGGCCTTGAGGGGCCCCTGAGCTCATGCCACAGAGGAAGCGGGATTGAGGGAGGGAGAGAGAGAGAGAGGGGCCCGAGAGAGCAGGCCTGAGTGTCCCAAGGCCCTGAAGCGGGGCAGAGGAGAGAAAGCCCTTTCCCCAAGACTATGGGGGGGGAGGGAGAGAGACCCTCCGTCCCGCACAGGAGCCCCCTGCGAAGAAGGCAGGCAGAAGACTCCAGAGGAGGAAGCCGGGGAAAGGGCGCCTCCCTCTCCCCCGCCAAGGCTGCTCTGGCCCCACCTGCAGGGCCCTGGCTCCAGGCGAGGAGGGGCCTCGGGAGTTCCAGTCTCACAAGGCCTTGGCCCACGCCCAGCCGAGCTGCCAGAGGGAGGGAAGGAATGCCACCGGGAGGGAAGGCAAGGCCGGAAGGAGGAAGAGCAGGAGCTTGGCCCTGGCGGAGCCGCAAGGGCGCTGCTGCCCCCGGTGGCCGATTGAGGCATTGCAGCCCCTTCCCTTCCAGAGAGAGGGGGGGGAGAGAGAGGGGGGGGGAGGGGCTCCTGCTTCAGGGCTCCAGCCTCCCCCTGGCCCCGCCCCTCCTCAGCCTCCTTCTGGCCCCGCCCCTCCTCAGCCTCCCCCTCATCATTTCCCCACCACACTCCGGGGCAGAGAGTTCCACTGCTGAACAGCTCTCACAGTCAGGAAGTTCTTCCTAATGTTCAGGTGGAATCTCCTTTCCTGTTGTTTGAAGCCATGGCTCCATTGCGTCCTGGTCTCCAGGGCGGCAGAGAACAAGCTTGCTCCCTCCTCCCTGTGACTTCCCCTCACACACTTAGAAGAGCATATGCATAAGTGACAATCAGTGACCTGGAACCTGTCTATTCCCATATTTTAACATTTTAATATTTTAGTATTGTAGATGCCTAGCTGTGTAAGTCGCTCGGAACACATTGTGGAGGGCGACTCATCTATATATATAAAGGAACAGTAGTCATGTGAAGACTACCTCAAACAGAGAAACCTTACAACGCAGAAACACAAAACCTGCCAACAGAAGTAGGCCTCAAGCAAGGTACGTTTGTAGCAAAGAAACTTTCCCCCCCAAAACCAAAAAGGCCCCCAAAACAACGAGTTAAAAACTACATTTCCCAGCATCCTCGGGGCGGCCAAAGACTCCCCCAGCCTCTACATTCTGACAACATGATTGGCTGCCAATAAGGGCGGATTTGCATAACTGCTGTACTGGCCAGCCAACATGAACATTCCGACCCATAACCAACTGTCAGATGAGTGCCACAGCCTCCTCCAACACTTTCAAATCAGAAGACCATGATGGGGAAAGCCTCATCGGACATCGACCAATGGGTGCAAAAGACACAGAGCAGGACATCTTGAAAAAGAGAGGAGCAGAAAGTAAGCTAGACATGAAGATCTTGAGAAAGGTGGCTAAAAAGGATACGGAAAGGATTTTTAACAGTCCCCCAACAGACACTGGACGCACCTGTGAAGATAGAGATCCCCTGACAGGACAAGCCCTCCCCAAGCTGATCCGTCATGGCCATGGTACAAGTCAAACCCGAAGGACTGCAGGCAAAGAGCTGAGGCACAAACATAAAACACCCAATTCACTAACAACAATGCCAACCCTTACATACTCAGACTTTCTCGCATCTCTAAATAGGGCACAGCAACGCGTTTTTTTGAAGCCTGGTGTGTCGCTGTTCTGGAGTCTCTCCTGCTCTGGATGCGCTGTAATGTTCTTGCTTTTGTTGAAGCCTGGCCTGTCGTTGTTCTGGAGTCTCTCCTGTTCTGGAGTCTCTCCTGTTCTGGATGCGCTGTAATGTTCTTGCTTTTGTTGAAGCCTGGCCTGTTGCTGTTCTGGAGTCTCTCCTGCTCTGGATGCGCTGTAATGTTCTTGCTTTTGTTGAAGCCTGGCCTGTTGCTGTTCTGGGGTTCTGGAGTCTCTCCTGCTCTGGGTGCGCTGTAATGTTCTTGTTGAAGCCTTTTGCTGTGAAGCCTGGCCTGTCGCTGTTCTGGAGTCTCTGCTGCTCTGGATGCGCTGTAATGTTCTTGCTTTTGATGAAGCCTGGCCTGTCGCTGTTCTGGAGTTTCTCCTGCTCTGGATGCGCTGTAATGTTCTTGCTTTTGATGAAGCCTGGCCTGTTGCTGTTCTGGAGTCTCTCCTGCTCTGGATGCGCTGTAATGTTCTTGCTTTTGATGAAGCCTGGCCTGTCGCTGTTCTGGAGTCTCTCCTGCTCTGGATGCGCTGTAATGTTCTTGCTTTTGTTGAAGCCTGGCCTGTTGCTGTTCTGGAGTCTCTCCTGCTCTGGATGCGCTGTAATGTTCTTGCTTTTGTTTTGATGAAGCCTGGCCTGTTGCTGTTCTGGAGTCTCTCCTGCTCTGGATGCGCTGTAATGTTCTTGCTTTTGTTGAAGCCTGGCCTGTTGCTGTTCTGGAGTCTCTCCTGTTTTGGATGCGCTGTAATGTTCTTGCTTTTGTTGAAGCCTGGCCTGTTGCTGTTCTGGAGTCTCTCCTGCTCTGGATGCGCTGTAATGTTCTTGCTTTTGTTGAAGCCTGGCCTGTTGCTGTTCTGGAGTCTCTCCTGCTCTGGATGCGCTGTAATGTTCTTGCTTTTGTTGAAGCCTGGCCTGTCGCTGTTCTGGAGTGCTGGAATGTTCTTGCCTGTTTGTAATGTTCTTGCTTTTGATGAAGCCTGGCCTGTCGCTGTTCTGGAGTCTCTGCTGCTCTGGATGCGCTGTAATGTTCTTGCTTTTGATGAAGCCTGGCCTGTCGCTGTTCTGGAGTTTCTCCTGCTCTGGATGCGCTGTAATGTTCTTGCTTTTGATGAAGCCTGGCCTGTCGCTGTTCTGGAGTCTCTCCTGTTCTGGATGCACTGTAATGTTCTTGCTTTTGATGAAGCCTGGCCTGTTTGTTCTGAGTCTCTCCTGCTCTGGATGCGCTGTAATGTTCTTGCTTTTGATGAAGCCTGGCCTGTCGCTGTTCTGGAGTCTCTGCCTGCTCTGCATGCGCTGTAATGTTCTTGCTTTTGTTGAAGCCTGGCCTGTTGCTGTTCTGGAGTCTCTCCTGCTCTGGATGCGCTGTAATGTTCTTGCGCTGTAATGTTCTGCTTTTGATGAAGCTGGCCTCTGTTCTGGAGTCTCTCCTGCTCTGGATGCGCTGTAATGTTCTTGCCTGGCCTTTTGTTGAAGCCTGGCCTGTCGCTGTTCTGGAGTCTCTGCTGCTCTGGATGTAATGCTGTTTTGTTGAAGCCTGGCCTGTCGCTGTTCTGATGAAGCCTGGATGCGCTGTTGGAGTCTCTTGCTCTGGATGCGCTGTAATGTTCTTGCTTTTGATGAAGCCTGGCCTGTCGCTGTTCTGGAGTCTCTGCTGCTCTGGATGCGCTGTAATGTTCTTGCTTTTGATGAAGCCTGGCCTGTCGCTGTTCTGGAGTCTCTGCTGCTCTGGATGCGCTGTAATGTTCTTGCTTTTGATGAAGCCTGGCCTGTCGCTGTTCTGGAGTCTCTCCTGCTCTGGATGCGCTGTAATGTTCTTGCTTTTGATGAAGCCTGGCCTGTCGCTGTTCTGGTCTCTCTCCTGTTTTGGATGCGCTGTAATGTTCTTGCTTTTGTTGAAGCCTGGCCTGTTGCTGTTCTGGAGTCTCTCCTGCTCTGGATGCTGCTGTAATGTTCTTGCTTTTGATGAAGCCTGGCCTGTCGCTGTTCTGGAGTCTCTCCTGCTCTGGATGCGCTGTAATGTTCTTGCTTTTGATGAAGCCTGGCCTGTCGCTGTTCTGGAGTCTCTGCTGCTCTGGATGCGCTGTAATGTTCTTGCTTTTGATGAAGCCTGGCCTGTCGCTGTTCTGGAGTCTCTCCTGCTCTGGATGCGCTGTAATGTTCTTGCTTTTGATGAAGCCTGGCCTGTCGCTGTTCTGGAGTCTCTCCTGCTCTGGATGCGCTGTAATGTTCTTGCTTTTGTTGAAGCCTGGCCTGTCGCTGTTCTGGAGTCTCTGCTGCTCTGGATGCGCTGTAATGTTCTTGCTTTTGATGAAGCCTGGCCTGTCGCTGTTCTGGAGTCTCTGCTGCTCTGGATGCGCTGTAATGTTCTTGCTTTTGATGAAGCCTGGCCTGTCGCTGTTCTGGAGTTTCTCCTGCTCTGGATGCGCTGTAATGTTCTTGCTTTTGATGAAGCCTGGCCTGTCGCTGTTCTGGAGTTTCTCCTGCTCTGGATGCGCTGTAATGTTCTTGCTTTTGATGAAGCCTGGCCTGGCTGTTCTGGAGTGTTGGATGCTTGCTTTTGTTGAAGCGTGGCCTGTCGCTGTTCTGGAGTCTCTCCTGTTCTGGATGCTGTAATGTTCTTGCTTTTGTTGAAGCCTGGCCTGTCGCTGTTCTGGAGTCTTGCTGCTCTGGATGCGCTGTAATGTTCTTGCTTTTGCCTGGCCTGTCGCTGTTCTGGAGTTTCTCCTGCTCTGGATGCGCTGTAATGTTCTTGCTTTTGATGAAGCCTGGCCTGTCGCTGTTCTGGAGTCTCTGCTGCTCTGGATGCGCTGTAATGTTCTTGCTTTTGATGAAGCCTGGCCTGTCGCTGTTCTGGAGTCTCTCCTGCTCTGGATGCGCTGTAATGTTCTTGCTTTTGATGAAGCCTGGCCTGTCGCTGTTCTGGGAGTCTCTCCTGCTCTGGATGCGCTGTAATGTTCTTGCTTTTGTTGAAGCCTGGCCTGTTGCTGTTCTGGAGTCTCTCCTGCTCTGGATGCGCTGTAATGTTCTTGCTTTTGTTGAAGCCTGGCCTGTTGCTGTTCTGGAGTCTCTCCTGCTCTGGATGCGCTGTAATGTTCTTGCTTTTGATGAAGCCTGGCCTGTCGCTGTTCTGGAGTTTCTCCTGCTCTGGATGCGCTGTAATGTTCTTGCTTTTGATGAAGCCTGGCCTGTCGCTGTTCTGGAGTTTCTCCTGCTCTGGATGCGCTGTAATGTTCTTGCTTTTGATGAAGCCTGGCCTGTCGCTGTTCTGGAGTCTCTCCTGCTCTGGATGCGCTGTAATGTTCTTGCTTTTGATGAAGCCTGGCCTGTCGCTGTTCTGGAGTCTCTCCTGCTCTGGATGCGCTGTAATGTTCTTGCTTTTGATGAAGCCTGGCCTGTCGCTGTTCTGGAGTCTCTCCTGCTCTGGATGCGCTGTAATGTTCTTGCTTTTGATGAAGCCTGGCCTGTCGCTGTTCTGGAGTCTCTCCTGCTCTGGATGCGCTGTAATGTTCTTGCTTTTGATGAAGCCTGGCCTGTCGCTGTTCTGGAGTCTCTCCTGCTCTGGATGCGCTGTAATGTTCTTGCTTTTGATGAAGCCTGGCCTGTCGCTGTTCTGGAGTCTCTCCTGTTCTGGATGCACTGGCCTTGTTTTGTTGTTGTTGTCCATCGCTGTTCTGGAGTCTCTGCTGCTCTGGATGCGCTGTAATGTTCTTGCTTTTGATGAAGCCTGGCCTGTCGCTGTTCTGGAGTCTCTCCTGCTCTGGATGCGCTGTAATGTTCTTGCTTTTGATGAAGCCTGGCCTGTTGCTGTTCTGGAGTCTCTCCTGCTCTGGATGCGCTGTAATGTTCTTGCTTTTGATGAAGCCTGGCCTGTCGCTGTTCTGGAGTTTCTCCTGCTCTGGATGCGCTGGACTTTTTCTTGCTTTTGTTGAAGCCTGGCCTGTTGCTGTTCTGGAGTCTCTCCTGCTCTGGATGCGCTGTAATGTTCTTGCTTTTGTTGAAGCCTGGCCTGACGTTGTTCTGGAGTTTCTCCTGCTCTCGATGCGCTGGACTTTTTTTGCTTTTGTTGAAGCCTGGCCTGTTGCTTTTCTGGAGTCTCTCCTGCTCTGGATGCGCTGTGATGTTCTTGATTTTGTAGAAGCCTGGCCTGACATTGTTCTGGAGTCTCTGCTGCTCTGGATGCGCTGGACTTTTTTTGCTTTTGTTGAAGCCTGGCCTGCTGCTGTTCTGTAGTCTCTGCTGCTCTGGATGCCCCCGCCCCTAGGGCGACTCACGCGGCTTTCGCCGCTGCCGCCTCGCTCACCCGTGCCCAAAACACAAGCGGGGCGGCAGCGGGGGTAGCCGCGTGAGTCTCCCTAGGGGCGGGACTTCTGGCGGCGCCTTCTCCCTCTCGCCGTTCCGCCCCCCTCCACTGAGGGAGAAGGCGCCGCTGGAAGTCCTAGGGAGACTCACACGGCTTCCTCCGCTGCCGCCGCGATCGCCCCGGCGCCCCTCCTCCCTTCACTGAGGGAAGGAGTGGCGACCGCCCGCGCGAGCAGGGCGGTGGAAGCCGCATCAATCGCCCTAGGGGCGGCGGGACTTCCCCCTGGCTCCTTGTCCCGCGGGTGGGCGCCACTCCTTCCTTCACCCCTTCCTTCAGGCCCGGAAATGCCGCCCCCCAAATCTGCCGCCCGAGGCCCCATGGGCCTCGGGTGGCATTATGGGTAATCAGGTGGCATTATGGGTAATCCGGGCATGCCTTTATGCAAATTGTCTCTCAGTGGCAACCAATCCCCTCTGTCTGGGGCCGTAGAATGTTGGAGTTCTGAGGCTGGCCAATCATAACCCGTTATGCAAATAATCCGAGTGCCAGCCAATCGAAACGCTGGCACATATTTGCCCCACCGCTCGGCAGCTCACATTGAGTTTAATTTATATGTATAGATAGATAAATAGATAGAGATAGATATGAAAACTTGGCCTTATATTAAATGTCCTTTGACCAGTAGCTGCCCACTTGGAGAGCCTCTGGGGTTGCTGAGGGAAGGAAAGCCCTCCATTGTGCATGTCGTGGACTCCACTTTGTGGCCCCATTTCTCAAGGTTGGCTCTGCCTCTCGTGGGGCCAGAGCGCAGTCTGTCCAGGGCCTTCCAAGTCGCCCAGTCTTCTGTGTGCCCAGCAGGGAGCCTCTCATTCCCATTCCCTGGGCAAGTGGGCCCTGGTCACAGTGGGCCCTGGTCAAGTGGTCCTTATTCAAATGGGCCCTGGTCAAGTGGGCCCTGGTTAAAGTGGTCCCTATTGAAGTGGGCCCTGGTCAAAGTGGGCCCTGGTCAAGTGGCCCTGCTGAAAAAAAGGTTGGGAGCCACTGGTATAGGGTAACGAGGTTGCAATGCCCCAGCCGGCCACCTGGGGCAGCAGCGCCCTTGCAAGGGAGGGAGAGGGGGTGCCTGGGCAAACCTGCCCCTGCTCCTCCTTCCCGCCTTTTCTTTCCCGCCTTTTCTCTTCCCTCTTCCCTGCTAGGCTGGTGGTCAGTGGCCTCCTCCCTTCCTTGTGGGTGAGTCAGAGGCAGGAGGTGGAGGGCAGGGAGGCCCCAGGAGGGAGGCCATGGCAGGCTTCCCCTCCTCCTGGCCTTACTCCCAGCACCCTGCCTCCCAGTTGGGCACCGCTCCAGCCCCCTTGGCCCCATGTTAAGGGTGCTGCTGCTGGGGCCTCGAGCTGGCCCTCTTGGGCAGGGGAGGCTCCAGGCCTTGGGGAACTGTGACTCCCAGGGTCCCCTGGGTGGGGGAGTGGGAAGTGTCCTCCTGGCTTCCTGTGGGGAATCCTGTGTGCCTTTGCAAGAAGCTCTTGTGTCTCCTCTTTCAGGAGATTTGTCCCAAGGTTTCAATACTAGGCCCTTTCTCAGGATATTTTAGCATTTGCTGTGTTTTACATCCCTCAGTCTATATAGTAACTTATTATTTCTATATATTATGAGCTTAGGTACCAGGCGATGCCCAGTTTCGGTCCTTTGTGATGCTCCACATTGCAGTGTTTTGTGTTTATTTCGCAGTGCTATTTATAAAAAATGTATTAGAGAACATAAAAAGATGGGGGTGAACTACAATTCCCATCATCACCTGCCATTGCCTCCAAAGTGCACCAGGAGTTAAAACCAGTCATGGTTGGTCTTTGTGCCAAGTTTGGGGAGGTTCACGGCACACTGCATATACTGTAGGTGAACTATGTATTTATTTATTTCCAGTACTTCTACCCCGCCCTTCTCAACCCTCGAAGGGGGACTCCGGGCGGATTACATTTGGCACAATTTGATGCCATTAGATACACCAAGGCAATACAACAACATTTAAACAATAAATAGAGCATATCTGTCTATAGATATAATAAAAGTCAGTGTTTGCGGTGGTGCGGCCGAGCGAGCGGTGGGAGAAATATGTGCCAGCTTTTCGATTGGTCGCCCCTTTGGGATTATTTGCATAAATGACTCCGATTGGCCAGCCATCCAACACTCCTAGGCAGCACAGAGAGGAAAGGAAAGGGCCTGAGGCAGACATAAATAGCTGCAGTTGAAGTTAGCCAGTTGACAGTTTTTTCTGTTGGAAATGGAATGTTCAGTACCTTCACCCAATACCCTTCACAAAAAACACAGGAACCCCTACAAATCACAGACTATGAGGGAAAAGGAAAGGCCTCGGGCAGTCAGCCACTGTGGCCCACAGCAATGACGGATCAGGACCAAACTTGGCTAACGGGACCAATGGCCCACTTCACAACCTGGTGTGGTTTAGGGCAGGATGGGCCACGAATGATGGGATTTGCAGTACCTTCACCTGATTCACTTCCCAAACAACACTGTAGCCCCTATAAATCACAGACCAGGCCCACAATTGACAGCAAGGCTTCCTTAACTTGATTTTCCTGACTAGGCTTCCTCAACTTGATTTTCCTGACTACGCCCCCAACAATGACAGCACAAGACCAAACTTGGCACACAGACCCCCCCCCCCCCAGGTGCACCCTACATCCTGGTGCAGTTTGAGGGAGGATGAACCATGGATGATGGGACTTGCAGTACTTTAATTCACTTCCTTAGAGCAGTGTGGCCCACACCAAACTTGGCACACAGAGGCCCAATGGCCCACTTTACAAACCTGCTGCGGTTTACGGCACGATGGCTCACAAATGATGGGATTTGCAGTACCTTCACCCAATTCATTCCCCACAGAACATTGCAGCCCCTACAAATCAAAGACCAGGCCCAAACTTGGCACACAGAGTACCCATGACCCGCTCTACATCCTGGTGCAGTTTTGAGTGGGACGGACCACGGATGATGGGAGTTGAAATACCTTCACTCACTTTCTGAGACCGCTGCGACCCTCATCCAATGACTGATCAATATCACACTTGGCACTCAGAGCCCCCATGAACCACTCTACATCCTGGTGCAGTTTGGAGAACGGGGGACCATGGATGATGGGACTTCCACTTCCTTCCCTCACTTCCAGAGACCGCTGCAACCCTCATCCAGCGAATAATCAAGACCAAATGTGACACACACAGCCCCCATGACCCACTCTACATCCTGGTGCTGTTTGGAGGAGGATGGTCCATGGCCAATGGGACTCTCAGTACCTTCACTAAGTTCCTGAGACCACTGCAAGCCACATAAACTTCTAATAGGAACCAACCTTGGCACACAATGCCTTTCTCAAATAACCCGGGCATCGCCGGGTCCTCAGCTAGTTAAAACAATAAAAACAGTATCACCATTCCAGCCAAATCCCATATCCAAAGCGCTATTTATGCCTGCTGTCCAAACGCCTGGCCCCAGAAGTCTGCCGCTGGAAGAAGGAACAACAAGAGAAGGAGGGAAAGGTGGAAGCAGAGTTCGGTCTGAACATCTGTCTGAGGGGCCAACGCGGAAAGTGCCGGAAGGAGGCATGGACCTTCCAGGTGAAAGGATGCAGCAGCGCTGGGAAGCCCAATGGCAGGAGTTCCTGAAGACCCTCCAGTCGCCTTCCTCGGCATGGGGAAGCCTTCCCCCAGCAGAGGAAACGCTCTGGGAAGATGCCAAGGCCTTCCTGGCCTCCTTCGAGCAAGTGGCCAAAGCCTGTCGGTGGCCAAAGGAAGAGTGGGCGGCCCGGCTGTTGCCCGCATTGAGTGGAGAAGCCGAGCAGGCCTTTTGGAGCCTGGAAGCCGGAGACAGGGAGGATTATGGGAAAGTGAAGGCGGCCATCTTGAGAGTGGAGGCCCTGAGAGCGGAGCTGCAGCGCCAGCGTTTTCGGCAGTTCTGCTGCCCAGAGGTGGTGGATCCGCAAAGGGTTTACCTCCAAGTCCAGGAGCTTTGCAGTCGGTGGCTGAAGCCGGAGAGACGCAGCAAGGAGCAGATCCTGGAGCTGCTGGTCCTGGAGCAATTCCTGGCCAGCCTTCCCCAAGACCTGCAAGGATGGGTCCGAGGCGCAGGGCCGGAGAGCTGTTCCCAGGCTGTGGCCCTGGCAGAGGACTTCCTCCTCAAGAGGCAGCAAGAGGCCGGTTCCACCCAGTGGCAGGTGAGGCTCCAAGGGCGATAGAAGCAGAGGCTGGGTGGCCATCTGTTGGGAGTGCTTTAATTGTATTTTCTTGCATGATATATGCACTGCATAAGAAGCAGTGGATTAGATGACCCTTGTGGTCCCTTCCAGCTCTATGGAATTTTTTTAACCTATGTCTAACAATACCTAAAACAAACACACTGGCCTGAAAGAATTCCCTTTCCTTCCCTCCATTTCCAAAAATTCCCTGTTTCTCAGGGACTATCGCAGGATGTGTGCATTGATTTCCTGGAGGCGGAAGGGAAGTCGCCAGATGCTGCTCAGGGACAGATGTGTGAGGAAGCCAAGCCGGCGAAGGAGGCCGAGATCCCTTTGCTAGGTAAGGCTTCAGGGGTCTGTGAGAATGAACGTGCCACACAAAGGCTCCCCCTGCCTCGTAGAATTCATGTAGTCTGGCCTCCCTTTAACTGATATGGCTCAGTACTTTGGGATCAACGGAGCTGCTAATTAAGGAGGCACCTGCGGTCTTTGTCACAGAAGGCTACAGACCTTGTAAAACTACAAACGTGGCTCATGGGGTGTAAAGGTGTTTGGGTGATTCCTTTTTGAAAACAATATTTTTTCAGAAATGGGGAGGAGGGTTGGTTGCACTTGCCCAGCATCCGCCTTTGACTCTGTCCAACCCATTCTCCTTTTTTAAAAACCCAATTTCCTCTTTGCAGGTGGTGGGATCAAAGGCCCAAGTCCTTCCATTTCAGTGTTTCCTCCTGAAGGTAAAGTTAAGACGGAAGCTGGGCTGAGTGAGGTATGCAATCTTATTTAGTTCTGCACACCAGTATTAGTCTGCAGTATTAGTGCAAGTATTAGTATGGCTGTAGTAACAATACGGGATCATCTGGGAGTCTTATAAACCAAATGTTGAACGTCAGCCAATATTTAAGGGTTTAGGATTTTATTGAATTATTTTGCTTGATCTTGAATGTTACTTTTAAAAACACAAACGCTGATTGGAGAAAGTTGACTCTGTCATGTCATTGCTCTCGATAGGACGTGCAAGAGGAGCATTAGCCCACTTGGCGATGCATCTACACTGTAGAATTAGGGCAGCGGATCAGGATCTCTGTCACTGCTGTTGCGCATGCAGGAGGGCCTGACTCTTGTCTTGATGGACATGTCTTGCATTTCCAGGGTCTGCTGGACTGCAGAGTCTTCTTGCACAGGGTTGAGTGGACGCTGTCCCAGGCAGACCAACAAGTCCTGCAGGAGGAGGAGGGCGGAAATGCCCAGCCGTGTGGTAAGGGCAGCTCATATCCATAACTTGTCACTTTTAGAAATTGAGAGGAGGGGGAGAAAGAAGAAGGAACAGCAGAGAGACCGGTTCCAGTATTATATATATGTACCACCGGCCCTCCACATTTGCAGACCGTGCGAATGCGATTCAGATGTTCTCCTTAGGAATTGTAGTTTCCCCAGTACGATTCTGTGACCAACCTCCAGCAGAGGTTGACCATAGAGTTGTGCTGCAGGACCCAGGGATTCCTAAAAAGGGTTCTCTAAAGAAAAAACAGTATTCACAACAGTGCTCACTAAGCAAGGTTTAGCCTGCCATGTGCCGAATTTTGGATGTGGGGAGCATTTTGAATTTTGGGATTCTGGAGAAGGTTTCCTCATCCTGTATTGCAGGACTTGTAAATTACAGGTACAATAAGTTACACAGTTATCCCAGTGGCAGATGGGGAAGCCAGGGTTGGGAAAAGGTGCAGGAGGCCGTTCAGGACAAAGGCCTCCTGAGCATGGACAGAATTCCTCCCTCTTTGTCTGCAGGTGAGGGGAAGGCAACTTCGCTCAAAGTGGAGGCGTCTCAGCATGGAGCGGGTGAGCTGGAGGAGGGGCCCGGGGCAGCGCCACTCGTAAACCAAGGAACTGGACGGTCGATGGCAGAGACATGTGGAGAAAGAAGTGAGTACAGGGCGGTGAGGAAGGGGCTTCTGTGAGCTCCAAAGGAGGCAGGAAGTCTGGGTATTTCTTGAAGCAGGAAAGGGCTAAACAAAAACATAGGGCATTAATTTGAGGAAGGCTTGTGTCCCCGAAATGTGATCGAAGGGATTGTGGCCCAGTCTCCAGTGGAATACCAAATTTGTCAAATTATTAGAGACATTGTATACGTAAGGAATTCCTCATCTTCAGAAGAGGGACAGATCAAAAGTGTTGACATTTATCTAATCTGCACATATTTCTGGATGAGAGAGGGCAGGCGGCCTTCAGCTGGAAACAGAAAAAGGCGGAGGTTTGGGAGCCGCCCCAGGACCTCCTGTGCCAAATTTTGGCCATAAATCAGAAGCAGGAGCATTTTGAATTTTGGGATTAACGACGACTCTGATGCTTATGCCGTCACTCCCATTGTACCTGCTTGGAGCCTGCTTCTAGGGATTTAGTGATCATTGCCTGATGAAAGACTGCTGTTTATTTTGGACTTTATCACACACATATAAAATACACATCAAATCTGCACATATTTTATGACAGTGGCCAGAACAGAAACAGATGCCCTCTTTCTCTCCAGGTGACAAAATGGGGTGTGGGAACGAGATGAAGATACCTCCGCAGGTGGAACCATTGCCAGCAGAAGCATCTCAGGGGAGTTTGTATATGGCATCCACCATTCAGAAGACGGGATACCAGCTCAGAGGTCAGGAGTCAAAGAAGTTCAAGGAGACGAAGAGGAAACAGACCAAAAGCCTTACAGGTGGTGATAACAAGGCCTCCACAAACACGGGGAAGCCCTTGTTCTCCACGTATGGGAGAAAACACCACAATGCGTCAGATGGGTTTGCTGATCTGAACCCAAGAAGGAAAGATGCTGAATGTCCTGAAGATGGAGAAAGAAGCCAGAGCCACGGACAGTCTTTACGGAGATCCCCAAAATGTGCTACTAGTGAGAATGGCTTCAAATCTCGAGGGCACCTGGCAAGCCACCAGCAAAGTCACACTGGAGAAAAACCACACCAATGTGCTCAGGGCGAGAAAAGCTTCAGATGGAAAAATAATCTGGTGAGGCACCAGGGAAGCCTTACTGGAGTGAAGCCCCATAAATGCTCTCAGTGTGGCAAATGTTTCAATCACAGCTCTACCTTGAAGAGGCATCAAAGAATTCATACTGGAGAGAAACCCTATGAATGCTCTCAGTGTGGCAAGAGTTTTGCTGAGAGCAACACCTTGAAGAGGCATCAGGGAATTCATACTGGAGAGAAACCCTATGAATGCTCTCAGTGTGGCAAGTGTTTCGCTGTGAGATCTAAAAACACTGGAGAGAAACCCTATGAATGTCCTCAGTGTGGCAAGTGTTTCAATCTACCTTGAAGGGCCATCAAAGAATCCATACTGGAGAGAAACCCTATGAATGTTCTCAGTGTGGGAAATGCTTCCGATGGAGTGCACATTTAACTGTCCATCAGAGAATCCATACGGGAGAGTAATGTTATATACAGACAATAATAAAAGTTTGACAAAAGCAGTTCTGATGCCATTTGGTTGTATCCACCATTTGGTTGTAACTGGAATCCAACCAGGAACGTTTCCTCCCCAGAAATAGAGGTGTTGCTGTAAATAAAGAGAAGGAGCCTCCACCATACTCCAGAGCAGAGAGTTCCACTGCTGAACAGCTGTCAGGAAGTTTTTCCTCATGTTCAGGTGGAATCCCCTTTCTTGTCGTTTGAAGCCATTGTTCCATTGCGTCCTATTCTCCAGGGCAGCAGAAAACAAGCTTGCTCCCTCCTTCCTGTGACTTCCCCTCACATATTTATACATGACCCTCATTGTATCTCCTCTCAGCCTTCTCTTCTACAGGTTAAGCATGCCCAGTTCTTTAAGCCGCTCCTCGTAGGGCTTGTTCTCCATACCCTTGATTGAGTCGCTGTCTTTCTCTGGACACATTCCAGCTTTTCAACCTCTCCCTTAAATTGCATGGCCCAGAATTGGGCACAGTATTTCAGGTGTGATCTGACCAAGACAGAATAGAGGGGTAGCATTGTAGCAGCAAATCTGGAGTCCCAAAACTCCCGGGATGTTTACCTTTTACTTACAGGCGGTGCAACGTGCGGGCACAGGAACGAGAGAAGACGCAACAACCGTACTGCAGTCAAATGAAGCCAAAGTTTTATTTGCACAACGTCAGCTGACGGGACCTGCCCACAGAACTTGCTGCCTCAGGGCAAGAACCCTGAGGTCAATCTCTAACTTTCCCTTTTATACATACAATGGCGGCAGGTCCCGTCCCCTCCTTTCTTTATCATTTTCATTGGTTCATAGCATTAACACATCTTCATTATCCAATTAAACATCACATTATTTAGCATCATTCTCTATTAGCATTCTCATTTGTTAAACAGCACTACGCAGTATTAATTCTTCATTCCCACAGTGTGTTATCTGCCATATGGGCAAGATGTACTGAATCTGCAACATTTCTAATCCGTTCCTCTGTGCCAGCAGGGAGGGACGGTTTCATTTGCCCATGCGCGGTTTCTACCAATCAGCAACAATGTAAACAAACCCACGCTGGGTGCTAGCTAGGCCAATCACGGCTTGTGTTATCAGAGAAGGCACATGATGTTCCCTGGCAAATCACTGCGGGTGCCTTCCGTACCAATCAGAGTGCATTATTCTCGGACTTGGCTGCCAACATGATTTCTGGCAAACTACTTCGCTTTCTAAGGCCTGTGCTTGTGCATCACTCTCCTCTGACTGTACTTCTGCTAAAAGCACCAACTCTGCTTTAGCATGACTTCTCTGTATCTAGGCACTAAACTCCTATTGATGCAGGCCAAAATCCCATTGGCTCCCCCCACACACACACACCCGCCGCATCACATTGTTGGCTCATGTTTAACTTGTCCACGAGGACTCCAAGATCTTTTTCACACATCCTGCTGTCGATCCACGCGTCCCCCATTCTGTATCTTTATGTTGCTATATTGAATTGCATTTCTGGGCTTGGCCTCATGTAAGCCGCCCCGAGTCCTCTTTGGGGAGATGGTGGTGGGGTATGAAGTTTATTATTATTATTATTGGGATGCGTAAACTATTTTATGTTTTCAATATTCTTGTTCTGGTTTTTATTATGTGTTAATGTTTTTTAAATGTTTTACGGTGTTTCGGGGCATCGAATAGTTGCCGCTGTAAACTACCCTGAGTTGCCCTAGGGCTGAGAAGGGTGGTATACAAATGCAGTAAATAAATAAGTAAATAAATAAATCTACACAGTAGCTTCCTGTAAAACAGTGGCTCCCAACCTTTGGGCCTCCAGGTGTTTTGGACTTCATCTCCCACAGTTCCTAACAGCTGGGATTTTTGGGAGTTGACGTTATGCAGCCCTTCTGTGGCTCTCATGGTGCAGCAAAGCCAGGGGAGGGAATATTTGCATAGGAGCGGCCTGATTGGCCAGATGCAAATGAGCAGGTGCTTAGGCACAAGAGGTGGGCGGAGTCATGGATGGCAGTTAGAGGAGGCCAACTGAACATCTTTTTCAGTCAACTGGGGCAGATAATGGAGTTGGCTGGTATCAAGGAGCGGGGAGAGGACAATTAGTAGTAGAGAAGTTTTCAAGAGCAGAGTGGTCAGGATTAGAGGAGGCAGCATTTGCATAGGAGCGGCCTTCCAGACAGCCTTCAAAGGCAACCCCACGTAGAGTGCGTTGCAGTAATCTATACGGGATGTATAGACTGCATGTTCTCCCGCAGTGGGAGCATTGGTTTCCAGGTGGAAGGTGGTCCCGGTCGGGGTTGGCTTGACCCGCCTTCCTCTTGGCACGTTTCTCTCTTTCGCCCACCATTCGTGCCTCTTCAAGTTCTACAGCACTGCTGGTCACAGCTGGCCTCCAGCTGGAGCACTCAAGAGCCTGGGCTTCCCAGTTCTCAGTGTCAGTAACTGACACTGTAACCACCAAGCATCTGTAGTGTATGTATACTCTTGAAACCATCACGCTTATGTAACTCAAAGGATACAAATAAACAGTTCTTGTTTCATCTTGTGCAAAGGCTTGCTCTCATCTCTAAGCCTCAACATAAAATAAAGCAAGACTCCTGAACAGAAAAGGTATCAACAGAATTAAACATCCCCTGCCTGATATATTGTTAGTGGCAAAGATATTTAAAACACTTTTGAGTCTTCGTGACCTCCTGGACCAGCCCACACCAGAGCTCCCTGTCGGCCGTGGCCACACCCAGCTCCTTCAGAGTCAAGCCAGTCACTTCAAGGATACTATCCATCCACCTTGCCCTTGGGCGGCCCCTCTTCCTTTTCCCTTCCATTTTCCCCAGCATCATTGTCTTCTCCAAGCTTTCCTGTCTTCTCATGATGTGGCCAAAGTACTTCATCTTTGCCTCCAACATCCTTCCCTTCCCTCCATCTTCCTTCGCTCAGCCTTCCTTATGGTCCAGCTCTCACATCCATAGGTTACTACGGGGAATACAATTGCTTTAACTATGCAGATCTTTGTTGCCAGTGTGCCTTATCTTCACTACCTTATCGAGATTGGTCATTGGTCATCTCCTCCCAAGAAGTAAACGTCTTCTGATTTCCTGGCTGCAGTTTGCAGTAATCTTTGCACCTAGAAATACAAAGTCTGTCACGGCCTCCACGTTTTCTCCCTCTGTTTGCCAGTTATGATATTGTAGGTAGGCCTATATAGAAAGGCTGTAGTGTGAGACTTGTATTCCGAAAAATAAAGACCTTTGGTATCTGCAGCCCTTGTGCGCTTATGTGTTCTTTCACAGAAGACCGATCCGCAGCAGCAAGTTAGAACTGAGAAACCTTACAGTTTGTTCGGAATACGTTACACCGCCTGAAGTATCAGCCTATAGATATTTTCACCAGAGTGTTCATAGCCAGAATACAATAGACTATAGTTGTGCCATTGTTAAGGTCCCACGTGTGCCTTTATGTCCATCATTGAAGAGCCAATGAAATTTGTATTAGCCAGCTTACACCAATAAAATGGCTGATCTTTGAACACCAATGAAAATATTTTTTCCATTTACTGTCAACGTGATAAAAGCTTTGCAACCCCATTCACAACTCCAGGAGTTCTTGGCAGACACTGATTATCTGGATCCGACACAGTCTGGCTTTAGGCTGGGACATGGAACTGAGACAGCCTTGGTCGCCTTAGTGGATGATCTACGCCGGGAGCTCGACAGGGGGAGTTGGCTGTTGGTTTTGCTGGACCTCTCAGCAGCTTTTGATACCATTGACCACGGTATCCTTCTAGGATGCCTCTCAGGAGTGGGACTTGGAGGTATTGTTTTGCAGTGGCACCAGTCCTTCTTGGAGGGCCGTTCCCAGAGGGTGTTACTGGGTGACTCAAAAAGATGGTAAGTACTGTTCCTACTACAAGCACAAACTCAAAAAGGACCAAAGCAAGTGATCGAAGGTATACCTGGTTTACAATAACATCACAAAAAGATTCATAATAAAGTATATTGTATTGGTATATCACAAGCAGTACTCACGGACCCATGGGTCAAAAAGATGTGAAGAATGTTTAAACCAAAATATATTGTCGGACAATCCGTGTTGTACAGTCCAAGTAATTCAAATAGATACAATCCAAATGGAGGTCCGGAGAAGAGAGGCGCAAAAGTTCAAATAAATCCAAAGTACAATTTGTAATTCCTTAATATTGGCAAGTAATAATCCAGTCACTATGCGAAGTCGCATTCAAGTGGAGCCATCCATGAATTAGTCGTGAAGGAGCCAGGTTGAGGGAAGTCTCAGGATTCCCGCTCCGTTTCGCACCAATTGGTGCTTTTTCAAAACCCAAAATTATGGTAAGGCAATATCGGGCATCCACCAATCTAAAATGAAAGTTAAAAGTCCAAGCAGTGAACAGACAATCAAACTTATAGATGCATAAAGGCAATAATACAATCAGTGATACATACCAGAATTCACATGCAGTCAGGCACGGGCCAAACTCAGGGGGAGTAAGGCGCATTACACTTACAACGCATACAATTTAACAGAGAGTTAATTAACTCAATTCGATTAAGTTCACCAGAGGGAGGAGTGGTAATTAAAGGAGTAAAGATTGGAGAGACATAATTTCATTTAACCCAGATGGGTGTTCTGTAGAAAGGGTTGAGATCCAGCGATTTTCAGCACGTATGAGTGCTTTGTGTTGAGCCAAATGAGAGTCAGCTGTAATCTTTTCAAGGCCACAAAACTTCAATTGATCAGGAAGGTATTTATACTGAAAACAATGCGTATACAAAATAGAATCCTGGTGTCCCTGTCGGACGCACGATTTATGCTCAGAAATCCGTAAACAAAAAAGGCGATTTGTCTGCCCAACGTAAACAAAGGGGCGGGGAGAAGGGAACCAGAGGGCATACACCAGCCCGGATGTATTGCACGTGGAGAAACATCTAGTATTAGCCTTGGTATTGGCATTGGTGATGATCCGATCTCGACATATATTCTTACACGAATTACAATGACCACATTCCCTCGTTCCTGATGTTAAAGCACTAGTTAATGAAGTGGATCTGTAAGTGGAATGAATGATTAAGTCTTTAATATTTTGTGTTCTTTTTGATGCCACCATAGGAGGTTTTTCTAATCCAGGGATATCTGATACCAAACCCCATGTCCAGAGTTTTGGAGTAAGATGTTATCTGTACGCAGATGATGTCCATGTCTGTCACTCCTTCCCACCTGTCACTAAGGAGGCTGTGCAGACCTTGAACCAGTGCTTGGCTGCTGTGTCGGACTGGATGAAGGCTAGCAAATTGAAACTGAATCCTGACAAGACAAGAGGTCCTCCTGGTCAGTGGAAAGGCCGAACAGGGCACAGGGTTACAGCCTGTGTTGGATGGGGTCACACTCCCCCTGAAGACACAGGTTCACAGCTTGGGAGTGATCCTGGATTCATCACTGAGCCTGGAAACCCAGGTTTCGGCGGTGGCCAGGGGAGCTTTTGCACAGTTATGACTCGTGCGCCAGCTGCGCCCGTACCTTGGGAAGTCTGATCTGGCTACGATCGTCCACACTCTGGTCACATCCCATATAGATTACTACGTGGGGCTGCCTTTTCGGAAACTGCAATTGGTCCAACGGGCGGCAGCTAGATTACTATCAGGAGCTGCATACAGGGAGCACCCCCCCCCCCTGCTATGTCAGCTCCATTGGTTGCCTGTCCACTTCCGAGCTCTAATCAAAGCTGTATATGGTTCTGGCCCAGCTTACTTTTCCGAGCGCATCTGCCCATCCGGGGAGGCCCTGCTCTTGCTCCTGCCAGCGTCTCAAATGCGCCTGGTGGAGATGGGGGACAATGCCTTCTCGGCTGTGGCCCCCCGCCTGTGGAACGTGCTCCCAAGTGAAATACGCTCGGCCCCATCCCTCCTGGCATTCAGAAGGAAGTCTTGGCTTTGGGACCAAGCTTTTGCACAATAGCTTAAACAACACCTGACTGGAATGGATTAGTAATGGCAACAGATTTGAGGATATTCTCTATTGCTCAAGTTTAGTTCAATCCATTGCTGTTGGGAGTTCAGAATGCTCTTTGATTGTAGCTGAACTATAAGTCCCAGCAGCTGCAACTCCCAAATGACAAAATCAATCCCCCCAACCCTACCAGTATTCAAATTTGGGCATATTGAATATTTGTGCCAAATTTGGTCCAGATCCAGGGTTGCTTGGGTTCAGAGTGCTCTCCAAATGTAGGTGAACTACATCTCCCCTAAGTCACTGTCAATTCCTCCTAAACCCCTCCAGTATTTTCTGTGGGTCTTGGGGGTTCTGTGTGCCAAGTTTGGTCCAGTTCTGTCATTCATGGGGTCTTGGCTGTGGAAGCCAGAGTTGAATTAGTCAAAGGTACTGCAAATCCCATCATCTGTTTCTATACTCCCCAAACATATTGTTTTTGTGATTAATCACTATGTTTTAATTATGTTCAATTTGTAACAATGAAAATACATCCTGCATATTAGATATTTGCATTAGAATTTATAAGAGTAGCAAAATTATTTATGAAGTAGCAACGAAAATATGATTGGGGGTCACCACAACATGAGGAACCTTATTTAGGGCTCATGGCATTAGAAAGGTTGGGAACTACTGCATTGATACATATATCTTTCTGTTTAATTGCTATTACATTTTAAAAAAAAAATTCTAGGGGGGTGGTGAGTAAATTTTTTCCCGGAAAGGGGGCGGTAGGTCAAAAAAGTTTGGGAACCACTGGTTTAACCCATTATTTCCCTTTGAGCTCCCATTGCTGTTCGGAAGTTTAATCAACCACAAGGTTCCCTTTGCCTCCATGTTTCCTCAGGCCTAATCTCTTTCTGCCGAACAGTCTCTGTCTTGATTGGATTCCTCTTCTTGTCACCCAGAGAGACATTTTTCCAGGCTCTGCCAAACCTTTGGCCTTCTCACCCTCTTTAGGAAGAGTAAACTGGCTCTGTGTGATGCCGTGACGGATGGGATCCAGCTACAGGGAGTTCCACAGTTCCTTTTCCTCCATCTTGGGCCGGGTGGCTCAAGGACAACGACCAGAAAATGGCCCCTTTCCTTCTCTTTCTCTTTGCCTCTGCCTCTGCTCCATTTTCTCCTGACTCATTAAAGCCACTGCCACAACAGTAAGCACCCATTTCCTGTAAGCCAGGGCTGTCCAACTTCTACCGGCCCAGGGGCCTGAATTCCGGTCACTGATGACCTGGGGGGGTCGTATGGTCTGCCCCCGCCCCCGGCTCTGCCCCCACCCCGCCCCTCCCCCGGCTCCAATTTACTTACAATTCCTAGTTGCATTATTAATTATAAAATAAATATAATATTTTACTAACATTAAATGCAGGGGGGCATTCAAAAGGGGCATGCATACAATTAAATATAATATTTTACTAACATTAAATGCATGGGGCATTCAAAAGGGGCATGCATACAATTAAATATAATATTTTACTAACATTAAATGCAGGGGGGCATTCAAAAGGGGCATGCATACAATTAAATATAATATTTTACTAACATTAAATGCAGGGGGGCATTCAAATACACAATTACATAATAATAACATAAAGGTTAGCCTACCTTCCCAAACGCGTGGGATCCAGGAGCAGCCCTGACCACGAGCAGAGGCGACGACCGAGCGAGGCAGCAGCCGGGAAGGTACAAATCACGGCTGCATGGGCCGCAGGGATTAAGTAGCCGAGATTTCGGCAACAGGAGTATCGCGAGACTACGGAAGCCACACGGGATTTCGCTCTCAACGCAGGCGAGATTTCGCATTGAGAGCGAAATCCCGTGTGGCTTCCGTAGTCTCACGATACTTGCTCCGAAACCCCGAAGTTTTAATTTAATTTTTTTTATTAAAAAGCTTAGGGGGGGCGTAGGGAAGGGGCTGGGGGCCGTATACGGCCCCCGGGCCGTCAGTTGGACAGCCCTGCTGTAAGCAATATCAGTTTTGCCCTGAGGGCACACTCCTTCACACTTGCTCAAAACAAAGGAAACAAAGGTGGGGGCCACGAGTGACCTTTTACCCGGTTACCATGATGAGCTGCTTGGAAGAGGATTTCCCCCAGTTACCAGTTTGGGAGTCCTAGTTTCCAAGTACCAAGGACCCATTCTCTCTGCTTTTTATTGCTTTTGATCCCTTTCTGACTCTCCCTGGCTGTTTTCAGCTGAAGAGCCACACTCCACCATGGAACCTGGGACCCAGGAAGGTTCCCTTCATCGGCAGACCGGCTATGTGTTTTCCCTAGGGGTTTCTGCCACGTTTGGGGACCTGAAATTGCCACAGGATCATTTGGCTTGGGATGAGTAGTGCATCAAAGGACTCAAACATGGACTCTCTCTATTTCCCTGGATCTTTTTCCAAACCTTCCCTGCACTCAGCTAGCCCTGCACTCAAGGGGCTGCTATGGACTCTTGCCCTTCATGGACTTTCTAGTTCCTCCAAGGACTTTGCAGTAAGCCAGAACACTGGCCTTCCTCCAGGACTCTTTCTCCTTTGTCTCCTGTTGCTCCATGAACTGAAGGCGCCAGAGAAGAGATGCAACATTTGTCTGTTTGCATTGTATGATCTTCCTCTCTGTATGGGCTGCATTGCATGGGGAACATTGCTGACCAGCAGCCACATTTTAAAACCAGCCACCATGTTGCTATTGCAGAACTGTTTAAAAGGTAGATGCTAGGTTCCTTCGCAGGGTCTATCTTCCCTGTAACTTATACTAGGTCTGCCTGCATATGTTCCATTGACCTCAGAGCTTGTCCGTCAATAGGGCCATATGCCTGTACATACACATAACCATATTTTCATAAGCAAAGTTGCCTCTGTGGGCTTCGGACCTCCACATGTAACTGTAATAGAAAATGTTCAAACAGGCTATTTTACAGAGAAACTAAACCTCTGATGATTGCTGTTTTGCCACAACAGGAAAACACCAATCTGGGACCAAAACCACCCGCCATTTATTTTCAAACCAAAACAATAGCAGGTATGCTAGAAGGACAAAGTCCTCGCTTGCCCTTAGGTCATTTCCAAGCCCACCTGAAACTCATCAAACCAGCAAGTTTCACTGTTTTCTTTTTGACCTTTGTCCTGTCTCCCTGGTTTTCCTCATTAGCTGGATTGCGAAATGCGCTAGTTGCAATTGGCTGGGAGGATCTCCAGCTGGCTTTTGATGCTAAAGTTGCTTACCACATCTTCAACCAATCAGCTGAGAGCCCCTATAGTCAAGGCAGGCCCCAAAATTTTGAATATGTATGGATTTTAAGGTATGTACGCATTGTAACTTTGCAAAATAAACATGTCAGCCTTGCGGATCACTCCGGACTGTAGCTTTCATTCTTTCCAGCTGGTCAGAACCTTCTCTCGGTGGGGCACGCTTCCAGGATTTGGTGAGACTATTGATTTGGGATATTTTGCGATTTCTAGCGTTTAAAAGGATCCACCAAGTCCTGTTTAGGAATCCCCGTTCTTAGGGGCTTTTGGTGCCCTTGGCCCCATCTGGGCAAGGCCCTTTCTATTGTTCGGTAACATGTGTACACTATGCAAATCAAGCCCACATGTACATCTTTGCCAAATACTTAAAATTTATTCTACTGCAGCTATTCATAACCTGCTGATTCAAGGTACAGCTTATGACCTATAAAGGCCTAATTGGTTCGGGCCCTATCTTCGCGATTGCATCTCCTTCTATGAACTGGCGCGAACTCTCTTCTGGGGAGGCCCTCCTTTCTCTCCCACCACCGTCACAAGTATGGTTGTTGGGGAAGAGAGGGCCTTCTCGATGATGCCCTCCCCCCCGCCTCTGAAACACCCAAGGGAAATAAGACCCTCCCTTCCTTTCATTAGCGCTTCAAGACCTGGTGGTTTCAACAAGCCTTTGAGAATGACCAGTTCTAGCCCAGCTCCAAACCTTGTTGAATATGACCTTATACGTCCTACCCAATATCCCGGTCATTCCTCTAATAGGCCCTGGAAATGAGCAGTCAGAGACCCATACCTGCTATTGCTGTTAGCCTGTTACAGCACTGTATTTCATTCCCGATCCGTTCATATTTTGACTTTGCACTAGCCTCGGCCCGGCCTTTTAATGGCTCTGAACAGGCAGGATTATTTTTAATATATATGTGTTATTGTGATAATTTTATGCTTATGTTGTTTTGTTAATTTTATGTTATGCTGTTTACTGTGTTTTGCTGATGTTACTTGGAAACCGCTTGGGGAGAGCAGTATATAGAGTATTATTATTATTATTTCATATACTCATAAAGTTGGGAGAATTAGGAAATTTTGGGTAAGAATACAGAGGGAAATGGTAAAAATGTTAGGAATTGATTTTCCCATGAAACCAGAATACATGTTACTTGGGCTGCTGGATTTCCAAATAGATAAGAATAAAGAAAAATTGTTTGTGTATAGCATTACAGCGGCAAGGTTGGTGATCGCAAGGCACTGGAAGGAGGAAGTCACGCCAAAGCTCGACGAGTGGATCATCAAATTAACAGAGATTATGAATATGGACAATTTAACGAGGGCCATGACAAACCAAAAAGAAGCTACGGACTGGTCTCCAATAACGGAGTATTTGCAGAAGCATAGAGACATAAAAACCATTATGTATATTAAAAACTGGCAGTAAGACGCCCGGATCGGAAAAAGAGGGATCGCGGGCATTATGTGGGTTAAAGAAATAGCATCTAAGATGTATTAGATGAGGCTGGTTGAGGGATCTTGGGAAGTCAACAAGATTTAGTGTTTAATGTTAGGATGATTGAGATGCCCTAGAGACATCTTGTCTAATGGGGCATTCATGTTGGTCGGATTGATGATTGTTTTGATTGCTTTGTTTGCTTTTATTGTTGAAAACCTAATAAAACTATTTTTTTTTAAAAAAATAAAGTTGGAAGAGACCCTAGGGCTGGGGTGCTCATTAGGTAGATTGCGATCTACTGGTAGATCGCGTAGGGCATCCTGGTAGATCGCAGGCAGGGCGGAAGGCTCAGTCCCGCCCTGCAGGCTCCCGGCGCCGCCCAGGTGCTGCTGGCCCTGGGTTATCTGAGGTCCTTTCCACAGTTGAATAAAATCCTATGTTATCTGCTTTGAATCAGATTATATGGCAGTGTGGACTCAGAAAACCCAGTTCAAAGCAGATATTGTGTTATATGTTTCACATTTTTGTAGTGGGTAGGTAGATCATTTTGACTTGGTTGTTTTAGAAGTAGCTCGCATGCTGAAAAAGTGTGAGCACCTCTGCCCTAGGGTCACCCCATCCAATCCTCTGCCATGCAGGAATACCCAATCCAAGCACTCCTGAGACATAGCCATCCACCTGTCCGTAATGCAATGCATGCTTTGACTTTGTCATACCAAAGATAGCTATGCCAACCAAATCTTAATATTTGAGCACTCATGATACGTGGCCAGTCAGTCTCTTTAAATATCTCCGTTGAAGAAGACATAACCAGGCTCCCATATAAATAGCAATTGTTTCTCCTAATGTTTTGGCAGATTCCTTTCCTGAAGTTTGAATCAATTGCATCTAAAGTAACAGCAAACAAACATGATCCTTCCTCATTGTGACATCCTTGCAAATATTTATTAAACATAACTAGAATCCCCCCCCCAATAACCTTCACTTTTCTAAACAAACCCAGATCCCTAATCTATCCGGCTAGGGATTCATGACTTCCAGACATTTGATCATTTGGGTCGCCCTTCTCTGGACATATTCCAGGCTGTCAATATCCTTCTTTTTTTTATTTTAATAGTTTTTATTGGTTTTTTTTTCTGTCCTTACAGCATAAAACAAAGAAATAGGAACAGAGAGAGAAAAAGTTCGTGCCCGAGTAAAAGAATTGAGTGAGGTAAAGAGGGGTGGGAGAAGTGAGATAGAGAGGGGGTAGGATTGGGAAGGGAGAAACAAAAAACAGAGTTGAAATAGAGAGAAATAGAAAGAGATAGAAAGAAAAGAAATACATTACTTCCAGTCGGGGTGATTGGGAACTCATAAATATTCGGTATTTCCCCTTAATCTTTGTATAGTCAGTCTTTCACCGCTAGATCATAATGTCCTCTAGGTGCTATAGCTTCTTCGCCCTCAGGTAGCTCTTGATAGGTTGCCAGTCCGTCTTATTCTTTTTATTTGTACTCTTTACCAATTCTTTTAATTCATCCATCGCCACATACTCTGCTAGTTTGGTGGCCCACTCTGCCATCGTTGGAGGCTTTTCTTGTTTCCACCTCCTAGCCACCACAGTCCTTGCTGCTGCCGTAATAAAATAAAATATCTTCTCCTTCTTTCTATCTAATTTATTGTGTGTTAAATTAAGCAGGAATATTTCGGGAGCTAACTCTTTGGGTCGCCCTTCTCTGGACATATTCCAGGCTGTCAATATCCTTCTTGAACTGAATTGGAGACAGGATTATCCACATGAGGTCAGACCAAAGCAGAATAAGGTGGACTACGACTTCAAAGGCATGGAATAAGAGCTGTAAATAAGCAGAGACTGATTTCACTGTATTTTCCACTTTGGGTAATGCTTACCACATTATCTCTCCTTCTGAAGAGGAAATGGGATCACTCAGACATCAGGGAAGGGATGAGAGGAAAGAATCTGAACATTGATACTCAGAAATGCAAACATGTTTTGGCAAGGCATATGTCAAATATACACAATTGTGGCATAACACGGTCATTATGGCACACTGGATACTAAGATCAACCACAGACACACGAAAAAAGTATTTTCTGGCAACAGCTCTTTATTTACAGTAAGACCCTTGTTTCTGCAGAAGATACATTCCTGCTTGGATCGCAGTTACATGAAATGGTGTATACAACCAAATGTCATTAGAACTACTTTTGTCAAACTTTAATTATTGTCTGTATATAGCACTGCTATCCGGTATGAATTTTCTAGTGGACAATGAAATGTTCACTCTGTTGGAAGCATTTCCCACACTGAGTACATTCATAGGGTGTCTCTCCAGTGTGAATTATTTGATGGCCTGTAATCAGGACCAGACGAAGGTAAAAAATAGTAGTAAGCGAACATTTTTTTGGCGCCCCCTGGCTCTCCAACCTGGTGGAGATGGCGCGTGCCCTGGAGCACGCATGCGCGCAGCCAGCTAGTTTCGTGCATGCGCCATTGGGAAATGCACTCCCAAGAGGATGAAAAGGACGGGGGAACATTTTGCAGCCGGGGTGGAGCCTCCCGCCTCCGGCTGAAAAATGTTTCCCCGTCCTTTTCGGTCTCTTGGAAGTTTTTTTTAATCAACTCCGTCCACCAGAAGTGCTCCGTCCAAATGGCGCGTGCGTGAAAGTTTCGCGCATGCGCTATTGGGACAGAGTGCTTCTGGTGGACGGAGTAGCTAAACGCACTCCCAAGAGGCCGAAAAATATGGGGGAACATTTTGCAGCCAGGGCGGAGCCTCCCGTCTCACGCGCCGGCCCGCAGCAATGGTGCACCGAACTTGGGGGTAGCAGCCAAATACGCCCTTGGCCATGTGGTGCCCGGAAGCGGCCGCTTACTTTGCCTACACTAAGATCCGCCCCTGCTTGTAATGAATTCCCTAACTGTTAGGCTAGGAGAAGCCTGAAGGAGTAGGCCCAAAAAGTGTGGCAGCCACTTTGGAGGAGTGCCAGGAGGCATCCATCTTAGATTCTTGTTTCCTGGAGGGGGCGTACTCAGTCGCAGCTTGGAGGGAAATGAGAAGTGTTAGGATTGGCTGGAAGCGAGTGGGCGGAGCTAAGCCGAGGAAAAGAAAAAAGCCTTGAAGTAGAGGCGTTTTGAATCCTGACAGCGCAGATTGAGTCTGGGTGTCAAAGGAGAAGGAGTTAGAGAGAGAGAAGGGAAGAAGAGAAGTAATGGAAGCCTGTAGGTGGTCAGTTAGACCAGTGTTCCTCAACCTTTTTTGAGCCGAGGCACACTTTTGACATTTAAAAAATCCCAAGGCACACCACCAACCAAAATGAAACAAAATGACACTCTAACACAGTAATACATATATTTAACTGACCTTGAGTTTTGGAGTTGTAGTTCACCTACATCCAGAAAGCACTCTGGACTCAAACAATGTTGGATCAGGACCAAACTTGGCATGAATACTCAATATGCCCAAATGTGAACACAGATGGAGTTCAGGGGAAATAGACCTTGACGTTTGGGAGTTGTAGTTCACCTACATCCAGAAAGCACTCTGGACTCAAACAATGTTGGATCAGGACCAAACTTGGCATGAATACTCAATATGCCCAAAAGTGAACACAGATGGAGTTTGGGGGAAATTGACAGGGAGCCTGAGGGAACCGCAGCGAAGAGGAGGGGGAGGAGCGGGGGGGCAAACAGAGCAGGCGCCCCTGGGGCCCTGCCTTCTCCCAAACCGGTTTGGGAGCAGGCAAGGCCCCAGAAGTTAGACAACAGAGTTAGCTAGTTAGGAGTTTACAGCTATTGGGGAAGGAATAGCTAGGGAGTGGAGAGATAGATCCCACAAGGTATAGGAGTGTTTGTGTGTGGAGTTAGGGATTGCTTTCAGAGAAGAAATCCTGTCAGTAATTTCTGGAGAGAGTTAGGAGAGCTACCTGCAACTGAGTTTTAAACGATTAAAAAAAATGCTTTTGTGCCAACATTTGAAACCGTTAAGCTTAATGCCAGTTTGTTCAAGTTCTCATAAATAAACATTCATTGTTTTGTTCACAACCTCTGCCTCACGTGTGCCTCTGTCAAAGAAGACGACGAAGAATCTAAATGGTGGCAGCGTGTAATTAATAAGAATCACCTCAATGTTACCTCAGAGCAAAAAGCCTGTGTGCAAATACAGCACCTTCAAGCCCATTCAAGCCACAAATAAGCCAAGGGCTAACTGTTTCACTTAGTTGTGGTGGTTGCCAGTCTCTTTTAAAGAGGTTTAAATACCTTCTTCTTTATAATTGGCGGCAGCGGTAGGATATTCTAAGGAAAAGCCTGCCCTGCCATAATTTAAATTACACACTTATTTATATGGCCATTCAAGTTACATCTCAGAGTGAAACCCTTGCCACACTGAGAGCATTCATAGGGTTTCTCTCCAGTATGAACTCTTTGATGCGTCTTTAAGTTACATCTCTGAGTGAAACATTTGCCACACTGAGAACATTTATGGGGTTTCTCTCCAGTATGAATTATTTGATGCATCTTCAAGATCTTTTTCTGAGCAAAACTCTTGCCACACTGAGAACATTGATGGGGTTTCACTCCAGTATGAAGTATTTGATGTGTCTTTAAGCTATCTTTCAGAGTGAAACACTCGCCACACTGAGAGCATTCATAAGGTTTCTCTCCAGTATGAAGTCTTTCATGCGCATTTAAGTGAGATCTCTGAGTGAAACATTTGTCGCACTGAGAGCATTTATAGGGTTTATCTCCAGTATGAATTCTTTGATGATTCTTCAAGGTCTTTCTCTGAGCAAAACTCTTGCCACACTGAGAACATTGATGGGGGTTTCTTCCTGTAGGAAGATTTGGGAATCTCTGTAAAGACTGTCTGTGGCTCTTGCTTCTTTCTCCATCTTCAGGACATTCACCATCTTTCTTTCTTGGGTTCAGATCAGCAAACCCATCTGACACATTGTGGTGTTTTCTCCCATATGTGGAGAACAGGGGCTTCTCCATGTCTGTGGAGGCCTTGTTATCACCACCTATAAGGCTTTTGGTGTGTTTCATCTCCGTCTCCACTAATTTCTTGGACTCCTGACCTCTCAGCTGGCATCCCGTCTTATGATTGTTGGATGCCATATACAAACTCCTCTGAGATGCTTCTGCTGGCAATGGCTCCACCTGCTGAGATATCTTCATCTCGTTCCCACATCCCTTTTCATCACCTGAAGAGAGAGAAAGAGGACATTTGTTTCTGTTCTGGCCACTGTCATAAAATATAATGTTCAGTTTTAATAAATGTGCATTGAATATGCGTGGGTCTGAATGAACCGAATGAAAGGAATGAATAAATTACAGCTAATAACTTTGGATACAGCATTCTGAAGGTTAAGGCTTGTAATGACAAAACCATCTGCCATAACAGAATATAGCGACATTGACAGTCCCCTTTGTGGATGGTGGTGTATTCTCTTCAAATTCTTTAAAAATATCTGCTGATGAAGGGATCAAAATATTAATTGTTTTCATGGATGCCAGGGTGGCAAATCAGGAAAAATGTCTAATTGGAACTCTCTCCATTTCCTTCTACTTCTCATTATTGATACTCTATTCCTTTCATGCTATGTCAGGATTTCTCTGCTATTTTATTTTCTTCTCCACTAATAAGTCCTTACTTTACATTCGCAGCTGTACATTTGACTTTTGCTTTGAGAAAATGTGTGGTTCTTTTTGTTTTGACCTTTAAAGGGACAGAAATTAAAGAGAAAGAGAGCAAACTTTACCAGTGGCTTCCTTTACCAGTGGCTACTCAGTGTTTTCTTGGACACCATTATTCTACATTCATTATTCTACATTCAAACATTTTTCCCCACCCGATGTGGGTCTAATTACATTTTTTAAAGGCATTTCTCTCACATGCTCTGGGCATGCGTGAGGTTTATCTTCAATACAATGCCTCTAAATTCAACAAACACAAGAGAACAGCACACGCAGTTGAAAAATGCAAAAGAATGCAAGGAAGTCTTAATGCAGACACAACACTCAAGTCTCTGATAAAGTCCACAATAAACAACAGTCTTACATCAGACAACGGGCAATGATCACTAAATCCCTAGAAGCAGGCTCGAAGCAGGTACAATGGGAGCGACGGCATAAGCATCAGAGTTGTCTGTTACCAGCGAAAGCTAACGGCTCCTGCTTCTGATTTATAGCCCTGAATTCCCCACGCAGGAGGTGCTCTGGCGGCTCCCAATTACCACGGCCTTTCTAGCAGCTATTCTAGCTGAATGCCGTCTGTGCGGTTTCCTTTTGCCTTTCCAGAAATGTGGGCACTTGCAAGACCTCTTCCTCTGATTCCAATTCCCCCTCTTAATTCCTGAACCCTTTCCTGCTGCCTGTTGCACACCGGCCGGGAACCAGGACCCTTTAAGTATTTCACACAACCACGGCTGGAAATAACAGTCTATTTATTGAAGTAAACAATGTCCAAAAATAACAGTAAACATGAAATAGGCAAAGGCCAAAAGCACTGGAGAAAATCCCAGGAAATGTTTCCAAAGCTTCAGGCTAATTAGGTTGTAAGGTCTCTGAATATAAAACCACTAAGAAGCAACAAATCTTAAAACTAGGTTAGTCCCAAAAGAGCAAGTTCAAAGTTCTGTCATGAATGACCAAAAAACCATGAAGTCAGGAGTTCGTGGAACTGCTTGCAGTTGAATTGAAAGTTGACCAGGAACTGAATTTCAAACCTTTGCAGGGCTAATAACAAGCTCTCAGCATTCGAACATTTCCCTCCCTTTTCCCTGGGAAAGTAACAGCTGCGGTGTCTCAATTCCCGCCCACCAGACTCTCAGAAAAAACTAAATTCCCTTAACTGCTTTAGCCACAGGCCCAACACTGCCCTTCCTCTTCTGAAGATGAGGAATCCCTAACAAATATAATGTCTCTGATAATTTGACGAATTCGGTTTTCTGCTGGAAAGTCTGTCACAATCCCTTCAATCATATTTCGGGAACACGAGCCTTCCTCAAATTAATGCCCAATGTTTTTGTTTAGCCCTTTCCTGCCACAAGAAATACCTGCCTTCCTTTGGAGCTCACAGAAGCCCCTTCCTCCCCCCCTGGACTCGCTTCTTTCTCCACATGTATCCGCTGTCAACAGTCCGTCTTCTTGGTTTACGAGTGGCACTGCCTCGGGCCTCCAGCTCCTCCACGCTCATCCCCTCCACTTTGAGCTGCCTTCCCCTCACCTGCAGACAAAGAGGGAGGAATTCTGTCCATGCTCAGGAGGCCTTTGTCCTGAATGGCCGCCTGCACCTTTTCCCAACCCTGGCTTCCCCATCTGCCACTGGGATAAGTGTGTAACTTATAGTACCTGTAACTTATAGTACCTGTAATGCAGGTTGAGGAAACCTTCTCCAAAATCCCAAAATATTCCCCAAATCCAAAATTTGGCACATGGCTAGCTAAACCTTGCTTAGTGTTTTTTCTTCAGAGGACCCTTTTTCGGAATCCCTGGGACCTGCAGCACGACTCTATGGTCAACGTCTGCTGGAGGTTAGTCAAAGAATCGAACTGGAAGATCTAGTGATTCCTAAGGAGAACATCTGAATTAAATTCACACACAATACAGTCTGCAAATGTGGAGGGCTGAATATCTATCTATCATCTATCTATCTATCTATCTATCTATCTATCTATCTATCTATCTTTGGAGTGCCGTCTTCTCTCTCCCTCTCTCAATTTCTAAAAGTGATAAGTTATGGATCTGAGCTGCCCTTACCAAACAGTTGGGCATTTCTGCCCTCTTCCTCCCGCAGGACTTGCCAGAAGATGGTCTGTTGGTCTGCCTGGGACAGCGTCCGTTCAACCCTATGCAAAGAGACGGCTGTGTCTTTGCGGTCCAGCAGACCCTGGGAATGCAAGGCATGCCCATCAACACAACAGTCAGGCCCTCCTGCATGCGCAACAGCATTGAGATAGAGCCTGATCCACTGCCCTAATTCTACAATGTAGATGCATCGCCAAGTGGGCTAATGCACCTCTTGCATGCTCCAGCTAGAGCAATGAGAAGACAGAGTCAACTGTATCCAGTCAGTGTTTGGGTTCTTAAAAGTAACATTCAAGATCAAGCATAAGAATTCAATTAAATCGTAAACCCTTAAGCTATGCATGGTATCCATGTGGGGTTAAATAATGAAATATTAGCAAACACCAAGGATGTACTCTTGTGAGGTCTGGCTAAAACAGAAGAGAGTGGCACTATGACTTCCCTCGATCAAGACACTCAACTCCTATGGATGCAGCCTAGGACTGGATTGGTCTTTTTAGCTACCACGTCAGACCATTGGCTCGTGTTCAGCTTGTGGTCTATATGACTCCAAGATGACCCCTTATTGTTATTATTAGCCATGATTATTGTTATTGCAGACTAATACTTTTGTGCAGAACTAAATGAGATTACATACCTCACCCAGCCCAGCTTCTGTCTTAACTTGTCCTTCAGGAGGAAACACTGAAATGGAAGAACTTCGGCCTTTGATCCCACCACCTGCAAAAATTAAATTGGAATTCTTTTTTTAAGAAGGCAAATGGGTTGGATAGAGTCAAAAGCAGGCAATGGGCAAAGGCAACCTACCCTCCTCCCCATTTTTTCAAAATATAATTGGTTTCAAGAAGAAATCACTCAAACACCTTGTTTGTAGTGTTACAAGGTCTTCAGCCTTCTCTGCCAAAAAGAGCGGGTTCCTCCCTAAACAAAAGCCCCCACGATCGCACAGTACTGAGCCATATCAGTTAAAGAGATACCAGACTACATGAAGTTTCACACTCGTGAAGCCTTACTTAGCAAAGGGATCTCAGCATCTTCCACCGGCTTGGCTTCTTCATAGATCTGTCCCCGAGCAGCATCTGGCAACTTCCCTTCCGCCTCCAGGAAACCAACATACACATCCTGTGACGGTCTCTGAAAAACAGGAAGGGAGATTTCGGAAATGGAGAGAAGGAAAAGGAATTCTCTCAGGCAAGTGTTTTTGGTTTAGATTAAGTTTGTTATACATAGGTAGAACAATATCATAGAGCTGGAAGAGACCATGAGGGTCATCTATTCCACTGCTTCTTAAACTGTGGGTCCCGATCCAAAATTGGGTCTCTTTTGCTCAATGTCAAGATCACAGAAAATTTGACAATAGTTTTCTGAATGTCGTTTGATATCAGTTAGTATTCTAATGATTTGTTATCAGTAAATATATTCCTGAGATATACTTTATATCCAGTCCGGTTTCCATATTGGGCATGGGACAGAGACCGTGCTGGTCACCATGACAGATCAGCTTCGCTGCCAGTTGGACCAAGGTCAGTGCTGCTCGTGTTACTGGACCTCACGGCAGCATTTGACACAATAGATCATGCATTATTGATCCACCATTTAGCCGTGACGGGAGTTAGGGGGCCTGCCCTTAAATGGTGGCCTCCTTTCTTCAAGATCGGGGATAGCGGGTGGAGAGAGGAGGGGTGGTCTCGGAAAGGGTCCCCCTTGAGTGTGGGGTCCCCCAAGGGGCTATCCTCTCTCCTCTGTTATTTAACATCTATATGTGTCCACTGGCCCAACTGGTGCATAGTTTTGGTCTGGAGTGCCATCAGTATGCTGATGACACCCAGCTGGTGCTGAGGATGGAAGGCCGGCTGGACTCTGTACCCGATTATTTCCATCGGTGCCTTGAAGCTGTGACTGGGTGGCTACAGGCCAGCAGGTTGAAGGTGAACCCGTTGAAGACGGAGATCCTTTGGCTGGGTTGCCCGGGGGTGGGGGGGGGAGCTCCAGCTGCCTGTTATGGACAGCGAAGCAGTTTGTCCATCATCCCTTGTAAAAAGCCTGGGGGTTCAATTGGACCCTCTGCTGACAATGGAGGCCCAGATCTCCACTGTAAGCAGAGCGGTATTTTCCCAAGGCGACTGGCACCCTACCTCTCCGGCAACGACCTAGCTACGGTGATCCAGGCCACGGTCATCTCGAGATTAAACTACTGTAACGCCCTCTACATCGGCCTCCCTTTGTCAGTGATCCGGAAACTCAAGTTAGTGCACAACGCTGCTGCTCGACTGCTGGCTGGAGTGTCACTGAGATGCCACATCACACCAGTCTTACAGCGTTTGCATTGGCTTCCTATTGAGTACCGGATTGCCTTTAAAGTGTTGGTGTTAACCTTCAAGGCCTTTCATGGTCTGGGGCCAGCGTACTTGAAGGCCCGCCTTTCCCCCAGAGATCGCTACGGTGCGAGGACCAAAATCTTTTGGAAGTCCCGTCGGTCAGAACCTGTCGATTGTCATCTAGGAAACAACGTGCCTTCTCAGTAGCAGCGCCTAACTTATGAAATGCCTTGCCGGAGGAGGTCCAAGCAATAGCAGACTTGTCCCCCTTCCGGAGGGCTTGCAAGACTAACCTCTTCCAGCAGGCATTCAACCTTTATAGGCCCCGCTTAATCCATACTCTGTTTTAGTATAAATTGCTTTTATTGTGTTTTAAATGCTGTTTTGTGATTATGTTTTATGCCTGTGCTGTGAACCACCCTGAGCCTATTGGGAAGGGTGGTATATAAGTTGAAATAATAAATAAATAAATAATGTCTATATATCCAGGTGATGTAGATATTTGTCAGGTGGAAAGGGGTTGCTCATGAAATTTTTTAAGAAGCCCTGTCTAATCTAAACCCCATCTGTCATGCAAGAAAATACAAATAAAGCACTTTCAACAGATGGCCACCCAGCATGTGCTACCCTTGGAGCCTCACCTGCCACTTGGCGGAACCGGCCTCTTGCTGCCTCTTGAGGAGGAAGTCCTCTGCCAGGGCCACAGCCTGGGAACAGGTCTCCGGCCCTGCGCCTCGGACCCATCCTTGCAGGTCTTGGGGAAGGCTGGCCAGGAATTGCTCCAGGATCAGCAGCTCCAGGATCTGCTCCTTGCTGCGTCTCTCCGGCTTCAGCCACCGGCTGCAGAGCTCCTGGACTTGGCTGTAAACCCTTCGCGGATCCTCCACCTCTTGGCAACAGAACCGCCGAAAACGCTGGCGCTGCAGCTCCGCTCTCAGGGCCTGCGCTCTCAAGATGGCTGCCTTCACTTTCCCATAATCCTCCCTGTCTCCGGCTTCCAGGCTCCAAAAGGCCCGCTCTGCTTCTCCGCTCAATGCGGGCAAGAGCCGTGCCGCCCACTCTTCCTTTGGCCACCGACAGGCTTTGGCCACTTGCTCGAAGGAGGCCAGGAAGGCCTTGGCCTCGTCCCACGGCATTTCCTTTGCTGGTGGTAGGCTTTCCCATGCTGAGGAAGGTGATTGGAGGGTTTTCAGGAACTCCTGCCATTGGGCTTCCCAGCGCTGCTGCATCCTTTGACCTGGAAGCGCGTTGCCTTCTTTCCACGTTTGCCCCTCAGTCATGGGCATTCCTTGTTCCAGCTGCAGACTTGCGGGATTCGGCCCCTCCATCCCCTTCCTCTCTTCAAGCCAAACTTCAATTTTAGGATGAAAAAGTCAGTAGCGTTGCTTCCAGGCAAATACCTTGAACAACAGAGTCAACCGACCTGGCTTTGAATATGCAGGGGCAAAGGGCTGCTGTTCTTTCCTTATCCAATAGAATGACTCAATCTAGGCAATTCTGGCAGCGTGGAGACATATCCCTGAGCTGAATGGAAAGATTCTTCCTGAATAAAAAAGAATGAAACGGAGAGGGGGAAATAGAATAAAATTTCAGTTTGGTTGGAATCTCATTTAAAAAATCTATTCTTTTGCCTTCTCAAAGGGTGGTAAGAGTGGAATAAATCCACCTCTCACAGAATCCTAGAGTTGCAAGAGAACCCCAAGGGACATCCAGTCCTATTCTGACAAGCAGGAAGGCACAATTCAAGCCCTGCCAACAGATGGCCATCCAGTCTGTGTTAAAAAAAACATTCAGAGGTGGAGATTCCATCACACTCCAAGGCAGCAGCATGTTCCAGTGTCAAACAACTCTTAACTTCCTAATGTTTAGGTGGAATCTAAACATTAGGCCATGAACACCAAATGTGGGGCATAGATACCCATCTCCACTCAACCAATGTTAAAAACTGGTGTGCTTGGGAGGGTGTTATGATGGGAGTTATTGTTCACCCACAACCAGAGACCACTATGAACACCCCTGACAATGGGTCTGGACCAAACATGGCACACAGACCCCCCCCCCCAATAAAAATGACCCACATAAAGTACTGGAGGAATTTGGTAGGGGGTTTGACCCTTGCCAATTGGGAGTTATAGTTCACCCATATACAAAGTGTATTGTGAACTTCACCAATCATGGACCTGAACCAAACTTGGCACACAGACCCATCACGATAAAGTCTTAACTCCTGATGCAGTTTGGAGGCAATGACAGGTCATAAGGAGAGTTGTAGTTCACCCATATGCATTGTGAACCTCACCAATCATGGACCTGAACCAAACTTGGCACACAGACCCATCATGATAAAGTCTTAACTCCTGATGCAGCTTGGAGGCAATGACAGGTCACAATGGGAGTTGTAGTTCACCAATATGCAAAGTGCATTGTGAACCTCACCTCACCAATCATGGACCTGAACCAAACTTGGCACACAGACCCATTATAACCAAGTCTTAATTCCTGATGCAGTTTGGAGGCAATGACAGGTGATGATGGGAGTTGTAGTTCACTCACACTCATTTGAGTTTTGTAATAAAGTTCTAATAAACAACACTGCAAAATAAATACAAAACATTTCAATGTTTATCAGAAAGGTCTAATCCAGCATCGGCCAGCACCAAAGCGAATCCTTTACAGAATGCTGAATTTACAAAGAGAGAGGCAAAACCTAGCGAATGTTATTGTCAAAATATCATGAAACAGGGCATAGAATTAAAACACTTGGGCCAGTCTATGGAAAGATGATACAAACCTACACAATAGCGTCCTCTAAAGCAGTATTTTTCAACCTTTTTTGAGCCGCGGCACATTTACAAAATCCTGGGGCACACCACCAACCAAAATGACACAAAATGACACTCTAAAACAGTAATACATATAGTTAATATGTTTTTAAATGTATTTATACACTCACTTAGTGTGAAACCTGGGCCTGTTTCGATGAACACAAAATATATAGTTATATAGTTTATTATTATTATTATTATATTGTATTACATTACAACATTATCAATATTATATGTATACACAATATATGTATATTACTATAATATCAAATACAATATACTGTCATTGTCACAGTACAACAATTACATACCACATTGTATTATAATAATTATATCGCAATATTAGTTGAAGTCCAAAACACCTGGAGGAAGGCCCAAGTTTGGCCATATCTAGTCTAAACCTTCTTCCAAGCCCTTAATAAAGATGCTGCCTGCCTTAATGTATAGCCAGAGTCTCCATGCCCATCTGTTGGGAGGGCTTGGGTGGTGCATTCCTGTTTGGCTGAAGGGGGTCAGGCTGGATGGCCTTTGGGGGACCCATATTTCTCCCACGAGTTCCCTTCCCTCCTTTCCCCCGTTAGCTGGCTGACTCCTTGCCTGCCTGCCTGCCTACCTGCCCCTCCGGCTGCTTGCCTGCCTGCCTGCCTGCCTTCAGCGCTCGGGCTCCGCTGCTCTCTGACTCACACCTCGCATAGCGCCAACAGGGCTGGGCTGGATTGGACCGGAAGTGCTGCCCGCCAGAGCGGAATGGAAGGGAATGGGCCCAAACAGGTCTGCCCTACTGCGTGGCCCTCCCGGAAACAGGGACCCCACACACTGAGGTTCTGGAGACAGAGTAGCAAACTTTATACATGACATCAGATAGATAAGAATCTAATTTCCCACGGCACACCTAATGATCTCTCACGGCACACTGGTTGGGAAACACTGCTCTAAAGGCATGCAGAGTACACAAGAAGCCAGGAAAGGGACATTTCAACCTCTCCCACAAAAGAGCGGCTTATCACACAGACCAATCAAGTCCAACTTTACATATTGGTGGGTTTCGGGGGGAAATTACCCTGGATGATGGGAGTTGTGGTTCACCAACATCCAGAGGCCACTATGTACTCCAACGACAATTGACTTGGACCAAACCTATCACACAGCCCCCCCCCCCAAATGACTGACAGAAAGTACTGGGAGGGGTTGGTTGACCCTGGGTGATGGGAGTTATAGTTCACCCATATGCAAAGTGTACCGTGAACCTCTGCAAACTTGGCAGCCACACCGAGAGTGACCAACTTTAACTCCTGGTGCACTTTGGAGGCAATGGCAGGTGATGATGGGAGTTGTAGTTTACCCACATCCCACAAAAGACCTGTACAGAGATGTAAAACATAGCAAATGTTATTGTTGGTGTAAAATGAGCCTAGAATTGAAACCCTATGGAAACAAATCTATTGAAAGGTGACACCAAGCTACACAATCGCTTCCTGCAAAAGCACTCACAATCCTCAACAGGAAGCCTGGAAAAGGACATTTCCCCCCCTCTCCCACCAAGATTGTTTTGGCCCCACCTGCAGCGCCTTTGCTCAAAGCGAGGGGACCTTGGGAGTTCTAGTTCCCCAAGGCCTTGAGCCTCCCCTGCCAAAGAGGGCCAGCTGCAGCCCCCAGGGTCCCATAGCATGCAGCCAAGGCGGCGAAAGCGTCCCTGCCGCAGTGTGGATGCCTTCCTGGATGGAGGGAAGGAGGAAGGAAGGAAGGAAAAAGACAAAGCAGGAAGGAGGTTGGTCCAGGCGGAGAGGCAAGGGCGCTGCTGCCCCGGTGGCCGCTCTGAGTATTGCAGGCCCTTCCCTTCTACAGTGCAGGCGCTCCCGAGGGCAGAAGCCAGGGAATTCAATCCCAAGGAGAGAGACTCCAACCAGTGTTTCTCAACCTGGGAATCTGGTCCCCGAGGGAGTGTAGAGGGGTCACCAAAGACCATTAGAAAACACAGTATTTTCTGTGCTCTCTGGATGTAGGTGAACTACAATTCCCAAAACTCAAGGTCAATGCCCACCAAACCCTTCCAGTATAGTCTCTTGGTCGTGGGAGTTCTATGTCTCAAGTTTGGTTCAATTCCATGGCTGGTGGAGTTCAGAATGCTCTTTGGTTGCAGGTGAACTATAAATCCCAGCGACTACAACTCTCAAATGTCAAAGTCTATTTCCCCCAAACTCCACCAGTGTTCACATTTGGGCACGTTGAGTATTCGTGCCAAGTTTGGTCCAGATCCATCATTGTTCCGGTCCACATTGCTCTCTGGACGTAGGCGAACTACAACTCCCAAACTCAAGGTCAATGCCAATCAAACCCTTCCAGCATTTTCTGTTGGTTGTGGGAGTTCTATGCGTCAAGTTTGGTTCAATTCCATCATTGGTGTGGTTCAGAATGCTCTTTGATTGTAGGTGAACTAAAAATCCCAGCGATTACAACCCCCAAATGTCAAGGTCTCTTTTCCCCACACTCCACCAGTGTTCACATTTGGGTACATTGAGTATTTGTGCCACATTTGGTCCAGATCCATCATTGTTTGAGTCCACATTGCTCTCTGGATGTAGGTGAGCTACAACTCCCAAACTCAAGGTCAATGCCAATCTAACCCTTCCAGTGTTTTCTGTTCGTTGTAGGAGTTCTAAGTGCCAAGTTTGGTTCAATTCCATCTTTGGTGAGGTTCACAATGTTCTTTGGTTGCAGGTGAACTATAAATCCCAGCAACTGCAACCCTATTAGTATTCAAATTAGGCTGTATCGGGTATTTGTGCCAAATTTGGTCCAGTGAATGGAAATACATCCTGCATATCAGATATTTACGTTGCGATTCATTACAGTAGGGAAATTATAGCTACGAAGTAGCAACAAAAATAATTTGATGGTTGGGGGTCACCACATCATGAGGAATTGTATTAAGGGGTCGCGGCATTAGGAAGGTTGAGAAACACTGCTCTAAACCTTGGGAGGAGCGAGGCAACAGAGGAAGGAACTGCCTTGGGGCCACTTTCTAGGGCAGGGTTTCCCAAACGCTGTTCCGTGGCACACTACCGTTCCATGACAGATCATCTGGTGTGCCGCGAAAATGTCTCCCCCCCTTCCTGCCTGCTGCTGCTGCTTGGGGGAGGAGGAGGAAGGGCTGGGCGACGGCAAAGAAGAAGAAGGGGCTGGGGCGCCGCCTCCTTCGGCCATTTCCCCTCCGCGCGCCAGCTAGCCAGCCCATCCCAGCTGCCAGGGAGGGCCTGGGCACCTCGGGGAGCCTCAGAAGAAAGGCTCCCCGCAGGGCCCAGGCCCTGCCTGGGACCCGAGTTTGGCCGTCTCGTGCCTTCAGCTGAGCCCGACGGGAGACGCGAGCCGGCCTAACCCAGCTCCCAGGCAGGGCCTGTTCCCCAGGGTCTCCCTTCCCTTGTGAGGGAGAACATGGGGAAACGGAGGATATCTTGGGCCCTGGCTGCTTCCAAGCCCGGCGAAGTCACAAACCGGGAGAACGGCTCCCCACAGGGCCCAGCCCCTCCCTCCTCCCCTCCTCCCGCCAAACTCCATCTGTGTTTCACATTTGGGCATATGGCGTATTCATGCCAAGTTTCGTCCTGATCCAACATTGTTTGAGTCCAGAGTGCTCTCTGGATGTAGGTGAACTACAACTCCAAAACTCAAGGTCAATTAACTATATGTATTGCTGTGTTAGAGTGTCATTTTGTGTCATTTTGGTTGGTGGTGTGCCCCAGGATTTTTTAAATGTTAAAAGTGTGCTGCGGCTCAAAAAAGGTTGGGAAACACTGTTCTAGGGGAAGCTGGAGTGCCTATTTAGGCTCAATGGCGCACAACACAAAAGGATTTAAATTCTATAACTCATTCTTATTTCCTGTGTTGATTCTGGTGTTTTAGAATCAAGGTTAGATCTGGATGATTAGATCTGCCCCCTCTCTCCTAGTCTTCAGAAGGAAAATCAAAAACTTGGCATTAGGCGCAGGCTTTCGGAGAATAGTCAGACTCAATCAAATTTGGAATATGTGCTATAACTATGGAACGGCTTGGACTACGTACCATTATGGACGTTGTAATTTTAGTACAGAATGAAATGCTTTTAAAAGGCTTAATATGTATTAATTTTAATTTAAGGTCAAGGTAAAGGTTTTCTCAAGTCTAGTTGTGTCCGACTCTGGAGGGTGGTGCTCGTTTCCATTTCAAAGCCTGGATGGTGCCTGCAGACACCCATGAACCCCAGGCCTCTTGTCAGGTCCTCCTGATCAATTTTATGAATTGGATTCTTTTTTATGAATTAATTTCCTTTTTATGAATGGACTTTGGCTAATGTGTGCCTTAATGAACCCCTCGTGTATCCTTCATGAACACTTGGTGGCAGGGTCCCCTCTTCTGGTCGCAGGGCCCCCAATTACAGATGGATCTGTAATTGGTTAAGTGAACGAACCCAGAGGGTGATTCTCCCCAATGCTTCCTCTTCATCCTGGAAAGAAGTGATGAGCGGAATGCCATCAGCAGGGTTCCCTCCTGGTCCTGGTCCTGTTCAGAATTTTGTTTAATGACTTAGATCAGGGGTTGGGAACCTATGGCTCGCGCGCCATATCTGGCTCTTTCGGTGATTCCATCTGGCTCACCTGTGCGCCCCTTCACCCTCCTTCGCCCCAAATTCCGCGTACGCAGCTCAGCTGGAAGCGAGGCCAGAATTTGAGACGAAGGAGGGCGAAGGCAGCACACGCAGGTGAGCCTGCAGGGAGAGTTTTGCGGTGCCCCCGTCTCCAGCTGAGCTGTGCGCGTCGCCTTCGCCCTCCTTCGTCTCAAATTCCGCGCACGCAGCTCAGCTGGAGGCGAGGCCAGCGCCAAGCTCTCCATGCCGGCTCAGCTGCGTGCGCAAAATTTGAGGCGAAGGAGGATGAAGGTGGCACTCGTAGGTGAGCCGGCAGGGAGAGCTTTGCAGTGGCCCCACCTCCAGCTGAGCTGTGCACGCCGCCTTTGCCCTCTGCCCCAAAAATTGCGTGCACAGCTCAGCTGGAGGCGGGGCCAGCGCAAAGCTCTCCCTGCTGGCTCTCAGCTGCGCGGGCCGCGAGCAGAGGAGGCGGCGATGGTGTTGCTGCTGCATGGTGGTGCTGCCCTGCCTCCGTTGCCTCTTGCCTCTCCCGTGCAAGGGGCCTCGGAGGGGGCAAATTGGGACGCGCCGTTGCGCAGCCGCCCTCACCCCTGAGCTCGTTTTGTGAGAAAGCGGAGCAGTGTGGATGCACCCGCGTCGGGGGGGCGGTGGTCCGGGGAGAGGCGAGGCCCCCACCTCCTCCTCCAAGCTGTGCATCGTGTGGCTGGGCCAAGTCGCTGGCAAGGTGAGCGAACGGGGTGGGACGCGGGCCAGGCCGTTCACTCCCTCACACACCAGTGACGCTTCCACAAGCCCCAGTCTGAAAGGAAGAGGGGTATCTTTTCCTCCCTTTCTCCCGCTTTCGCTGTATTGCAACATGGTTAGATATCAGGCCTGGGCAAACCTGGGACCTACAGGTATTTTGGACTTCAGCTCCCACAATTCCGGCTGTTAGGAATTGTGAAAGTTGGGAGTCCAAAGCCTCCGGAGGGCCCAAGTTTGGCCAGGCTATCTATCTATCTATCTATCTATCTATCTATCTATCTATCTATCTATCTAATATGGCTCTCACTGAAATACATTTCCAAATATTTTGTTTTTATGGCTCTCTGGGTCAAAAAGGTTCCCGACCCCTGACTTAGATGAAGGATGAGAAGGCATGATCATGTTTGCAGATGGGACCAAATTGGGAAGGAGAGCCAATTCACCAGAAGACAGGAGAAGAATTCAAAACGATCTTCACAGATTAGAGATAATTGGCCAAAACTCACAAAATGAAGTTCAACAGGGACAAATGCAAGATACTCCACTTAGGCAGGAAAAAAATGAAATGCAAAGATACAGAATGGGGGACGATGCCTGGCTCGACAGCAGTATATATGAAAAAATATTGGAGTACTCATGGACAAGTTAAAAGGCAGGGGGAAAAAGCCAATGAGATTTTGGCCTGCATAACTAGGAGTCTAGTGTCTAGATCCAGAGAAGTCATGCTATCCCTTTATTCTGCCTTGGTCAGACCACACCTGGAATACTATGTCCAATTCTGGGCACCACAATTGAAGGGAGATGTTGACTCTAAGCTGGAATGTGTCCAGAGGAGGGCGGCTAAAATGATCAAGGGTCTGGAGAACAAACCCTATGAGGAGTGGCTTAAAGAGTTGGGCATATTTCACAATACTTTCATAATCGTGTGTGGCGGGAACGAGACAGGGCCTTCTCTGTGGTGGCCCCTCGGCTATGGAACTCTCTCCCGATTGAGATCAGATCTGCCCCCTCCCTCCTGTCCTTTAGGAGGCTGGTGAAATCCTGGCTATGGAATGAAGCATTCACAGAATAATGGCTGAGGCCGGCCACAGAACAAAGTTGTTGACCACACAAACGGACTAAGTTGGACATGATCTTATCTTGGCGATTTGGCTTATTTGTAATTTTAAGATTGTATTATTGCATTGAATCCTTGCTGTGAGCCGGTCTGAGCCCCCCTACGGAGGTCGAGAAGATCGAGATATAAAAAAATTAAATAAATAAATATTTAGAGAGGGGCATGCCTAGTCTACAGAAGACAAGGCTAAGAGGAGGCATGATGAGAACCATGGATAAATATGTGAGGGGAAGTCATAGGGAGGAGGAATCAAGCTTGTTTTCCGATGCCCTGGAGCAGGGGTCGGGAACCTTTTGGACTCAGAGAGCAATGAAAGCAAAATATTTGGAAATGTATTTCAGTGAGAGCCATATAATATATACAATATATTTTAAGACTGAACTCAACTAAATGTGAGTATTACAATGAGAAAAGGTTTTCCCCAGCAGAATAACCAGACCTGGCTCTGCAAAAAGCATGCTCAAAACGCTGGGAAGGAAGAGAAGACGGAAGGAAAGGAGAGAGAGGAAATAAAGGAAGGAGGGGGAGAGGAAGAAAGAAAAGAAGAACGAACTATGGACAAGGAAGAAAAGCAGGAGAGAGATGAGGGGAAAAAGAAGGAAATGGGGAGGAAAGGAAAGGGTGGGGGAAAAGGAAAGGGAGTGAGGAAAAAGTAAAATAATGAAGGGAATAGAAGAAGGAGAGAGAGGGGGAAGTGAAAAGAAAGGAAGAAGGAAAGGAAGACTTGGGGAAAAATAGAAGAGGAAGGAAGACAGGGAGGGAGAATGGAGGAAAGAAGGAAAGAAGGAAGGGGAGAAAGGGAGGGAAAAGGAAGGAGAGAATGAAAGGGTGAAGGTGAGAAAGAAAGGAAGAGGAATGGAGGAAAGAAGGAAGGGGAGAGAGGGAGGGAAAAGGAAGGAAAGAAGGAAAGGGTGAAGGGGGAGAAAGGAGGGAAGAGGAAAAAAGAGGGTGAATGGTGGAAAGAAGGAAGGGGAGAGGGAGGGAAAAGGAAAGAGAGAAGGGAAGAATGGAAGAGGAAAGAAGGAAGAGGGAGAATGGAGGAAAGGAATGGGAGAGCCAGATGCAATCATGAAAAGAGCCACATCTGGCTCCTGAGCCATAGGTCCCTTACCCCTGCCCTGGAGACTAGGATGTGGAACAATGGCTTCAAACTACAAGAAATTAACACGAGGAAGAACTTCCTAATTGTGATTGCTGTTCAGCAGTGGCACTCTCTCTCTCTGTGTGTGTGTCCCGGAGTGTGGTGGAAGCTCCTTCTTTGGAGGCTTTGAAACAGAGGCTGGATGGCCACCTGTCTGACCAAAGCACAATAGGGAGGGCTATGTCTTCCAAAGCATCAATAGAGAGTTGTAAATTAGCAGAGAAGGATTTCACTGTGTTTTCCACTTTGGGTAATGCTTAGCACATTATCTCTCCTTCTGGACTCAAAATGGGATCACTTAAGACATTAAGGAAAAGGAGGGAGCAAATAATCTAAACCTTGATACTCGGGAATAAAAACATGCTTTGGTAAAGGAGAAATCGATACCTTAACAGAAGGAATGTCAGAGAGAGGTGCTGCTTTAGACTAGAACTGGAGTAGCATAGCAAAGAAATAGTTTGCCAGCAGCAGTGACGAGAATAATCAACTTTGATTGGTACACAAGCACAGGCTGTGATTAGCCAGAGAACATCATGTGCCTCTAGATAAGAACACGGTCTTGATTGGCCTAGCAGTCACCATGTGCGGTTTGTTTACAAAGTTTGTGAATGGGCTAGGGAACGCACATGGCAAATGAGGCTTCTCTCTTGGCAGGCAACAGTGAGAAGCTTGGTAGAAAAATGTAATGATTTAAGAACAGGCTGCACATAGAGCAGATAACATACAATGGAAGTGAAAATTAATGCTGCGCAACACTTGTTAGCAAATAAGATTCAGAGGCTAAGAATGCTTTGTTTAATTGGGTAGAGTAATATGGGTTCATGAATACTAGCCAGTAACAATGCATGAAGGAGGGACTAAATGTTGACTCCATTGTTTGTATAAAACCTGTCCACTGGGAAAGATCGGGGTTCTGTCCACCAGCGGCTGCGTTTCCGCACAGGGGGGCAGACCCATCAGCTGATGTCATGCAAATAAAGCTGGTTTCCTGAATCGCAGTAAAATTGTCGCGTCTTTCCGTCCTTGTGCTCGCTAGGAACGGCAGCTTAAGACAAAAGGTATTGCCTTGGGAGTTCTGGGACTCCAGATACTGCTACATTGGAAAGGCAAGGTGTAACAAAATAGCTAATGATAATGTATGTTTTAAGTGTGTATATTGATGTTGTGATACATTGATGTTGTGATACACTAGTTGCAGGTCAACATTTGCTGTGGTTGTCTTAGATAATGTGTTGCCATAGTGACGGAGCCAGCTGTTAGAACAGTGGTTCTCAACCTGTGAGTCCTCAGGTGTTTTGGCCTACAACTCCCAGAAATCCCAGCCAGTTTACCAGCTGTTGGGATTTCTGGGAGTTGAAGGCCAAAACATCTGAGGACGAAAGGTAGAGAACCATTGTGTTAGAATGTATCCAAGTTAGAGATGCCAAAGGGGCGGAGCTAACTGCCACCTGTTAGAATGTTGAGGCTGGCCAATCAGAAACCATATGTAAATTATACCACAGTGGCAACCAATCGGAATGTTAGAATGTTGAGGCTGGCCAATCAGAAACCATATGCAAATTTTTCCACAGTGGCAACCAATCAGAAAGCTGCCACATATATGTCCGTCCTCCGAATGCATAAATACACTTTTATTAGAGATAGACAGAGATATATTTGTTGCTTCAGCCTTCTCTTTTACAGAAGGCATGTTTCAAACATGCAGTTTTGTCAGCAAAACCACAAATGTGGCATAAAACAGTTGTTATGACACACTGGATACCAAGATCAACTACAGACGCATGAAGCAAGTATTTTCTGGCAACTGCTCTTTATTTACAGCAAGACCCCCGTTTCTGTGGAGAATATGTTCCTGGTTGGATTGCAGTTACATTAAATGGGGGATACAAACAAATATCATTAGAACAACTTTTATCAAACTTTTATTGTTTGCATGTAACATTTGTTCTTCTTCTCTTCTCTTTTTTTGTTTTGAAAATGAAAACAATTGGAAATGCTTGTGTCTGGTGTCTACTCAACATATATTGCTAAGAAAAACCTTTTCCACATTTGGGGAACAACAGGGTTTCTTTCCAGGATGGATAGTCTAGTGGACAATCAACTTTGAGCTCTGTTGAAACTATTTCCCACACTGAGAGCATTCATCGTGGTTTCTTTCTAGTATGAAGTCTTTGATGGTCCTCAAGCTCGATCTCGAGTGAAACACTTGCCACACTGAGAGCATTTATAGGTTTCTCTCCAGTATGACTTCTTTGATGCCTCTTCAAGCTGTGTCTATAACCGAAAGACTTGCCACATTGAGAACATTTATAGGGTTTCTCTCCAAAATGAATTCTTTGATGCTCCTTCAAGCTGTCTTTCCGAGTGAAGCCCTTATCACACTGAGAGCATTTATAGGGTTTCTCTCCAGTATGAATTCGTTGATGCCTCTTCAGGTTGACTCTCTGACTGAAGCGCTTATCACATTGAGAGCATTCATAGGGTTTCTCTCCAGTATGAATTATTTCATGCTCCTTCAACCTGACTCTACGAAAGAAAGACTTGCCACATTGAGAATATCCATAGGGCTTCTCTCCAGTATGAATTCGTTGATGCCTCTTCAAGTTGACTCTCCGACTGAAGCCCTTATCACACTGAGAGCATTTATAGGGTTTCCTTCCAGCATGAATTCTTTGATGCCACATCAAGGTATATTTCAGAGTGAAGCGCTTGCCACACTGAAAGCATTTATAGGGTTTCACCCCAGTATGGATTACCTGGTGCCTCACCAGATTATTTTTCCATCTGAAGCTTTTCTCACACTGAGAACATTGGTGCAGCTTTTGTCCAGTGTGACTTTGCTGGTGGCGTACCAGGTGCCCTCTAGATGTGAAGTTATTCTTACTAGTAGCACTTTTCTGCAGTTTCCTTCCTGTAGGAACATTTTGGGGTCTCTGTAAAGACTGTCTGTGGCTCTGGCTTCTTTCTCCATCTTCAGGACATTCCGCATCTTTCTTCCTTGAGTTTGGATCAGCAAACTCATCTGACACATTGTGGTGTTTTCTTCCATACTTAGAGAACAAGGGCTTCCCCGTGTCCATGGAGGCCTTGTTATCACCTCTTATAAGGCTCTTGGTGCGTTTCCTCTCTGTCTCCACTAACTTCTTCGACTCCCGACCTCTGAGCGGGTATCTCTTCTTAGGAATGCTGGATGTCATAAGCGAACTCCTCTGTGATGTTTCTGCCGGCGATGACTCTACCTGCAGAGGTACCTTCATCTCCTTCGAACACCCCATTTCGTCACCTGAAGAGAAAGAGGACATTTGTTTCTGTTCTGGCCACTGCTTTCCTAATTTGTACCACTTGGCCTTCTCTCTTGCTTTCCATCTGATTCAAAATATCTTTGCTCACCTTGGATCATTTAAGTGTATGTGTATGTATGTACTGATACATCTCCCCTACTTTACATTCTGAGTTTTTTGCTTCAAAGAACAAAAGATCTGAAGACCATCGAAAGCTGCCCTAAATAATATTACTCGCAAAAATCCAGTAACTGTAATGGTTTAATCCAATCCAGATCTGCACATAAAGAAGTCTTACAAAAGTAATTGCATGTTCAGTTTCACGACATATGCTTAGTGTTCCTGGTTACGGCCAGTCTCCAGTTTAGGAAGAAGATGAAAATGGCACAATTTAATATTCTCACTGTCTTTAGGGTGGAGTCCCCGCAGTGGCATGTAACAAATCCAGCACTATAAGAAATGCATACGGCTACCTTGCTGCTTCCCAAGGATGTTTTACTGGGGTAATAAAAAAAATAGCATCTGTAATAACAGAATATAGTGACAGTGAGGGTCTTCTTCAAACATTGCTCCAACCTTGAAAAATATCTGCTGGCAAAGAGATCAAAATGTTACTGATTTTCATAGATGCCAGCGTGGTACATGAGGGAAAATATCTAACTGAAAGATCTCTATCTTGAGTCCTCAGATATGAAATCAGTTTTGCTTTACTCTCCAGCATGGCTCTTCTGAAGATGAGTCAATGACGAGGGTTGAAAGAAAAGTAATGCTTCCACCTTCGTTTACTTGGGTTTGAATGGGAATATTTCAATAAATCAAACGCAGAAATAATCCTTAAAATGTGCTCTTTAACGACCACTATTCACTTTCCACATAATCACCAGACAATTGGAGACATTTCTGCCAACACTGAACAAGTTTTCTGAAGTCGTCACGGAAGAAGACACTCTGTTGAGAAAATCAAAGTGCTCTTCCAGCAGGCACCAGCCAATCCCTCTCCAATGCCAGAAATACAGCTTAATGGTGTAACATTAGGAAATGTTGATCATTTCCACTTCCTTAGCAGCCACCTCTTCACAAAAGTCAACATTGACACTGAAATGCAACACCGCCTGAGCTCTGAGAGTGCATCATTTTTACAAACGAAGCAGAGTGTTTGAGGACCGGGACATCCGTAGGGAGACCAAGGTGCTTGTTTATAAAGCTATTGTCCTCCCAAACCTGCCATACACCTGAGAAAAATGGACTGTCTACAGACGTCACACTCAACTCCTGGAACGATTCCATCAGCTTTGCCTCCGAAAAATCCTGCAAATCTCTTGGGAAGACAGGTGAGCAAATGTCAGCATGCTGGAAGAAGCAAAGACCACCAGAAAGATGGGCTTAAAGCTAACCTTAAAAATTGTGACATAGACACCAAGAACTGGGAGGCCCTAGCGCTTGAGTGCTAACGGGAGGTCAGCTGTGGCCAGCAGTGCTGCAGAATTCAAGGAGGCACGAATAGAGCGAAAGGGAGAAACATGCCAAGAGGAAGGCTTGTCAAGGACCACCTTCCACCTGGAAACTGATGTCCTCACTACAGGAGAACATACGGATCAAGAATAGGGCTCCACAGCCACCTCTGGACCCACCACCAAGACACTACACTTGGAGGAGCCTCATCTTCAGGCTACAAGGAATTGCCTAATGTCACATAATCGTACTGGGAGATCTAGAGATTACTAAGGGGAACATTTAAATTAAATCCACACATAATACAATCTGAAAATGTGGACCCCCCCCCTTTAGATATAGAGGGGGGCGGACTTGAACCCATCTCTGCTTCTCCCGCTCCTCTCAGAGCCCTTCCACACAGCCATATAACCCAGAATATAATGTCAGATGATGCACAATATCTGCTTTGAACTGGGTTATTGGAGTCCACACTGCCATATAATCCAGTTTAATGTGTAATGTACAGCTGAGTGGAAGGGCCCTCAATTTCATAAAGTGACAGGTCATGGATCTGAACTGCCCAGAAATTACCTATTGCCTGGGTGTTTCCGCCCTCCGCCGGCAGGACTTGCCAGAAGGTGGTCTGTTGGTCTGCCTGGGACACTGGCCGCTCAATCCTGTGCAAAGTGACACATGCGACTTTGCCGTCCAGTACGACCTGGAAATGCAAGACATGCCCATGAACACAACAGTCAGACCCTCCATATGCGCAACAGCATTGACATAGAAACTCATCTGCTCGTGCTTCCACTGCATTAACTCTACAGTGTAGATGCATCTGTAAATGGGCTGATGTTCCTCTTGCATTTTCCATCTAGAGCAGGCTTGGGCAAACTTGGGCCCTCCAGATGTTTTGGACTTCAACTCCCACAATTCCTAATAGCCTACCAGCTGTTACTGTTATTGTTGAAGGCTTTCATGGCTGGAATCACTGGGTTGTTGTAGGATTTTTGGGCTATATGGCCATGTTCTAGGAGCATTCTCACCTGACATTTTGCCTGCATCTATGGAGGGCATCCTCAAAACCTCTGAGGATGCTTTCCATAGATGCAGGCGAAATGTCAGGTGAGAATGCTTCTAGAACATGGCCATAGAGCCCAAAAAACCTACAACAACTCTGTTATTGTTATTGCCGACCAATACTTTGGATTTGGGAAGAACTAAAAGACATACCTCACTCAGCCCAGCTTCTGTCTCAACTTGTCCTTCAGCAGGAAACACGGAAATGGAAAGGTTTGGGTATTTGATTCCACCATCTGCAAAGAATAAATGGGAATTCTTTTTTTAAGAAAGCGAACGGTTTGGATAGAGCAGTGTTTCCCAACCTTTTTTGAGCTGTGGCACACTTTTTACACTTGCAAAATCCTGGGGCACACCACCAACCAAAATGACACAAAATGACACTCTAACACAGTAATACATATAGTTCAGGGCTGTCCAACAGGCGGCCCTGGGGCCGTACACGGCCCCCGAGCCCCTTCCCTCCGGCCCCTAACTTGTTTTAATAAAATACAAATAAAAAATAAAAAACAAAATAAAAAATTAAAAAATACCTACTTCAGGGTTTAGGCAAGCATCGCGAGACTACGCCAGCCACAGACGGGATTTCGAGGGAGGTCAAAATCCCGTCTGTGGCTGCGTAGTCTCGCGATAGCTGCCGAAATCTCGGGTCCCGCGGGATTTGTGGCTGGCCTGGGCGCGCGCCTCCTCCTCCCTCGCGGCTGCTTCCAGGCCAGGCCCCATTCCCTCAGAGAAAGGGAGGAGGGGAGTGAGGCAGGGAAAGCCCCTCCTGGCTCCGTCCTCTTCCTGTGGAGAGACCTCGCTCCCCCACGGATGGGAGAGCCGCCGCGCCCGGCCTGAGCTTGGCCTCGGCTCCAGCGGGGCTCTTCGGGGATGGCGGCGGCATTGGCGCTTCGGCCCTGTGGCGGGGCTCACGCAGTATGGGTAAGGAAGGGCCTGGCTCGAATCAATCAATCTAAAAACAGTGGGACGTTGGGTGAGGGGTCCCTCAGCGGCGGTTTCCTTGGCAACGCTTCCTTCCCCTCCTCCACGCCCCCTCCCCCGAGGGAGGGAGCTCTTTGGGCCTCCTCCACCCGCCTCTGGGAAAGGAGGCCCCATCAAGCCCCTGCGACGGCATTGAGGTGTTTGGTTTTTTGGTGTGTCCCAATTTGAGTGTGGACTCAAATAACTCAAAGGTATTAGGAAACATTCCCCAAAAACCACCAGTGTTCCCATTTGGGTATATTGAGTATTCATGCCAAGTTTGGTCCAGAGCCATCATTATTTGAGTCCACAGTGCTCTCTGGATGGAGGTGAAATACAACTCCACAACTCAAGGTCAATTGTAAGTAAATTGGAACCGGGGAGGGAGCGGAGCTAGGGAGGGGGCGGAGCCGGGGGCGGAGGCAGACCCTTTGGCCCCCCAGGTGATCAGTGACCGGAATTCCGGCCCTTGGGCCCGTAGAAGTTGGACAGCCCTGATATAGTTAATATGTTTTTAAAATGTATTTATACACTCAGCGTGAAACTTGGGCCACAACATAGATATACTGGCAGGAATGGCAGAAAGACACAAACTTCCCACACAGAACTCCCATAACCAAGAGAAATTGCTATAAGAGTTTGGGGGCATTAACCTTGAGTTTTGGAGTTGTAGTTCACCTATATCCAGAGAGCACTGTGGACTCAAACAATGCTGGATCAGGACCAAACTTGGCATGAATACTCAATATGCCCAAATGTGAATACTGGTGGAGTTCAGGGGAAATAGACTTTGACATTTGGGAGTTGTAGTTGCTGGGATTTATAGTTCCCCTACAATCAAAGAGCATTCTGAACCCCACCAATGATAGAACTGGGCCAAACTTCCCACACAGAACCCCCAGGAGGCAAGAGGAGGTCTCTACTTGGGGAAAGGGAGGCGGGCCTCCCCCCCCCCCCCCTGGAGGTTCCAATTTCCCACGGCACACCTGATGATCGCTCACGGCACACTAGGTTGGGAAACACTGGGATAGAGTCAAAGGGAGATGCTGGGCAAGTGCAACCTACCCTCCTCCCAATTTTTCCAAAAAATATGGTTGTCAAAAAGAAATCGCTCAAACGCCTTTTCACCCCTTGGGCCACGTTTGTAGTTTTACAAGGTTTTTAGCCTTCTCTGCCAAAGAAAGCTGATGCCTCCCTAAGTTGCATTTCCCATGATCCCAGAGTACTAAGCCATATCAGTTAAAGGTGTGTCTGACTACATGCATTCTACAGCGTAGGTTCAGCCTATGTGTGACCCATGGAGCCTTACCTAGCAAAGGGATCTCGGCATCCTCCGCTGGATTGGCTTCCTCATAGATCTGTCCCTGAGTAGCATCTGGCGACTTCCCTTCCGCCTCCAGGGAACCGACACACACTTCCTGCGACGGTCCCTGAGCAACAGGAAGGGAGATTTCGGAAACACCAAGAAGGAAAAGGAACTCTCTCAGATGAGTGTGCTTACTTTAGATTTGGTTTTGGTCACAAAGGTAAAAAAATACCGTAGAGTTGGAAGAGACCACAAGGGTCATCTATGTTGGAGGATGCAAGGAATTGGTCAATGTGTGTGTGTGTTAACTGTAAACTAAAATGCATGAAGCCGATTGGTTGGGCAATGCATGGGGTGATGGCTGAGCCTAGAACTTTTGGATACCGTTGCAGTTTTGTTCAGGCTCAAGCTATGCAAGTGCAGACAGATGGAGAGAGAAGCAGGGAGAGACAGACTGATTTACTTCTGGGCTCTGAAAGGTTTCTTCATATGGACAAAAAAATACCATTTTAAATCTCTCTGATGAAACTGATCATATTGTACATATATTGTTCTGAATTAAGAAGACTAAGCTACTTGCTCATGGCATATTTTCCTTCCCTGGCAAGGCTGTGCGTGGGCTGACCAAACGAGAACTACACGTGGTTTATTTTACATTACGCCACAATCTATTCCACTGCCTCTTAAGCTGTGGATATGTCATGAAAGAAAATACAATCAAAGCACTCCCAACAGATGGCCACCCAGCCTCTGCTTCTGTCGCCCTTGGAGCCTCACCTGCCACTTGGCGGAATCGGCCTCTTGCTGCCTCTCGAGGAGGAAGTCCTCTGCCAGGGCCACAGCCTGGGAACAGCTCTCCGGCCCTGCGCCTCGGACCCATCCTTGCAGGTCTTGGGGAAGGCTGGCCAGGAATTGCTCCAGAACCAGCAGCTCCAGGATCTGCTCCTTGCTGCGTCTCTCCGGCTTCAGCCACCGACTGCAAAGCTCCTGGACTTGGCTGTAAACTCTTCGCGGATCCTTCACCTCTTGGCAGCAGAACCGCCGAAAACGCTGGCGCTGCAGCTCCTCTCTCAGGGCTTCCGCTCTCAAGATGGCTGCCTTCACTTTCCCATAATCCTCCCTGTCTCCGGCTTCCAGGCTCCGAAAGGCCTGCTCTGCTTCTCCGCTCAATGCAGGCAACAGCCGGGCCGCCCACTCTTCCTTTGGCCACCGGTAGGCTTTGGCCACTTGCTCGAAGGAGGCCAGGAAGGCCTTGGCGTCTTCCCACAGTGTTTCCTCTGATGGTGGAAGGCTTCCCCATGCCGAGGAAGGCGACTGGAGGGTCTTCAGGAACTCCTGCCATTGGGCTTCCCAGCGCTGCTGCATCCTTTCACCTGGAAGCTCCATGCCTTCTTCCAGCGGATGTTCAGACCAAACTCTGCTTCCACCTTTCCCTCCTTCTCTGGGCGTTCCTTCTTCCAGCTGCAGACTTGCGGGATTCGGCTTCTCCATCCCCTTCCTCTCTTTAAGCCAAACTTTGGTTCTGGGATGAAAAGAGTCAAGAGCGTTGCTTCCAGGCGAATACCTTGAACGAAAGAGTTTACCAAACTTATCACACAGACCCACCAAGTCCAACTTTACATTGGTAGGTTTTGGGGGAAAATTACCCTGGATGATGGGAGTTGTAGTTCTCACACATACAGAGTACTGTGAACTCCACTGATGATGGGTCTGGACCAAACCTATCACACAGACACCCCCCCCCCCCCCATGACTCACAGAAAGTACTTGAGAGGTTGGGGGTGTTTGAACCTAAGTGATGGGAGTTATAGTTATATACGGTTCTGGCCCAGCTTGTTTGTCCAAACACATCTCCCTCTACATCGCAAGGTTTACAGCTTCGGAGTGATCCTGGATTCATCGCTGAGCCTGGAACCCCAGGTTTTGGTGGTGGCCAGGGGAGCTTTTGCACAGGTAAACCTTGTGCGCCAGCTGCGCCCGTACCTTGGGAAGTCTGATCCGGCCACAGTGGTCCACGCTCTTGTTACATCCCGAATAGATTACTGCAACACACTCTATGTGGGGCTGCCTTTGAAGACTGTTCGGAAACTTAAACTAATCCAACGGGCTGCAGCCAGTTTGGTAACTGGAGAGACATTCAGAGAGCACACCACCCCCTTGATGTGTCAGCTCAACTGGCTGCCGATCCACTTCCGAACTCAATTCAAAGGTCAAAACTCAATTATAGTTTTGACCTATAAAGCTCTATATGATTCTGGCCCAACTTACTTGTCTGAACGCATCTCCCTCTACCTCTCGCCTTGCAGTCTAAGATCGGCCGGGGAGACCCTGCTCTCGCTCCCGCTAGCGTACCAAATACGTCTGGCGGAGACAAGAGACAGGGCCTTCTCGGCTGTAGCCCCGCCTGTAGATCCCGTTTCCGAACGAGGTAAGATTGGCTTCATCCCTCCTGTCTTTTAGGAAGAAATTGAAGTCGTGGTTCTGGGACCAGGCTTTTGGACAGCAGGCATAAATAGCGCTTTGGATATGGGATTTGACTGGAATAGTGATACTGTTTTTGTTGTTTGAATTAATGCTCTATTGTTTTAATTGTTGTTATATTGCTTTGGTATATCTAATAGCATCAAATTGTGCCCAATGTAAGCCGCCCGGAGTCCCCCTTCGGGGGTTGAGAATGACGGGGTAGAAGTACTGGAAATAAATAAATACATAGTTCACCTATACGCAAAGTGTGCCGTGAACCTCCCCAAACTTGGCACAAAGACCAACCATGACCAGTTTTAATTCTTGGTGCACTTTGGAGGCAATGGGAAGTGATTATGGGAATTGTAGTTTACCCCCATCTTTTTATGTTCTCTAATACATTTTTTATAAATAGCACTGCAAAAAAAACCCAACACAAAACACTCCAATGAGGACCATCACAAAGGACATAAACTGGGCATCGCCGGGTACCTAAGCTCATAATATATAGAAATAATAAATTACTATATAGAGCAGTGGTTCTCAACCTTTGTAATGCCGCGACCCCTTAATCCAGTTCCTCATGTTGTGTTGACCCCCAACCATAAAAATATTTTTGTTGCTACTTCATGACTGTAATTTTGCGACAGTTATGCATCATAATGTATATATCTTATACGCAAGATGGATTTTCATTCACTGGACCAAATTTGACACAAATACCCGATGCGCCCAAATTTGAATACTGGAATTGAACCAGACTTGGGAGTTGTAGTTCACCTACATCCAGAGAGCACTCTGCACTCAAATAATAATGGATCTGATTGAATCAAACTTGGCATGAATATTCAACATGCCCAAATTGGTGGAGTTTGTGGAAAATAGACCTTGACATCTAGGAATTGTAGTTGCTGGGATTTATAGTTCACCTACAATCAAAGAGCTCCTAGAACCCCATCTATCTATCTATCTATCTATCTATCTATCTATCTATAATAAAAGTCAGTGTTTGCGGCGGGAGGTGCAGAGGGCGGAGGAATATGTGGCAGCGTTTCGATTGGTTGCCACTGTGGGATTATTTGCATAAAGGATTCTGATTGGCCAGCCTCAGAACTCCAACATTCTAAGGCACCAGAGGGGATTGGTTGCCACAGAGGGAGTATTTGCATAAAGGACTCTGATTGGCCAGCATCCAAGAATCCAAGACTCTACATTCAAACAACGTTATTGGTTGCCACTGAGGGAGAATTTGCAAAACCGGCTCTGATTGGCCAGCATTCCTACATCTCAAGGGACATATACCTTTAAGAGATGCCATCTTGGTTTGGGCAGTTAGCCAGTTGACAGTTTTTTTCCATTGGAAATGGAATGTTCAGTACCATCACCCAATACACTTCACACTTGGCTCTGTGCAAACAAAATGGATTCCTGTTTTCTCCTCCCCCTCAGCTTTCATAAAACGGCTGCCTGGCATTTGGCCTTTTAAAGTTACCAAACACCATCCCAGCACAGTAGGCCAGTACATTACAGGCCCCACAAGAGAGTTTAGGGCAGGATGGGCCACAAATGATGGGATTTGCTGTATCTTCACCTGATTCACTTCCCAGACAACACTGTAGCCCCTACAAATCACAGACCAGGCCCAAAATTGACAGTATGGCTTCATTAACTTGATTTTCCTGACTAGGCCTCAGTTACTGGGACATTGTGTATGGTCTGAATTAACAGTAACCAACCTTGGCACACAGAGCCCCTATGACCCATGCTACATTCTACTGTAGTTTGGAGAAGGGAGCACCATGGATGATGGGACTTGAAGTATCTCCACAGATTATGGGATTTGTAGTACTTTCAAACCCTTCATTCCCCACAGGCCACTGCAGCCCTGAACAAAGACTGATAAAGACAAAACTTGGCACACAGTGCCCCCATGACCCACACCCCATCCTACTGCAGTTTAGAGGGTGGGCTACGGATGATGGGACTTGAAGTACCTCCACTCACTTCACAAGACCGCTGCCAACCTCATCCTAAGACTGATCAAGACCAACCTTGGCACACAGAGCCCCCATGACTCATTCTACATCCTGGTGCAGTATCGAGGAGGATGGACCACGGATGATGGGACTTGAAGTACCTACACTCAATTCCCAAGATTGCTGTGACCCTCATCCAATAACTGAGCATGACCAAATTTGGCCCACAGAATCCCCATGACCCACTCTACATCCTGGTGCACTTTGGAGGAGGAGAGACCATGGACGATGGGACTCCCAGCGCCTTCCCTCACTTCCCGAGACCACTGCAAGCCACATAAACAACTGCTAAAGACCAACCTTGGCACAAAATGCCTTTCTCAAATAACCTGGGCAGCACCGGGTCCCCAAGCTAGTCAACAATAAAATTGGTCCAAACGTCTCGCACAGAACCCCCATGACCAAGAGAAGATACTGGATGGATTTGAGAGGAATTGACACTGATTTATGGGAGATGTAGTTCAACTACCTCCCAAGAACACTGTGAACCCAAACAACTATGGACCTGGATAAAATTTGGCACAAATAGCTGATACGCCCAAATTTGTGGGGTTGGAAAGGATTTATATTGTCATTTGGGAGTTGCAGTTACTAGGATTTATAGCGTATTAACATTGTGAGAAAGGATTTATAGTTCGCCTGCATTCTGAACTCCACCAATAAAATTGGGCCAAACGTCCCACATAGAACCCCCGTGACCAACAGAAAATGCCTGAGGCGGTGGGCCAATGGGAAGGCACCTCTACTGACTTTTTAGAGGTGCCTTCCCATCGCCACCAGTGCCTCCTCCTGGCAGCAGGCTAAAACCTTTCTATTCAGGGAAGCTTTTAAAGATGAAGGTGCTTAAGATCAATTCAGGGGGTGGCGTGGTTTTGTAGCAGCAAATCTGGAGTCCCAAAACTCCCAGGTGTTACCTTTTTACTTACAGGTTGCGTAAACGTGCGAGCACAGGAACGAGAGAAAACGCAACAATCGTACTGCAGGTACAATGAAGCCAAAGTTTATTTGCACAACGTCAGCTGACGGGACCTGCCCACAGAACTACGGTAGCTGCCTCAGGGCAAGAGCCCCAAGCAATCTCTAACTATCCCTTATATACACTCTATGGCGGCAGGTCCCGTGCTCCTCCTTTCTCCATCATTATCATTGGTTCACAGCTTCAACACATTTCTATTATCCAATTAAACATCATATTATTTGGCATTACACTCTACTTGCATTCTTATTTGCTAAACAGCATTGCGCAGTATTAATTCTTCATTCTCACAGTATGTTATCTGCTATATGAGCATCCTGTACTGAATTTGCAACATTTCTAAGACGTCCTCTATGCCAGCAGGAGGAACGGTTTCATTTGCCCATGCACAGTTCCTACCAATCAGTAACAATGTAAACAAACGCACGCTGGGGCTAGCTAGACCAATCACGGCCAGTATTATCAGAAAAAGGCACATGATGTTCCCTGGCAAATCACTCGCGGTGCCTTACGTACCAATCAGAGTGCATTTTTCGTCTTGGCTGCCAGCATGATTTCTGGCAAGCTATCTCGTTATATGAAGGTCTGTGCTTGTGCATCACTCTCTCCTGACTGTACTTCTGCTAAAAGCGCCAATTCTGCTTTAGTTTTAAACTTTGAATTTGTTTTAATAGTTCTTTAATTGGGAATTTCTAAATACTTTTAATCTTGCTTTAATGTTCATATATTTGGATATTTTAAATGGTTATGCTAATGCTTTTATGTTAAACCACTTTGAGTCCCCTTCGGGGGAGATAAAGCGAAGTACAAATAGTAATAATAATAATGTATCTTATATGCAGGATGTATTTTCATTCACTGGACCAAATTTGACACAAATACCCGATGCGCCCAAATTTGAATACTGGAATTGAACCAGACTTGGCACACAGAACTCCCATGACCAACAGAAAATACTGGAAGGGTTTGGTGGGTATTGACCTTGAGTTTTGGAGTTGTAGTTCAAGAGAGCCCTCTGTAAAGAATAATGGATCTGATTGAATCAAACTTGGCACGAAGATTCAACATGCCCAGATGTGAACACTGGTGGAGTTTGTGGAAAATAGACCTTGACATCTGGGAATTGTAGTTGCTGGGATTTATAGTTCACCTACAATCAAATTGTAGTTGCTGGGATTTATACCGTAGTTCACCTACAATCTCCACTGTTTTTTGTATATTGCCATTTTGATGTCATATTTGTATCCTGTTTTTCTTTTGCATATTGACTGACCTGCTTGTACTATAATGTACAGCCACTTAACATACTTATCCTAAAAAAATACCCAAAAATGCCATAATAAAGGTATTAATTGCTAATTGTACACATATTTTGCATCTCATCAAGAGCTAAAGCCAAAGTATAAATAACTATAACAATAATTAATATCTAAGGGCCCTTACACACAGCCCTATATCCCAGAATATCAAGGCAGAAAACCTCACATTGTCTGAGTGTGGACTCAGATAACCCAGTTCAAAGCAGATATTGTGGGATCTTCTGCCTTGATATTCTGGCTGTGTGGAAGGGCACTAACTCAGTTGGCTGAAGCGGTTCCAAACTGGGAAGCAGGGTGCTGGGATTACTCCTGCCTGCCTGCCATGGCCTCCCTCCTGGGGCTTCCCTTCCCTCCACCTCTGACTCACCCAGAAGGAAGGAATGAGGCCTCTCACTGCCCGGCTTAGCAGGAAAGAGAAAAGGCGGGAAAGAAAAGGCGGGAAGGTGGAGCAGGAGCAGGTTTGCCCAGGCCCTCCTCCCCTCCCCCTCCCTCCCTCGCGCTGCTGCCCCGGTGGCCGCCTGGGGCATTGCAACCTCGTTACCATATACCAGTGGTTCCCAACCTTTTTTTCACCAGGGACCACTTTGACCAGGACCTATTTTGACCATGTTACCATAGACCAGGACCCACCAGTGGTTCACCAACCTTTTTTGACCAGGGGCCACTTTGACCAGGACCCACTTTTGACCAGGGCCCTCTTTGAGGGCCCAGGGCCCACTTGACCAGGGACCACTTGACCAGGCCCAACACCCACTTGACCAGGGCCCACTTGCCAGGGGCCCATTTGACCACCCACTTGACCAGGGCCCACTTGAATAGACCAGGACCCACTTGACCAGGACCCATGACCAGGCCCACTTTGACCAGGGCCCACTTGAATAGGGACCACTTTGACCAGGACCCACTTGACCAGGGCCCATTTTGACCAGGGTCCACTTTGACCAGGACCCACTTGACCACTCCCATTTTGACCAGGGCGCACTTGAATAGGGACCACTTTGACCAGGGCCTTTTTTGACCAAGATCCACTTTGACCAGGGCCCACTTGAATAGGGACCACTTTGACCAGGAATAGGGACCACTTTTTGACCAAGATCCCCACTTGACCACTCCCATTTGACCAGGGCCCACTGAATAGGGACCAGACCAGGACCAAGATCCACTTTGACCAGGGCCCACTTGAATAGGGAGCACTTTGACCAGGACCCACTTGACCAGGGCCCACTTGAATAGGGACCCCTTTGACCAGGACCTACTTGACCAGGGCCCATTTTAACCAGGGTCCACTTTGACCAGGGCCCATTTGAATAGGGACCACTTGACCAGGGTCTACAGACCAGGGCCAGGTCACAGACCCTCAAACTGTTAGAGGGCTGGATTATAACTTGTAAAAAAAAAAGAATGAATTCCTATGCAAACGGCAATATTTTATTTCTAGTGCAAAAAACACTTAAAAACAATAATTGAAATGAAGAACAATTTTAACAAATATAAACTTATTAGTATATGAAACGGAAGTGTGGGCCTGCTTTTGGCTTCAGACTTAGGACTGGGCAAATGACCTTGGAGGGCCGTATCCGGCCCCCGGGCCTTAGTTTGAGGACCCCTGGTCTAAAGTGTAGAAGGAGTGATGATGATGATGATTTTATTTGTATCCCACCCCCTCTCCCAAAAGGGACTTGGGCAGCCTACAACAAAAATAAAATATACATAGCAATTGTGGTTGTTTATTCATTCAGTTGCTTCTGACTCTTTGTGACCTCATGGACCAGCCCAGACCTCCCTATCTATCTATCTATCTATCTATCTATCTATCTATCTATCTATCTAATAAAAGTAAATGTTTGCGGTGGTGGGGAGGTGCGGAGGGAGGAATATGTACCAGCGTTTCGATTGGTTGCCACTGTGGGATTATTTGCATAAAGGACACTGATTGGCCAGCCTCAGCACTCCGACACTCTAAGGCACCAGATTTTTTGCATAAAGGACTCTGATTGGCCAGCCTCAGAACTCCAACACTCTAAGGCACCAGACAGAGGGCATTGGTTGCCACTGAGATACAATTTGCATAAAGGACTCTGATTGGCCAGCAAAACAAAATGCAACTGAATGCTTGAGTTAGCCAAATGACAGTTTTTTTCGGTTGAAAATGGAATGTTCATTTTCTAGGAGGTGCGGATCTGCCAAGGAATATGTGACAGCATTTCGATAGGTTGCCACTATGGGATTATTTGCATAAAGGACTCTGATTGGCCAGACTCAGAATTCCAACATTCTACGGCCCCAAACAGAGGTGATTGGTTGCCACTGAAATGGTATTTGCATAAAGGACTCCGATTGGCCATCCACAATCGAACATTCTAAGATGACTCAGAGGGAAAAGGAAAGGCCTCAGGCAGTCAGGCACTGCGGCCCACAGCAATGATGGATCAGGACCAAACTTGGCACACAGGGGCCCAATGGCCCACTTCACAACATGACCCTCAACCAATGATCAATACAGACCAAAATTAGCACACAGAGCCCCCTTGACCCACTCAACACCCTGGTGCTGTTTCAAGGAGGATGGACCACAGATGATGGGACTTGAAATACCTTCACTCACATTCCGAGACCGCTGCAACCCTCATCCAAAGAATGATCAAGACCAAATGTGACACACAGAGCCCCCATGACCCTCTCTACATCCTGGTGCAATTTGAGGAAGGATGGACCATAGATGACGGGATTTGCAGTACTTAAACACACTTCCTTACAGCTCTGTGGCCCACATCAATGACGGATCACAACCAAACTTGGCACAAAAATCCCCCATGACCCACTTTACATCCTGGTGCAGTTTAGGGCAGGATGGACCACAAATGATGGGATTTGCAGTACCTTCACCCGATTAAACTTCCCACAGACCACTGCAGCCCCTACAAATCACAGACCAGGCCCAAACTTGCCACACAGAGATACCCATGACCCACTCTACTGAAACCACTGCGGCCCTCATTCTGACTGCAGTTCTAGAGGATGGACCATGGATGATGGGACTTGCACTACCTTTACTCATTGCCCAAGACCACTTGGCGCCCCCATGACCCCATCCTGGTGAAGTAGACGATGGAAGAGACCATACTTGGCACAATGAGCCCCCATGACCCACTCTACCTTCTGCTGCAGTTTGGAGGAGGGTGGACCATGGATGATGGGACTTGAACTCCTTTACTCATTGCCCAAGACCACGCGGCCCCCAACAAAGACCGATAAAGACCATACTTGGCACACAGAGCCCCCATGACCCACTCTATCTTCTACTGCAGTTTGGAGGAGGGTGGACCATGGATGATGGGACTTCAACTCCTCTACTCATTGCCCAAGACCACTGCGGCCCCCAACAAAGACCGATAAAGACCATACTTGGCACACAGAGCCCCCATGGCCCACTCTATCTTCTACTGCAGTTTGGAGGAGGGCGGACCATGGATGATGGGACTTCAACTCCTCTACTCATTGCCCAAGACCACTGCGGCCCCCAACAAAGACCGATAAAGACCATACTTGGCACACAGAGCCCCCATGGCCCACTCTATCTTCTACTGCAGTTTGGAGGAGGGCGGACAATGGATGATGGGACTTCAACTCTTCTACTCATTGCCCAAGACCACTGCGGCCCCCAACAAAGACCGATAAAGACCATACTTGGCACACAGAGCCCCCATGGCCCACTCTATCTTCTACTGCAGTTTGGAGGAGGGCGGACCATGGATGATGGGACCTCAACTCCTCTACTCATTGCCCAAGACTACTGTGGCCCCCAACAAAGACCGATAAAGACCATACTTGGCACACAGAGCCCCCATGGCCCACTCTATCTTCTACTGCAGTTTGGAGGAGGGTGGACCGTGGATGATGGGACTTCAACTCCTCTACTCATTGCCCAAGACCACTGCGGCCCCCAACAAAGACTGATAAAGACCATACTTGGCACACAGAGCCCCCCATGGCCCACTCTATCTTCTACTGCAGTTTGGAGGAGGGCGGACCATGGATGATGGGACTTCAACTCCTCTACTCATTGCCCAAGACCACTGCGGCCCCCAATAAAGACCGATAAACACCATACTTGGCATACAGAGCCCCCATGACCCACTCTATCTTCTACTGCAGTTTAGAGGAGGGCGGACCATGGATGATGGGACTTCAACTACCTTTACTCATTGCCCAAGACCACTGCGGCCCCCAACAAAGACCGATAAAGACCATACTTGGCACAATGAGCCCCCATGACCCACTCTATCTTCTGCTGCAGTTTGGAGGAGGGTGGACCGTGGATGATGGGACTTCAACTCCTCTACTCATTGCTCAAGACCACTGCGGCCCCCAACAAAGACCGATAAAGACCATACTTGGCACACAGAGCCCCCATGACCCACTCTATCTTCTACTGCAGTTTGGAGGAGGGTGGACCGCTGATGATGGGACTTCAACTCCTCTACTCATTGCTCAAGACCACTGCGGCCCCCAACAAAGACCGATAAAGACCATACTTGGCACACAGAGCCCCCATGGCCCACTCTATCTTCTACTGCAGTTTGGAGGAGGGCGGACCATGGATGATGGGACTTCAACTCCTCTACTCATTGCCCAAGACCACTGCGGCCCCCAACAAAGACCGATAAAGACCATACTTGGCACACAGAGCCCCCATGGCCCACTCTATCTTCTACTGCAGTTTGGAGGAGGGTGGACCATGGATGATGGGACTTCAACTACCTTTACTCATTGCCCAAGACCACTGCGGCCCCCAACAAAGACCGATAAAGACCATACTTGGCACACAGAGCCCCCATGACCCACTACTGCAGTTTGGAGGAGGGTGGACCATGGATGATGGGACTTGAAGTACCAAAGACCAAACTTGGCACACAATGCCTTCCTCAAATAACCCGGGCACTGCCGGGTCCCCAAGCTAGTCATAGTAATAATAGCAACCAAAACAACACCACCCCCCCCCTTCTCTCTGGAAGGGAAAGGGCTGCAACGCTCCAGGCGGCCTCCGGGGGCAGCAGCGCCCTTGCGTCTCCGTCTGGGCCAAGCTCCTCTTCTTTCTCGCCTTGTCTTTCCTTCAGGCGGAGTTCCTTCCCTCTTGCTGCTCAGCTGGGCACTTGGAAGCTTCCTTCCTCGTGGGTGAGTCGGAGGCAGGAGGGGAAGAGGCCAGGGCAGGCAGGCGAGGCTCTTGGGCAGGGGAGGCCCAAGGCCTTGTGAAACTAGAACTCCCAAGGTCCCCTCGCCTGGAGCCAGGGCGCCGCACGTGGGGCCAAAACAACCTTGGTGGGAGAGGGGGAAATGTCCCTTTCCTGGCTTCCTCTTGAGGGTAGTTCATGCCTTTACAGCACCGTTTCTCAACCTGGGGGTCGGGACCCTCTGGGGGGGGGGGGTCGCGAGGGGGTGTCAGAGGGGTCGCCAAAGACCATCAGAAACACACAGTATGTTGGCCGTGGTGTGTGTGTGTGTGTTTCTGTGTGGGATCTTTGGCCCTATTCTATCGTTGGGGGGTTCAGAATGTTCTTTGATTGGAGGTGAACTATAACTCCCAGCAACTACAATGCCCAAATGTCAAGGTCTTATTTCCCCCAAACTCCACCAGTGTTCACATTTGGGCATATGGAGTATCCGTGCCAAGTTTGGTCCAGATCCATCATTGTTTGAGTCCACAGTGCTCTCTGGATGTAGGTGAGCTACAACTCCCAAACTCAAGGTCAATGCCCACCAAACCCTTCCGGTATTTTCTTTTGGTCATGGGAGTTTTGTGTACCAAGTTTGCTTCAATTCCATTGTTGGTGGGGTTCAGAATGCTCTTTGATTGTAGGTGAACTATAACTCCCAGCAACTACAATGCCCAAATGTCAAGGTCTATTTTCCCCAAACTCCACCAGTGTTCACATTTGGGCATATGGAGTATCCGTGCTAAGTTTGGTCCAGATCCATCATTGTTTGAGTCCACAGTGCTCTCTGGATGTAGGTGAGCTACAACTCCCAAACTCAAGGTCAATGCCCACCAAACCCTTCCGGTATTTTCTTTTGGTCATGGGAGTTTTGTGTACCAAGTTTGCTTCAATTCCATTGTTGGTGGGGTTCAGAATGCTCTTTGATTGTAGGTGAACTATAACTCCCAGCAACTACAATGCCCAAATGTCAAGGTCTTATTTCCCCCAAACTCCACCAATGTTCACATTTGGGCATATGGAGTATCCGTGCCAAGTTTGGTCCAGATCCATCATTGTTTGAGTCCACAGTGCTCTCTGTATGTAGATGAACTACAACTCCCAAACTCACAGTCAATGCCCACCAAACCCTTCCAGTATTTTCTTTTGGTCATGGCAGTTTTGTGTACCAAGTTTGCTTCAATTCCATTGTTGGTGGGGTTCAGAATGCTCTTTGATTGTAGGTGAACTATAACTCCCAGCAACTACAATGCCCAAATGTCAAGGTCTATTTCCCCCAAACTCCACCAGTGTTCACATTTGGGCATATTAAGTATCCCTCCCAAGTTTGGTCCAGATCCATCATTGTTTGAGTCCACAGTTCTATCTGGATGTAGGTGAACTACAACTCCCAAACTCGCAGTCAATGCGCACCAAACCCTTCCAGTATTTTCTTTTGGTCATGGGAGTTCTCTGTGCCGTGTTTGGTTCAATTCAATCGTTGGTGGAGTTCCGAATGCTCTTTGATTGTAGGTGAACTATAAATCCCAGCAACTACTACTCCCACATGACAAAATCACTAGCCCCCAACCCCACCAGTATTTAAATTTGGGCATATCAGGTATTTGTGCCAAATTTGTTCCAGTGAATGAAAATACATCCTGCATATCAGATATTTACATGATGATTAATAACAGTAGTAAAAGTTATGAAGTAGTAACGAAAATAATGTTATGGTTGGGGGTCACCACAACATGAGGGACTGTATTAAGGGGTCGTGGCATTCGGAAGGCTGAGAAGCATTGCTTTACAGGAAGATTGGTATCATCTTTCAATAGATTGGGGCAAAGTGTTTCAATGCTATAGCCTCTTTCATTATATTTAACAATAACATTTGCAATTTTAACATCTCTCTTTGTAAATGAATGTTTCTAGATCGTATTAGGTTAGGTGCCCATCGATGCTGGGTTAGGTCTTTTGTAGAATACCTTGTATTATTAGAATACCTTGTATTATTTTGCAGTGCTATTTATTAGAAATGTATTAGAAAACGCAGAAGGAATTTAGTAGAAAATGCATAAGGAATTTATTAGAAAACACATAAGTAATTTATTAGAAAACTACAACTCCCATCGTGACCTGTCATTGCCTCCAAACTGCATTAGGAGTTAAGAGTTGATCATGGTGGGTATGTGCACGAAGTTTGGTTCAGGTCCATGATTGGTGAGGTTCACAATGCACTTTGCGTATGGGTGAACTACAACTCCCATCGTGACCTGTCATTGCCTCCAAACTGCATTAGGAGTTAAGAGTTGATCATGGTGGGTATGTGCACGAAGTTTGGTTCAGGTCCATGATTGGTGAGGTTCACAATGCACTTTGCGTATGGGTGAACTACAACTCCCATCGTGACCTGTCATTGCCTCCAAGCTGCAGTAGGAGTTAAGAGTTGATCATGGTGGGTATGTGCAAGTTTGGTTCAGGTCCATGATTGGTGAGGTTCACAATGCACTTTGCGTATGGGTGAACTACAACTCCCATCGTGACCTGTCATTGCCTCCAAACTGCATTAGGAGTTAAGAGTTGATCATGGTGGTATGTGCACGGTTTGGTTCAGGTCCATGATTGGTGAGGTTCACAATGCACTTTGCGTATGGGTGAACTACAACTCCCATCGTGACCTGTCATTGCCTCCAAACTGCATTAGGAGTTAAGAGTTGATCATGGTGGGTATGTGCACCAAGTTTGGTTCAGGTCCATGATTGGTGAGGTTCACAATGCACTTTGCGTATGGGTGAACTACAACTCCCATCGTGACCTGTCATTGCCTCCAAACTGCATTAGGAGTTAAGAGTTGATCATGGTGGGTATGTGCACCAAGTTTGGTTCAGGTCCATGATTGGTGAGGTTCACAATGCACTTTGAGTATGGGTGAACTATAACTCCCCCCACCAAACCCCTCCAGTACTTTCTGTGGGTCATGGGGGTCTGTGTGCCATGTTTGGTCCAGGCCCGTTGTCGGTGGTGTTCATAGTGGTCTCTGGTTGTGGGTGAAGTATAACTCCCATCATTATTTATTTATTTATTTATTTATTTATTTGCTATATTTCTATACTACCCCTCTCAGCCCGAAGGCGAATCGAGGCGGTTTACATATGGCAATCAATGGCCCCAATATAAAATACAATCAAAAACAAGTAGTAATAAAATCCATATAAAAACAGGAAAACAATTAGCAGTTAAAACCCTAAAATGCAATTCTCAGTGTCTTATAAGTTAAAATAATTTTCCGTTGCATCGTCTTATTCCGTAGGTCTCAATAAAACAATCAGTTATATTTTGTCTGCAAAAGCCTGCTCGAATAGCCAGGTCTTAACTTTCTTTCGAAATGTTAGGAGGGAGGATGCCGATCTAATGTCCCTAGGAAGAGCATTCCATAGCCGAGGGGCCACCACTGAGAAGGCCCTGTCTCCCGCCAATCGGATCTGCGAAGAAGGCGGGAACGAGCAGGGGCCTCCAGATGATCTTAAACACTTAGATCAGGGGTGCCCACACTTTTTCAGCATGCGAGCTACTTATAATAAAACCAAGTCAGAAAGATCTACCGAGAGAGAAGCAGGGCGGAGCAGGGGGAGGGGCGGGGCTTGGTGTGGCCTGGCTCCGCCCCCCTCTGGCTTTAGCTCTACCACAGCTTCTCCAGGCTTGAGGAGGGTAGTGCCAAGCCAGTGGTGGCATAGCTAGTAGCCAGTACTGGCTTGGCACTACCCTCCTCAAGGCTGAAGAAGCTGTAGTAGAGCTGTAGCTGGGGAGGGGCAGGGGCTTGGTGCGGCATGGCTCCGCCCCCTCCCCCTCTGGCTTTAGCGCTGGTCCACAGCCTCTCCAGGCTGAGAGGAGGGCATGCCAAGCCAGTGGCGGCATAGAAAGCCGCCACTGGCTTGGCACTACCCTCCTCCAGCCTGGAGAAGCTGTGGTAGCGCTGAAGCTGGGGAGGGGGCGGGGCTTGGCGCGGCATGGCTCCGCCTCTGCTGAGAAGTGCCCCATCTAGCTGGGATCAACCTCCTTCGGTCCCGAGATCGACCAGTCGATTGCGATCGACTTCCTGGGCAGCCCTGACTTAGATGGTTCATAGGAGGAGATGCGTTCGGACAGGTAGGCTGGGCCAGAACCATTTGGGGCTTCAAAGGCTAAAGCTAGCACTTTGAATTGTGCCCAGTAGCAAACTGGCAGCTACTGTAAGAGCCTCCCAAGCCCACCAGTCAGAGGAGACGGGTGTCTATGCCCTATGTTTGTATCCATGGCCGGATTGCAGTTACTTGGTACAGGAAAAGA
>JARBWK010000001.1:200769027-200786695 GCA_030556195.1 Anolis apletophallus | reverse complement strand
TTTGAAGACTGTCCGGAAGTTTCAAATGGCCCAAAGAATGGCTTCCAGGCTGCTAACAGAAGCAGCGCTCAGGGAGCGTACAACTCCTCTGTTGCGCCAGCTCCATGGGCTGCCAGTTTGCTACCGGGCACAATACAAAGTGCTGGCTTTAGCCTATAAAGCCCTAAATGGTTCTGGCCCAACTTACATGTCCGAATGCATCTTCCCTTATGAACCATCTAGGGACCTTAAGATCATCTGGGGAGGCCCTGTTCTCGTTACCGCCTTTGTCACAAGTATGTTTGGCGGAGATGATAGACAGTTTTCTCGGTGGTGGCCCCTCAGCTGTGGAATGCCCTCCCTATGATATTAGATCGGCCACTGGAGGCGGGGTTCATCTCCATTTCCAAGCCGAGGAGCCTGTGAAGTCCACAGACACCTCCTGCTCGTGTGGCTGGTATGACTGCATGAAGCGCCTGTTTGCCTTCTCACCGAGGCAGTACCTATTGATCTACTCACATCTGCATGTTTTTCAACTGCTAGGTTGGCAAGAGCTGGGGCTGACAGCAGGAGCTCACCCCACCCCGCAGATTCAAACTGCCAATCTTCAGGTCAGCAAATTCAGCAGTTCAATGGTTTAACCTGTTGCTTGCAAAATAATCACCTTACATCAGTGTAAAAGAAATGCCTAATAGTTCTCCTCGTGTTGCATTCCCTACTTCTCTCACCTGAGGGACAGACCTTAGACTTCTGGTGAGGTATTATGGGATTTAACTCTTTCTGCTCTGGGGAAAATTCCTCATCTTATTGCATCTGCCTTCAACCTCTATGGGTGCAAGAGGAGTTTGAACACTGCTATGGAGCAGATCAGGCATGTAGCCAGGGGGCTAAGGGGGCTTCAGCCCCCCCCCGGAATTCTCAGTGTGGTCCGCGAAAAGGCCTTACTGGTACATTATTTAAACTGTTATGCTTATTCATATCATGATCTGATCACCATGCTCATTATATCCCACATTAATGGGGTTATTGGGATAACAATACAAAAGGTTTGCTAGGGTAGACCCTCTTCCACCCAGTCTCAGCCCCCGAACCAAACTCAGCCCCCGCCGAATCAAAATCCTGACTACGGCCCTGGAGCAGATAAAGTGGTGTCAAACTGCACTAATGCTATAGTATAGATCAGGCATGGGCAAACTTCGGCCTTACCAGCTGTTAAGAATTGAGGTCCAAAACACCTGGAGGGCCAAAGTCTGTCTATGCCTGGTATTCATGCACTCTGCTAAGGGAATACTGCAACATGTCGGTTCTGATTTCAGCATTCAAACTGATCCATCTAGCACCAAAAGAAACATAAATACTAGCTGCACTCGGCCACACGTAAATAATGAGAAATAATGAAAGTAAATAATGAGGAAGTGCTTGTTTTTAATATATTTTATGTCTTAAAGCTTGTGGGTAAAACCATTTTTCTTGTTGTTCCTCTTTCAGTGTTAGTTTAGATATTGTGTGGGTTTCCTAGTGTGGGAGAGGGAACATATAACTGTCCATGTGCAAAGCATTTGGTGTCTCGATCTATGCCACACAATTCTAATTATTGTTCTTTTTTTTGTTGCTTTGTTGATTGTGATCGTAAAAGCCAGTCAAATAGGGCAGTGTTTTTCAACCTTTTTTGAGCCGCGGCACATTTTTTACATTTACAAAATCCTGGGGCACACCACCAACCAAAATGACACAAAATGACACTCTTAACACAGTAATACATATAGTTAATATGTTTTAAAATGTATGTATACACTCAGTGTGAAACCTGGGCCTGTTTCGATGAACACAATATAGATATCCTGGCAGGAATGGCAGAAAGACACACACGAAGGTCTTGCTCAACAGCTGGGAGTTATAGTTCATCCGCAATCAAAAGAGCATTCTGAACTCCACCAATGATGGAATGGAATCAAACTTCCCACACAGAACTCCCATAACCAAGAGAAAATACTGTAAGAGTTTGGTGGGCATTGACCTTGAGTTTTGGAGTTGTAGTTCACCTATATCCAGAGAGCACTGTGGAGGGAGGGGGAAGACGTGGGGTGAGTCTGCGCAGTAGCGCCCGCACGGGTCACGTCTTCCTCCCTCCCCCCTCCTGCAGAAGCGGCAGCATGAGCAAAGCGAGGCAAAGCGAGCAGAGCGAGGCTGGGAAGAAGGGAGCTCGAGTGGAGAAGAAAAAGTGTTTGGCAGGAGGGGGAAGAAAGGGTACTGGAGGTTCCAATTTCCCACGGCACACCTGATGATCGCTCATGGCACACTAGGGTGCCACGGCACACTGGTTGGGAAACACTGAAATAGGGAATGAAAGTCTAGTGCAGGGCTGTCCAACTTCTACCGGCCCAAGGGCCGGAATTCCGGTCACTGATCACCTGGGGGGCCGCAGTGTGCCTCCTGCCCTCCCTGACCACCAGAAAGCCTCCTCACCTGCCCGAAGGAAGGAAGGAAGGGAGGGATAGGATAGGAAAGGAAGGACGGACGGAAGGACGGAAGGAAGCCCAGGGGAGGGAGGGCGAGCCGGAGTTCCCTCTGTCCACGGAGGGGGCGGGGCGGGGCCTGGCTGGCCTGTCGCTCCCTGATTGGCGGCGGCAGCGCTGCTCCTGGCCCCGCCCCCTTCTTCGCGCGAGGAGACCCTCCCTCCCTCCGTGGGTGGGCCCCCTCGCTCCCTCCCTCCCCCCGTCCTCGTCACGGCCGCCGCCCCAGATGAGGGGCCCCGGACGCCCCCCCCTTGCCCAAACCTCACTGCCTCTGCCAGGCAGGAGAGAGAGGAGCAGCTCGGCCAGTCCGGCTTCTCTTCCGACGAGGATCCAGGAGCCGGAGCACGAGAGAGGCGAAGATACAGAGGCAGGAGCCAAAGACACAGCAGAAGAGTACTTCCTGTACTCTTCTAGTCTCAAAGGAAATGGCGCTGCAGAGGGGAAGCTGGGACTTGTAGTCCTTTGGCTCCGCGGTGTTATTTCCCGTCCTGGCTCATTTCCTGTCTGCTGAAGAGGCCAGGACAGGTAATGGCGGACAACTGTGCCGCCGCTACGATTTTTCAATTTTTTTAAAAAAAACAGCTGATTTCTTGCAGAAGGGTAGGCGAGCCGGATCCAAGGGGCTGGCGGCCTGTGTGCGGCCCGCGGGCTGCCTGTTGGACAGGCCCGGTCTAGTGCATTGTAATGTCATATCTGTAGGAATCATTGGAATGTGTGGGATGAGGACGTGTTCTCCTCTGAGTGGTCCTGTAAGGATTGTTGCTCCAATGACATTGTGCATTAATGCTTTGACTGCAAGGTGTGTGCCGTTGCATAGTTTTGGCTGGTTGGTGTTTCTCAACATGATAATAGGTTTGGAATAGTATGGACAATGGATGGTGCGATTTGCAGTACCGCAACTGATTCAGCTCTGACCTCCACAGACTATTGAGACCCCTACAAATGACAGATCTGGACCAAACATGGCACAGATCTGAAAATACTGGATGGGTTTGGGAGGACTTAATAGTAATAGGAACCTAGAGTTGGAAGAGACCTCTGAAGGCCATGCAGTCCAACCCCCGTCTTCTGTTCTCATGCTGGAAAAACATCCCTAGAGTTGGGAGGGATCCCCGTATATAAACAAAGACGTACCCCGTCGCCACGCCCACGCCGCCGCCGCCGTCACGCCGCCGCCGCAACCGGCCCATCGGCCGCGGCACACCTCCGCGGCACACCTTTCTGCTAGGCCTCTCCAAGGAAGGGAGGGGGAAGAGTCCCAGGCGTGGCTACGGCGCTGCGTCAGAGTGACGCGTCGCCGCTTAGCCACGCCTCTGGGACTCTTCCCCTCCCTTGTTGGACAAAGGGAGGAAGAGGAAGAGTCCCAGAGGTGTGGCTAGCGGCGACGCGTCACCTGACGCAGCGCCGCCAGCCACGCCTCTGGGACTCTTCCCCTCCCTTGTTGGAGAAAGGAGGGGAGAGGAAGAGTCCCAGAGGCGTGGCTAAGCGGCGACGCGTCACTCTGACGCAGCGCCACTTAGCCACGCCTCTGGGACTCTTCCCCCTTCCTTCCTTGGAGAGGCCTAGCAGAAAGGTGCGCCGCGGAGGCCGGTTGCGGCGGCGGCGGCTACCAGGTACGGCTTACAGTTGGGGTCCGGCTTACATTAGCCGACCCCCCTGACACCCCCGATACGTCTTACAATCGGGGGTGTCATACTTTCGGGGAAACACGGTAATAAAAATCTTCTGCCACAAAGGTAAAGCACCGGGAATGTGGTGCAGCTGACTGGGTGTCAGCTGCATAAGATCTCTACTGACCAGGTCATGAGTTCGAGGCCTGCCCGGGTCAGGGTGAGTGCTCAACCAATTGTGTAGCTCGTTGTCGACTTTTGCAACCCGAAAGACAGTTGCATCTGTCAAGTAGGAAATTTAGGTACCACTTGTGTGGGGAGGCTTAATTTAACTGATTTACGAGGCCATAAAAATATCCAGGAAATACACACAAAAGGAGTGAAGGAATGCGACAGCTCCTCCTGGTGGCCAGAAAAGCTGGAATGTTAAATTGCTTCTGTGTCTGTCTTATATGTTGTATGTCAAATGGCATTGAATGTTTGCCTGTATATGTGCATTGTGATCCGCCCTGAGTCCCCTGCGGGGTGAGAAGGGCGGAATATAAATGACGTAAATAAATAAATAAAGCCCAATCCAAGCACTCCTGACAGATGGCCATTCAGCCTCTGCTAAGAAGAGGAGGAGAATCCCAGGTTAGGAAGAGACCTTCAAGGGTCATCCAATCCAGCCCATTGTGCCATATGGGAAAAGCACAATCAAAGCAGTCCTGACAGATGGCCATTCAGCCTCTTCTTAATAATGATAATAACTGGTAATCAAAGTGCAGTCTGATGCAATTTGCTCAGCTCGGGGAGAGGCGGTCTGTTTGGTCTCCCTCCAGAAGCGTTGCCTTTTGGCTCCCTTGAGCCAGGAAAGAGAAGGAGGAGCCTCTCTGCCTACAAGTGTGCCTGGGATAGGCAGGGCAGGCCTTGTGTCCAGGCACAGTCACCATGACAACTACAAGGCTCCATGGCCTTCTCGGCGGCAGGAAGCAGCGCCACGGCGAGCAATGGCAACAGGGTTTCTTCAAGCCTTAGGCCTGTTCTTCCATTGGTGCTTTCTTTTTTTGCGGCGGCCTAGCCAGGGCACTTGCCTCTCCTCTTCCCCGTCCTCCTCCGAAGAAAGGCCCTTCAAGGCTGGAGGGAGGGAGGACTGAGGAGGGAAAACTTTCCCACCATATGGGACTTCTGGGAAGAAGCAGCCCCCTGTGGACCCCATGGCCAGAGGAAGGAAAAAACCGGCGAGGAAAAAGCCCTGGCACCGCCCCCCATCCCTGTATGCATGGCCAGTGGCATCTTCTCCTTTTTTAGGATTTCTAAGTTGTTTTTAGTCCTTTATTGTTTTTTTTGTTGGTCACACCTTGCATTGCCAGACGTTTTGTTGCCAAATTTGGTGTGTTTTCGTTCAGTGTATTTTTTGTTTACCTGTGAGGAACGACGACAGCTTTCTTTTTATATATTTAGATGCAGAGGTTTATGTTTATAGTACTTTTATAAAAAATTTACCATCAACAGAATTTAGCAAATCACAGGAGTGCCTTAGACTCACGTTTGTCAATCGTGAAACCGTAATGGAAAATGTACAGCCATTTCCAGTTTGGCTTGTTTGAGCAAGTGGCTGCATCAGAGTGGATTAAGTTGATCACTTGGGGATCGCATACCTCCATAAACTGAAAAACAGGGGAGTGCCCAATACATAAACAACAGCACAGGACCTGAGGTCCTTATAGTATCAATAAAGTAAAGTAGCAATACAGCCCCCAATGGGGTTACCGTAAATGAGTGTGTGTGCTATATAAAGTCCATTCGGAAGTCCATAAATCAAAAGTCTTTTTATCTTCAAAGTGCCAAAGTATAAACAATCTATCACAAACGTGAATTAAAGGCGCAGGCACTTCCGCAATAAATGCTTGCAAATCAACAGTCAGTAATCCATACACGACATAAACAGTTCTTTCAGGAAACAAATTTTCAGCGTCGAGTATTTTAGTCACAGCGGATAGGCAACAGAAATATAGAAGTTTAATTCCCCATAGGCCCAAAAACTCCAGTCTCTGTTCGTGTGAATAATGAAACTCTCATTCAATTCAAAAGGTAAATATATAACTTTGTATTGAATTGTATTTAACAATAACTGGCAAAACATCGAAAAACAACAGCCATCACAGCTACCTTTCTAAACATCCTTTCCTCACAGATATTAAATCCCAACTGACAGATCCCAACTGTCACTTTGTAACTGTCATTCTCCAAGATTCCATTTAGCAGTCTTGAGACAGCGCCATCTGGTGTCAAACATGTCACACTGCAGAAAATACATCTTGTGCTGACTCATGAATTGCTATTCAAAATGCAATAATCTGACAACAAATACGTCCAGTCCCACGATCGCAAAAATCCAATATAATGAAAGTTCGATGTGTAGGGCGTTGGGGATGGGGAAGACAATCAAAAGGGATATATACAGCCAACGAGGACCATTAATTGAGGAATCCCCTCTTCCCCTACCCTCCCACAGTCCCATAACCCCAATATCTGTGGAAACCTCAATAAAAAATATTTAAGAAAAAAAATTGAGGAATCCCATCTCTCGTTTCGACCGTATTGACCAGAGTCAGTCTTTCTCAAGGCTCAGTATTATCCATCATATCAGTTCCCATCGAAAGGTCCGTCCTATGTGGATAAGTTATAATTGAATATTATGTTTCAGAATTGTTGAATGCCGTTGAATTGGGTACCTTTCGATGGGAACTGACATGATGGATAAGACTGCTTTCCAGTGCCGGCCGAGTCCCGCCTGGAGGCTGTGGGAGGAAGAGGCCGGTAAGTCTGAGGCGGGCGGGCGAGGCACTGGGCCTCCCTGCTGCACCAAGAGTGTATGGGTCGCGCGCCAGGGCAACAGGGAGGCCCAGTGCCTCGCGCACCCGCCCGCCTCAGACTTACCTTCCTCTTCCTCCCTTGTCCCGGTTTACTCCCAGGGAGAGGAAGAGGCAGGAGAATCGTGTTCCCCTCCTCCTCCTCTCTCTGGGAATAAACCGGGACCCTTGTCCCGGTTTATTCCCAGGGAGAGGTGCAGGCGGGGGACTCGCATCCCCCTCCTCCTCCTCTCCTTAGGAGTAAACGGGGATAATGGCGAGGGGAGGGTGGAAGGTGCGGCCTGGCACCCTCCTCTCGCCAACCAAGACCCAAACGGTCGTTTGGGTGACAGATAGCGAGGGGAGGTGGAAGGTGCGGCCGGGGGCGTGGCCGGGGCAGCCCCCCAGGTGATCAGTGAGCAGAATTCCGGCCCTTGGGCCGGTAGAAGTTGGACAGCCCTGCTATAGGGACCTCAGGTCCTGTGCTGGTGATCGCATACCTCCACCAGAGCATTAGTGCTTTTCACTAGGACCACCTACATGCTATGAGTGCAAACTATGCCGACCTCCCACCCAGTTGCATTCTGCTTGAAGTGAGAATGTGACCTGTTCTCCATTTCTGACATTCTCCTGAAGAATACCATTTGAAACAGAGCCTACAATTAAGGCAGGGTTGTTTTTTTCCCTACTTTGTTTCTTGTTGCTGTCATTTTTGGACCTAAAAATAGACAACTTTCAACCAAAGATTTCCAGAGGAAGATTCCCACCTAAAATTACTGGAAGTTACAATGCGCATATTCTGCTGTTGCCCCAAGGTGCTCTAAGGGTCTCTTTGGGATTAACATGTCTTATCTCTCTGTCAGCCTGGGGCAGGGGTCAGGAACCTCTTTGACTCAGACAGCCATGAAAGCAAAATATTTGGAAATTTATTTCAGTAAGAGCCATATACTGCAATATATAATATATTTTAAGACTGAATTCAACTAAATGTGAGCATATACGTACATACTATGAGAAAAGGATTCCCCCGGCAGAATGACGGGACACTTCAGACCTGGCTCTGCAAAAGGCATGCTCAGGACTCTGGGAAGGAAGAGAAGGCGGAAGGAAGGGGGAAGGAAAGAAAGAGGAAATAAAGGAGGGAGGGAAAGAAAGAAAAGAAGAACGAGTTATGGAAAAGAAAGAAAAGTAGGAGACAAGGAAGGGGAAAGGAAGAAGGAAATGGGAAGGGAGAAAAGGGTGTGGAAAAGAAAGGAAAGGGAGAGAGGAAAAAGTAAAATAATGAATGGATCAAGACCAAACTTGGCACACAGAGCCCCCATGACCCACTCTACATCCTGCTGCACTTCTCAAATGACCCGGGCACCGCTGGGTCCCCAAGCTAGTATATAATATATTTAATATATTTTAAGACTGAATTCAACTAAATGTGAGTATATATGTACATACTATGAGAAAAGGATTCCCCCGGCAGGATGACGGGACACTTCAGACCTGGCTCTGCAAAAGGCATGCTCAGGACTCTGGGAAGGAAGAGAAGACGGAAGGAAGGAAGGGGAAAATAAAGAGGAAATAAAGGAGGGACGGCGAGAGGAAGAAAGAAAAGAAGAACAAACTATGGAAAAGGAAGAAAAAAGCAGGGGAGTGACAAGGAGGGGAAAAGAAAGAAGGAAATGGGGAGGAAAGGGAAGGGTGGGGAAAAGAAAGGGGGTGAGGAAAAAATAATGAAGGGAAAAGAAAATAAAGAAGGGGAGAGAGAGGGAAGTGAAAAGAAAGGAAGGAGAAGGAAAGGAAGATTTGGGGGGAAAGAAGAGAGAGGAAGGAAGGAAAGAAGGAAGGAGAGAAGGAGAAGGAAAGGGTGATGGGGAGAAATAAAGGAAGAGGAAGGAAGGAGAATGGAGGAAAGAAGGGGAGAGAGGGCGGAAAAGGAAGGAGAGAAGGAAAGGGTGAAGGGGGAGAAAGGAAGGAAGAGGAAGAATGGAGGAGAGAAGGAAGGGGAGAGAGGGAGGGAAAAGGAAGGAGAGAAGGAGGAAAGGTGAAGGGGGAGAAAGGAAGGGAGAGCCAGATGCCAGGCATGTAGCCAGGAGGGGGGCTAAGGGGCTTCAGCCCCCCGGATTTTCAGGGTGGTCCATTTTGGAAAGGGGCAATCATTCCCCAATTCCTGCCTATATGCACAGGTTTGATCCAGATCCATCATGGGCTCGGTTCAATGCCCTGTGTTGTTGTTGTTATTATTATTAAAAACAGTTATTCTACATTAAAATGAATGCTACTAATATCTTGCCTCCAAGGGCAGAATATGTAATTTAGAGCCTGTATGTTTAAGAGTAGGGGAGGAGTCAGGAGCCCTAGCTTAAGAATTCTGGGTTTTGGAGTGGGGATTTCTGGGTAGTTTAGAATTAGCAGAGAGTTTCTTGAAAGGAAGACAGAAAAGCTAAAATGAAAAGAAGCCAAAAGAGCATAGATTTATTCTTCAAAAAGTCTAGAGAGGAAAACATTTCATCTAAAGTTAAAGGTAACTTATGTTTTATTCAGAATAACACTAAATTAACTATGTATAATACACTGCTTGCTCAATCCCTTTTCTTTTAAAACTTGTAGGTATCCTGATTTTGATGCATCTTTTTAAATATTATAATAGCATTTATACTGTATATATTAGGCTAGTAGGCCTTAAATTATCTCTCCCTCTTGAAGTTCATTGTTTTGCCACAAGAGCAGCACTGAGTACACACAGTAATTTCACTAGCTTCTTTTGTACATTTAAGTTGTAAATGATTGTAGAACAATCTTGGATATATAAAACATACAATTTGTTGTCGAAGGCTTTCATGGCCGGAATCACTGGGTTACTGCTGTGAGACTATACAGAAAAGCTATTGAAATCTACAAGCATGTGGTCAATTTCAATGCAAAGCAGGAAACCATGAAAATGAACAAAATCTGACTACAAGTATTTTAAAAACCTCTAAAATCTGGACAGTGAATGAAGAACAACAATCAGAAATTGCAGACATTTTTATTTATTTATTTATTTATTGATTTGTTAGCCGCCTCCCAACGTGGCTTGGGGCGGCTTACAACAATGATCAAACGAACAATATAAAAGTACATCAAATACATATAAAGCAGTATAAAAGCAATATAAGGGCTATTTCAGATTGGTCACAAATATTTAGGGGCCGGAAGCTTGTTGGAATAGGACAGTCTTGCAGGCTCTCCGGAAAGCTCTCTCTCTCTCTCAATCAAGGCCTGCTAACACTTCCTAACAAAAGGAGTCCCCCAGGCATTAAGCTGTCAGGTCTTGAGTTGCAAGGACATTAAATGCTAATCAAGGTGGATAATTGCAACATTCCCACTTGCCTCCAACTGACAAGAGTTCTTTCCCCCTCCCTGGACATTGTTATACAAGTATACAATAAACCTCACTTGCGTAGTTTCCAACAGACCTCAAACCTCTGAGGATGCCTGCCACAGATGGGGTGAAACATCAGGAGAGAATGCTTCTGAAACATGGCCATACAGCCTGTAAAACTCACAGCAACTCAGTAAACAATACAATGTTTGCAGTAACAGATTTATTCCATTTATAGTACTAAAAGTAGTATTTTTCAGATGAGGATAATACTTCCTTCTTCTCGAGCAGTACCACATCAGCCTCCCATTGCTCAAGCCAACAAAGTGGTCATACTTGAAGCTGACAAAATATCAGAACTTTCAAAGATGTGTTTTTATAACTGGCATGCAGAGTCTTTTGACATAGGAGACATTCAACAAGAGAAGATAGATGAAAACACAAAGAAAAACATTCTTCAGTCAGTTCTCCTCCCAAAACAGCCTTACACTTTTCCTTCAACCCAAAGTAAAAATCAAACAAGAAGATTTCAAGAAAAATGGATTACAGACCCCACCTCAGGATTTGCTTTCTTGGCCTATTCTAAAAAGAAGATGCAGTTTATTGCAAACCATGTTTTTGTTTTATCCCCATGGTATAGGAAAAGGAACTCATGAGGCTCCTGGAAAGTTGGTTACGTGTGGTTTTAGAGACTGGAGAAAGCCAAAGAGACATTTATGAAACACTCTGCTACAGAATATCACAAAGCTTGTGTTGTACATGCAGACAATTTCACTAAGATAATGTCAGGAAAACAAAAAGATATTTGCTCTCAACTAGACACACAACATGCAAGGGAGAAGGAGGAAAACAGAGCTGCTCTACTTCCCATTATAGAAACAATTCTCTTTTGTGCAGAGGAAGAGTTGCCTCTTAGAGGAAATGAAGACAGTGGTCCTCTCTCTTTGGAAAAACCTTCCAAAAAGATGGGAAATTTCGAGCCTTACTACGATTTAGAGCATGCTCTGGAGATGAAAAATCTAAGGAGGCATGTTATTAACTGCGGCAAGAATGCTACATACATAAGTCCTGAAATACAGAATGAGATAATTTCAATCAGTTGCAGTTTAGTGACAGAAGAGATTGTTGCTAGAGTCAACAAGTCTGATTGCTTCTCCATTCTGGCTGATGAAACTATGGATGTATCGGCAACAGAGCAGCTTTCGTTATGTCTTCGCTATGTAGATTTAAAGGAAAACTTACCAGTCATCCGAGAAGATTTTGTAGGATTTATACCTATATACGACCAATCAGCAGAAAATGTCACTAAAGTTATCCTAGAAAAATGCAACATGTTGAAATTGGATATGAGCAAGTGTGTAGGGCAGGGCTATGATGGAGTTGCCACCATGGCTGGCCATCTAAGTGGAGTTCAAACAAGAATTCGAGAAACATACCCCAAAGCAAGATATTTTCATTGTGCAAGTCATCGACTGAACCTTGCATTGAGTGATACATTTTCAAGCTCTTCGGTCAGAAATTGTCTTGGAACAATAAAAGAAATAACAAATTTCTTCAGAAACAGTTCAAGTGCTAACAATATTTTGCAGATTAATATTAGTATTCATGTGCCAGAAACAAAGAAAAAAAAGATTGACACGTTTATGCGAGACTCGTTTCATTGAGAGGCATGACAGTGTATTAACATTCGTTGAACTATTTAAGCCGATTGTAGTTGCATTAGAAGAAATCTCAGAGAAACCATGGAAAATATCTTCTTCAGCTTCAAACTTTTTGACTGCAATTGAAAAAGTGATTTCCTTGTTAGCCTGTTTGTTTGTGAACAACTCTTCAGCCTTACTTTGCCCCTATCAGTTTTTCTTCAGGAAAAAGTCTTGATATGGCATCTGCCATAAACCATGCTAAGTCACTGTTGAAGTCTTTAGAGATGTTGAGAGCAGATGCAAAAGGTCATTTTTTAAAACTCTTTGACTTAGCAAGAACAACATCTGAAAACATATTTCAAAGCAACTTGACTATTCCAAGGCAAAGTTCAAGACAGGTGCATCGGGCAAATCCAGGGACTACTTCTGTAGAAGATTATTTCAGAGTTGCGGTGTTCATACCATGTGTTGATTCACTCATACAGAACATTACTGCAAGGTTCATGACAAATGAAGACATTTTAACCAGTTTCCAGGTTCTCCTCCCTGGGTTTTCAGGTCTAGACAAAGTTCACCATATGGAACAACTGTCAGAATACTTTGAAAATGATGCAGCACTTGCTTCTGTCAAGGCCGAGTATATGATGTGGTGTAATATTACACCATCAATTCAGAAAGATACTGAGGTACTTAAAGTGTTGGAACTGTGTGTCACGAGCACCGACTTAGAACTGCCCCTTTAACACACACACGGAGACGTAGTAAAGGCTAACTAAATTTATTGAATAAAACAAGTCCAAAAAAGCAATTCACTTAAAAAGTTCATTGAATAAAGTAATCAGCACAAAGCTGCAGTTCAATATAAAAGGCAAAGTTCCAAAAAGTAGTTTCAAAGGCAAACGTGGCAAAACTTGGCAAGACTCCCGGATTCAATCCGGAACGAAGCAGGAGATCCGCACCAATGCGAATCTCTCACAAAGCAAGGACTTGGTCTTGGACGAGCCAAACTAGGCTCCAGGAATCACTCGCTCACATCTGCCTCAGATCAGACGTGGCCGGAGAACTGACGATCAGTTCCCACGGGGCCGTGCTTAAATCCTCGGCCGGGAACCCCAACGATCTAGGGCCCGGCGTCTCCAGTCTCTACTTTCCGAACGGCGACGGTCTAGGGACAGATGCCAGCTCCTCCTGCCCTCCTCTATGTCCCTACGCCTGTTATGAGAACGGCCCCGCTCTTGCATTTCAGTATCGCTATCTTCTTGAGAAGCAGCCTCCCCCGGAGTTTCCCAGCCGCTAGCCTCCATCTGCTGCTCGGCCAGCTCTTGGGAACCTCGGCCGTTTGGGAATTCATAACTATCTCCGCTATCTGTTTCGCTGCCTCCCATCTCCACCTGGTCCGCTCCTTCCCCGGGAGAATGCTCCCACCCGGGATCCCAGGCTAAGCTCTCTACAGGTGAACCGGGCAAAGGCACTGCTGACCAATCTTGCTCTGGGCCTTCTAACTCATCCTCCGAGTCCCTTCCAGCCTGTTCGGGTCCCAATGCCAACGGGACCCCCGGTGCATCACCCCCTCCCAGTGGCACGAACGGGCCCATGGGTGCTACACTGTGTGACAAAACCTACTATCGGTCAATACATTTCCTTTTGACTGTGTTAGCTACTCTACCAGTAACAACATGCAGTGTGGAAAGATCGTTTCAACCATGAAGAGAGTGAAAAGTGTATCTAGAAGTTTAATGACAGACCAAAGACTTAGTGGACTAGCAATGATTTTCATCCATCGGGACATCACTATCAAACCAGAAAAAGTAATTGACAAAATGGCTGGGGAGAAGAAAAGAAGACTGTTGCTGTAAAGTAAAAATAAGTTTAAAAAGTATTCTAAACATTTTGTTAATGAAAGTAAATAAATAACATTTATTATTTAAACTGTTATGTGTATTGATCATCATGATCTGATCACCATGCTCAATATATCTCATATGCATGAGGGTATTGGGATAAAGATACAATTTTTTTAAAGGTTTGCTACGGTAGATCCTCTCTCACTCACATCAGCCCCCCGAAACAAAAATCCTGGCTACGGCCCTGGCTGCTATGATCTGTCTTTAAATTACAAGTGATGCTTGGCACCTTTTACAGTTTGGTCGTTTGTTTTGGGTATATGCTTTGTGCAATTATGGTATAGTTATGTTTTTCTTAGTATTTGTATCTCTTATTATTTTAATCTTTCTTTTATTGTAATAAGTCTGTTAATGTTTATTTCTCATCTTTTGATACTGTGTGATTTAATTATGACATTGAATGTTTGCCTTCTGGTATATGCATGTAAACCACCCTGAGTCCCTTTGGGGAGAAAGGGCAGTCTAGAAATAAAGTTTTTAATGTATTCTTATTATTATTACTCATTTAAAATCCAATGGAATAAATATTTGAAGGGATATGAAATGCAATAGAATCACAGAGCTGGAAGGGTCTCCAGTCTCAAGCATTTGGGATAAGGAAGAGAATAATAAACTCCTAGAGTTGAAAGAGACCACAAGGGCCATCCAGTCCAACCTTGTTTTTTATTTATTTTTATCATTTTACATAATTTATATTCCGCCTTTCTCACCCCGCAGGAGACTAAGGGCAGATCACAATGCACGTATACAGACAAACATTCAATGCCCTTTGACATACAAACATTGTATAGACAAGACACTCAGAGGCAATTTAACATTTCAGCTTCTGGCCACTAGGGGGAGCTGAGGGTCCACTATGCCTCCTTTCTGTGAAGCTCTTGTTACAAACTAATATGTATAGGTACCCTGTGTTGATACCTGGCATTCATTTGGTTGTCCGCTTCTGAAGAAGCCCATCTACGGCAAAATGGGTGTGGCCATTCAGCGGCTTGTATTGAATGAATTGCCTCCATCTATATGATTTTCAAATTCTGGCGTGAACGTCTCCCTTTGCCTATTTGGATTACTATCTGCTGAGAATTACATGTGAAGCGAGCATCCCACAACATTTTTCCATTCTGTTTGGGAGTGGCGGCTTTGGGAACCTCCAGGCTCCTCCCCGCCCGCAAAAGGAAAACATTCCTCCATTTATCGCACTTCTCCACTATTTGGATTCATGCACAGCTTGTACCTCAGACATTTGGATTGAATCATCTCTCCATCCCTATGGATAAGGTTTGGATGTCATCTCTAACTATTTCTGCTATTTAGCAGTGCGCTTTCCCACTATACTATTTGCCTGTTATAATGGGAGTGGCTACACAGCGATTTTCCACTTTGGGAATGCAACCTGGAGAGTTGAGTGTCTCCCTCAAGGATTTCCTGCTGTGAGGTGTCCTATTGGATTATTACTCTGGGGTTATTGACTGTGGACGTCAATCGGAGGGTATACATATGTATTTATATGTTTGTTTATTGGATGGAACTATTGCACTCTATTATATATAAGTTTGTAACTTGGGTATTTGCCCTTATATAACTTCATTTTCTCTAGGAGAGTACTTGTTTGTATATGTACTATGACTATAGGCACAAGAATATATATTTTTGCTATGGATAATTTCTGATGCACTGTGTCTACATTTCCTCATTGTGTTGTGTGAAATCACCCCCTGTGGTTGTTTGTTTGTAGTTTGGTGAGCCTTCCTTGGCGTTTTGTTACACCAGGGGGAGCTGTTGCACGCCTTCACTCCTTTGCACACTTCCTGGAGATTTATGGCCTCGTAAATTAGTTAAATTAGCCTCCCCACAACGTGGTACTTAAATTTTCGACTGGACAGATGCAACTGTCTTTCGGATTGCAAAGGTCGGCAACGAGCTACACAAATGGTCGAGCGCTCACCCCGACTTGAGCAGGCCTCGAACTCATGACCTTCTGGTCAGTAGAGATCTTATGCAGCTGACTCCCAGCCAGCTGTGCCACATTCCCGGTGCCATCAAAGCACTCTTGACAGATGGCTATCCAGCTGCCTTTTAACAAACCTCCAGACAAGGGGACTCCGCCATAATCTCAGGTGGCATATTCCATTGTGGAACTGCTTTTGCCATCAATTTGTATTCCCAACTCTATTTGGAGAGACTCACAACATAACCTGGGACTCCATGCTTGCAATGGAGGGGTATTCTACCTACCCAACTCATGGTTCCTCTTAAGTAATAGGGGCTCGCTCTCACAATTGTGAGCTCTCAGGCAGATCTCCTCCTGGAATCCCAATGGGAACATTTCAGGGATCTCTTCCAGTCCAGGGTCTTCCGTCTGCAGTAGGATTTCCTCTTTAATCTCACTTGTAGTTACAACGTCTGAAAGATCACAAAGACAGAGAGTAAACAGAGAAAAGGGGCCTTGATGCAGAAAGGTGGAAAACTTTAGAACCATAGAAAACGATTTGTAAGAGAGAGAGAGAGAGAGAGAGAGAGAGAGAGAGAGAGAGAGAGGAAGAATGATTGGAGAAAATCAAAATATTATACTTTGTCATATGAATATTAGATAATTAAGTCCTCAGTATCTGCTGGCATTTGGTTCCAGGACATCCCATTGATATCAAAATGGCTTCCTAAAATGAAATGCAAAGATACAGAATGGTGGGCGATGCCTGGCTTGACAGCAGTAGGTATAAGAAGATCATTGAAAGTTTGCCTATCTGTGTATGTTGTAATCCGCTCTGACTCCCTTGGGGAGATACAGCAAATCGCTAACACCTATCGCCAACACCTACGACTCCTCGAACGCTTCCACCAGCGCTGTCTTCGCACAATCCTAAATATACACTGGACCGACTATGTGACGAATGTTGCTGTCCTAGAGCAAGAAGGAATCACCAGCGTTGAGGCCATGCTATTGAGAACATGGCTGCACTGGGCAGGGCATGTCTCTAGGATGTAGGACCACCGCCTCCCAAAGATACTACACTATGGTGAACTCGCCACGGGTCAGCGCAAGAGAGGCGCCCCCAAAAAGAGATATAAGGACTCCCTGAAACAACATCTCAGGCTCGGCCAGATTGATCACCAACAATGGTCCACCCTGGCCTCACATCGGGAGGCATGGAGACGCACTATCCACAATGCTGCGGCCTCTTTCGAGAAGACACGCCAAACGGGTCTCGAAGAGAAACGACAACGCAGAAAGAACCGCAACTTGGAAACAACACCACCCAAGGAGACTTTCTGCTGTGCTTTCTGCAACCGAACTTGCCTATCTCAGATTGGCCATTTTAGCCATCAACGTGCTTGTAAAAAGCGTGGGATGAGTCCTTCCTAAGAATCTTCTTTCGTGAAGTAATGCCGAGAGTATGTTGTAATCCGCTCTGAGTCCCTTTGGGGAGATACAGCAAAATATAAATAAAATACTTTAATTATTATTATCTCAGATGGCTTACAAAGTTCGAAGCCGATATAGCCATAAACCGACATAATTGCAAGGTTTAAAATACGTGATCCTGAAAAATGAAAATGTCCGGATCTGTGGCTTTCTGGCGAAATAATTACCTCACAAACAAAGTGGGAAGGCGAAATAATTTAAAAGCATGCATTTGGGAACGCAACAAAATTCCAACTGCCAGTTTATTGCCCTCGGGCCTCACCCTGGCCCCTCCCCTGCATTGCTCCCGTTTCCATGGCAACCCTCTCCCATATTATAAATATACACAGGACAGGTCTAAGGCCTGGCCTAATTTCCTGGCTTCACACAAAACCAGGTCATGGCAGAAACATACAAATAAATAGTG
>JARBWK010000001.1:200749682-200768927 GCA_030556195.1 Anolis apletophallus | reverse complement strand
TATGCTGATACCAGTCATTCCCTGTGCTAAATCTGGAACTTAGTCAACCAAGAGCAGATCCACAAACTAACCAGGCTTAAGTCATTACACTGACCCCAATGACATGAGGGCATTCCCATGGGGCATACACATGCCAAAGGATGCCAGATTAATTGCTGTACAAAAGAGAGAGATTCAGTGCAATGTCACTTACCACACAACCAGATAACAACACTGCTAAAAATTCTTCACAACCGTGCAGGACCTGTTTCTTGTTTTCATTCCTATAATCCTAGTTTCAAAAGCCTATTCTGCAAGTCTTCAACATTTGCTAGAAGACCCTCAATGCACCCAGACTCCATGTGTCCCTTCACAATTCTCGGTTTCTTGCAAACCCCATGGAACTTGATATATTGAAATATATATTCCAAATATTGGAACTGAAAATGATGTGGCAATAATGAGATCTGGGGAATGCAGGAGAAACATCCTTCTCCCTTCACAGTTGCCCAGCCTGGACTAACTGGGATATTCCTGGTAGAAACAGCAATTAGTTGGGGCCCATATATGTATAACAGGGCTGTCCAACTGGCGGCCAAATGCCATAATGCCCCCCAGCCCCTTCCCCACGGCCCCCCCACCCCTCCTGCAAGATATCTGCCTTTTAAGATTTTAAAAATTTTAAATATTTTTGGAATATTTTTGGAATATTTTGAATATTATTTATTTATTTTTTCGCGGGTGGGGGGGGTGAGGGGCGGGGCAGGGAAGAGGAGCAGGCTCCCTTCCTCCTCCTCCTACTTCCTCCTCCTCCCCTCTCTCCTCCCTCCTTCTTTTCTCTCTTTCCCCTTCATTCCTTCCCCTTCCACCACCTGGAAGGAAAGAGGGAAGGGAGAGAGAGAGTGCACGAGTGAGAGGGCGTGGCCAGAGCGAAAAAGGGGCGGCCGAGTTCGAGCACGGGGGTGCTCACCCATTCCCTTTCCGGCTTCCTCCTCTCCTGAGGCTTCGTGCCAAGTTTGGTCCTGATCCATCATTATTTGAGTCCACACTGCTCTCTGGATGGAGGAGAACTACAACTCCCAAACTCAAGGTTCAGTACTTTCTGTTGCTCTCATGAGAGTTTAGGTTTGATTCAACATGGCTGAGGAATGCTTTGATTGTGTTTTCCCTCTTTATGGCAGAAGGAGATTGGTGATGGACCCTTGAGGTCTCCTATTCTAGGAACCCATTGTAATTATTATTATTATTATTATTATTATTATTATCATCAGAGGCTGAATGGTCATCTGTGAGGAATGCTTTGATTGTGTTTTCCCTTATGGCAGAAGGAGATTGGACTTGATGGCCCTTGGAGGTCTCCTATTCTAGGAACCCATTGTAATTATTATTATTATTATCATTATTATCATCAGAGGCTGAATGGCCATCTGTGAGGAATGCTTTGATTGTGTTTTCCCCCTTATGGCAGAAGGAGATTGGACTGATGGTTCTTGAGGTCTCCTATTCTAGGAACCCATTGTAATTATTATTATTATTATGATGATTATTATTATCATCATCAGAGGCTGAATGGCCATCTGTGAGGAATGCTTGATTGTGTTTTCCCCTTATGGCAGAAGGAGGTAGGACTGGATGGCCCTTGGAGGTCTCCTATTCTAGGATCCCATTGTAATTATTATTATTATTATTATCATCATCAGAGGCTGAATGGTCATCTGTGAGGGAATGCTTTTGATTGTATTTTCCCTTATGGCAGAAGGAGATTGGACTGATGGCCCTGGATGGCCCCTTGGAGGTCTCCTACTCCAGGAACCTGTTGTTGTTGTTGTTATTATTATTATTATTAGCAGAGGCAGAATGAATATTATGCCTTATCATTCAGGGTTATAGGCCTGTGTGGAAGGGCCCTGGCTTCTTATTTGACTTCCTTTCCACACATCTGAATAAAATCCCATGTTATTTGCTTTAAAAACCAGATTATATGAGTGTGGACTCCCGATAATCCAGTTCAAGCAGGTATTCTGGGTTATATGGCTGTGTGGAAGGGCCTGAGTCCACACTGCAATATAATCCAGTTCAAAGCAGGTTTTGTGGGGTTTCCTGCCTGGATATTCTGAGTTATATGGCTGTGTGAAGGGCCCTGAGTCCACACTGCAATATAATCCAGTTCAAAGCAGGGACTGGGGGACTTGAGAATGGGATTTTTGGTGTTCATCTCTATCTCCAAGTCAAAGCCCCGGTGTCCTCCACAGACACCTCAAGGGGGGGGGCGGAGCCGGGGGGGGCGGGGCAGGGGTGGAGCCAGGGAGGGGGCAGAGCCTGGGCGGAGCCGGGGAGGGGGCGGAGCCGGGGGGCGGAGGCAGACCCTTCGGCCCCCCAGGTCATCAGTAACTGGAATTCCGGCCACAGGTCCGGTAGAAGTTGGACAGCCCTGATGTATAACAGCACATCAATGCCTTAAATCAAGAAATAGTTTTCTAAGAGCTTCAGAGAGACTTGCAGGAACACCTCAGCAAGCGAGAGTCCAAAAGTGGCAGGCTAAAACATGGAACCTGAAGCCATGGCTGATACCAAATGAGGGACTCTCTCCTGGGCACACAGAAGTCTGGGCAACTTAGAAGTCGTTGGACAGACTGCACTCTGGCACCATGAGATGCAGAACCAACCTTAAGAAATGGGGCCACAAGGTGGAGTCCACTACATGCAAGTGTGGAGAAGATCAAAGCCCAGGCCACCTATTACAATGCAGTCTGAGCCCTGCCACATGCACAATGAAGGACCTTCATATAGCAACACACCAGAGGCACTCCAAGTGGCCAGCTCCTGGTCAAGGGGCATTTCATATAAGGCCAAGTTTTCAAACTTGGGGGTAAAATACATTACAACTGTACCCTTGGTTCGCTCCTGACATGATAAATAAATAAATATCTGTTTTAAACAATTAAAAATGTTAAGAATGGTTTTTCTAAAAGGTAAAAATTACCTGGTTTGCTCCTGATACTACAAATAAATAATGAATCACAACCCAATGTAAGTGTTTTGTTTCTATATTTTAAAAACCACACAAAAAGCAGGAATGTGCTAGCTCCCTACTTCTCAAGCACTGGTTTTCTATATGTTTTGGACTTTAGGTCCCAGAAGTCCCAGGCAATGTAGCTAATAGGACAGGTTCCAGAAGCTGAAGTCAACACATCTGGGGGCCAATGTTTGAAAACCTACACTAGCTCATCATCTTCTTATCGCTTTCTGTCCTTTCTGTGCATTGAAGGCAATATTCTGAATAAATGGTCTTCTCCATGCAGATTGCTCATCTGGTTTTCCATGGTTTCAGATCATGTGAAGAGCATCCTTGGATAGAGGAAGTTCTGGAAACACATGACGACAAGGTGGAGCCAGCACGTTCCCCCTCCACCAGTGTTTACCAAACATAGCAACCACACCTCCATTTTATTTCAACTAAGCTGTCATATATAGACTGATATTGTGCCAGCTGACAGATACTGTCAAATACTGACTGTTACTGTGTGTTGACTGTCAAATATTGTCAAACACTAACTGCAACATGTCAGATATCATTAAATGTTTGCTTCTGTTCCATACCAGGTGCTGGAAACTGCCAGATGATGACAACTGGAAAAATATTTGGATGTCAAATGCTAAGAATGATTATTAATTATTTAGCAAAATATCTGCATAAATATAGCACCAAAACAAATAAATTCACCATCACCATTTGCCAGGAAATAAATTTGGGAAACGTGTTCATTTTTCTTTTATATTGGGAAAATTGATACTATGATGAAATCTCACTCTACTTCTTATTTAGATGTTTATTTATTTTATATCACACCTTTCACCCAGCAGGAGAAATTCAGGACCTCATGGTCAATATAACACCCTGAGTCCGCCCCAAGTGCTATATGGCCCTACTAATGATTTTGTGCATACTTCCAGACCAGGTGTGGGCAATTATCGGCCCTCCGGGTGTTTTACTTAACCCCAGAAATCCTAACAGCTGGTAAACTGGCTAGAATTTCTGGGAGTTAAAGTCCAAAACACCTGGAGGGCGGTAATTGCTGCCACCCCTGCTCCAGACCCTGTCTTCAGTCATGGAAAGCCATTGGTGACCTTGGGCAAGGCAGTCTCAGAGTAAGGCAATACCCTCACAACCCTGGCACTTGTCTAATGATCACTGTGATTAGATCTTTCATGTTCTTAATGGTGCCCTGCAAAACATTAACTTTCATTCAACAACAACATGATAATTGGAAATGTGTGTGCATTTATTTACTTTTATTCCCCATATTTATACCACTCTCTTCTCACCCCAAGGGGGACTCAGAGTAGTTCATAACTTGGTCACTAGTGCCGCAATTTAATGTGTTGCATATAAAATACAACACATTAAACATCAACAAAATAAACATACAAATACCTAAATAAAGAACACTCAACACAGGGAATTTCAGACAAGAAACAATCAGAGACAGCTAATCACCTTTTAGCAAAGGATTCCCTCAGGCACTAACAAGCCACACCTAAAAACTGTCAGGCCATCAAATGCTAATCAAGATGGCCAGTTGAAACATTCATACCTACCTCCAACAGACAAGAGTTCTTTCTCCCACCCTGGACATTCCACAGATATATAAACCAAATTTTCCTAGTTTCCAACAGACCACGATTCCTCTGAGGGTGCCTGCCACAGATGCAGGCGAAACATCAGGAGACAATGCTTCTGGAACATGGTCATACAGCCCAAAAAACTTACAGCAACCCAATATATAGACTGTTAAAACCACATAGCTAAACATATATATATATATATATATATATATATATATATGTTTAGCTACAATTCACCTATCAATTATGATGGCAACTTTAATGTCATAGGGATTTCTTGGCGCAAGGAAACCTTAGGGGTGTTTTTGAAAGTTCCTCCTTCTGAAATATGGTCTACAGCAGCTGTTTTTCGCTGGCAGCCTCCATTCCAAATACCAACCAGAACTGACCCTGCTGAGCTTTCAAGATCTGACAGGGGCTGGTACCTTTTGGGTATACTAGCTTGAAATGATACTAATTGTAATCCAGTACATCTGGGAAACACCAGGTTGAGAGAATGGCTGTTTATTTATTTATTACTTCGCACTTATCTGAACGCCTCGCCCCAAAATGGCTCGGGGTGGCTTACAGGGTCCACAAAACACATGGCGAACATATCACCAGCTACAGTAAAAACAATTAAAATAGAGTTTCAATTAAAAACAACAGATAAAAATCACTGTGGGCCGTATGGTTAGGCAGTTGCGGCAGCGAATACATAGTGCCGAATGGCAGCGCAAAGAAAACTGTGATCTAACCGACTCAAAGGCCTTCTGAGCCAGCAGAGTCTTGACTGCTTCCTAAATGGGAGAAGGTTCCAGGTGGCATGGATGTCGACGGGCAGGGCATGCCATAGTGTTGGGGCCACAACGGAGAAAGCCCGCCGATGGGTTGCAGACAGGTGGTAAGTCTTAACATTTGGAATGACAAGGAGATTTTGCTCTTCAGAGCGCAAAGAATGTATGGAGACGAGGCGATCCCTAGGTACACTGGAGCCCAAGTTGGTCTTGCATTGAAAGGCCTCTACTGGCAAGCTGTTGTCCTGATCCATCATTGGTGTCAGGCACTGTGCTCCTAAGCAAATGAGTTTAAGTACTGCAATTCCCAGCATCCTACCTCAAGTGTACTGCACCAAGATGTAGAGTGGGTCATAGGGGCAGTGCGGGCCAAGTTTGGTCTTGTTCTGTCATTGTTGTGGGCCTAGTCAGGATAATCAAGTAGAGGAAGCCTTACTGTCAAATCAGGTTGTGGCCTAGTCTGGGAAATCAAGTAGAGGAAGCCTTACTGGCAAATTAGGTTGTAGCCTAGTCTGGAAAATCAAGTGGAGGAAGCCTTACTGCCAAATCTGGCTGAGGCCTAGTTTGTTAAATCAGCTGAAGGAAGCCTTTTTTTAAAGTGCACTCTTTGGCAGTTTTGAGATTTTGGATGTTGGAATGCTGGCCATGCAGAGTCCGTTATGCAAATTCTCCCACAGTGGCAACTAATCTCCTCTGTCTGGTGCCTTAGAGTGTCGGTGTTCTGAGGCTGGCCAATCAGTGTCCTTTATGCAAATAATCCCACAGTGGCAATCAATTGAAACACTGGCACATATTCCTCCCGCCGCACTTCTGCACTGCCGCAAACACTGACTCTTATTATATACACTAGCTTGGGGACCCGGCCCTGCCCAGGTTATTTGAGAAAGGCATTGTGTGCCAAGGCTGGTCCTTATCAGATGTTTACGTGGCTTGCAGTGGTCTCAGGAACTTAGTGAAAGTACTGCAAGTCCCATCGGCCATGGTCCATCCCCCTTCCAACAGCACCAGAATATAGAGTGGGTCATGTGGGCTCTGTGTGCCACGTTTGGTCTTGATCATTAATTGGATGAAGGTCGCAGCAGTCTCGGAAGGTGAGTGAAGGTACTTCAAGTCCTATCATCCATGGTCCATCCTCCTTCAAATGACACAAGGATGTAGAGTGGGTCATGAGGGCTCTGTGTGGCAAGTTTGGTCTGTATTGGTCATTGGATGAGGGTCACAGTGCTCTCAGAAAGTGAGTGAAGGTACTTCAAGTCCCATCATGCATGGTCTGCCCTCTTCCAAACTGCACCAGGATGTAAAGTGGGTCATGGGGGCTCTGTGTGCCAAGTTTAGTCTTGATCAGTCAGTGGATGAGGGTAGCAGCGGTCTGGGGAAGTGATTGGAGGTACTTAAAGTCCCATCATCCATGGTCTGCCCTCCTTCAAACTGTACCAGGATGTAGAGTGGGTCTTGGGGGGGTTTTGTGTGCCAAGTTTGGTCTTGTTCTGTCATGGTTGGGAGGCGCAAAGTGTTTTGGTCTGAAAGTCCCACCATGGCTGACTGCCTCAGGCCTTTGCCTTATTCCCCTCTGGCAGTTTAGAGTGTCGGAATGTTCGTGTTGGTGACTGCCTCAGGCCTTTGCCTTATCCCCCTCTGTCAGTTTAGAGTGTCGGAATGTTCGTGTTGGCTGGCCAATTAGAGGCGTTATGCAAATACTCCCTCACTGGCAACCAATCATATCAGAATGTAGAGGCTGGGAGCCAGTCAGAATGCTGCCACATACATACATACATACATACATACATACCCACATACAAACATTCCGCTTTATTATATACTAGCTTGGGGACCCGGCCCTGCCCGGGTCATTTGAGAAGTGCAGCAGGATGTAGAGTGGGTCATGGGGGCTCTGTGTGCCAAGTTTAGTCTTGATCCATCATTATTGGGAGTTGCAGTGGTATCATGAAATTACTGAAGGTAGTGCAAGTCCCATCATCCGTGGTCCGTCTCACAGTAAACTGCACCAGGCTGTAGAGTGGGTCATGAGGGCTCTGTGTGCCAGATTTGGTGTTGATCAGTCATTGGATTAGGTTTGTAGCAGGATTGGGAAGTGAGGGAAGGTACTGCAAGTCCCATCATCCATGTTCTGTCCCCCTCCAAACTTCAGTAGGATGTAGAGTGGGTCACTGGGGCTCTGTGTGCCAAGTGTGGACTTTCTCGGTGTTTGTTGGGGGCCACAGTGGTCTGTGGGAACAGAGGGGTGTAAAAGTACTACAAATCCCATCATCCATTGTCAGTCCTCCCCAAACCTCACCAGGACGTGAAGGCAGTCATGGGGGTTATGTATGGCAAGTTTGGTCTCGATCAGTGATTGGATGAGGGTTGCAGCGGACTTTGAAGTGAGTAGAGCACTTCAAGTCCCATCATCCATGGCCCACCCTCCTCCGAACTGCACCAGGACGTAGAGTGGGTCATGGGGGCTGTGTGTGCTGAGTGTGGTCTGTATTGGTCCTTTTTGGTGGCCTCAGTGGTCTGTGGGAACCAAAGTCTTGGGAAAGTACTACAAATCCCATAATCGTGGGTCATGTCATAGGGGGTTATGTGTACCAAGTTTGGTGCAGGTCCATCACCCGCTGGTCGCTGTGGCCTGTAAGTGGCTGCCACATATCCGCCCTGGCCTGTGAAAGTGACTGCCACATATCCGCCCCTGGCCTGTGAAAGTGGCTGTCACATATCCGCCCTGGCCTGTGAAAGTATACCGTGTAAAACAGAAAGGAGTAAAAAAATGGAAAAGGCCTGCATGGAATGGATTCTGGGTTGCTGGCTTTTTTTCCCTCAGTGGGAAGAAAATCCTGTTGTTTGAATGTAGAGGCCTGGACTCTGGGTTGCTGGCTTTTTCCCCTCAGTGGGAAGAAATCCTGTTGTTTGAATGTAGAGGCCTGGATTCTGGGTTGCTGGCTTTTTCCCCTCAGTGGGAAGAAATCCTGTTGTTTGAATGTAGAGGCCTGGACTCTGGGTTGCTGGCTTTTTTCCCCAGTGGGAAGAAATCCTGTTGTTTGAATGTAAAGGCCTGATTCTGGGTTGCTGGCTTTTTCCCCTCAGTGGGAAGAAATCCTGTTGTTTGAATGTAAAGGCCTGGATTCTGGGTTGCTGGCTTTTTCCCCTCAGTGGGAAGAAATCCTGTTGTTTGAATGTACAGGCCTGGATTCTGGGTTGCTGGCTTTTTTTCCCCTCAGTGGGAAGAAATCCTGTTGTTTGAATGTAAAAACCTGGGTTCTGGGTTGCTGGCTTTTTTCCCTCAGTGGGAAGAAATCCTGTTGTTTGAATGTAAAGGCCTGATTCTGGGTTGCTGGCTTTTTTCCCCTCAGTGGGAAGAAATCCTGTTGTTTGAATGTAAAGGCCTGGATTCTGGGTTGCTGGCTTTTTTCCCCTCAGTGGGAAGAAATCCTGTTGTTTGAATGTAAAGGCCTGGGTTCTGGGTTGCTGGCTTTTTCCCCCTCAGTGGGAAGAAATCCTGTTGTTTGAATGTAAAGGCCTGGATTCTGGGTTGCTGGCTTTTCCCCCCTCAGTGGGAAGAAATCCTGTTGTTTGAATGTAGAGGCCTGGGTTCTGGGTTGCTGGCTTTTTTCCCCTCAATGGGAAGAAATCCTGTTGTTTGAATGTAGAGGCCTGGACTCTGGGTTGCTGGCTTTTTTCCCCTCAGTGGGAAGAAATCCTGTTGTTTGAATGTAGAGGCCTGGATTCTGGGTTGCTGGCTAATCAGTGGCTATCAATGCCCTCTGTCTGGTGCCTTAGAATTTTGGAGTGGCGAGGCTGTCCAATCAAAGGATTTTATGCAAATAGCTGCTACATATCCGCCCTTCCGCCCTCCGCATACACACACACATACACACATACAAACATTCCGTTTTATAAAGGTATACAGATACAGATAGATATAGATATGTGTGTGTGTGTGTGTGTGCACCATCACCACCAGAGAGAAGCTTCTATACCTCTGGCAAGACTCAAGGGTAAGAAGACTTGAAGTGCGAGTATGTGGGGCGGGGAGAGGGAGAGCATTAGAGGCCTCTCCTCACACACCTCTTGCACCTCACATTTTCTTTTTCCAACTTCTACCCACATGTGTCCGTCCCGTCCCCCCGTCCCCCCAACATATGTAGGGATCATAAAACTAACAAACTATAATCAACAGGTAAGAGAGAGTGGGGCTTATAGGTTAGCTTTTATGATTGCACATGTAGTATTTCCCTAGCAGGCGGGGTTGTTTGGGATTGTAGAATTGTTTTAGATGGAATTATGTTAGTAGTTGCGGGTTATTTTATTTTAAAAGAAACATTTGTTTTGATATTGCTGCGCGTGAGACATCGTCATTTTGCTTTATGTAATGTATTGCTCTGTATATGTCTTCATGTTTATATAAGTGTAGGTTGAGCAAGTCCCCTGCTTCAAATATCTGGGAATAGTCCTCCATTCCTCCAGCAGCAGAAAAGCCCATGGAGACCATGTTGCTGAGGTTGCACAAAGGAGCTTGTCTGCTATACTAAAATATCTCGGGTCAAGAGGGGGACACTACATACCCGCGGCACTCAAACTATTTTATGCCAAGCCAGCTGCACAACTATACAGTGCCCAGTTAGGCCCCTTTTCTGACTTTACCCCATTGGAGAGTGTACAGTCCAAATTCTTAAGATCAGTCCTCCAAGTCCCAAAGTGGGTTTCCAGTGCCACCCTATGTCTGGAGACTGGCTTCCTGAGAATTGAGTGTGATACAGGTGGGGGTTAACTAGTAACAATTCTCCAAAGATGGAGCAAACAATGTGTAATGAACAATGCAGTTGTATTGAACAATATCATCCGCAAAATGCAAACATACAACCAGCATATCACAGTACAATTAGATGAATAGTTTTTACATATGGAGGGGAACACTTCCCCAGCGCTTACTCACACTTGAGAGTCCTAAAGAGGAAAAACCTCCGCAAATAATAACACAGCCCAAACGGCCAGTCTCTTTCCCGCAAATGGGGGACAATAAGTCAGGGGAGTTTTGTGTGCCAAGTTTGATTCAATTCCATCATTGGTGGAGTTCAGAATGCTCTTTGATTGTAGGTGAACTATAAATCCCAGCAACTACAACTCCCAGATGACAATATCAATACCCCCCCCCCCCAACCCAACCAGTATTCAAATTTGGGCGTATCGGGTATTTGTGCCCAATTTGGTCCAGTAAACGAAAATACACCCTGCATATCAGATATTTACATGACGATCCATAACAGTAGCAAAATTACAGTTGTGAAGTTGCAATGAAAATAATGTTTTGGTTGGGGGTCACCACAACATGAGGAACTGTATTAAGGGGTCGCGGCATTAGGAAGGTTGAGAACAACTGCTATAGATGCACCTAGGAATGGGATTCTGGCTGCTTTGCAATGGCATTTGTTGTATTTTTTTTATTTTAGGGGTTTTCTTTGCTTTTTTCACAAAGTCAGGGAAGAATTTAGTTTCTTTAAATACTGGAGGAAGGCCAAAACAGCTGTACGCAGAAGATATTTATCTGGATCTGCAAGCTGTTTCCAAGTAGAATAAAAACACAGAAGTAAACCGATATCCGCCCAAGGTAAAGGTAAAGGTTTTGCCTGGTCAATAAGTCCAGTCATGTCTGACTCTGGGGGTTGGCGGTCATCTCCATTTCTAAGCCGAAGAGCCGGTGTTGTCCATAGACACCTCCAAGGTCATGTGGCCAGCATGACTGCATGGAGCGCCGTTACACCTGCTCAAATGGATCGGCCTGCCGTCCCTCCTTTCCTTTTTAAAGTTGACAATGGGTGCATTCACACAGTAGAATTATTGCAGTTTGACACCACTTTTAAGTACCACTGCTCAATCTTACGGAATTCTGGGAGTTATAGTATGGCAAGGTCTTTAGCCTTCTCTGCTAAAGAGTGCTGGTGCCCCACCAAACTCCACATCCCACCTGAGTCCCTTTGGGGGAAATTGAGGCAGAATATAAATAAAGTTTATTCATTATTATTATTGTTACTACTATATAATACAAAGAGATAGATCACAGATTAGCAAAGGCATAGAGTGCATTTGGAAGGCTTCACAAGAGTCTGGAGCAACAAGCACCTGAGGCAAAGCACAAAAATCAGTGTGCTCAGAGCTATCGTATTGTCTATTCTCCTCTATGGGTCTGAAACATGGGTCACCTATCGCCAACACCTACGACTCCTCGAACACTTTCATCAGCACTGTCTTTGCACAATCCTAAATATACACTGGACTGACTATGTGACTGATGTTGCTGTCCTTGAGCAAGCAGGTATCACCAGCATTGAGGCCACGCTATTGAGAACACAGCTGTGCTGGGCAGGGCACGTCTCTAGGATGGAGGACCACCGCCTCCCAAAGATACTACTCTATGGTGAACTCGTCACAGGTCAGTGCAAGAGAGGCGCCCCCCAAAAGAGATATAAGGACTCCCTGAAACAACATCTCAGGCTCGGCCAGATTGATCACCAACAATGGTCCACCCTGGCCTCACATCGGGAGGCATGGAGACGCACTATCCACAATGCTGCGGCCTCTTTCGAGAAGACATGCCGAATGGGTCTTGAAGAGAAATGACAACGCAGAAAGAACCGCAACTTGAAAACAACATCACCCAAGGAGACTTTCTGCTGTGCTTTCTGCAACCGGACTTGCCTATCTCAGATTGGCCTTTTTAGTCATCAACGGGCTTGTAAAAAGCGTGGGATGAGTCCTTCCTAAGAATCTTCGTTCGCGAAGTCATGCTGAGATATAGCATTGAGCCATTGTGGTTAAGGTGGTGTTAAACTGTGTTAATTCTACAGTGTGAATGTACCCAGGCACGGCCACATTTCTAGATCCTTGCCTTGAAAAGATGGGGGGAATTTTTTATCAGGTTTTTAATTTTTCGAAAAGCCCCCAATCAGGAAATATTTTATTCCAATTTTCAGACCATTGCCAACAACTATTTCATGCACCTGGCTCAAACGTGGGAAGAAAGAAAAAACTGTTTCGAACCGGGGACCTTTCGCGTGTGAGGCGAACGTGATAACCACTACACTACAGAAACTGACCCGCCTGCTGCCCCCTTGCAAACCTGCCCTTTCTCGCAGGCAATGAATGGGCTCCAGCTCTAGAGACAAGAGACTGAGAGCCATGCCTCCTAGCAAAGCCCCAACAGAATTAATGCAGTCCGGCAGCTCTTTAGCTGCCAAAACAATGGAATCCTAGGAATTGCAGTTTGGTGAGGCCCCGGCTCTCTTGGGCAGAAAAGGCTGAAGACCTTGTCCAACCACAACTCCCAGGACTCCACAGCATTGAGCCAAGGCAATGGTTGTAAACTGCCTTCATCCTACAATGTAGGAAATAAATGTTCGAAAACCTCAAAGGAACATAGAAGTTGCTCAGAGAAAAGCAAAGAAAAGAGGGATGGGAGGCTGTACAGCACGATACAGCACTTGTAATGGCAAGCTGGTGGACATGGCCCAATGCTTCTATTATGGACAGAATACTGTTTTTAACTTATGTGAATGTATATGATGTATTTTAATGCTAACTGTATTTTAATTTTGACTGTTTTTGGTTTTCTATTATATGTATACTGTGTTTTTGGCATCGAATTGTTGCCGTTGTTAGGCCGCTCTGAGTCCCCCCTCAGGGGTTGAGAAGAAGCGGGGTAGAAATGGTGGAAATAAATCTATCTATTACATATAATAAAAGTCAGTGTTTGCGGGCGGTGGTGCGGCCGAGCGGAGGGAGGAATATGTGCAAGCGTTTCGATTGGCTGCCACTGTGGGATTATTTGCATAACGGGCTCTGATTGGCCAGCCTCAGAACTCCAACATTCTACGGCCCCAGACAGAGGGGATTGGTTGCCACTGAAATGGTATTTGCATAACGTACTCCCATAGGCCAACCACATTCCATCATTCCAAGGAGACTCAGAGGGAAAAGGAAATGCCTCAGGCAGTCACCAACTGCAGCCCACAGCAATGACGGATCACGACCAAACTTGGCAAACAGGGGAACAATGGCCCACTTCACAACCTGGTGTGGTTTAGGGCAGGATGGGCCACGAATGATGGGACTTGCAATACATTCACCTCATACACTTCCCAAACAACACTGTAGCCCCTATAAATCACATACCACGCCCAAACGGCCCCAGAGGGCAGTGGCTGCCACTGAAATCATATTTGCATAACGGACTCCGAATGACCATCCAAAATCCAACATTCTAAGGTGACTCAGAGGAAAAAGGAAAAGCCTCAGTCAGTCATACACTGCGGCGCACAGCAGTGACGGATCAGGACAAAAATAGGCAAACAGGGGCCCAATGGCCCACTTCACAACCTGGTGTGGTTTAGGGCAGGATGGGCCACGAATGATGGGATATGAAGTACCTTCACCTCATTCACTTCCAAAACAACACTGTAGCTCCTATACATCACAGACCAGGCCCAAAATTGACAACAAGGCACCCTTAACTTGATTTTCCTGACTAGGCCCAGCTCATGGGATATTGTTAGTACCAACTTGATTTTCCTGAAGTTCCTGGACTCTGCAGACCACTAAGTTCCTGAGACCACTGCAAGCCACATAAACATCTAATAGGAACCAACCTTGGCATACAATGCCTTCCTCAAATAACCAGGGCACCGCCGGGTCCTCGACTAGTAAATAAATAAATATAGGCGAAGAAGAAAAAGGAGGCGAATAAGGCTTGGGTTTGTTGCATTTGGAAGCCTTTGCAGCTTGATGTCACTTTAACTGCCATGGCTCAATGCTTAGTAGTCCTGGAAGTTGTAGTTTTACAAGTTTATATATAAGCTTTGGAGGTACAGTTCCATTATCTGGGTGGAGGCCACAAGGGCGCACTAGAGAGAGAAGGACAGTCCTTTTTATGGGGGGGGGGGGACTTGAAGGAGGAAAACAATTTCCCCGTTGTTGCTGGTTATTCTACCTCCCCACTTCTGATTTCATAAAGGAGAGCTGTTTTCACAATGGGCTAGCTGCGGCCATACCTTGGGAAGTCTGACTTGGCCACGGTAGTCCACGCTCTGGTTACATCCTGTATAGATTACTGCAACATGCTCTACCTGGGGTTGCCTTTGAAGACTGTCCGGAAGCTTTAAATGGTCCAAATTACAGCAGCCAGATTGCTAACAGGATAATGGAACAAATGGACTACCCTTCTCTCTCTAGCTCCCCCTTGTGGCCTCCGCCCGGATAATGGAACAGTACCACTTTGGATAGCATAGGGAGACTTGACACCCTTGTGTTTTGCTGTCTGGGTCTCCCTTCTGCACCTGTGAAAATTGGATTTTGAAAAAGTTGGCTTGTTGGGATAAAGCTTCCTTAGAGTCTCCAAGGCACTAACCAGTTGTTAACTAATTGGTCTAAGTACTGGTTGTTGTAGTAGGTAACTGGTCTGAAGTAACTGGTTAGGTAGACATGTACATTCGGGACTTACCTTGTTCTGTTTCCTGTCCCGGCTTTCTGTGGTTGCTCCGATCTGTTTTTGTCTGAAATTAGGAGGTCAGATATTTGTTTTTCATTTTCATTATTTATTTATTTGGGGGGGGACGACACTTCACTTCTAGGCCCAAAATGCTTGGGCCTACTGGTACAGGCTTTGAGCATACGCACCTAGGCCTCGCAGAGTAAGGAGTGCTCTCTACTTGGCACTCATGTCACTGCTACTCTAATTTTAAAAAGCCATTTCAGGGCACTTTGGGCCTACGGATGCAGGCTTCCCGGTCTACGTGCCCAGGCCTGGCAGGGCATGCAGCCGAGCGCCAAGTAAGGGGCGCTCCTTACTTGGTGCTTGGCTGCAGGCCCTGCCAGGTCCGGGCACATAGGCCCAAAGTGTTGTGGGGTCCCTGCAGCCGAGCACTAAGGAAGGAGAGCTCCTTACTTGGTGCTTGGCTGCAGGCCCTGCCAGGTCCGGGCACATTGGCCCAATGTGTTGGGGTCCCTGCAGCCGAGCACTGAGGAAGGAGAGCTCCTTACTTGGTGCTTGGCTGCAGGCCCTGCCAGGTCCGGGCACATGGGCCCAAAGTGTTGGGGTCCCTGCAGCCGAGCACTAAGGAAGGAGCGCTCCTTACTTGGTGCTTGGCTGCAGGCCCTGCCAGGTCCGGGCACATAGGCCCAAAGTGTTGGGGTCCCTGCAGCCGAGCACTGAGGAAGGAGAGCTCCTTACTTGGTGCTTGGCTGCAGGCCCTGCCAGGTCCGGGCACATAGGCCCAAAGTGTTGGGGTCCCTGCAGCCGAGCACTAAGGAAGGAGCGCTCCTTACTTGGTGCTTGGCTGCAGGCCCTGCCAGGTCCGGGCACATAGGCCCAAAGTGTTGGGGTCCCTGCAGCCGAGCACTAAAGGAAGGAGCGCTCCTTCCTTGGTGCTTGGCTGCAGGCCCTGCCAGGTCCGGGCACATAGGCCCAAAGTGTTGGGGTCCCTGCAGCCGAGCACTAAGGAAGGAGCGCTCCTTACTTGGTGCTTGGCTGCAGGCCCTGCCAGGTCCGGGCACATAGGCCCAAAGTGTTGGGGTCCCTGCAGCCGAGCACTAAGGAAGGAGCGCTCCTTACTTGGTGCTTGGCTGCAGGCCCTGCCAGGTCCGGGCACATAGGCCCAAAGTGTTGGCCAAGCACTAAGGAAGGAGCGCTCGCTGCTGCAGCCGAGCACTAAGGAAGGAGAGCTCCTTACTTGGTGCTTGGCTGCAGGCCCTCCCAGGTCCGGGCACATAGGCCCAAAGTGTTGGGGTCCCTGCAACCGAGCACTAAGGAAGGAGCGCGCCTTACTTGGTGCTTGGCTGCAGGCCCTGCCAGGTCCAGGCACATAGGCCCAAAGTGTTGGGGTCCCTGCAGCCGAGCACTGAGGAAGGAGAGCTCCTTACTTGGTGCTTGGCTGCAGGCCCTGCCAGGCCGAGGCGCATAGACCCAAAGCGCTGGGGCGCCTGCAGCCGAGCAAGGAGCACTCTTTACTCGGTGCTCTGCTGCACGCCCTATGCAATCCATCCGAAAAGAAGGCCCGCCTGCCTTTCGTATAGGATTGTATTTTCATTTCAGGAGGGGCCATTCCATTTCGTGCCATCCAAATGCAAAGGGGCAAAAGAAATGGGTGACACAAAAACTAGGAAGGGTATTCCTAAACTCCACCCTCATAAAAACTAACATAAAAGTAACTGCTCTAAAACGATAGGCATGGAAGCCAGACGATGGAATCTGGAAATAGTCCCGTTCCAGCACACATATAAAGAAATTTAATCTTTATTGGAAAGTTATCAAATATGATAGCAAAAAGGAGCAGTTGTTTAGAAAACAGTGACTACTACAGATTGCATGGTATTAAAAATCCAGTAATGAATAAATTGTGACAATGGAAACATTTATAATGTGACTAGACTATAAAAAAGAAGAAACTCTAAATTAAGTATCACAAACTAAATTAAAAAGAGAGAAAAATCCATGAATCCTTAAGTGACTGTAAACCAACAGCAGAATCTGTAGCTCTGGCCCCATCTACCCTGCCATATAATGCAGTTTCAAAGACCATAACTTTAATAAACACCCAATTAAGAAAACTCTGATGAGAACATGGAACAAGCTCTACAATGGTTTTCTGAAGCCTAGTCTCCTCTTTTCACTGAAGGTCTTTGCTCACTCTCTGCATTTGCATTTTTTTCCTTGCGCATGCATCTTCTGATGACTAGTAACACTTTCTTTACAGCTGAAACGCTTTCCGCACCCCTTGCATTGATATGGTTTCTCTCCCGAGTGGCTCCTCCGGTGGATGGAAAGGTGTGAATGTTGACTGAAGCTTTTCCCGCAGGTGGTGCACTTATACGGCTTTTCACCGGTGTGGGTTCTTTGGTGCAAAGTAAGGCTGGTACTTAAGTGGAAGTTCTTTCCACACTCCATGCATTTATACGGTTTCTCCCCCGTGTGTTTTTTTTTATGATTACTGAAATTTCCGTCATTACTGAAGCTCTTTCCACATTCTTGGCATTTAAATGGCTTCTCCCCTGTGTGGGTTCTTAGGTGTGTAGTAAGGTGTGGCTTTTGGCGGAAGCTCTTTCCACACTCCGGGCAGGTGTATGGTCTCTCCCCTGTGTGGGTTCTCTGGTGCAGAGTTAGTTTCCCTGATTCCCGGAAGGTCCTTCCACACTGCAGGCATTGATATGGTTTCTCCCCTGTGTGGAGTCTTTGATGCAAAGTAAGCCCTTGACTCTGACTGAAGCCCTTCCCACACTCCATACATTCATATGGTTTCTCCCTTGTGTGGACTCTTCGATGTGCAGAAAGGATAGTGCTCAAACGAAAACTCTTTCCACACACTTCACATTTAAATGGTTTTTCCCCTGTGTGGCTTCTTTGGTGGCCCGTAAAACTTCCACTGTTATTGAAGCTTTCTCCACACGTGAGGCATTTATATGGTTTCTCCCCTGTGTGGAGCCTTTGATGTGAACGGAGATAACCACTTAAACGGAAGCTTTTTCCACACTCCAGGCATTTATAAGGCTTTTCCACTGTATGAAGTCGTTGATGTTTTCTCAGACTTACAGACTCAGAGAAACTCTTGCCACATTCTGTGCATTGATATGGTTTCTCCCCTGTATGTATCATTTGATGTCTAGCAAGATGTCTTCTAATGTCGAAACACTTATCACATTCCATGCATTTGAATGGTTTCCCCCCTGCGTGGATTCTCTGACGTGAGGAACGGGTTTGACGGATATTGTTTTCAAACTCCATGGATTCCTAGGTCTCTTGCTCTCTGCTGATTCAGCTCTGCCCAATCGTACTTGAAATTGTTGAGTTTTCCCAAACAGTGAACGCCTTCTGCTTTTCTCACCTTTTTGGATCAGACATTCACGGACATCAGAGAAATGGAAGGAGTACTCATTCTACTTCTTGACTTTTTTCCGCTTGATCCACTTTATTCCTGCTTCATCCTTGCTCCCTTCCAATGGATTCACAGAAAAGTATTTAGGAGTTCTTTCCCATCACCTGCTTGTGGAGGAAAAAAATCAATTTTTTTTTTGGAAATACTTTTTATTAAGAATTTCCATTTTATAAAACATACAAGATCACAATAGGAAAAAGGAAAAGGGAAAAAGGAGTATTTTGACTTCCATTCTAGTTCCACACTATTAGATATATTCTTCAGTTTCATTTTAAACACAGAACATCCCCAGTGCTCTTATTCTTACTAATAAATATCTGACAGTGGTATATTACTAATTTAATATTCTCTAGATATTCATTAATCACAATCCAATCTGTCTTTATAATACCTTTACCATATTTCTATCACAACCCATATTTTAATTCATACATTTCTTTTTTAACTCCGTAATTCTCTCTATTATTTCTAATCTTCCTTTTTTTGGATAGGAGGTTCTAATGCCGCAACTTCACAAATACAATCCTAGCCTCTGATATAAGGGGCACAAAGGTTACTCTATATTATATTATTATATTATATTATCATTCTATATAATTTAATTACCAATCATCACAAGGTTACAGCTCTCATTCATTGTTTAGTCTTCTATCTCAGATTCAGATATTCTCCTCATCCTCTCCTTCTTTTTCTTTCCCCTCTGGTGGGCTCTCGGGGGCAGTTTCCGAGACAACCGCCTCTCAGGACTAGGGAAGTATTGAAGCCTCTCTTTCCCCGATGAGCTGGGCAAGTTTCATACCTTTTCCCTTCTCTAATCTCCTTCCTTCTTTAGACTAGGTTTCCTCATCCTTATAGATCACCATATCTCAAATCAATTATTAAACTTTATTTATGGGCAGGGAGCCAGCCTGATGTAGGTGTTGTAGTGGTTTTATTACTGGGCTTTT
>JARBWK010000001.1:200678110-200749582 GCA_030556195.1 Anolis apletophallus | reverse complement strand
AGGGGATATCGGTTTACTTCTGTGTTTTTATTCTACTTGGAAACTTGGACTGCAGATCAGATAAATATCTTCTGCGTACAGCTGTTTTGGCCTTCCACTCCAGTATTTAAAGAAACTAAATTCTTCCCTGACTTTGTGAAAAAAGCAAACCCCTAAAATAAAAAAATACAACAAATGCCATTGCAAAGCAGCCAGAATCCCATTCTAGGTGCATCTATAGCAGAGTTCATTCTCAACCTTCCTATCTTGACCCCTTAATACAGTTCCTCATGTTGGTGACCCCAATAACCAAAACATTATTTTTCATTGCAACACAACTGTAATTTTGCTGCCTGTTATGGATCGTCATGTAAATATCTGATATACAGGGTGTATTTTTAGTTTACTGGACCAAATTGGGCACAAATACCCGATACTTAAATTTGAATACTGGTTGGAGTTGGGGGGGTATTGATATTGTCATCCTGGGGTTGTAGTGCTGAGTTTATAGTTCACCTAAATCAAAAAGAGCATTCTGAACTCCACCAATGATGGAATTGAATCAAACTTGGCACACAAAGCTCCCCTGACTTATTGTCCCCATTTTGGGGGAAAAAGAGACTGGCCGTTTGGGCTGTGTTTATTATTTGCGGGAGGTTTTCCTCTTTAGGACTCTCAAGTGTGAGTAAAGCGCTGGGGAAGTGTTCCCCTCCATATGTAAAAACTATTCATCTAATTGTACTGTGATATACTTTGGTTGTATGTTTGCATTTGCGGATGATATTGTTCAATACAACTGCATTGTTCATTACACATTGTTTGCTCCATCTTTGGAGAATTGTTAGTTAACCCCCACCTGTATCACACTCAATTCTCAGGAAGCCAGTCTCCAGACATAGGGTGGCACTGGAAACCCACTTTGGGACTTGGAGGACTGATCTTAAGAATTTGGACTGTACACTCTCAATGGGGTAAAGTCAGAAAAGGGGCCTAACTGGGCACTGTATAGTTGTGCAGCTGGCTTGGCATAAAATAGTTTGAGTGCCGCGGGTATGTAGTGTCCCCCTCTTGACCTACTGAGATATTTTAGTATAGCAGACAAGCTCCTTTTGTGCAACCTCAGCAACATGGTCTCCATGGGCTTTTCTGCTGCTGGAGGAATGGAGGACTATTCCCAGATAGTTGAAGCAGGGACTTGCTCAACCTACACTTATATAAAACATGAAGACATATACAGAGCAATACATTACATAAAGCAAAAATGACGATGTCTCACGCGCGCAATATCAAAACAAATGTTTCTTTTAAAATAAAATAACCCGCAACTACTAACATAATTCCATCTAAAACAATTCTACAATCCCAAAACAACCCCGCCTGCTAGGGAAATACTACATGTGCAATCATAAAAAGCTAACCTATAAGCCCCACTCTCTTACCTGTTGATTATGATCCCTACATATGTTGGGGGACGGGGGACGGGACGGACACATGTGGGTAGAAGTTGGAAAAAGAAAATGTGAGTGCAAGAGGTGTGTGAGGAGAGGCCTCTAATGCTCTCCCTCTCCCGCCCCACATACCTACCGCACTCAAGTCTTCTTACCCTTGAGTCTTGCCAGAGGTATAGAAGCTTCTCTCTGGTGGTGATGGTGCACACACACACACACACACACATATCTATATATAATAAAGCGGAATGTTTGTATGTGGGTATGTATGTATGTATGTGGCAGCATTCTGACTGGCTCCCGGCCTCTACATTCTGACATGATTGGTTGCCAGTGAGGGAGTATTTGCATAACGCCTCTAATTGGCCAGCCAACACCTAACATTCCGACACTCTAAACTGACAGAGGGGGGATAAGGCAAAAACCTGAGGCAGTCGCCAACACGAACATTCCGACACTCTAAACTGCCAGAGGGGAATAAGGCAAAGGCCTGAGGCAGTCAGCCATGGTGGGACTTTCAGACCAAAACACTTTGCGCCTCCCAACAATGACAGAACAAGACCAAACTTGGCACACAAAACCCCCCCAAGAACCACTCTACATCCTGGTACAGTTTGAAGGAGGGCAGACCATGGATGATGGGACTTTAAGTACCTCCAATCACTTCCCCAGACCGCTGCTACCCTCATCCACTGACTGATCAAGACTAAACTTGGCACACAGTGCCCCCATGACCCACTTTACATCCTGGTGCAGTTTGGAAGAGGGCAGACCATGCATGATGGGACTTGAAGTACCTTCACTCACTTCCTGAGAGCACTGTGACCCTCATCCAATGACCAATACAGACCAAACTTGCCACACCTTGCAGTACTTTCACTAAGTACTGGGTTATGGAACTCACTTCCAGAAGAGGTTGTGACAGCTGTCAGCCTGAACAACTTCAAGGCAGGATTAGACAGATTCATGGATACCAAGGGAATCGGTAGTTACTGAAAAGGACATTCAAGTGCCACCTCGGAGTTGGTTGAGGTAGGCAGGATTTCCCTGGGTACTGGTTGTGGGGGTCCAGGTCAGGGTTTTGCCCTCCCTTCTGCTCGAGATCCCCGTGTACAACTGGTGGGCCACTGTGTGATACAGAATGCTGGACTAGTTGGGCTGAGGTCCGATTCAGCATGGCTCTTCTTATGTTCTTATGTTCTTATGTTCCTGAGACCACTGCAAGCCACGTAAACATCTGATAAGGACCAACCTTGGCACACAATGCCTTTCTCAAATAACCTGGGCAGGGCCGGGTCCCCAAGCTAGTGTATATAATAAGAGTCAGTGTTTGCGGCGGTGCAGAAGTGCGGAGGGAGGAATATGTGCCAGTGTTTCAATTGATTGCCACTGTGGGATTATTTGCATAAAGGACACTGATTGGCCAGCCTCAGAACACCAACACTCTAAGGCACCAGACAGAGGAGATTAGTTGCCACTGAGGGAGAATTTGCATAACGGACTCTGCATGGCCAGCATTCCAACATCCAAAATCTCAAAACTGCCAAAGAGTGCACTTTAAAAAAAGGCTTCCTTCAGCTGATTTAACAAACTAGGCCTCAGCCAGATTTGGCAGTAAGGCTTCCTCCACTTGATTTTCCAGACTAGGCTACAACCTAATTTGCCAGTAAGGCTTCCTCTACTTGATTTCCCAGACTAGGCCACAACCTGATTTGACAGTAAGGCTTCCTCTACTTGATTATTCTGACTAGGCCCACAACAATGACAGAACAAGACCAAACTTGGCCCACAGACCCCCCAAGATGCACTCTACATCTTGGTGCAGTTTGAGGTAGGATGCCGGGAATTGCAGTACTTAAACTCACTTGCTTAGAGCACAGTGGCCCACACCAATGATGGATCAGGACCACACTTGCCACACAGAGGCCCAATGCAAGACCAACTTGACACACAGTGCCCCTATGACCCACTCTACATTCTACTGCCGTTTGGAGAAGAGTGGGACTTGATGTACCTCCATGGATTATGGGATTTGTATCACTTTCAAAGCCTTCATTTCCCACAGACCACTGCAGCCCTGAACAAAGACCTATAAAGACTACACGGCACCCTGTGCCCCCATGACCCAGTCTCCATCCTTCTACAGTTTAGAGGACGGCGGACCATGGATGATGTGACTTCAACTACCTCTACTCATTGCCCAACACCGCTGCAGCTCCCAACAAAGACCGATAAAGACCATACTTGGCACACAGAGCCCCCATGACCCACTCTATCTTCTAATGCAGTTTGGAGGAGGGTGGACCATGGATGATGGGACTTGAAGTACCAAAGACCAACCTTGGCACACAATGCCTTTCTCAAATAACCCGGGCACCGCCGGGTCCCCAAGCTTATATATAAATATATATATATATACACACACACACACACACACACACACACACACACACCAGTCTCTGAGGATGTAACACGAGCATCTGCTTGTCCAGTTTTAATGGATTCATTTCAATTGGTTCAGCTCGAGGATGTGGACAAGATCCTTGGAGAGGCGAGGCGAGGCCTACCACATGCATCCTAGACCCACTGGCTGATCCTGGCTGATAAAAGCCAGAGGGGGTTTGGCAGAGTGGGTGAAGGTGGTGGTTAATGCCTCTCTACGGGAAGGCAGGATTCCAGCCAGCCTAAAACAGGCTGTTATAAAACCACTGTTGAAAAAAACATCACTAGACCCCACTCAATTAGTCAACTATCAGCCAGTTTCCAATCTCCCCTACTTGGGCAAAGTCATGGAACGTGTGGTGGCTTCGCAACTCCAGGGGTTCTTGGTAGACACGGATTATCTTGATCTGGCAGTTTGGCTTTAGGCCAGGACATGGTACTGAAACAGCCTTTTATTATTATAAAATAATAATAAAAACCACTAAAATTAAATTAAATTCAAGAAGACAAGGTGCGAACCAAGATAGAGGCTGACATCCTCAAGAGAGGAAGGATCCCAAGATGAAATGGCCCAATGGACCCGGCCCAGAGGATGGCAAAGCGGACCCATCCGCCGTCGCAACAGAGGAGAGCAGAGCAGCAGGCCCCCAGCCGTTCCCCAGCTGATCACCCTGCTATGGAGTGCCTGCCATCCCTAGAGGCGATGTGGGCCTGCAGGGGGAGCAGTCGGCCCTGGTAACCTGGAAGACAATCAAGTCTTCTGGGTCGCCAGGGCGATAAGCCCCCGCAGGTCGCAGAGTGCTCCCGCTGCAGGCCTGGATCGCCTCCAGGGATGGCAGGCACTCCAAAGCCGCCGCTCCTCCGGCCTGTGTGCTAACACAGGCCCCACAGAGCCCGTGATGGGATGGCGGCAGTGGCACCCCTTCCTCTTGGCCCTGCCCCCGACACCCTTCTCCCCGGGCCGGACAGAACCGGTTGCCGGGCCGCATCTGGCCCGCGGGCCGGGGGTTGCCCGCCCCTGGTCTAAAACGACCCCTATGCTCTTTACTGAAGGTGATGGGCGTAAGGCCTCACCATCCAGGGTAGGCAGCTGGACCTACCCTGCTTCAAGGATGAGGGAAGAAGGATGAGGGAAGAATGCAGCTGCAGAGCTCTTGATTTTATAAGTTGGCCTTGCATTTTAAGAAGGGAAAATCAGCCCCAAATGGCTCTACATTTTTTTTAAAAAAACAGTTTGTTTGAGGTTGGATAATCCCTCATCCTTTTCCCCTTCCAGAAGGTATTATTTAAAAAAACACAGATTTTTCCTTGTGTATTGCACCCTTCTTTTTATAAATGAAAGAATAATTAACATGAAGATTTTCATGGCTTCTCCCCTGTGAGGGTCCTTTGGTGGTACTGCAGACTTTCATCGAAAGAGAAGCTCTTTCCACCTTCCATCCATAAATATGGCTTCTCCACAGCGTGAGTCCTTAGGTGGGAACGCAGACCCCCGCTGACAGAGAAGCTCTTTCCACATTCCATGCATTTATATGGCTTCTCCCCTGTGTGGATCCTTTGGTGGGTGCGCAGAGTTTCACTGTGAGAGAAGCTCTTTCCACATTCAACGCATGTGTATGGCTTCTCCCCAGTGTGGGTCCTTTGATGGATACGCAGTTTGCCACTATGACTGAAGCTGTTCCCACAATCCACGCACTTAAATGGCTTCTCCTTTGTGTGGGTCCTTTGGTGGGAACGCAGACAGTCACTCCGCTTAAAGACCTCTCCACATTCCATGCACTTAAATGGTTTCTCCCCAGTGTGGGTTCTTTGGTGCGAACGGAGTTTGCCGCCCTGACTGAACCTCTCTCCGCATTCTATGCACTTATATGGCTTCTCCCCTGTGTGGGTCCTTTGATGGGAAAGCAGGTTTCCATTGAAAGAGAAACTCTTTCCACATTCCAAGCATGTGTATGGCTTCTCCCCAGTGTGGATCCTTTGATGGGAACGCAGTTTGCTATTCTGACTGAAACTCTTTTGACACACCATACACTTATATGGCTTCTCCCCAGTGTGAGTCTTTCGATGGGAATGCAGATTGCCGCTCCTACTGAAGCTCATTCCACACTCCGTGCATTTATATGGTTTCTCCCCCGTGTGGGTCCTTTGATGGGAACGCAGGTGGTCACTTCGTCTAAAGCTCTCCCCACAGTCCATGCATTTATATGGCCTCTCTCCTGTGTGGGTCCTTTCGTGGGAACGCAGTTGTCCACTCAGAGAAAAGCTCTTTCCACATTCCACGCAGTTATACGGCTTCTCCCCTGTGTGGGGATGTCGATGGGATTGCAATGTCTCACTCGGACTGAAGTTTTCTCCACATTCTAGGCATGAATACAGCTTTCCCCCTGTGTGTGTTATCTGACGTACATCAAGGAGGTTGTCACTCCAACTGAAGCTCATTCCACACTCCATGAATTTATACGGCTTCTCCCCTGTGTGGGTCCTTTGATGGGAACGCAGATGATCACTTTGCTTATAGCTCTGTCCACATTCCATGCATTTATATGGCTTCTCTCCTGTGTGGGTCTTTTGATGGGAACACAGTTGTCCACTCAAAGAGAAGCTACTTCCACATACCATACAGTTATATGGCTTCTCCCCTGTGTGGGGCTGATGATGAGATTGCAATGTCTCGCTCGGACTGAAGTTCTCTACACATTCTATGCATGTATACGGCTTTCCCCCCGTCTGTGCTATCTGATGTCCATCAAGAACCCTTCTCCATCTTAAGCATTTGCCACATGCTATAAGCTTATATAGCTCTTCTGCTTCCTGGGCTGTGGAATAGGGATGTAGAGGATTTTCCATGGTTGGTAAATTATTATTCATATTATATCTTAGAAGTTCACGAAATAAACTCTTTTAACGGAGCAGGAATTCTTCTTCTCAATCCCACATTTTTCTGCAGCCTCTCTGGTTCCTTTTCCAAACTTCTATTTTTATGTCATAGCCTTGCTTTTCCCTTTTATTTCATAGGTGTATAGATTTTAATTTTTTCCCCTACTTATTTCTTCGTTGCTGTCGTAGATGTATACCTTCATGCCATTTCAAAGTTAGGGAACCCGTATGGCAAAGCTGTCACAAGGTTTTCTTCACAAGATTTGTTCAGATGTACCTGTTAATGAAAAAGAGGAAAATCTCATAAGAAATTTAGGACAGAAAGGTCTCATTGGACATCAAGGCTGAGAGTCATGAGAATAGGTGAACAGTGTAGTCCATCTCAAATGTGCTCACTGCCCGGTGAGAAATGAAATAGTTAAAATAAGTTCAGATATGGAACTGACCATAAGCAACAGCTGCCAATTTGGATTGGATTGTAAGGGAATGTGGTGCAGCTGGTTAAGTGTCAGCTGCATAAGATCTCTCTGACCAGTAGGTCATGAGTTCAAGGCCTGCCCGGGTCGAGGTGGGTGCTCGACCTTTAAGTGTAGCCTGCTGTCAACCTCCAGCCCAAACGACAATTACATCTGTCAAGTAGGAGATAAAGGTACCACATTAAGTGGGGAGGCAAATTTTGACTGAATTATGAGGCCATTAAAGAACTCCAGGAACGCTGAGGAATGCGGAAGGAGCAAGGAATGCTGGGAACGCTGAGAGATGAGGAGTGCGTCAGCTCCCCCTGGTGGCCAGAGTTTGCCTCTGTTCGTCTATATCAGGGCTGCCCAGGAAGGCGATCGATGAGTCAATCCCGAGTCCATACGAGGTTGATCCCAGCCAGATGGGGGTGCTTCTGCCCCGTGCGCGCGGGGCTTTTTCCACCAATGAGGCTTTAGTGGGCGGGCCTTGGCGCTCGTCTCTTGACACAGTGTGGTGACGTGATTGCCCATTGGTTGCTCCTGGGGGGGGGGAGCAAGGTGAAGGCGCGCGCAGGGATAGGATGCGAGGCTGCGGGAAGGAGTGTGTGTGTGTGTGTGTGAGAGAGAGAGAGAGAAGGCCTCTCCGGAGGAGGATGGTCCCCACGGTGGGGCTGCAGCTGATGAGTGCGCCCTCGACGCCGGTGAGTGAAGCCTGGACGGGCCCCCAGTGCTGCTGAAGGCCGAGGCGAGAGAGAGACATGGCCATACAGCCCCATCCAGGCTTCACTCACCGGCGTCGAGGACGCGCTCGTCAGCTGCAGCCCCACCGTGGGGACCATCCTCCTCCGGCGAGGCCTTCTCACACACACACACACACTCCCTCCCGCAGCCTCGCATCCTATCCCTACGCGCGCATTCGCCTTGCTCCCGCCCCCCCCAGGAGCAACCAATGGGAGGTCACATCACCACACCATGTCAAGAGACGAGCGCCAGGGCCCGCCCACTAAAGCCGCATTGGCAGAAGAAGCCCCCGCGCAGGCGGAAAAAACCTCGTGTGGGCGGAAGGTGGCGTCAGAAGTGCGTGAACGCCAGGTAGATCTTTTCAACTTTGTTGTTATGAAAGTAGCTCGCATGCTAAAAAAGTGTGGGCACCCCTATATGTTCGTCTATATGTTTGTCTAACGGCAGGGATTGTCTGCTAAGTATGTGTACCTGTAATCTGCTCTGAGTCCCCTTCGGGGTGAGAAGAGCAGAATATAAATAAAGTAAATAAATAAATAAGGGATACATTAAAGGAGGAAAATTAAGTCAGTAGTCAATGTTATTTGTCAGTGTCCTTTCCAACTTATCGAGAAATCAATGTACACACTCCATTGCCCAAAGATATCTCTATGGCCCACATGGGAGGTCCAGTTTCTCCCTCTGAGGGGCAGTTGCTACAGCAGCTACAGTACAGCACCAAGACATTTTCATATTTCAATAACATTTAGTAATTGAAGGTAGTTTAACTCTGAATAAAGACAAAGTGTGAAATGAACAAATATACTGTGAAAGGGGATAGCCACAACTGTTAAGGCAGTAACACATATACATTCCTAGTCAGGTAGAAATTTGGAATTTTAGCTGGGATCTCGTCTGTCTCCTGCTGTCTTGTTGTTAGCAATGCATCTTAAGGCCCATTCAACCTCACTCCTCAGGATGTCTGGCTCTATTTCACTCACCACACTGTCAAAACTATCCTCGATATTATTACCCTTCCTATACAGATCTTCTGCATAGTCTCACCACCTTCTCTTGATCTCTTCAGCTTTTGTTAGGTTCTTGCCATCTTTTTTTAATCATGTCCAATTTTGCCTGAAATGCAAAAAATGGACACTGGAGTGATGGTTTTATTTAGACTCAAATGACAACAATAATAATAATAATAAGAAGAAGAAGAATCCTTTATTCATACCCCACCACCATTTCCCATTGGCACTCGGGCGGCTTTCAAATTGGCACACAAGGATGTCATGCGTAAAGTACATAACACATAAAATAAAATACATCAACATGAAAATAATAACACATTACATAAATCAGGTATATAAATTGGATAAAACGGCCTCTATTAAAATCGAATCGGTTAAAAGATCCACGTAAACCTTGGGGTGCCCATCTCTCAGGGAAATACTTTCTCACCAGGTTGTTTTTACCGTGTCCTGCGCTTTCCCTCCTTCCTCCAACTAAAAGATATGTGGATGATACCACTTAAATGGCCAAAAGCGTGGAGGAGCTGAGGAGCCTTCTAACCAAGGTGATAGAAGAAAGGGCAAAAGCTGGGTTGCAGTTTAACATTTTTTTAAAACCAAGATTATGGCAACCAGATTGATTGATAACTGGCAAACAGAGGGAGAAGACGCGGAGGCAGTGGCAGACTTTGTGACAGACCTTGAAGTGACTGCCATTTCCTTGAAGGAGCTGGGGGTGGCCACGGCCAACAGGGACCTCATGGGCTGGTCCATGAGGTCACAAAGAGTTGGAAACAGCCAAACGAATAAACAACAAAATTTTGCGGATTTCATGCTCCGGGACTACATCCTGGAAAAGAGAACCAAATATACAACAGGCCAAATCAAGAAGTGGGATCTGAAATGAGGAAGATTGATAGAGTAAAAGGAAAATACTCTAAAAGAACCGAACCCTACTCTCTCCACAATCGAATAATTAAAATGGTTACTGAAATATACGTTATTCTACATGTGTTTACACTACATGTATCTCCATCACCAGCGGAGTAGCTTTTTACCATCTCCGGCAGGCAAGGAAGCTGGCCCCCTACCTGTCCCATCATGACCAAGCCACGGTCATCTCAAGATTGGACTACTGTAATGCTCTCTACATTGGCCTTCCTTTGTTGGTGATCCGGAAGCTTAAGCTGGTGCAGAACGCTTGCAGCCCGGCTGCTGGCAGGCTTATCATCTTGCTGCCACATTATGCCCATTCTGCATGAACTGCACTGGCTTCCAGTAGAGCACCGGATCACCTTCAAAGTACTGGTTCAAGGCCTTCAATGGTCTGGGGCCAGTGTACCTAAGGGACCGCCTCCCCCTATATTGTCCCGCAAGACCACTGCGTTCAGAGTCCCTTAACCTTCTTGTGGTGCCGAGTTGTAAAACCCTTCACCTGACCTCAACGCGGAGGAGAGCCTCGAGTGTCATCGCTCCAATACTCTGAAACGCTCTTCCACCCGAAATCCACGCGTTGCCTAACTTACTAGCCTTCTGGAAGGCTTGTAAGACCTTTTTGTTTGTACAGGCAGTCGGTCAATGAATAACTCCAGGTCTTCTGCCACTGTAGCCTTAGGCCATGGGAGTATTTTATTGTGCGTTGTGAACTATTGTATAGTTTTAATAATTGGTGTTAATTTTGATGTTTTAGCTGTGTTTTAGCATATGTAAGTCGCCCCGAGTTGGATGGGAGTGGCGACTAATAAATCGAAATAAATAAATTTTAAAAAAGAAAAACATTTCCATTAGTTCACACATTTTCAACTGTCCAGTCTTCTACAGTTGGTGTCTTTTTTCCTCTGTTGACTCTATAAGGGATTCTTGCTCCTGTTAGCATATACAGCAGTGTTCACCTATTACCTTTCTCTCTCTTTCTCTCTGGCTTTCTCTCTTCCCCCCTCTCTTTCTTTTCTCTCTCCTCTCTCTCTCCCCTCTCTTCTCTCCCTCTCTCTCTCTCATTTGATCATTCAACAGTCCTAGCAATATAAATTCTGGCTTGAAGCTGATTCATATTTTTAAAAAGACCTTGGATTTGTCTCTAGAATACTGTGGTCTTATTACACGTCCACCACATACCGGGCCCTTTATTAATTTTATATTCATGTATTTTTGGAATTTTATACATTTTTATTACATTTTGGGGACAGGTTTGTTTAAAAATACCATCATTTTACATGATTTCTCTTTAGGATGAATGGGAGAGTGTCCATTGCGGTCCCTTCTGAGAGAGGTAGAGAGGAGGGGGCTTTCCATTGGAAAAGGGGCCCGGGGGGGCGGGCAGGAGAGGGAGAGATCTAGACCAAAGCGATTCATAGTCCCACTCTCTTCTATGTTGGTCAGAACTCACCTGGAGTAACCCTGTGTGTCCCATTCTTCCCACACAATTCAGGAGGGATATTGAGAAGAGCTGGGTGTGTTTAGCCTGCAGTTGAGAGGAGACATGTTTAAATATGTGAAATATTAGAGAACATAATCTTTTCGAGAAGAGCCAAAAAAACCCTTTTGAGCAGAATCTCCTCTTGTAGTATACAACCAAATATAATTATGCTAGGCAATTGTTTCAGTTGTTAGACTGAATAACCAGTAATCTCTAATCTGTTAGAAAAACGAAGATTTGCAATGCATAAAAAGACTAGAGCTTTAGAGGTGGTTTTATCGGTGAACAAAAAAAAGGTACTCTCCCATAAAATAACTTGTTTCATATCATGTACTCAAGAGACAAAAATGAAGTAGACTTTGATGTAAATAACATATTTGGTTTACTCACAACTTCCATGTGTTCAGCATACACAGGTACAAAAACATATTGGTCCAGTTTCAAATATCTTTTGAGTTGGTATCCTGTGCCAGGGCACCTCTCATTTGGGAGTTGTAGTTGCTGGAATTTATAGCATGCTGAATTCCATCAACAATGGAATTGAATCAAACTTGGCACTCAGAACTCCCATGACAAACAGAAAATACTGGAAGGATTTGGTGGGAGTTGACCTTGAGTTTTGTAGTTGTAGTTCACGTACATCCAGAGAGCACTCTCGACTCAAACAATGATGGATCTGGACCAAACTTGGCACAAATACTCAATATGCCCAAATGCAAACACCGGTGGAGTTTGGGGAAAATAGACTTGACATTTGGGAGTTGTAGTTGCTGGGATTTATAGTTCACCTAAGGCAAAGAGCACTCTGAACCCCTCCAATGATGGAATTGGGCCAAACTTCCCTCACAGAACCCCAATGCCTTGAAAGGACTCACTGGCGTTAGCCTCCCTTCAGCCTCACATGCTCTTACTTTGCCTGCACATGCGCACCATGCACCAAGCACACCTGCTGTCCCCTCCCCGTCTAAGGTACAGCCCTCCCCTTGTCTGAGAGGCCACAGTGGAGGAGGACTTTTGCTGGGAGGATTTGCCGTCTGTTTCCAAAAAGGAAGAGAAGGACAGGCAGAGAGATCTTCAGCCTTTTCTGCCAAAGGGCTTTCTAAGACCATCAAAAATATGTGTTTTCTGATGGTCTTTGGACACCCCCAGGGTCCCGACCCCCCAGGTTGAGAAACAGCCATAAAGGAAGCTGCACTCTCTCACCTTCACTCACAGCCTTTCTCTTCCAGACCAGGCTCCTCCAGAGGGGCAGCAGAGGGGTCGCCAAGACAGGGCAATGGCTGCCTCGCCCTTCTCCTTGCTCAGGCCCAGCGCCACAATGGCAGTAGCAGCAGCAGGGAGGCCTGCTTGACCCGGACACGGAAGCCCGGGCCTGGGGGAACACGTGGGAGCCCGGCAGGAAAGGCTCCCCCTCCTCTTCTCTGAGGTGCCGTAGGGAAATGTGGGACTAGTAAGCGTAGTCAGGGAATGAGGAGGCAGCATCTACCTCCATCTTGGTTTTCACCTTGTCTTCTTGAATCTACCTTATGGGTTTATGTTTTTTCGCTATTCTTGTGAACCGCTCTGGGCTCCAGAGAGAGCGGTATACCAAATCGAACCTAATAAATAAATAATAATAAATACGTTGGAGAAACAACGGGTATACAGTGTTCCCTCGCTACTTGTATATATATTTTTTTAAAACCGCAAAACTGTGAGCCTGCAGAAAGTGAACTGCAAAGTAGCAAGGCAACACTGTAATACAGGAAACAGTAATCAATAAGGTCATAAACAGGCTGCTAGAGAAGGCTTGATGAAGGTTGTCACTTTCAACACGAAAAGAGGTCATAAGGAAGAGGGAACAGGCTTGTTTTCTGCTGCCCTAGAGTCTAGGACTCAATGGAGGCCCAGCACAATTCAAAGTGCTGGTGTTAACCTTTAAAGCCCTAAGCAGCTCTGATCCAGTTTACCTGTCCGAATGTATCTCTTGCTATGAACCATCACGCAACTTGAGATCTTCAGGAGAGGCCCTGCTGTCGATCCCACCAATCTCAAAAATGCAGTTGGTGGGGACGAGAGGCCTTCTCAGCAGTGGTCCCCCACTTAACTTGGCATACAGATCCAATATGACCAACTGAAAATACTGGGTTTTGGGAGAACTGACCCTCATTTCGGGAAGTTGTAGTTCACTTACATCCCGAGACACTGTGACCACCACCAATGACAGAATTGGACCACACTTTGCAAACAGAATCCCTATGTCTAACTGAACCTACTGGAGGGATTTGTGGGGACTGACCCACCATGGTGGGAGCTGTCGTTTATCCTGCAGCCAGATATCACACTGAACCCCACCCATGATACATCTAGAGCAGACCTGGGCATCTTGCTGGGGATTCTGACCGGCCCAGGGAGAAGGGCGTCGGGGGCGGGGCCATGCAGCCATCCCATCGCGGGCTGTGGGGCCTGCATCGGCAGAAAGCCCGCCACTCCAGAGAATGGAGGCTTTGGAGTGCCTGCCATCCTGGGAGGTCATCCGGGCCTGCAGCGGGAGCAGTCGGTGACCTGCGGTGGCTGATCACCCTGGCAACCCGGAAGACTTGATCGTCTTCCGGGTTGTCAGGGCAATCAGCTGCTGCACATCACCGACTGCTCCCGCTGCAGGCCTGGATCGCCTCCCAGGATGGCAGGCACTCCAAAGCCGGGATGGCAGGCACTCCATGGCAGGGTGATCAGTCGATCGGGAACGCCTCTGATGGAACAGCTGGGGGTGAGAGCGGGCGGAGGCCTGCAGCCTCCGATCGTCTGCTGTTCTGCTCTGCTGCGGCGGCTGGGTCCGCTTTGTCATCCTTTGGGCTGGGTCCATTGGGCCATTCCATCTTGGGATCTTTCCTCTCTTGAGGATGTCAGCCTCCATCTTGGTTTGCACCTTGTCTTCTTGAATTTAATTTTATTTTAGTGGTTATTATTATGTTTTATTATTTTATAATAATATAATAAATATGTTAGATTATATTATAATTTCAATATATTATAATGTCTATATATATACTTTAATATAATAATTATGATATTAATACTAATAATATATGAATATTTCTTGATATATTAATATGTTAATATTAATGATGTGTAATATATAGTAAATATAGTAAATAAACAATGTAGATTAGAATGTAGTTCAGCCTTTAGGAGCGGCCCTCCATAATATTTTTTGGCTCTCGTGTGGCCCCTTGGAAAAAATAATTGCCCACCCCTGCTCTAGAGCAGGGCTGTCCAACTGGCGGCCCTGGGGCCGTACACGGCCCCCAAGCCCCTTCCCCACGGCCCCCTAACCCCCTGCAAGACATCAGGTTTTTTTAAAAAAAAATTGAAATTTTTTTTGAAAAATTTCGATCTCGGGGGGGGCAGGGCCGCTCGCGGGCTTTCGCGCCGGGCAGGATCGGCGAGCCGCCCTCCGCCGGGTCCGTGACTCGTGCAGCGGCGCGCCTGAAGCAAGGTAAGCTCCGGGTTTACCTTCCTTCAGGCGCGGCCGCTGCAAGAGCTTAGAGACGGGGCGGAGGGCGGCTCGCCGATCCCCGCCCGCCTCCGCCCTGGCACGCATGCCTGGCATCTTGCGCGACTCGCCCCTTTCGACGGGGTTGGGTGATGTCAGGCGTGGCGCCTGACGCCACCCGCCGAAAAGGGGCGGGCCGCAGGACGCTGGGCATGCGCACCAGGGCGGAGCGGCCCTGCCCCCACGAGCAGCCATGCCCCCACTGCGGCCACGCCCCAGCGAGCAGCCACGCCCGCTCCGGCCTCCAAGGTGATCCGTCACCTGCATTCCGGCCCTTGGCCCCGAAGATGTTGGACAGCCCTGCTCTAGAGCAGGGCTGTCCAACACTGAAGCGGGTTAGGATGGTCAAACCTTTACAATGGTAAATATGGGACGCCTTTATCTGTATTAACGCCTTGAAAAAGCCAAGCGGCGAAACGGACTCAAGCGGCCGAAATATACTGCGAAAGTTATCCGTCGGTGACTTTATATACACATCTACATGAGGAGACGTAATTTTCTGTCTCCTGCGTCCTGGAATTTTTCCCTTGAATACCTTCCATTTACCTGAACTATCTTTCCTGAATTCCCATCAACATATCTACTATTGACTTTCACCTCGGAGCTCAGACCTTTGGAGCATTACAGGAACTCTTTAGCCCATGAGGCTTGAACTGTGGGACTCACAATTGTGATTTACCTTACCGAATTGGTTGTCCTGGGGATCATACCCTTGTTCCTGTATGCTGGGAATTGGCCTTATCTATTCGGTCTACCTCCCAGGTGCACGTATGTACTAAACACTGAATTATAGAAATTTATATTTGTTTATTAGCCTGGTGCTATTGTCTGTTTCCTTCACTGTATTCATAGCTTTTGGCTGTTATTATCTAGAGCAAACTTGCCCAGCATGATCAACTTTTACTATTGATGGAGTTTCAGGTTTCATGAGTTGTAGTTCACCCACAACCTTATGCATTTTGTAAAAAAAATTAAAAAAAAAAAGACTTTTTCAATCAACCCAGGCAACGCCGGGTCCCCAAGCTAGTAAACGATAAAAATGGAGCCTTGGGTTCAAATGATTGGAAAGAAGATCCCACCTGAACATTAGGAAGAACTTCCTGGTCATAAGAAGAGCTATTCAACATTGGAACTCTCTGCCTCGGAGTGTGGAGGAGGCTCCTTCTTGGGAGGCTTTTAATCAGAGGCAGGATGGCCATCTGTCGGGGTGCTTTGAATGCGGTTTTCCTGCTTTTTGGCAGAAGGGGGTCGGACTGGATGGCCCACGAGGTCTCTTCCAACTCTATGATGCTTTGATGGTGCTTCTGCCTGGCAGAAGGGGGTAGGACTGGATGGCCCTGGGGGTCTCCCCCAACTCTTTCCCTGCCTCCACTTGAATCCAGGCTCTGTGCCCCAGTCTCCAGAGGAGCAAGGGACAAGCCTGCCCTGCCCTCAATACTGAGAGAGAGAAGAGGGCCCTGCCTTCACCTTGGGAAGCAGAGGGAGGCCTTTCTCTCCCTCTTTCTCTGGCCTTTCCCCCTCTCAAAGGACAAGGGAGGGAGCCCCAGCCTATAATATCCCCCCAAAAGGCACACAGAGGCACCCCAAGGCCCTCCTTCCCTTGAGGAAGGGAGGTTTGGGCCTCCCCACGCCTTACCTCTTCTGCCCCAACGCTTCCTCTTCCTGTCCCAGAGAGAGACCCTCCTCTCCCCGCCTCCGGAAGTGACATCCGAAGTGGAGCGTGGAGCCTGGCGCCTAGGAAGCATGAGGACCCGCCCCCTTGGTGACGTCACCCTGCCTCTCCCTTCCTTCCTCCCTCCCCCGCCCTCCCTGAAAGAATCCCAAGAGACTCCCAGCAGGGGCCATCATTCCAATGTATTATATCCTTAACATAGCACAATATCAGTATTCTATATTACCATATTGTACTATACCAATATGTTGTAATATTATTAGTAATATTACATGTAGTAATATAAAATATCTAATTATAATAACATCTACTTAGTAGTATATTGTATTACCTTATAATATAAATATTATATGTATATACAATATATTATATCCTTAGCATAGGACAATATCAGTATTATATATTATTATATTGTACTATACCAATATATTGTAATATTATTAGTAATATTACATGTAGTAATATAAAATATCTAATTATAATAACATCTAATAAGTAGTATATTGTATTACATTATAATATAAATATTTTATGTATATATTGTACTATATCAGTATTATATACAGGTCCTTCTCAAAAAAATTAGCATATAGTGCTAAAGTTCATTATTTTCCATAATGTAATGATAAAAATTAAACTTTCATATATTTTCGATTCATTGCACACCAACTGAAATATTTCAGGTCCTTTTTTTGTTTAATACTGATGATTTTGGCATACATATCTCAAAAATTAGCATATTCCATCCGACCAAATATGCTACTTTTTGAGACAGTATTTTTGGGATTTCAGGAGCTGTATGCCAAAATCATCAGTACAAAACAAAAAAAGACCTGAAATATTTCAGTTGGTGAGCAATATATGAAAGTTTAATTTGTATCATTACATTATGGAAAACAATGAACTTTAGCACCATATGCTAATTTTTTGAGAAGGACCTGTATTACTATCTTGTACTACACCGTTATGAAAATACATCTTGCATTTCAGATATTTACATGACAATTCATAACAGTAGCAAAATTACAGTTACGAAGTAGCAACAAAAATAATGTTATGGTGGGGGGGTCACCACAACATAAGGAACTGTATTAAGGGGTTAGGAAGGTTGAGAAACACTACTTTAAAGTTTTATTTGGTAATTTACAGTTGCAAACACAACAGGGGGAGATCTAGACCGAAGGGAATCATAGCCCCCCTCTCTTCTACTTTGGTCAGACCTCACCTAGCCTGCTGCTGAGAGGAGACATGGGACCTTTCCACACAGCCCTATATCCCAGAATATCAAGGCAGAAAATCCCACAATATCTGCTTTGTGGGATTTTCCGCCTTTGTGGGATTTTCTGGGATATAGGGCTGTGTGGGAGGGCCCATGCTTAAATATGTGAAAGGAGGTCATAAGGAAGAGGAAGCAGGCTTGTTTTCTGCTGCCCTGGAGACTCGGACTCAAAGGAGCTATGGGTTCAAATGACAGGAAAGGAGATCCCACCTGAATATTTGGAAATAAACCGATAAATATTTGAAGGAACACTTATTATACAGACTTTTTAAAATGGTCTCCTGAATTAATCCATGCTCTGGTTACATCCCATATAGATTACTGCAACGCCCTCTACGTGGGACTGCCTTTGAAGACTGTTCGGAAGCTTCAAGTGGTCCAATGGACAGCAGCCAAGTTGATAACAGGAGCGGCACTTAGGGAGCGCACAACTCCTCTGTTGCGCCAGCTCCACTGGCTACAAGTTTGCTACCGGGCACAATTCAAAGTGCTGGTTTTAGCCTTTAAAGCCCTTAACGGTTCTGGTCCAACTTGAAGAAACCATCACTGGACCCCACTCAATTCGTCAACTATCGGCCTGTTTCCAATCTTCCCTTTTTGGGCAAAGTCCTGGAACGTGTGGTGGCCTCACAACTCCAGGTATTCTTGGAAGACACAGATTATCTGGATCCGGCAGTCTGGCTTTAGGCCGGGACATGGTACCGAGACAGCCTTGGTCGCCTTAGTGGATGATCTACGCTGGGAGCTGGACAGGGGGAGTGTGTCCCTGTTGGTTCTGCTGGACCTCGCATCGGCCTTCGATACCGTTGACCACAGTATCCTTCTGGGACGCCTCACAGGAATGGGCCTTGGAGATCCTGTTTTGCAGTGGCTCCGGTCCTTCCTAGAGGCCGTTCCCAGATGGTGTTATTGGGAGATGCCTGTTCAACCCTCATCCATTGTCTTGTGGGGTTCCTCAGGGCTCAATACTGTCTCCCATGTTGTTTAACATCTACATGAAGCCGCTGGAGGAGGTCAACCGGAGTTTCAGGGTGCGGTGTCACTTGTACGCAGATGACGTCCAACTCTGTCACTCCCCACCTACTACTAAGGAGGCTGTTCGGGTCCTGAACCAGTGATGGCCGCTGTGTCGGACTGAATGAGGGCGAACAAATTGAAATTGAATCCAGACAAGACAGAGGCACTCCTGGTCAGTGGAAAGACCGAACAGGGCATAGGGTTACAGCTTGTGTTGGACGGGGTTACACTCCTCCTGAAGGCGCAGGTTCACAGTCTGGGTGTGATCCTGGACTCATCGCTGAGCCTGGAGCCCCAGGTTTTGGCAGTGACCAGGGTAGCATTCGCACAATTAAAACTTGTGTGCCAGCTGCGGAAGTCTGACTTGGGAAGTCTGACTTGGCCACAGTAGTCCACGCTCTGGTTACATCCTGTATAGATTACTGCATCGCTCTCTACGTGGGGCTGCCTTTTAAAACTGTTTGGAAGCTTCAATTGGTCCAACGGACAGCAGCCAGGTTATTAACAGGAGCGGCACTCAGGGAGCGCACAACTCCTCTGTTGCGCCAGCTCCACTGGCTGCCAGTTTACTACCGGGCACAATTCAAAGTGCTGGCTTTAACCTTTAAAGCCATAAACAGTTCTGGTCCAGCTTACCTGTCCGAACACACTTCTCCCTATGAACCATCTAGGTGTTTAAGATCATGCGGAGAGGCCCTGCTCTCGATCCCGCCTACTTCACAGACCCGATTGGCGGGGACGAGAAGCAGGGCTTTTTCAGTGGTGGCCCCTCGGCTTTGGAACGCCCTCCCCAGGGACATTAGATTGGCCCCCTCCCTCCTTACATTTCAAAAGAAAGTTAAGACCTTCCTGTTCGAGCAGGCATTTGCAGATGAAGTATAACTGTTTAACTAGATCCACGTAATGATACGTCGAAACAACGGAAAATGATTTTAACGATGAGATGCTGAGAACTGTATTTTTGTGTTTTAACTGCTAATTGCTAATTGTTTTTATATTGTTTTAATTGTTTTGATTGTGTTTTATTTTATGGGCATCAATTGCTATATGTAAACCGCCTCGAGTCGCCTGTGGGCTGAGAGGGGCGGTATAGAAATATAGTAGTAAATAAATAAATTTGTAGTTTGGTGAGCTACCAACACTCTTTTAGAGAGGCTAAACTCTCTCAACCACAGAGGCTAAAATCTCTGTAGCGAAGGCTCCTTCTTTGGAGGCTTTTAAGCAGAGGCTGAATGGCCATCTGTTGGGGGTGCTTTGAATGCGATTTCCCTGCTTCTTGACAGAAAGGGCTTGGACTGGATGGCCCACGAGAACTCTTCCAATTCTGTGGTTCTCTGATAAACTAAAGCTTCCATGATCCCATAGCCCTGATCCATGGCAGTTAAAGTACGTTACGAGATACTTTGGAAATGGGACCCAAGTCATGTATGTTCTAGATACACCTTATTATCTGCATAGTCTGAAGGTAATTTCGTACATAATATTTTGAATCATTTTTTGCCTCAAACAAAGTTGGTGTTCCCTGAACCCCCTGAAAGCGAAGGTGTCAGTATCTCAGTCACCCTTGTGGACAGTTTTGAATTTTGGAGTAACTCAACAAGAGACGCTCAATGCAGGCCTCTCCATGCCCATGGTTCCTAGCACTGGTTGTGTGTGTGTGTGTGTGATTTGGAAGGCCACCCGTTTCACTGGAAAGCAAAGGTGTCGCTCTCTCAGCTGCCCATATGCACAACTTCCTAATTTTCCGGATAGTGGAATCTCAGATCTGGGATGCTCAGTCTGTATTTGGCTGCTGTCCAACATGAGCAGTTTTGCAAGTATCTCCCCAGAAACATGCAATATGTCCCCTCGGCTGGAAAACGCTTGTTGTCGACCTCGCCCCCTGCCCCCACAAAATGGAACCCCAACCAGGGCCCAGATGGATGAGGCACACTGGCTGCCATTCCAAAAATCTCCGAAAATCAAGCAGGGCCATTTCCCCAGGTTGTCCCTCATTCTCCAATGCATAAGCACTACACTCCCCCTGAGTTGGGACTTCACAACAAACAGGGAGCAGCACCAGCCGGTTTCCCTGCTTTACAAAGATCCATTCTTGACAGGCACCATAAGCCCATCAACCCATCCTTTTGTCCTGATCTCTGAACCCATTGGGACACCTGGCCACCCATTCTCCCAAATCCGGGAACATCGTGGGGCCTATATCTCCAGGGATGAACCCACCAACGCCCATTGTCCCAAGACCCAAACTGCACCCCATTCTCAAACCCATCCCTTCATTTAATCCTTAAATACCAAATGTCCAAGCTGCGTTCAGAAAGGGAAGAGACACAAGGGATCATATTGAAACATAATAATAATTATTATTATTATAATTACATCTCTGGAAAATGCCAGGAAAGGGAGGGGCAAAAAGACTTACTACTAAATTCCAATAAATGAAGTTCTTAACTAAAACTGGATTTGGGTCCTTCTTCATTGTTCTTGTAGCTGGGGTTTCCAAATGGGAGGAAGAAGTCCCGGCTGATCCATGAGCGGAGCACTGCCATGAGGAATGGGTTCTTCATTCATACTCCAGCCTCCCAGTCAGGTTTTTACAAATATGTAAAGGGAGCGCAGAAAATATTCAGAAAAAGAGCAAAAAGAATGAACAGAGATCTTCCAGATCTCTGGAGATAAAGCTCCTCTTTTATCTCGACTTGTGTATGTCTTTGGACTTTGCTCTCCATCCTCAGGGAGAGAGCGCCAGTTGGGCTTTATCATACACATAAAAGAAGGGGAGGAGGGTCTCTCCTAAGAAAGAGGCTGCTGAGTATACCACGAGCAGGGCAGCTGAGTCTGCATCATAAAAGGCCACCCGACACCCTTCGTAGTTCAGAGTCAGTCGGATTCTCTTGGGCCCTGCGCTCAGATTCAGAGATGGGGGGTCAGCTCTACCCTCCCGCTTTCCCACTCGCCAGATCCCATCCTCAGGGTTACAGGGAATGGGGCCTTTTCTCTGCATAGATTTTTTGGCAGTTCCCACATACCATGGTTCCTCACTCCCCACAAGGACTTCCCAAAAATGCCTGCCTTCCGTGAATCCCTCCCGGCCCAGCACTAAAGAATAACAATCGAATCTCTCAGGGTTGTCAGGAAGATTCTGGCATTCCACTCCACTTGTCACACTCCTGAGATCTTCAGAGAGGATGAGATCAGGATGGGCTGTGTCTGGATCCAGAGTCACATGTGCTGTTGGTGGTAAAAGCAGATCATGGGTAAAGTGAGAAAGGAAAGAAAGAAAGAAAGAAAGAAAGAAAGAAAGAAAGAAAGATCAGCTTCCATTTCTGATTATAAAAAAAATGACAGGGCAATATGATCTCACCCTCTCAAATCTAGATTGGTTCTACATTATGCTCCTCTCCCTCTTACGGGCAACGCTTGAGCATGGGGTGCTCGGACTATAGCTCTGGAGACTAGGGTTGGATTTCCCTTCCGTCATGGAAACCCACTGGGTCAGGGGTGCTCAGGAAGTCGATCGTGATCGACTGGTCGATCCTGGGACCGAGGGAGGTCCATCCCAGCTGGATTGGGTGCTTCTGAGGGGGCGGAGCCATGCTGCACTAAGCCCCGCCCCCTCCTCTGGCTAGAGCATTTCCACAGCTTCTCCAGGGTAGAGAAAGGTTATGCCAAGCCAGTAGTGGCTATCTATGCCACCACTGGCTTGGCATAACCTTTCTCTACCCTGGAGAAGCTGTGGAAATGCTCTAGCCAGAGGAGGAGGGGGCGGAGCTAAGCCTCTCCAAGCTCCACCCCCTCCGCCAGCTGCAGCATTTCCACAGCTTCTCAAGGGTAGAAGGGGGTAATGCCAAGCCAGTGGTGGCTATCTATGCCACCACTGGCTTGGCATTGCCCTCTTCTATGCTGGAGAAGCTGTGGAAATGCTCTAGCCAGAGGGGGCAGAGCCAAGCCCTGCCAAGCCCCGCCCCCTTCCCCCAGCTCCGCCCTGCTTCTCTCTTGGTAGATCTTTCTGACTTGGTCTTAGTATAAGTAGCTCGCATGCTGAAAACGTGTGGGCACCCCTGCACTGGGTGAACTTGTGCCAGTCACACACTCTCCGCCCCAGAAAGCCCTATGATGGGATCGTCTCGGTTTGCTAGAAGTCAGAAAGAATTTAAAGGCAGACCAATCATCTGGTTTATGCCAATATCACTTTCCCACATATTGCACATTGGGGAAGAGGACTTATTCTTTATCTAGGGAGGCATCATGTGTGCCACAGAAATAAGCTTGAAGCAAAGAGCCATAAAAAGTCAGTATTCTTTTTGGAAATCTATACTGACTCGAGACACATGCCATTTGTTCAGAGCTTTTAAAATCGACTCAGACAGGCGAACCACGCTCCACTCTCTCGGCCTCAATCAAACCCTCTGTGGAAAAATCTGTTTGTTTGTTTGTTTACCTTTTTGCTGGTGAAGCCCAGATTCCAGATTGGCTGGAGAGAGAAAAAAGAGAGTGAGGCTTCACACAACAGAAACCCAGGAGGAACCAACACAGGAGGGCTGGGATCCTGCACCCAAGAGACGCCGCGTGACTTCACCCGCAGAGAATTACATCTCATTGATCAAAATGTTCTCTCTGGGAGTCTCCAAGTCCCCTCCAGAGTGACTCAATGGTAATGTCATCAGGGGGGACTAGAGATCCCTACAGATAACACCTTGTCTCTTGTCCTCCAAGTGCAACTTCCTTCAGATGGGCAACTTCTCACTGGGCAACCTGGGTTCCCTGTACACTGCCGTATATAAAATCCTGATTATCTGTTTCGAATTGGATTATATGGAAGTGTGGACTCATATATTCCAGCTCAGAGCAGATAGTGTGGATTATTTTGGGCCAGGGAGGCCCTCCCACCTCATCACAAGCAAGATTGGTGGGGACGAGGGAGAGGGCCTTCTCGGTAGTGGCCCCTGACTCTGGAATGCCCTGCCCAAGGACATTAGGCAAACACCTCGTGTCTCTTACCTTTCAGGCGGTCCAGTGTTCACAGTCCCCTTTGAATCAAGATCATGAAACACTACGGATTGCTGATAAAGAAATGTGTAACTTGTACTCCACCAGTTCTCACATTTGCTGGTTACATGAACCAGAGTAAGGCCTATCGGGGCCCTCTCCATTTTCATTTCATTTTGCTTCACATCTCAAATGTGATTCCACACTTGAAGTAAAATGGAAAATTGAAAATGGCACTGTTCCATGATCCGGGCGGACCCCAAAATGGGGCCTAGACAGAGAAGGATAGTCCATTTTATGGGCAGGGGGAGGTTGGGGAAGTTGAAGGAGGAAAACCGTTTTATCTATTTTCTCTAGTTATTTCCACCCCCACCCCCACATTTTGGCAACAGTGACATACATGGGTGGTGAAAATAAAAGGAAAACAGGGAAATCGTTTAACTCATTCAACCCTCAAACCGATTTCAGTCCCATTCGGGGGTGATAAAACAGGCTATAAAATAATAAATATAATCATCATCATCTTTCCCCATAAACTGGACCATCCTTCTCTGTCTAACGCTCCCTTGTGGCCTCCGCCTGGATAACGGAACAGTACTGAAAAAATAATACAGCAAATAATACAATTTGGTTTGATTGGCATTCCAATCTGCTATTTTGTGGCCCATAACTTTCCAAATGCTTTGGAAGTTTCCCCCCCTTTGAGACCAATGTCATATCTCATGAAAATTCTTGCAGACATTCTCCCTTACCTCTAAATCGCCTCATGAGACCCTCCAGAAAGGGATTGATGTCACAGAAGTCCCAGATCTTCCACTTCAGGGAAGGAGGAAAGGCGGCAGAAGTCTCAAATTCCTGCTTATTCTCATACCTGGAGGAGAAAAAAACAATATCAGAGGATGCATGCCTACTATATAATGAATGCAGGGTGATCCCACTTTAACTCCCTCATGGCTCAGTGCTATGCAATCATTTACAGGGCCTTCTCTGCCAAAGAGTGCTGGTGCCCAGATCCCACAGCATTGAGCCATGGCAGTTCAAGACAATTTCAAACTGTAAACTTTACATTTACTTTCTGTTGGCACTGCAATTGGATCATTGCATTGTGTATTTTAATATATGTGATTTGTGATGGTGTGTTGTCATGTACACATTTTATGGTATGTATTCATGGTGATGTGCTTTGGCTGGATTGTGTCCTGCCTCGAGTCGTGAGGAGAGGTGGATAACAAATTAAAGTTGTTTTTGTTTTTATCAAACTGCATTAATTCTAGAGTGTAGATGCTGCACAGAATCATAGAGTTGAAGGGATCTCGTTGGCCATCCAGTCCAATTCTACCTGTAAACACCAGCCAAACACAGACTCCTGCAATGCGCTGCTGCTTTGGAGAGTTACGTATTTCATGTGGAAATCTGAGCTTTAGTGGGAAGAGCAGAGGAAACACACTTACCTCTGTAAGGCGCTTCTGATATCCTGTAAATGAAGGGAAGAAAGAACTCAGCAGATGCATTTGTATAGAGACCACTCTCATATATCTGAAACAAAAGTGTATCCAACCAATAAAATCATCAAAGACAACCCAAGAGGGTGAAGCAGATCTCCCTCCACAAATGAAGGAGGAGACAGGAAGACCTATGTAACCACTGGCACTATTTTGCAAACAACATTTTGGCTGAGCCACCAAATGCAAGGCCCAGTATATAAGGAATCTAGATCTGTTTAGTCCAACCAGGATGCAATACAAGAATGCGCAATCAGAGCACTCCCACCAGGTGGTCAGGGCTTGTGATTTGAAAGACCGACGAAGGCAACCCATTTGTAAAACTAAAAATCTATTTTTATAGAAAATAAACAAACACGCTACAGAGCATTGCGGAACGCGTCTGCATGGCACACAGAGAAGTTCTTATCTACAATCTCCTCCCTTTCCTGCATTCCAGCAGTGAAGTCTATCCCAGTCGGTATTTTTTTATCAAAATAAGACACTTTCGAAAGTCTGACAGTTTTGGGAGTATCTAGGAACCTCAAATTTTGTTTAAAATAACCAATGAAACGCATTCTTTGGAATTTTGGCTCTCCTTTCTTTCTTTCTTTCTTTCTTTCTCTAGCAGGAATCAAGACATTTGCAAATTGACCAAACACTTTCAGAAATCTGTAATTTGGCATTCTGTTATATAATTTACTAAATGGAACATCCTCACTACATACATCCCATAAACGGTTTACCAAGAAATTGCAAGTATGTAGTACTTCAGGCCAATACACATCAGAGAATTGACTGTCTTTCAGCAAACAAAGTTCCATCTCTTTCAACACCTCCATTCTTTTCTCAGCAATGCCTTCCTCTCCCTTGAATTGCTCAATACTAACGCACTCGATGTTTCTTTCCTTCAGAAGTTACTTCACCTCAGTGCTGCAAACTTCTACACCTTTATCAAAGCTTAGAGTACTCAGTTTCTTCTGATACACATTTCCAATCATACACAACCAACTTGAATTTTTTCCAAACACTTCTGATACATCTTGCATGAAATAGATGCACCCACATCTAGTTATCCTTTCTACAAAAATCAGTGCATACTCCAAACCACCACCACTATTTTGAAAAGGTCCATCAACATGCAAATGGGCTTTCCCAACTACATCATCAGCCTTAATTTTTGACTTCTTGTAGAATTTGATGGGTTTCTTTTTGACATCTTTGCACACAGAACAATCCAAATCATTAAAAAATTCTTCAATCTGGTAATTTGGACTCAAAATTAACATTTTCTTTAAAATTTCCATCTCTGCATGACCCATCACTCTATGTAAATGGTGTGTGCACCTATCATGTGTGATTTGCTTACCCACACAAATAATTTCTACATTCTCTTCACCATTGTTGTTCACTTTATCAAACATCTCATAGAGTTTGTTACTCTTTACACCCTTGCCCACAACTTTTCCCTCTTTGTTGAGCAAAAAACAGTAAATTCCTTTGAAAATTACCTTAAACCCATGTTCTGTCAATGTGGCCACACTCAACAAATTCATTTTTATCTCAGGTACATATAAAACACTTTCCCAAAAGACCTGTCGAGAAGGTATAAAACAAGTACCAAAATGAGAAAATAGTTTCAGAGTTCCATCTGCAAGTGTCGCCGTGGTTCCTTGCGTAGTTTTGACATCTTTCAGCTTGGTAACATCATTAATGATGTGGTGAGACGCTTCTGAATCAAGGACCCACTTCTCCTTATTTACAGTTCCTCTAGTTGCCGCCATCATCACTCAAGCTTGAGATGAAGATGGTGATGTTGTTGTTTCACCACCACGGCCTTTCCCACGGGAACTGCCACCTCTGGCACCCCCTCTATGCTGTTTCTTCTTTACAGCTGTACAATCTCGGATGAAATGTCCGGATGTGCACCTGCAACCACTGGACTCTCATGGTAGTCTCCAGCATCCGACTCCTGCTGCAACAGTGCCCCCTCTGGTTGGCAATGCCTCTTCTGATCTTCTTCAAAACACTGTCTGTCCATCTCCTCCAAAATTCGGCTACAGACCAAATCCAATGGCAGATCTTGTGGCCTTACACTTTGTAGAGAATGGAGCAGAAAATCCCACGACTCCGGCATAGAAGAAATTAGGATGTAGGCTTTGTTCTCCTCATCAATCTGGACACCTCTCACATGACACTCAACAAAGAGATGCTGCACATGGATAAGTTGGTCTGGCATCAGGCACAAAACCAATGTTGATTTGCCACGCAGATTCTTGTCTGCATCCTGTTCAGTGCCACAAATAGTTTTTTCCAAGCCTTGCCTGGCCAGCAAATTTTTCATAAACACTGACCACTGGGCATAGTTCTTATCATTCAATCTCTCAATCATGCTGATTGGATTAAGACCAGCCATTCTGCTTCCTTCAACGCCCCAGAATTCCTGGCACAACTGGCTCTGCACTTCTCCGTGGACCCTCGACTCCCCCAGAGATTCAGCTCATCCACTTTAATCACACCTCAGTGCGGAACTTGATGGCTTCTAGTGGTCTCACTCCCGTGCGTCTGCCCTCCGGAATCTGGGTATCATCTTGGTTACTCACAGGCGGTCAGTCGACTGTTGCTTTCAGCACCTTCAGTCATCAATCACACCTCACCAGCATGTCTGCGCATTGGAAACTGTCTCCTTTCACCTCAGGACTTACGTTTCGGAGACCCGGAGCCACTGTCAGGTGCATCATATCCTCCGATCGGATCCTGGCACTGGTGCTGGCTCTGGTCCTGGCACTGGGTCACGCTCTGGCTCTGGGCCCATAATCACTGTCAGGGCTTGCACCCCGTTAGTGTGATTCAAAAGACTGACGAAGCATATCCATTTGTAAAACTAAAAATCTACTTCAATAGAAAATAAGCGAACACACTACAGAGCATTGCGTCTGCACTCAAGCAGACAAGCATGGCACATAGAGAAGTTCTGATCTACAATCTCCTCCCTTTCCTGCATTGCAGCAGGTGGATTGATGTCCGGCTCCAGGTCGCAGTTCACAGGATGGTCATAGGTCATCATATTCCTGTCTAGCATTGTACACAGTAGCTCTATTTCATTAACCCGGTAAATGCTGACCAGTTACAATTCTAAGCATACACAATACAGCAGTGCTTTCACATAACTTTAAGCATATACACACACAGGAATATTTAAATCTCAACACTTTCTACAATCATACTCCAACACAGATGGCCATCCAGCATCTATTTCAAAACCTCCAGAGAAGGAAATTTCGCCACGTTCTGAATTGTAGAAAGAGAATGGTAACATATTCTTCCCCCTCTCTGTTCATTAATAAAGCATAAATCTGATTCAAAACAGGATCCTCCCGTTTCGGTCATGGCTGACCTTTATCAAGGCTGTAGTTGCAATCAAAAGCATGTGGCAAATTATAGGCTGTCATCCAATGTTCAATTATTCAAGATTCCATCCAAATATATATCACTGTGAATTAAAAATACACGAGTAATGCACAAGCTCTGTATACAGCACTATAATTACAATGCTGTATAGGGATAAAGGTCGGCCATGACCGAAACGGGAGGATCCTAATACATCTTTGTGATCCCGTCGGCTGGAAGATATATGCACATTAGCATATTTATTTACCTGTGCATGAGGCTTGGGAACAATGAAGGGATACTAACCAGCCATTGAGGCTATATACGGACTACAGTTTGCCCTTATGGATTACCGCAATCATCCTCTTTTCGGACACGTGGTTTGCCCAAGAGAGCGGCCGCTACTCCCGCGAGACTCTGTGCATCACTGGAGACGCTTCTGGACTATGGCGCATGGCTTTTTGGGACTTCCAATGCACTTAACATAATTAAGCGTGCAATGGATTGACTATTGATACATATATTTTGAGGAAATTGTGCTTATTTGTAAATTGACATTGTATGTCTTTCAGTGTATTTATATGATCCGTACAGCCTACCAGGCTGTTGAGGCACAACAGTGTTCTGATACATAATACAGAAATATTTTTGCAATTGTTCTTTCTAATTTATATGAGATTATAGATGCATGTCTCTTGTTTTGGTTTGGTTTCCCTGTTAAGCAGCACTTCCCTTTGTTTACCATGACAATATGGGCCTTACCTGGAGGAGTTCACTTGCCGGCTGCTGACGCTTCTCCTCCGTCTCTTGGATGAGTTTCGAGAGAGAGGAGAGTTCTTCAGAGAGTCTGGCCAGATGTTCCTCCCCTTTGGCTGAAATCTCCTTCTCTACCTCTTCCATTTTTGCCAGCTGATTCCTCTCCTGTTCTTCTAGGAACTGGTGCATGAGCCTGAATGCAGCCACAGTCTTCTTCTTCTCTCTCTGGGTTTTCTCCTAACATAAAGGAAAAGAGAAACAGGAGTGAGAGGCAGACAGAGGGTCTTCGAAGTGAATTTGCCCCATTCTTTTGCAGTGGGGCTTACATCTATTCACGAAGAAAATGTCCATTCAATATCCAATGGTGAAAGTGCCTTGTGAACACCTGCAAGGCCACTGGAATGGGTTTGGTTCAATATTTTCTGTAGGCCATCAGGTCTGCTATAATGAGAGATACCTTGGGAAGTCAGACTTGGCCATGGTGGTCCATGCTCTCGTCACATCTAGGTTATATTACTGCAACACGCTCTACATGGGGCTGCCTTTGAAGACTGCTCGGAAGCTTCAAATAGTCCAGCGAGAGGCAGCCAGGTTAATAACTGGAGTGGCGTACAGGGAGCACACAACTCCCATGTTACGCCAGCTCCACTGGCTCCCATTTTGCTACTGAGCACAATTCAAAGTGCTGGCTTTGGCCTATAAAGCCCTAAACGGCCCCGGCCCAATTTACCTGTCCAAACGCATCTCCCCCTATGATCTTCTGGGGAGGCCCTGCTCTCATCACAGGCGCGTTTGGCGGGGACAGGAGACAGGGCCTTCTCAGTGATTGCCCCTCAGCTATGGGACTCCCTTCCTAATGAGATCAGGTCAGCCCCCTCCCACTTGTCCTTCAGAAGGATGATAAAAACGTGACCGTGGGACCAAGCCTTTGGGACTGTGTATTGAGGCGGCGATAGGAACTCTTAGTATGCCAACCAAATTCGATATGGTTGTTGAGACAGTTTTAGCTAGAAGACTGTAATGTCAAGATAAGTGATTTTAACGTTTTTGTAAGTGTATGGTCTAGTATGTTTCGACATTGAATGTTTGCCATTTATATGTTGTGCTCCGCCCTGAGTTCCCTTCGGGGTGAGAAGGGCGACATATAAATGCTTTAAATAAATAAATAAATAAATAATATATTTGACAAAAGGAATTCAGTTTATTCAGTCTCACATTTAGGGCTATAATACATACTCGTTTTCCAATGCCACTTACGAGCAGATCTCGGCTCTTCCGTGCTGTGTCTTCTATGTAGGCCAGAATTTTCTCTCTCTCCTCCTTCAGAGGCTCCAGAAACTTCCAAATCTGCTCCCAAGGAGGAAAAAAAAGTCCTTGGTCACTGCTTTCCTTCAAGGTTTAGAATGGTTTCTAAGATCATGCCGTCAACCATACTGATAGGGAACATCAAAAGCCTCATTTCTGGCAGCTAATCTGGCCTGCAGCAGGGAGTTCCACAGTTCCTGAATGCCAGTATGGCTGGGGAGTGTGGCCACAGCAGCAGCCTCCGCAAAAGATCTGTCTCTGCCTTGCCTTTCTTTTCCCTTCCTAACATTGTAACAACCCCCCCCCCCAATAAAGATTCAATTAACTGTAACTTTCACACGCCTTTGTGGCGACTCGGGGAGGCCAGGGGTGCGTTTTTTTAAACCGCGGATACGGAAACCTCCCCTCCCCGGTTTAGGTATCCGCAAGTTCATAGATCGACTCTATTTTGGTGTCATATTTTTTCTTGGCTAATTGTAAGCCTTTCTGCTATATCGGATTTCTCTCTTGGAACTCTCCACCCCTGGAATAAACCTGTTTGTTTAAAGTAATATTTTTGAAGGAAAACAGCTGATCTGTCAAAAACGCCGGTTCCTGGTCTCTCATCGCCCCTGCTTCTCATCGTTCCTGTGGCTGTTCCTGGGCATCGTGAGGCCTGAGTCCGTGGGCTCGCTATCCCTAGGAGCTGCATGAAGACAGGGCAGAGACGACCAGCCCAGGAGAGCTTGGGATCTGTAGTTTCCCTTCTACCTCCTACGATGAGACTTCTCCTCAGTGCCTGGTTTAAATGGATCTTTTTCTCAACTTCACAAGGACTCTCTGAAGACTCAGCTACAGCAACTTTTCCCTGGTTCTATGACTCCAGCTTATGGAGTATCATAAGCATTTCCCCAAACCCTTATGGACTGTCATGGCCTCTTTTCATGAACTTTCCCCCAAACACATGGACTTATCTAAAGCAGGGGTGCTCATTAGGTAGATCACGATCTACTGGTAGATCGTGTAGGGCGTCCTGGTAGGTCGCAAGCAGGGCAGGAGGAAGGCTCAGTCCCGCTCCGCAGGCTCCCGACGCCACCCAAGTGCTGCCAGCCCTGGGTTATCTGAGGTCCTTTCCACACCGTTGAAAAAATGCTTAGAATCAGATTATATGGCAGTGTGGACTAAGAAAACCCAGTTCAAAGCAGATATTGTGTTATATGTTTCACATTTTTGTAGTGCGTAGGTAGATCATTTTGACTTGGTTGTTTTATAAGTAGCTCGCATGCTGAAAAAGTGTGAGCACCCCTGATCTAAAGGATCCCTCCTGTCTGGAAAGGTTTCCTAGACTTTCCCAGCTCTCATGGACCCTTTTCACCCCAAGATTCATCGAAGACCCCTTTTTCCTTTAGCGAAGACTACATGAACTCTCCCCTGCCACTGATAAATTTGCTAAGGGCTTTTCTATTCCCTTTTAAGGCTTTAGGGACTCTTACTTGTGAATCTAATAAACTGTTTATCTCTTTGGTGGGTAGGCAGGGGTGATCAAGATGGTATATTTCCCCATAAACCTCAATGTATTTCCCCCTATGTTTTCCCATGTATGTAAAATGAAAATATTATGCCATGTGTATGTGACCTGTGTAAACACACTTATTCAAAACAATGGAAATGTAACGACTAAACACACATAGGAAGCTTCAATTCACTTATAACTTCATATATATTCACAGTATAAATTCACAGTGTCAATGTGTACAATATATATACCCGAAGGTATATACAAACTAACAAATATATACATTTGTAAACAAAGCTGATTCAGGTGAGTAGGGCAGATAGGGGGAGAGGATTAAACGAGCCTCTCCCCCTATCCGCCCTACTCACCTGAATCAGCTTTGTTTACAAATGTATATATTGCATCTTTGTTAGTTTGTATATACCTTCGGGTCCGCAGGAGATGTATGTGGGATTACAGCCATGAAATGGTATGTTTGTTAATTCTTTGCAGGCTACCTCAATGGGAGTGGGTTGCTGTTGTTTATGATTCAAATGTATGTTATTGTTACAGAAGTAATGATCCTCCTGTGTCATGCCATGCTAAATCGTCATTTGCCGCTTGAGAAAGCCCGTGGAGGGCGAAACGGCCGGGCTCGTAATTAGACCATCGCGGCCCTTGCCTTACACGCCTCCTGGAGCCCACTTGGATGTAAGGAGCGCTGTGGAGTCGCCTGGGTATCATTATTCAAACCGAGGGTGTGTGGACCGAGTGTGGGTACATCGTATTTGCTCCAGAAACCATCATTGGACTTTGGACTATATTTCCTATTGAACTTTCCTCCCGGTCTGGACACACCTCACCCTGGAAAAACCTTTCCGCGACTCCCAGTCTTCCCCGGTGATGTATGTCGGCTCCATTTGGCGTTATGTTATATTGTACACATTGACACTGTGAATTTATACTGTGAATATATATGAAGTTATAAGTGAATTGAAGCTAATGTGTATGTGACCACCAGCCTGGGCGAGGCTTGCCAGCTGCATTCTTGCAAAGCCGCACCTTAATGAGCCATCAGCGACCCTTTTGCATGACTGACAACAGGAGCCCACTCTTTGGAAAGAGTTCTTTCCTCTCTTTCCTTTGGCCTATAGATGGGGTCCTCTGAGATTCGACCTCACCCCTCATCTCTAGGCACAGGGCATATTATATCTATTCATCACCAAGCTGTTTTTCCTGGCTTCGGACCCCAGGGCTACAGCAAACTGGAATTCTCTTTGTTTATTTTGAACTCTGTCGAGACCAACCATCAGCTGTTTGAATCAGATCTTGTCCTCAAGAAGATACTGATCTTGGCCAGCAGTTTATTTCCATCTCAAACAAAAGAAAACGCAGGTTAAGAAGCCCAGGGTGCTTGGACACTCAATTTGCATACCGTAATTAAATCAAGGAAAACTCCGGCTTCATTGTTTCTCTCAATCTCCCACCTCCCTCCTCCCATTGGCCGGAATCCGGAAGTGATAACTTTTCCTGATTGGCCAGAACAGAGGCGGCGCTGAATCACAATTGGCTAAGAGGGGCCGGCCGGCGTTTGTCTCACAGCTGGCCACAACGTTCTATCCAATTGGCACAAAGCCGGCCAGCGAGGGGTGGGCAGGAAATTTGAATTTGACAGCTCTGTAACCCTTTTAAAATGGCATGTATCAACTGCAAAAGAAGATTCATGAAGCTGATTGGTTGGGCAATGCTCAGGGAGCAGGCTAAGCCTACAACTTTTGGAGACTGTTATTTTTTGTTCAGGCTTGAGCTATGCAAACCGACAGTTTGAAGAGAGACGCAGACAGAGACAGACTGATCAGCAGTGTCTCTGGCATCACTATTACGCAATTCTTCCTAACGTTTATGGATTGTTTTTTTCCTGTTGCTCATGATACATCTAGACTGTGTAGATGCATCATGTTTCATGATGCATCTACACTGTTTCATGATGCATCTGCACTGCAGAATTAACACACTTTAACCATACTTTAACTGCCAGGAGATTTTGGATTTGTGGTTTGGTAAGGCACTGGCACACTTTGGCAAAAATGCAAAAGATCTTGTACAACTGCAACTACCATGGTATGTAGCATTGAGCCATGACAGTTAAAGTGGAATAACTTCTACAATGTAGATGCATCCTGGATATCTGAAAACCTTAGGGTCTGGGGAAATATTGAACTGCCAGCCACAGAGCTGTTTTGTGGGGTGGAGATTTACTACGCCTTGTTAAGAGTCCCTATTTTACCTCCTCTTACCTTGTACTCCGTTGATGCCTCGTCCAGAGGGATCACCTTGTGGTTTTCGTGCTCCTTTGACCTGTCGCAGACAACACAGATGGGAACTTTGTCATCCTTGCAGAAGAGCTTCAGGGGCTCCTGGTGCCTCTCGCAAACGCTCCCCTTCTCTTCTATCTTCTGACTCTCCAGTTTCTTGGCGATCGCCACCAGGTTCGCCAGCGGCTTATTTGGCTTGGTGTCCTCTTTCTGCACTTCCTCCCTGCACTGTGGGCAGGATGCCTCTTCCTCCTTCCAGCATTGATCCAGGCAGGCTTGGCAGAAATTGTGCCCACAGGAGATGGTCACAGGCTCCTTGAAATAGTCCAGGCAGATGGGACAGGTCAGTTCCTCGCAGAGCTTCTTCACAGGGTCCCCAGAGGCCATGACTGCCGATGCTGCTCCGCTGCAGAGACCAGACAAAGCTTTTGAACTCCATTCATGAAATCAAGAGACCAGAGACAAGAAAATGGATCCAAAGGGCCATTTTCTGACCTATTTATTGAAAGAACTCATATAGACCCTAAGTATGTTTGTTAATTCTTTGCAGGCTACCTCAATGGGAGTGGGTTGCTGTTGTTTATGATTCAAATGTATGTTATTGTTACAGAAGTAATGATCCTCCTGTGTCATGCCATGCTAAATCGTCATTTGCCGCTTGAGAAAGCCCGTGGAGGGCGAAACGGCCGGGCTCGTAATTAGACCGTCGCGGCCCTTGCCTTACACGCCTCCTGGAGCCCACTTGGATGTAAGGAGCGCTGTGGAGTCGCCTGGGTATCATTATTCAAACCGAGGGTGTGTGGACCGAGTGTGGGTACATCGTACTTGCTCCAGAAACCATCATTGGACTTCATTGGGGGGTGCCTATAATGACTATTTCACCTTCATCATGCCACTAAAAGGGGCAGGTGTAAGGAATGGATGTTTGAATGCATGCAGAAGAGCAGAAGAAACAGGTCTGAAGAAGAAAATACAACATGGAGTTCGAGCAAAGCTTAATATGGGTCGGACTTGGCAGTCAAGGCACAGCTGAACAGCAATGGACAATAACATGTGCAACCAAGCATGTAAGGAGTGCAAGGAGTGTGCAGGAGGTACCCCATCAGTCATATGGCCTGGAAAGAGGATGTCCTGAACTGGAACGGACTTGAAAGAACAGAACAGCATGTTCAAGAAAAATGGATTTTGGCCTATAAATGCAGGGGACCCCAAAAACATGCACGCTTCCTGATCCGCGGCAATGGAGCGTCCGCACTTTCTCAGAGGAGAGCTGATCATCTTCTTCTGGAGAAGGCCTGAGTGCGCGCGCGCATATGTGAATGAATGTGTGCACGAGAGCTCTCCCTTGATGTGATTCTGATATGATTCTGTGATGTTTGTATTTCAATAAATGTTACATGAATAATGTTAAAACCAAATTTGGTCTCTAAAGTGCCTTATTGGTCTAAACTACCTTACTACTCCCTGAACACTCTGCACAAAACAACAGGAACCTCTTTGGGTTCATAAAACAGGTGTCGGCCTAGTCCCTTTCCCCCTACTTTCCCACCAGGCTGGCCAACATATTCTCCATTCTCTTTTCCAGTTCGTTCACAAACAAAACATTCCTTTCCTCTGAGAAGTGAACTCCACCGCCTTGTATATCTGTGGCCATCTGAACACAAGTTCTCTGTGCGGGACTGTCCAGCCCCCACTCTGCCCCATGGCATTTCTCATTTCCATTTACCTCTCTTTCGGCCAAATTGAGGTTCTTGGGATATCAATCCCCTTGCCACCACAATTGTGTAACAGTGTGGACCATAGAAACAGAACTCCAGGCCAACATCACATGATAAAATCAAAATCTTTTGGGGCTTTGAACATGTAAGTAACTCTGTCTGAGTTTCTTTATCTTTTAATCCTTTGTGAAATATCGGATATGCAGGATCACTCACTCTGCCCAAAAACTCCCAATTCTATAACTGGTAGTGAAGCAGCCAAATTAAGGAGTTATGGAACTCCAAGTACCAAGTTTACTTTACCAAGCTACCTGATCGTGCGGGCGCAAGGATGAGGAAGAACACACGGCAACTGTGAAATAGGTGAAAATCAAAAGGATTTATTCTGGCACCAGCTGGTGGGCTTCTGCCAGCAGAACACAGCTGCAGATAGGGGCAAAAGACCCCGTCACTTCTCATACAAAGACATTTATACCTCAATGGAGTCATTTCAGTTAAGCCCACCCCTTCTTCATGGATAAAAACAATCATAATTGGCTGGTGATTACTGTTGCTTTCATGACATTTCATTAATCCAATAAACAGTACATTTTCATTAGCATCACATCTTAAGTCACACCTCTGTATGAGAACAATAGTCATTTATAAGTTAGTCCTTTCTCACAGTACAGCTATCAATCTTGAGTCTCTGATGTTCTCCAAGTTGAAACATTGACTTCTGGGCTCCGTGCCAGCAACGGAGGGGGCCAGACTCTCTGTCATGCGCAGTGCTTTCTTTATTCGCATTAAGCTCTCCCATTAGCACAATGTGTACTGCTTTCCACCCATCTAGCCTATGTTATCTCAAGTTGGGCACAGGGTGTATTAGAATGCTTTAATCACAGTGTTATTCTCATTTTGCAAGTGCCAGTCTGATTCTTGGCACAGAGACCCGTGTTTCAAAGCTAAACACGCATGTAGCATCACTCTCTGACTGTACTTTTTACACGGAAAAGTACCAAACCTGCTCTAGTAGCAATACGAACCGAGTGTTCACCAACTAGCCACTCAACTGCAAGCTGGCTTCAGGAAAGGCAAAAGCTGTACATCACAAATGCTGAACCCGACTCAGCATGACAAACACGGTTTTGATTACAGGAGCTGTCTAATAGATCTATCAGCAGTTCATGACACTGTAAATAATCGCCTCCTGAGAAAATGTAGAAGATCACAAAGGACTACCACCTCACTCACTTCATAGGAAATCTGCTACAAAACGGGAGCTTTCTTGTTGAATTCCTGGGCCAGAGAAGTAGATGGCAAAAGGAGAAGAACGGCCTGCCTCAGGGGAGCATGCTTGCTCCATCCATTTTTAACACTTACACCAATGACCAGGCACTGCCAGAAGGGACAGAGAGTTTCATCTATGCTGACAATCATGCCATCACTGCTCAGGCAGGGAGCTTTGAGATGGTTGAACAGAAGCTCCCTGAAGCTTTAGGTGGTCCTTCTGCCTATTACAGAGAAAACCAGCCGATTCCGAATCCATCAAAGACACAGACATGTGCTTTTCATCTTAAGGACATCTCGAGCTCTGAGGATGACCTGGGAAGGAATCTCACTGGAGCATTGCAGCACACCCAATGACCTGGAAGTTACCCTGAACCGTTCTTTGACCTACAAGAAGCACTGCTTAAATAGCAAGCAAAAATCGGGCACTAGAAACAATATCATATGAAAGCTGACTGGCACGACTGGGGAATCACAACCAGACACAGTGAAGGCAACTGCCCTTGCACTCTGCTACTCTGCTGTTGAGTACACATGCCCAGTGTAGAGCCCATCTCACCACGCTAAAACAGTAGATGTGGCTCTTAACGAGACATGGCGCATTATCACAGGATGTCTGCACGCTACACCACTAGAGAAATTACTCTGTTTAGCCGGTATCATACTATCTGACGTCCGCAGGGCAGTAGCAGCCAATAATGAAAGGACCAAGGCAGTGACATCTCTGGCCCATCCCCTGTTCAGATATCAGCCAGCACGCCAATGCCTTAAATCAAGAAATAGTTTTTTAAGATCTACAGAGATAGGAACACCTCAGCAAGAGAGAGTCCAAAAGGCTAAAACCCGGAACCTCACTCCATAGCTGATACCAAATGAGAGACTCCCTTCTGGGCACACAGAAGAATGAACAACTAGGAAGGCGCTGAAGAGACTGCCCTCTGACACGAGATGCAGAACCAACTTTAAGAAATGGGGCCACAAAGTGCAGTCCATGACATGCGAGTGTGGAGAAGAGCAAACCACAGACCACCTACTTCAATGCAGCCTGAGATCTGCCACACGCACAATGGAGGACGTACTTATAGCAACACCAATGGCACTCCAAGTGGCCATCTACTGCTCAAAGTACATGTAATATAATGTCAAGTTTATAAACTTTGTGTGAGAGATTTTTAAAGAAAACATTAAAACTGCATCCGTGGTTTGCTCCTGATAAGATAAAGAAATAAAGAGGGGCCTTTAGGAGTTAATTGGAGGTTTCCCTGATTCTATCAGGCATTCCCTTGATTCATACTGTCTGACCGATCCCAGGTCTGGGGGTTGTTGAACCCCTTTGAACAGTTATGGAAGGAATGTGGACCTTTGCGTAGTGAATATTTGTGTTTAAACCGGCACATCCTTCTACTGTAATTTTCTTGAATCTCAAATTCCCAAAGTGCCGTCGCACCCAGTCTATATGCTATTCCCCAGGAAGCCATCAGCCAGGCTTTGGAGCTGCAAGGCCATTCAATGCTATTCCACAGATATATAAACCTTGCTTTGCTAGTTTCCAACAGACCTCACAACCTCGGAGGATGTCTGCCAAAAATGTGGGAGAGCCTTCTGTTCCCTCCGACTCTTTCTGGAAGCCACACAATGCTAGGAAAAATAGAAAGCAGGGAAAGAAGTGGATTCGTAAGTGACCTGGGCTCTGATGGCACTCTTCTGCCAGGCGCCACGAAAATGAGAAGTGTCATGGAACAAAACGGTTGATCCTGAATTCATCCTGATCCTGTTTCCGTGGTATTTCCTCTGCTATTATACGGTTCTCTCCACCTTGTTGAACCACGTACACTTTACCAGTCCGCATAGCGGCCTCCTTCCCCCCTCCAAAATTAGCCTGTTGTGGCTTGTTCTTGGTCATTATTGTTACTCTGTTTTGTGCTATTTTAATCTGTAATGTGTTATTGTTCTGCTTTTAATTGTATGTTACCTAGGCTCAACCCTTCGGGGAGATGGAGGCGGGGGAGAAAAACAAACTCCTTCTTCTTCAGGCTTCAATCAGAATCACACAAAATGGCCCCCAAACTGCCAGGCAGGCATCTTGCTGCTGACCAAGAGAAACAAAATGGCCGCCCTGCCAAGCAAAGGTATGGAAAACAAAATGGCCGCCCTACTACCAGGGAGGCTCCTTGCTGGCTATACAGCTTGGCCCAACACCAAAATGGCTGCCCTACCCAATGTTAATGGGGCCCAAACAGGGGGAGCAACAAAAGGAAGGCTCTCTGAAAGGGGGGCAGAAGAGAGAAGCCACTGGATCTCTCTCTCACTGGGGCTGAATCAGCCGGGGCAACAGGAGCAGCACAACAAGGCCCAACGGCTGCCCTGTGCAGTGTGAGTGGGGCCCAAACAGGGGGAGCAAGAAGAGGAAGCACCAAAGGCTCTCTGAAAAGGCGACCAGAAGAGGCAAGCCAAGGGGGCTCCGACTGGGGCTGAATCAGCAGGGGGCAACTAGGACAGACAATCAGGGGGCCCCTCCCCCAGGCAGTTCACCTTCTCCCCAAAACAGGCCCTCCCCCAGGAGCAGTGGGTCCCTTGCTGAAAGGCCCCCAAAAGGCCTTCTTGAGGGGAGGGGGCCTGGCACCGCTGAGGATGAGCCAAAAGCCCCTTCTGGGGGGGAGGGCAGAGGAGGGCCAAGGGGCCCCTCCAAGGGGGCCCAGGCCAAACAAAGGGGGGCTCCCCCCTCCCTGCCCAGCACCACAACCCTGGTCAAAGGAGGGGGCCGGTCTCTCTCCAGCAGCCTCCTGGGCGCGTGCAGAGAGCGAGGGAAGCCGCGCAAGAGGATTGGGGGTTCCAAACCTAAAATCCTATTTTGAAGCTAATTGTTTAGCATGGTTGAGTGAGTGGTGCAAATTAGAAAATAATAAAGTATTAAATCTAGAAGGGTTTAACTTGAAATTTAGTTTTCACTGATATATGAGTTAAAATAAAATAAGTACTGGGCAAATTTCACAAACCATTATATAAGAAGTACACGAATTAAAATTTGGATCAAATATTATAAGAAATTATATTAAAAAATGCCCATGTGGTTATCCCCAAATGAAGCCTTCAAGATAAGACAACTAGAAGATATTAAATGGACAACGTACACGGATTTATTATGTTGGAATGGACAAAAATATACCTTGAAAACCAGACAACAATTAGAAAACGAGAATAATGAAATTAACTGGTTTCCTTATTTCCAGATTAGAGAAAGATTTAAAGAAGATGAAAAAATTGGATTTGAAAATCAATATAATGAAATGGAAAATATATTACTAGGTAAAGACAAACAATTATATACTGAGATGGGAAAATGAAGATCATTTTAGAGAATGTATGAAAAAATTGTCACCAAATATTGGATATAAAATAAATTTAGATACATGGAAAACTATTTGGAAAAAGAATATAAATATATCCTACTGCTACAATTTTAAAGAAAATTGGATTAAATTGATTTATAGATGGTATCTCGCCCCAGCTAGATTGGCCAAATTATATAAGAACACATAATAATAATAATAATACACTTTATTTATATTCCGCACTTCTCACCCGGAAGGGGACTCAGTGCGGATTACAGAAAACATACAGCAGACAATCCCTGCCGAAATTAGACGTACAAGACATACAATAACATATAACAGGAAGATCGTCCCTATTCGTTTCTTAATTAAGTAATTAATTTCTTACATCAATGTATCATAATCATTTAATTCCTTGATAAAAAGTCCTTTGCTTTCCAATTTGATATTTAATACTTGATATTATTTAAGTATTATTTAAGTTCCCCTCCTCGACATTCATTTCATTCTTTCCTTCCAGGATGAGTTCTTTTATGTCCTTAATTTCTAATTACTTAAATACTTCTTCTCATTTGGAGATCAGAAAGATTGTTATGTACCCTTTCTTTCTAATATGCTTTTTTCTTGTTTTTTCTTTTTCTTTTCTCTATTTGTATCAATGTATACTAATTAGGACTGTTATCGAATTTCGGATACGCCTGAATTTTGGAAGTTTTTCGGATACTTCCGACCTTTTTAGCAATTTCGATAGCAGCCCTCCCAACAGTAATTTTGAAAAGGAAAATTGCAAACAGCTCCCAATTTCTAAGGTCCAGTATTCTCTATTGCTAAAGTTTAATTCAATTCCATTGCTATTGGGAGTTCAAAATGCTCTTTGATTATAGGTGAACTATAAATCCCAGCAGCTATAACTCCCAAATGACAAAATCATTCTCCCACAACTCCACCAGTGTTCAACTTTGGGTATATTGAGTATTTGTGCCAAATTTGGTCCAGATCCAGGGTTGTTTGGGTTCAGAGTGCTCTCCAAATGTAGGTGAACTACATCTCCCCTAAATCAGTGTGGATTCCTCCCAAACCCCTCCAGTATTTTCTGTGGGTCATGGGGGGGGGGGGGGTTCTGTGTGCCCAGTTTGGTCCAGGTCTGCCATTCATGGGGTCTCGGCTGTGGAAGCCAGAGGTGAATTGGTCGAAGGTACTGCAAATCCCATCATCCGTTATCCATACTCCCCCAAACATTGTTTTTGTGATTAATCACTACGCTTTAATTATGTTCGATTTGTAACAATGAAAATACATCCTGCATATTAGATATTTGCATTAGAATTCGTAAGAGTAGCAAAATTATTTATGAAGTAGCAACGAAAATATGGATGGGGGTCACCACCACATGAGGAACCTTATTTAGGGCTCACGGCATTAGAAAGGTTGAGAACCACTGCATTAATACATATATCTTTCTGTTTAATTGCCATTACATTTTTTTAAAAAAAATTAATTTCTAGGGGGGCGGTGAGTAAAATGTTTTCTGGAAAGGGGGCGGTAGGCCAAAAAAGTTTGGGAACCCCTGGTCTACACGATGTAACTGAGAGGAAATAGGGACATCGCAGGGAAAAGACTCAAAGACTACAGTCTGTATTTAAACTCTGACTCAAAAGCTTAGAGAGAGGCTGAGCGCAGAGGTCTCTTTTGTGGGACTCAAAACCAAGGGCATGCAACCGGAGAACGATCACTTTATTTATCTGTTTGTTTGTTTGTTTGTTTACTTATAGTATTTTTATCTCACCTTTCTCAGCCCGAAGGAGACTCAAGGCCAATACAGGTGGCTTACCTGTAACCGCCTCTGTCCTTTCGATCCGCCGCTCTGTCAGCAGCAGGAGAGTCTTCTCTTCCACGAGCGTATGGGACTGACCTGGACTGAATGTGGCTGACTAATCTGAACCCTCTCCCCCTGACTTGGTCGTTCTCGGAGTGAGCGGTGGCCCCCCCACCTGCGATTTAGACTCACAAGGGGAGAGTGGGCGGGGCCAACCGCCAACGTTTTCAGATCTCTCTAGAAGGTTCCAAAGCTGTCTGCTCAGGCGCAGAAACCACCATACGTGCCATTCACAGTTGACCACGATGGGAAAAACACACATTAGCCTCAATTGGATGCCACAACATACATAAGTACCAATTTAAACACAGCATAATAAAAATCTACATCAAAGAGTTTTCATTCCTACTTCCCAGGTCAGTTTAATTGAACCTAAAAGTGTCTAAAATGAAATGAACGCACAGCTGCCTTCCTGATTGTAATATCGCAGAACCAGCTAAGGGGGCCACCGCAAACAACACAACAATGTCTTGTCAAAGGCATTCATGGCCGGAATCACTGGGTTGTTGTCAGTTTTTTGGGCTGTATGGCCATGTCCTAGAAGCATTCTCTCCTGACGTTTTGCCTGCATCTGTGGCTGCCTTGATTAGCATTGGATGGCCTGACAGTTTTTAGGTGTGGCTTGTTACTGCCTGGGGAAAATCCTTTGTTGAGAGGTGATTAGCTGTCCCTGATTGTTTCTTGTCCGGAGTTCCCCTGTGTTTGAGTTTTGTTCTTTATTTACTGTTATGATTTTAGAGGTTTTTTTGTAATACTGGCAGCCAGATTTTGTTCATGTTCATGGTTCCTTTCTGTTTTTTTAAAAAAATTTATTGGTTTTTTTCCCCTCTCCCACCCTCCCCTCCTTGTACATACAGTTTATACATCAAACTACAGAGGTTACATTTGAAATATCAGTCTCAGTCTTAATTTTTCTACTCCACCTCTTAACACATTTTCTAAATAATTTCTAACTGGTTCCCACATCCTCTTTGTGATTATTATCTTTTCAGTTTTATCTATATTATTCCATTTACAATTTGTTATTTCCACATTTAACATATTAATTATATAGTTATACCAGTTGGTCAATGTCCATTTTGTTTTATCCTTCCAACCCCTCACTAAAACTATCTGTGCACACGCTATTAATTTATCAATCAATTTTTCTTTTGCATATTCTTCACTCCTATTATCCGTGCATGTAATACATTTCTATTAAATATTACAATATGTAAATCTAACATTCAATTGATTTCTCCTTCAATCATTTTCCAGTAATCTTGCACTCTATCACATTCCCATATCATATGATTGAACACCCCTCTTTGTTCACAGCCGTGCCAACACTTATCTTTCATCCCTGGTACAAAGCGTGAAAGTTGTGCAGGAGTTCTGTACCATTTTTGTAACATTTTCCTTCTGGTTTCCCTTAATGCATTATACTTTTGTCTTGCTATATTACTTATTTCCCTCTGATGTCTTCCCTCTCAATTTCCATGTCCAAACTCCATGTCTGGAAAATTTCCTCTATTATTTCTTCTTTTACTGTTATGATTTGTTCGTACAGATCTCCTGCCACTTTCTTCTCTCCTCTCAAACATTTCCTAATCACCTTCTCAAATGGACTATCCCGTTCTCTTATTTTTTCCCTTCGTCTGAAAATTTCCTGTTTATGGCCCAGCTTTGGATCCAGTTCCCTGACCCAATCCAGGACTGAATTTCTTTTTGTTCTACAGGGTTTCCATCCCCATGTGGACAATTTCAACAGAAAGGAAGGAACCTCTACACAGAGGTTCCTTCCTTTCTGTTGAAATTGTCCACATGCTTCTTGTGGATTTCAATGGCTTCTCTGTGTAGCCTGATGTGGTAGTTGTGAGAGTGGTCCAGCATTTCTGTGTTCTCTAATAATATGCTGTGTCCAGGTTGGTTCATCAGGTGCTCTGCTATGGCCGACTTCTCGCGTTGAATTAGACTGCAGTGCCTTTCATGTTCCTTGATTCATGTTTAGACAATGCTGCTGCGTTTGGTGGTCCCTGTGTAGACTTGTCCACAGCTGCATGGCATACAATAGACTCCTGCCGAGGTGAGAGGATCCCTCCTGTCCTTTGCTGAACGTAGCATTTCTTGGATTTTTGTAGTGGGTCTGTAGATAGTTTGTCTGTTGTGTTTCCTCATCAGCTTCCCTATACGGTCAGTGGTTCCCTGGATGTCTGGCAAGAACACTTTTCCTCTGGGGGATCTTTGTCTTGACTCTCGTGGCTTGTTCTCGGTCTTGCAGCTCTTCTGGTGTTTGTGGTGGAGTCTCCATTAGCCTGTAAAGCCCAGTTTAGGTGGTTCGGTTCGTCTTGGAGGAGGTGGGGTTCGCAGATCCTTTTTCCAATTGAAACCTCCACACCTGCCTCCAACAGACAGGAGTCCTTTCTCCCTCCCTGGACATTATTCCATAGAGATATAAACCCCATTTTCTTAGTTTCCAACAGGCCTCACAACCTCTGAGGATGCCTGCCACAGGTGCAGGAGAAACATCAGGAGGATGCTTCTGGAACATGGCCATACGGTCCGAAAAACCTACAACACAACAACACATGTATTTCCAGGACATAAGTCTGAGAGACACCAAGCAAGGAAAAGAGAAACACTAGCACTGAAACAAAACTATTCTTGTAAGACATCAAGGCCTGGACCCAATGATCCCGTCATATGGGCCAACTCCAGGCGGGATCTCCATTTCTCCAGCTTTGCTGAGCTCGGCTCCAGGCAAGACGAAAGGGCTGCAGCAGGCAAATCTCCCTTTTGGTTCACCTACTAGAAGGCAAGTTTGTTCTCACGTGGAAGCTGTCCAAGAATTCAACTTCAATTGATTGAAATAGGACCAGGTTGTGGTGCAGCTGCATTAAAATTACTACTAACCAAGAGGTCATGAGTTCAAAGCCAACCTAGGTCGGAGTGAGCTTCCGGCCATCGTCTAGCTTGCTGTCGACGTTTTCAACCTGAAAGACAGTTGCATCTGTCAAGTAGGGAATGTAGGTACCGCTTATACAGGGAGGCCAATTTAACTAATTTACAACGCCATAAAAAACTCTCAAGCAGCGTGCAAAAGAATGAGGAAGTACTCCATCGGTATCACAAGTGGACGGTGAAGCGACAGCTCCCCCGGTGGCCAGAATTAAAGAAACATACCTTCATGAAGCTGGAAAGTGAAATAGCCTCTGTGTCTCTGTCTATCTATGTTGTGTGTCTATGGCACTGAATGTTTGCCATGTATGTGTGCGTTGTGATCCGCCCTGAGTCCCCTGCGGGGTGAGAAGGGCAGAATATAAATACTGCAAACAAACAAATAAATAATAAATAGCTGGATAGTAGGTTCCAGGCCAAAGCCATCAAAAGGCAGCTACAGGCTTTACCACTGCATGCTCAGCTGTGTCCCGCTCAGGTGAGCATTGGCAGTGGGATTTTGTCCAACCACATAAGGGGCTCAGGCCATAGGACATAGACGTTATTCAGGGGTGTTTGTATGTGTATTCAGCTGCTTCCTTCCTTCTCCTTGGCCTTGCTTTGCATCACCTTCTGACTGGAAGAAGGTTCGCTAGTCCAACCTCCTTCTGCCATTTAGGATCACACAATGAAAGCATCCTGCCTGACAGATGGCCATCCAGCCTCTGTTTAGAGAAGGAGACTCCAACGTGTTTGGAGCCAGCACATTCAATTGTGGAACAGCTATTCCTATCAGGACGTTCCTCCTAATGTTCAGGGAGATTTTTTTTATCTGTTGCTCAAGTCTCAGGGTGCATCTCCACTTTAGAATTAACACACTTTAACACTACATTAAGAAGCCCCCAGTGGCACAGTGGGTTAAACTGCTGAGCTGCTAAACTTGTTGACCGAAAGGTGAAGGTTCAAATCCGGGGAGCGGGGTGAGCTCCCAATGTCAGCCCCAGCTTCTGCTAACCTAGCAGCTCAAAAACGTGCAAATATGAGTAGATCACATGTGAGTAGATGAACCATCTTGGAGATTAAGATCCTCCGGGGCGGCCCTGCTTTCCATCCCGCCATTGTCACAGGCGCGATTGGTGGGGACGAGAAACAGGGCCTTCTCGGTGATAGCTCCGCGGGTATGGAACTCCCTTCCTGGTGGGATCGGATCGGCCCCCTCCCTCCTGTCCTTTAGAAGGATGGTAGAAACTTAGCTGTGGGACCAAGCTTTCGGGACAGGGCAATAAAGCAGCAATAGGAAAGATTACCAGGCCAATTAGATTTGACGCTGATGACCAGGACGGTTTTAAATGGTTTATTTTAATATTGAGATAAATGTTTTTAATGTTTATGTATGCGCATATGAATTCTTGTCCCGGTATTGAATGTTTGCCATATATATGCTGCGCTCCATGCTGAGTCCCCTTCGGGGTGAGAAGGGCGGAATATACATGTTTTAAATAAATGAATAAATAAACAAACAAATAATCAATAGGCACTGCTCCGGTGGGAAGGTAACGGCGCTCCATGCAGTCATGCCAGCCACATGACCTTGGAGGTGTTTATGGACAACACTGGCTCTTTGGCTTAGAAATGGAGATAAACACCAACCCCCAGAGTTGGACATGACTGGACTTAATGTCAGGGGAAAACCTTTACCTTTTCCCTAACACTATATTAGCTGCCAGGGCTCAATGCTATGGAAATTTGGTTTTGTGGTTTGGTAAGGCACTCCCACACTTTAGCAAAAATGCAACAGATCTTGCACGACTGTAACTAGTATGGTTTTGGAAGGCCACCGATTTCACTGGAAAGCAAAGGTGTCGCTCTCTCAGCTGCCCATATGCACAACTTTCTAGTAATTTGGGTTGTGGAATTTCAGATCTGGGATCTAAATTTGGCTGCTGTCACACATGAGCAGTTTTGCAAGTATCTCCCCAGAAACATGCAATATGTCCCCTGGGATGGAAAAAGCTTGTTGTCGACACCACCCCCCTCCCCCCCACACACACAGACACACAGAGACAAAATGGAACTCCAATCAAGGCTCAGATGGATGACCTAAGGGGGCACACCGGCTGCCATTCCAAAAATCCCCCGAAATCCAGCAGGGCCATTTCCCCAGGTTGCCCCTCATTCCCCAATGCACAAGCACCACACTCCCCCTGAGTTGGGACTTCACAACAAACAGGGAGCAGCCATCAGCCGGTTTCTCTGCTTTACAAAGATCCATTCTTGACCGGCACCAGAAGCCCATCAACCCATCCTTTTGTCATCATCTCCGAACCCATTGGGACACCTGGCCACCCATTATCCCAAATCCGGGAACATCGTGGGGCCTATATCCCCAGGATGAACCCACCAACGCCCATTGTCCCAAGGCCCAAAATGCACTCCAATCTCTAACCCTTCCACTTGTCTGAGTGGGAAAACACACCAGGCAGAAGGCAGCTTAAAGGTTAAACAACAATAGTTTATTCTACACTATGCACCAATTACAAACCGTAAATGAATGTACTTCTGAAACTAAAGCAGGTTTGGTACTTTTCCGAGCATAAAAAGTACAGTCAGAGAGTGATGCTACTTACGTGTCAACTCTGAAAAGTGGGTTTTGGTGCCAAGAAATCAGGCAGGCACTTGCAATGAAAGACTAACACTGTGATTTAATGCTTCTAATACACCCTGTGCCCAATTTCTGATAACATTAGGCTAGATGGGTGAAAGCAGTACAGTATGAGCTATGGAAAAGTTAATGCGAATGGAAACACCACTGCGCATGGCAAAGAGTCCGTCCTTCTCCGCTGCTGGCAGGGAGCCCGGAAATAATGTTTCAAGTCAGGAACAGAGAGACTCAGCATTGATAACTGCACTGTGTGAAAGAAATAACTTATAGATGGCTATTGTTCTCATTCTTAGGTATGACAAAGATGTGATGCTAATGAAAAATGCAGTGTTTATTGGATTAATGAAATGTCATGTAAGCAACTGTAATCACCAGCCAATTATGATTGTTTTATCCATGAAGAAGGGGTGGGCTTAACTGGAATGACTCCATTAGGGTATAAATGTCTCTGTATGAAAAGTGACGGGGTCTTTTGCCCCCCATCTGCAGCTGTGTTCTGCTGGCAGAAGCCCACCAGCTGGTGAGAATAAATCCTTTTGATTTTCATCTATTTCACAGTTGCCGTGTCTTCTTCCTCACCCTTGAACCCGCACGAATAAGCAGCTTGGTAAAGTTAACTTGGTACTTGGAGTTCCATAACTCCCAGTTTTACCTGCTTCATTCTGGTGACCCCGACGTGATCTAAAAGGTATTAAGACGGGTCTGTGGTGAGGAAAAACAAACACGGTCCCCGTTGTGGACAGCCCCCGCTCCCAGGCTAAGTAAGGAGAGACGACCCAGGAGGGCTGGAAGGGGCCCCGCCTGTTTTTGACCACTTTTTGCACTGAGCCGGCCGCCTGGCTCGTCCCAAACGAAAAGCCTGTGGACCCGGGAGAGACTGCAACTAAAGTTGGAGGTGAACTCAAAGCCAGAAGGAAGTCCGGGAGGGGCAGCTGGGAAGCAGCCCTTTGAGAGCCGGCAAGTGTAAAAGTCCGGGGACACCCTTAACTAGGTGCCCAGCCGCTGTAGGCTAGCAAACCGGCACAAGCGCGCAGAGAAAGTCGGAGGCGACGTCAGGTCCGATCGCCAAGAGCCGACGCAACTCGAGTGGTGACGTGGGGAGCGAGACGCGAACCAGGGTCTTCAGGAAGCCGGCAAGTATTAGTTTCTTTCACCACCTTAACACTGAGGGAACACACATTGGGGTTTGGGGGAGAGCACTGAAGTGTGGTTTTATTCAGGCTAGAGAGACATGGGGAGTGCAGGATCAAAACAGAAGAAAGAGACCCCTTTGCAATGTGTGTTAGATAACTGGGACAGGTTCTGCCTGTTGGCAGTGGAAGGACACCCCCAAGAAATGAAATCTTTTGAACTTAGCAATCTGTGCACAGAGGTTTGGCCGTCTGTCCGTGAGATCGGATGGCCAAGCACAGGGATTTGGGATTGGGATAAATGCCAAAGGCTTGAGGATTATTGCTATGCAACACATCCCAATGACCAATGGATTTATTCTGCTACGTGGGAGCGCATGGTCGCTCAGGGAGTTTGGTGGGCTGGCCCAAAGATCCGTGGAAAGAAAGGGTGCTTTGTGAACAGAAAGATAGAGGAAAAGCCTCCGGTATTGCCGGCGGAGCAAGAAGACTTTCCCCTTTTATGGAGAAGGCAGAGAGAGAGAGAGAGACACACATTGCCCCAACCGGAGCATGGGGAGCCGCCGCTGCGCCTCCGCTCTACGCCAGTTTGAGGGCCCCTGTTCAAACTCCGGCCATGTCCCCCACCTTTGGGACAGGCCCGGCCGTCCAGATGACGTCAACGGCCGTGACGCAGTCTGGGGCGGTCCCGGCTGTTCCTACCGCCCCATTCCCATCCGTCCCCGCCTCGTCGCTCCCGACAAGCCCAGAGCTTCTTCCTGTTCCCGTTGCGCCAAATTCAACTGCAATAAATTTCCCAGAGACTTTCCAATTCGAGTTAGGGAGCCAGGCAAATGCGGGTTTAGGCGGGACGTTTCCGTCTGCCAGAGCAGCGTCCCAGCCCGCGCTGGCTCCTTCATTGCAGCCACTAGCAACAGTGACATTCCCTGTTTCCCCGTCAGAAAGGGACTTATGTTGTGAAGAGCCGCCTGCCTATCGGGCCCCTCTCTCCATGAAGATTAGTCACCCCCTGGAGGAAGCAAGAGAGGCAGAGAGAGAAGCGAGATGGCCAACCCCTAATGCTGGCAGGATGATAGTGCGTCCCCAAAGCAGAGAGGGAGAAGAGGATGAGTGCCCCGAAGCAGCAGGGAGGTTGATTGCGCGACCCCCCACAGTACAGCGGAGCAGCTCCTTTGAATCCGTAAGAGCGATAGAGCGCTCGCCGGATTTACACAGAAGGCACAGTGTAAGAAGAGTCGCTTCACCAATGAGAACCAGAAGTCAAACCAGGGGGCAGGAAGCAAGGGATGAAGAAAAGGTGGAGAGAGGGGCATTAGCGTGCCCTATAAGGCAGATCCCACTATTGGATGTGCACAACAGAGTCAGACAAGCCTTTCAGATAGTCCCGTTCTCTTCTTCGGACATTTTTAATTGGAAAAATAACACCCCCCCATATTCTGAGCAACCTCGTGCTATGGGGGATCTTCTTGAAGGGGTTATGGCTACCCATGATCCCACCTGGTGGGATTGTAAACAGCTGTTAAATGCCCTGTTCACTGCGGCAGAGAGAAGGAGCATCATCAATCAGGCCAGATTAATAGCCCAAGAGGGACATGGGCAGATGGAAGCTGTAGCATTTGGGAGTGCTAGGTTCCCAGTGGAACAAGATCCGGGATGGGACCCGAATCAGGTGGATCAGAGAGACAGAATAAAAGACTATCAGCAGATTCTTTTGAGGGCCATCAGACAGGGTCCACCCCGGCCTTCCAGTATCCAGAAAATACAAGGAGTCCAACAAGACAAGGTTGAGACGCCTGCTGCTTTCCTCGAACGTTTAGAGGAAGCTTACAGAAAATATAGCCCTTATAACCTAGAACAAGATGATGGGAGGATTGCGCTCACACAATCCTTCATTTCTCAGTCATCCCCAGACATTAGAAAAAAGATACAGAAACAACCAGGGTTTTTGGGCAAGAACTTGACTGAATTACTGGCCATTGCTGATCAGGTATATGTGGCTAGAGAGCAAGTAGAGGAAGAGAAGAAGGATAGAAAGAAGAAAGAGGGATACAGAGTTTTGGTGAGCATGTTTGAAGAAAGGTCAGGAAGAGGAGGAGGAAACAGTCGTGGCAGAGGCAGAGGAAGAGGAAACAATGGAGGACAGTTTAGATTGGGTCGAAATCAGTGTGCTCGTTGTAAGAAAGAGGGACACTGGCAAAAAGACTGTGTGGAAGAAATGTCAGAGGAAAGTGATGCTGTTGCAAAAAGAGACAAAATTCCAGCCAGAGGTTCAGGAAAGCCTAGGGGAAGGGGCAGAGGAAGTTATAGGCCTTATCAGAAGGTTGTGATGGCTGCTGCTGTGCAGGAAGAAGAGGAAGAAGAGGAAGATGAGTGGGAAGATGAATGTTGAAAGATTGGCAGGGCTTTTCTGTTACTTGACCCAGAGGAGCCTTTAATTGCCGTGGATGTGGAAGGTCAACGTGTAAAGTTCCTAATAGACACCGGTGCGGATAAGTCAGTTGTGAACAAGAAATTAGCCCCCCCTAGTGGTCAGTACATCAAGGTTGTTGGAGTTACAGGAAAGCCAAAGAAATGTCCATTGTTACAGCAAAGAAAGTGCAACATTGCTGGAAGGGAGGTTACACATAAGTTACTGTATGTCCCAGAATGTCCAGTCCCTCTTCTTGGGAGGGACATTTTGGCGAAGATAAGAGCAAGGTTGGAATTTTTGAAAACAGGCCAGTTGGAACTTACAGTCCCTCAGCAAGAAGAATACAGATTGTTTAGATTGCAACAAGTTAGAAAGAAAGATACAGTTTGGTGCTGGGACCAAACTCCCAGGGTTTGGGCAGAAGATAATGAACCAGGAATGGCGATAAATGTTGCCCCTGTTGTGGTAGAGATAAGAACTGGTCAGCTTCCCGTGAGAAAGGCCCAATACCCGATAAGCAGAGACGCTGTGGAAGGGATCCAAGGAGAGCTACAAAGATTGTTGCATTATGGGATTATTGTTTATTGTGAGTCAGCTTGGAATTCAGCCATTCTTCCTGTTCGGAAATCAGATGGAAAGTATCGCATAGTGCAAGACCTTAGAGCTGTCAATCAAGCTACAGTGACATTAACCCCTGTTGTTCAAAATCCATATATAATGATGAGTCTAATACCAAGCATGGCTGCTTGGTTCTCTGTATTAGACTTACGTGATGCATTCTTCTGCATTAGAATAGCTCCTATTTCACAACCCATCTTTGCCTTTCAATGGGAAACCCCAAAAGGAGGGCGAAGACGTCAAGTAAGTTGGACTCGTTTGCCTCAAGGTTATAAAAACAGTCCAACCATTTTTGGTCAGGCCTTAGCTCAGGACTTGTCAGAATTTGAAATTCCAGAGACTGAAGGTGTTTGGCTTCAATATGTAGATGACCTGTTGGTCGGGACAAAGACTAGAGAAGGATGTGAGCATTACACTCTGGAACTGTTGAAAGTATTGGAGGAGAAAGGGTACAAAGTGTCTAAAAAGAAAGCACAGTTGTGTCAAAAGAAAGTTAAATACTTAGGCTTTGGCTTGACCCAGGGGAACAAAGTGTTGGAAGTTGAAAGAAAGGAAGTCATTTGTGCTATACCAACTCCCAAAGACAGAAGACAGACAAGAGAGTTTCTAGGAACCACTTCTTATGTAAGACATTGGATTCCTAACTATGCTGTCATTGCAAAGCCATTGTATCAAGCCACCAAAGGAAGTAATAAGGATCCTTTTGAGTGGACAGAAAGTTGTGACCAAGCTTTCCAGACACTGAAAGAAGCTGTAATCTCACCACCCGCGCTGGGCCTGCCAGATTTGGACAAACCGTTCTATCTCTTTGCTGCAGAAAGAGATGGGACGGCTATAGGTGTTTTGACACAATATCTAGGTACATGGCAACGCCCTGTAGCTTATCTGTCCAAGCAATTAGACACGGTTGCCAGGGGGCTTCCCCCTTGTTTGAGGGCTGTTGCAGCTGCGGTGGATTTAATCAGAGAAGCCACCAAGCTCACCTTAGGGAAAGCACTCACAGTGAGGGTCCCACATCATGTAAAAGCACTTCTAGATTCAAAGGGTCCGCGCTGGTTGACAAACGAGAGACTGACTAAGTATGAGGGTGTTTTGTGTAATAACCCCCTCGTTACCTTAGAGATGTGTCCCATGTTAAATCCCGCAACACTTTTGCCTAGCCTTTCAGATCCTTCACAACATGACTGCATAGAGACAATGGATTTGGTGTATTCCAGTAGGCCCGATCTGCGTGATTTCCCTTGGGAACAGGTAGATTTAACCCTATACACGGATGGATCTAGTTTCATAAGAGAGGGAGTGCGTTATGCCGGCTATGCTGTTGTCACCTGGGAGGACGGGGTTCTTGAAGCGGAGCCTCTACCTCCTGGGTCTTCGGCCCAACTGGCTGAGCTAATTGCGCTGACTCGTGCTTTGAAACTAGCCGAAGGGCAAAGGGTTAATATTTACACGGATTCTCGTTTTGCGTTTTTAACGCTTCATTGTCATGGTGCATTGTGGAGGGAAAGAGGCTTTTTGACGTCTGCTGGAAAAGCGGTCAAATATGCAGATGCTATGTTGGATTTGTTGGATGCTGTTTGGCTCCCTAGTAAAGTGGCTTTGATGCACTGTAAAGCACATCAAAAAGGTAATGACCCGGTGGTGCAGGGAAATAGGTTAGCGGATCAGACTGCCAAAGAAGTAGCTACTCAGAAATACACACCTGTAATGTTAAATCTCACTGACTCAGAGCCCAAAGTGGAGAAATGCAATTACACTAGAGAGGAAGAGGAGTGGGCTTTGAGTGAGGGTGGAGAATGGGAAGACAGTTTCATAAAAATGCCAGACAACCGCGTATTTGTTCCTAAGACAAAAGCGTGGCACATAGTACAATTTTACCATGAGAACACACACCTAGGGAAAAGCGCCCTGGCAGCGCTCCTAGAAAGACAGATGTACATCAACGGACTACACAGCTTGACATCATTAGCTGCAAGAAGATGCTGGACATGTGCAAAGAATAACCCAAGAGAGGGGCCTTTGAAAGCGCCCGGGATACAGTATCAAGGGAATTGGCCCTTTGAAGTGTTAGTGACAGACTTTACAGAGATGCCAATGAGTGGAGGCTTTCGCTATTTACTGCTTTTTGTGGATTCTTACACGGGTTGGATTGAAGCTTTTCCTACACGCACGGAGAAGTCAGCTGAGGTAGTAAAGGGCCTCATGAAAGACATTATTCCTAGATTCGGCATGCCTTTGCAGATAGGCTCAGATAACGGGCCCGCGTATGTGCACCACGTGGTCCAGGGACTGTGCAAATTGTTAGGGATCACGTGGCGCCTTCATTGTGCATACCACCCGCAGTCATCTGCTAGGGCAGAAAGAGCAAATCGGACTTTGAAAAACTGTTTAGCAAAGATTTGCCAAGAGACTAAGTTAAACTGGAGGATGGCGTTACCTCTGGCCCTCCTACGTGTCAGATGTACTCCTCACAAGAAATCAGGCTTGTCGCCTTTTGAGCGTTTGTACGGCAGGCCTCCATTGAACTTAAAGCCTATGTGTGGACTGACTTCTGATAGTCACGTGTTAGGACACCAGCAAACCCTGCAAGATGTCCAAATGTTAGGGAAACAGCTAGAAAAGCTTAGCCAATATACTGCAGATTTGCGGCCTCCTCTCCCGTCTACTTCTCTTCACTCTTTTTCAGCTGGCGAATCCGTCTTGGTGAAAGAATGGCAAGTTCGCCCTTTGCTACCCAAATGGAGAGGTCCCTACACCGTGCTGCTGAGTACCCCAACGGCTGTGAAGGTGGAAGGCCTTCGTCCATGGATTCACTACACGAGAGTGAAGAGGGCGCCGGTCGCTTTGGAGTCTTCCGTGGATCCAAGCAACCCCCTCCGCCTGAGGATTACAAATACTTTGCAACGCCCTATTTAAGGGGCACACAGAAGGCCACAGAAGAGTCGTCGGATACCATCGCTCTCAATCCGGGGAATGGTGGTCCAACGCAAGAAAGATGGACAGAGCCAAAGGCACTCCTATTCCGGTGGTGGCTATGCATCTTAATGGGACAGAGTTACAGGTGTAAGCCCCCGGGGGGAGTAAGAACAGTGTTTGGGTTCGTGGCTCTGATATTGACATTGTACACTAATGGGACACACGGAGGGTGGGAACAAAATATGTTTCATAAACTGGTAACTAACATGTCACATGAACTAAATTTAAATTCATGCTGGATTTGCAGCCAAGGGCCTTCTAGCCATAAGTCAGGATGGCCGATAGTCCCGAGCGGAGTGTTAACGTTGAAAGGTTGGAATGGTACCGAAGGAAAGCCGGGACTGATAGAAAAGGAAGCAGAAAGGGTTTGGTTCATGGTGACTCATCGTTCTCCTGTGTTAAAGGCTGCGCTGTGTTTTAAATGGGAGAAGGAAGAGTGGCCGTATTATGCAGGAAGCCAAAGAGATGGCATGTATGAATTGTTTAAACAGGTTGAGTTGGGTTCCTACCCAGCCTGTGATTATACTATTACAGTATATAGCAGATACAGGGGACGTTGTGGTCTGAGGACGACAGGTGTTTGGACTTGGAGTTGGGAGAGTTCAAATTGCACCCACATTTTGTACAGGAACCATCATGAGAATGCTATAGTGAACTTGGTTCAGAACCTACCTGCTAGACGTTTAGGGTATCGTGCCACAGGACTTCCCGAAGGAATAGTTTGGATTTGTGGAAAGGTGGCGATGCCTGTACTTCCTGTAGTTTGGTCTGGAGTATGCACCCTAGGCACCTTACAACCTGGGGGCTTGAGAGTGCTCCCCATGGAGACTCAAGTGACAAATTTATACCTACATGTCCATAAACGCTCTTTTGCTGATGTGCAGCGTTATGGGTATGATTCTGACAGAACTTATTTAACTGAAGGCCAGAAGATTATAGCAATTGCAGGACCTTGGTTTGGGGTGGCTTGGAACATAAGACAGTTGCGTGTGTTATCACATGATTTGGAAGCTTTGGCCAATGACACCCATGAGGGCCTGTCAATTTTACAGGAAGAAATGGATTCTCTAGCAAGAATGGCGATGCAGCAAAAGTTGGCTTTAGACTACCTACTCTCAAAAGAAGGCGGTCTATGTGTGTGGTTAAACCAAACTTGCTGTCATTTTATAAATAAGAGTGGTGAAATTGAGTTAAATTTGGAAAGGATTCAGAGTGTTGCTAGAAAAGTACAGAAAACCTATTCAGCTCCGAGTGATTTTTGGAGCTCATTGTTAGACTGGTTACCGGATTTACATTGGTTACGTACGCTTGTGGTGATAATCACAGTAGTGATATGTTCAGTGTCAATAACTATGTGCTGCCTGCCCATTTTGCTCAAATGCCTTGCCAGGGCAGTGCAGAGTTCTAGAGATACGGCAAAGACTGTGCATGCTGTCCAGGTTGGAAAACCTGGGGTCCCACGGGACTGGAGAGTAAATTGGTCCTCTTAAGGTGTTCCAGACGTAAGTGTAGGAAACTCCTTGCGATGAGTTTCCCACAAAAAGAGAAATTCTGGAATAAAGCAGGTTTGGTACTTTTCCGAGCATAAAAAGTACAGTCAGAGAGTGATGCTACTTACGTGTTAACTCTGAAAAGTGGGTTTTGGTGCCAAGAAATCAGGCAGGCACTTGCAATGAAAGACTAACACTGTGATTTAATGCTTCTAATACACCCTGTGCCCAATTTCTGATAACATTAGGCTAGATGGGTGAAAGCAGTACAGTATGAGCTATGGAAAAGTTAATGCGAATGGAAACACCACTGCGCATGGCAAAGAGTCCGTCCTTCTCCGCTGCTGGCAGGGAGCCCGGAAATAATGTTTCAAGTCAGGAACAGAGAGACTCAGCATTGATAACTGCACTGTGTGAAAGAAATAACTTATAGATGGCTATTGTTCTCATTCTTAGGTATGACAAAGATGTGATGCTAATGAAAAATGCAGTGTTTATTGGATTAATGAAATGTCATGTAAGCAACTGTAATCACCAGCCAATTATGATTGTTTTATCCATGAAGAAGGGGTGGGCTTAACTGGAATGACTCCATTAGGGTATAAATGTCTCTGTATGAAAAGTGACGGGGTCTTTTGCCCCCATCTGCAGCTGTGTTCTGCTGGCAGAAGCCCACCAGCTGGTGAGAATAAATCCTTTTGATTTTCATCTATTTCACAGTTGCCGTGTCTTCTTCCTCACCCTTGAACCCGCACGAATAAGCAGCTTGGTAAAGTTAACTTGGTACTTGGAGTTCCATAACTCCCAGTTTTACCTGCTTCAAAATAGCATAGCAATCTCACAAAAAGCACAATGCAATGCAATTCATTCACAGTGTTCCAGATTCACATAATAACAATAGTAGTGCCCCTACAATGGTATAGGGCCAAGTACAATATTCCAGCCCGGGAGATGACTCACAGCATTGATATGTATTAGAACGCGGAAACGCGAAATCTCCTGTATCAACTTTGAGTCCTTATTGTGTTACTACAACACTGGGGAGGAGCGGTCAGAAGTTTTGAGCGCCCTGAGGAAGCGGAGTTTACGCGAAACGGCCATCTTGGTGTCGCCAGCTTACCTCCAGCCGTTGGCGCCTGCCCATCCAGCAGCCTGCCAGCTCTTCAACCCACCAAGGCTCCCTTTCTGACTCAGTCGTTAGCCCATGAGTTATTATACTCTTGACTATTGATAGGGGAACACAGATTCTATTGGAATATTGTACTTGGCCCTATACCATTGTAGGGGCACTACTATTGTTATTATGTGAATCTGGAACACTGTGAATGAATTGCATTGCATTGTGCTTTTTGTGAGATTGTTATGCTATTTAGCACTTGAATTTGTTCATATGATTATACCTGTGATTTTTACCTCAAACACGTGTCTACACCTTTATTCCCATAGATCTGCCCCTTTATGCCCTGTGGTTTAGCTTTGTGTATAGTGAGTTGTTACCAGTGATTGCTCTGTTTGTGTATTGAAGCATTGCTGAATAAAACCATTTCTGATCCTGCCTTCATCCTCGCATATTTCCAGTGGATCAATCAGAGCTCAGGCACACCGGGAGACCCGAGATTTCAGACAAGTAGGACCTTTGCATTAATCTTCCACAAATGAAACAAGTGATACTCAATCGTTACCAAAACAAGTATTTTACTATACAGAGTGAAAAATGCCAGATGTCCAAGCTGCGTCCAGAAAGGGAAGAGACACAAGGGATCCTATTGAAACATAATAATAATAATAATCTTTACATCTCTGGAAAACGCCAGGAAAGGGAGGGGCAAAAAGACTTACTACTAAATTCCAATAAATGGAGTTCTTAACTAAAACATAACTTGGGTCCTTCTTCATTCTTCTTGTTGTAGCTGGGCTTTCCAAATGAGAGGAAGAAGTCCCGGCTGATCCATGAGCGGAGCACAGCCATGAGGAATGGGTTCTTCATTCACACTCCAGCCTCCCAGTCAGCTTTTTACAAATATGTAAAGGGAACGCAGAGGAACTTCAGAAAGAGAGCAAAAACAATGAACAGTTCCAGATCTTTGGAGATAAAGCTCCTCTTGTGTCTTGGCTTGTGTGTGTCTTTGGACTTTGCTCTCCATCCTTAGGGAAAGAGCGCCAGTTGGGCTGTTTTTCCCACATAAAAGAAGGGGAGGAGGGTCTCTCCTGAGAAAAAGGCTGTTGGGTATTCCAGGATCAGGGCTGCTGAGTCTGCATCATAAAAGGCCACCCGACCTCCTTCGTAGTTCAGAGTCAGTCGGACTCTCTTGGGCCCTGCGCTCAGAGTCGGAGATGGGGGGTCAACTCTACGCCCGTACTTTCCCAATCGCCAGATCCAATCCTTAGGGTCACAGGGAAAGAGGCCTTTTCTCTGCACAGATTTTCTGGCAATTCCCACAGACCATCCTTCCTCACTCCCCACAAGGACTTCCCAAAAATGCCTGCCTTCTATGAATCCCTCCCGGCCCAGCACTAAAGCATAATGATTGAATCTCTCAGGGTTGTCAGGAAGATCTTGATTTTTCTCTCCACCTGTCACACGCCTGTGATTTTCAGAGAGGATGAGCTGAGGATGAGCTGTGTCTGGATCCAGAGTCACATGTGCTGTTGGTGGTAAAAGGAGATCAGGGGTAAACCGAGAAAGAAAGAAAGAAAGAAAGAAAGAAAGAAAGAAAGAAAGAAAGAGTAAACTGATGGAAGATCAGCTTCCATTTCTGATTCTAAAAAAATGACAGGGCAATATGACCTCACCCTCTCAAATCTAAATTGGTTTTACATTTTGCTACTCTCCTTCTTACGGGCAACGCTTGAGCATGGGCTGCTCAGACTATGGCTCTGGAGACCAGGGCTGGGTTCCCCCTCCATCATGGAAACCCACTGGGTAAACTTGCGCCCATCGCACACTCTCAGCCCCAGAAAGCCCTATGATGGGACCGTCTCGGTTTGCTAGAAGTCAGAAAGAATTTAAAGGCAGACCAATCATCTGGTTTATGCCAATATCAAATTCCCACATATGGCACATTGGGGAAGGAGACTTATTCTTTATCTAGGGATGCATCATCTGTGCCACAGAAATAAGCTTGAAACAAAGAGCCATACAAAGTCAGTATTCAAGTTATTTTGACACTCTTTTTGGAGATCTAAACTGAATCCAAACACATGCCATTTGTTCAGAGCTTTAAAAATCGATTCAGACAGGCGAACCGCGCTCCACTCTCTCGGCCTCAAAGCAACCCTCTGTGGAAAACAATCTGTTTGTTTGTTTACCTTTTTGCTGGTGAAGCCCAGATTCCAGGGAGGCTGGAGAGAGAGAAAAGAGAGTGAGGCTCCGCACAACATGGTGACTCTCTGAAACCCAGGAGGAACCAACACAGGAGGGCTGGGATCCTGCACCCAAGAGAAGTCGTGTGACTTCGGCCGCAGAGAGTTACGTCTCATTGATCAAAATGTTCTCTCTGGGAGTCTCCAAGTCCCCTCCAGAGTGACTCAATGGTAATGTCATCAAGGGGGACTAGAGATCCCTACAGAGAACACTTCTCAAATAATCTCTTGTCCTCCAAGTGCAACTTCCTTCAGATGGTCAACTTCTCACTGGGCAACCTGGGTCCCCTGTACACTGCCGTATATAAAATCCTGATTATCTGTTTCAAATTGGATTATATGGAAGTGTGGACTCATATATTCCAGCTTAGAGCAGATAGTGTGGATTATTTTGGGCCTTAAGATCAGACAGGGAATCCAATCCCACCTCATCACAAGCAAGGTTGGTGGGGACGAGGGAGAGGGCCTTCTCGGTAGTGGCCCCTGACTCTGGCATGCCCTGTCCAAGGACATTAGGCAAACACCCCATGTCTGTTACTTTTCTGGCGGTCCAGTGTTCACAGTCCCCTTTGAATCAAGATCACGAAACACTACGGATTGCTGATAAAGAAATGTGTAACGTGTACTCCACCAGTTCTCACATTTGCAGGTTACATGAACCAGAGTAAGGCCTATCAGGGCCCTCTCCATTTTCATTTCATTTTGATTCACATCTCAAATGTGATTCCACACTTGAAGTAAAATGGAAAATTGAAAATGGCCCTGTTCCATGATCCGGGCGGACTCCAAAATGGGGCCTAGACAGAGAAGGATAGTCCATTTTATGGGCAGGGGGAGGCTGGGGAAGTTGAAGGAGGAAAACTGTTTTCCCTATTTTCTCTGGTTATTCCCGCCACCCCCCCCCCCATTTTGGCAACAGTGACAACGGTGGGGGAAATACCCGGAAAACGGGGAATTCGTTCAACCCTCAAACCGATTTTAGTCCCCTTCGGGGGTGATAAAACAATTATGGGTTGCTTACCTGTAACCGTAGTTCTCTGAGTAGTCACCTGTGGATTCACACATCTTGTATATCTCTGCGCCAAGCAGAACAGTTCGGAACCTTCTTTAAAATTTAAATACATCATTATGCTAGCCCCACCCCTCCTCGCCCTCGAGTATATATATAGCCCTCTAGTGGGGCTAGCCCTCAGTTCTCTTCCGCCGCAAAAACAGCCAGAAGGCGGGGCATGACACTCGAGGGGAAGGAAGGGCGGGGCTGTGTGAATCCACAGGTGACTACTCAGAGAACTACGGTTACAGGTAAGCAACCCATAATTCTCTTTCGTAGTCACTGTGGATTCACACATCTTGTAGAATAGCGAGCTAACATTACCTTGGAAGGTGGGCGTCATGCCAACGCCGAAGACAAAACCGCTCTCCCAAAACGGGCACCTCGCCTGGACACGACATCCAATTTGTAGTGCTTAACGAACATCGACGGGCTGGACCAGATCGCAGCCCGGCATACGGAGTCCAAAGATATCCCTCGCAGAAAAGCAGCCAATGCGGACATCGATCTTGTGGAATGCGCCCTTAATTGTTCAGGCAAAAGCCGACCTTGCAACTGGTAGGCCAGCTTAATGACAGAGACGACCCATGATGCCAGTCTTTGAGGGGACACTGGTGACCCTAGCTCGTCCCTGCGGTACTTAACAAATAAACGAGGGGAAGTTCTAGTAGATAAGGTCCTGTCTAGATAAAATGCCAACGCTCTCCTGGCGTCAAGGAGGTGGAGGTTCCTCTCAACTGGAGAAGAGGGGTTTCTAAAAAAACGCCGGGAGAACTATTTCTTGGGACATATGGAACCGACTAGCTGACTTAGGAAGAAAAGCAAGGTCTGTCCTAAGAACCGCTTTGTCCTCGTGAAGTCGTAGGTAGGGGGGATCTGATCTAAGGGCACAAATTTCACTAGCCCTCCTAGCAGACGTTATGGCCACTAGGAAAGCAGTTTTCCACGTCAGGTGTGAGATGTGGGCCGAAGACATAGGCTCATAAGGTGGCTTCATGAGTGATGACAGTACTACATCCAAACTCCAAGCCGGAGTCACTGGGGCAACAGAGGGTCTTCTATTCTGAACGCCCCTCAAAAAAATCTTTACCATAGGGTCCGTAAAGCAAGAGGGGTAACCCGCCTTCCTCTTGTACCATGAAAGTGCCGCTAGGTAACACTTTAGAGAGGAGGCCGAAAGTCCCTCTGTAAATAATAGTTGGAGAAAATCAAGAATGACAGGAATACTAGCTGATAGAGGTTCTATACCCTTAGTGGCGGCAAAACTGGCAAATTTCCCCCATTTGTAAATATAGGATCTTTTAGTAGAACCCCTATGGGCGGCATCAATAATATTCAGCACTGGTGATGATAAGTCAGAGAAACTGGTTAGGCGGAGGGGAGGATCCTCCATGCAGTAAGCTTGAGTTTGTGTACCTCTGGAAAGAGGACCCTCCCCTCTTGTGTGCTGATGAGGTCTATCCTGTTGCGCAACGGAACAAAAGTCCTGTTGGACATCCTGAGAAGTGTCGCGAACCAGGGTTGTCGCGGCCACCAAGGGGTCACTAGTATGCATGACAGGTCGTCCGCCATTATTTTCGCCACCACCCGAAGAAGTAGCGGGAACGGGGGGAAGGCATAGGCGCTGAGGCCCGCCCAGGAGTGAAGGAACGCGTCCCCCAACGACACCGCTGACTGCGGCTCGTAGCGGGAACAGTAGAGGGCACACTTCCTGTTCTCCTTGGACGCAAAAAGGTCCACCTTGGGGGTGCCCCAAGCTAGAAAGAGTCTGCGGGTCTCGTCCGGGTGGAGAGCCCACTCGTGGTACGCCATAGGGCTCCTGCTGAGGACATCTGCCAGTGTGTTCTCTTCTCCTGGCACATGAACAGCCAGAAGTTGAGTGTTCCGTGCAATGCACCAATTCCAGATACTGATGGTCAGGTTCAACAGGGAAGTAGAGTGGGTCCCTCCCTGCTTGTTCAAGTAATACATTACGGTCGTGTTGTCCGTAAGTATGCGAACAAGATTTCCCGTGGCTAGTCCCACGAAGGATTTCAGAGCCCTGTCTACAGCCATGAGCTCCAATACGTTGATGTGGAGTGTAGATTCTTGCGGGGTCCACCTGCCCTGTGCGGTGAGGGTCCCCGTGTGAGCGCCCCACCTGTGAGAAACTACCAACTGGTCAGCGAGAAAAACAGCTCCCCGCTGGGGTGAAGTGGGCCCCAACACAACCGGAGGGGGCAGGGGTGCGTCAAACGCGCTTCTTGGAGGCCACGGGAGTCCTAGCCTTGTTTTGGTAGGGCTGGTACCTGGGCTTTGAGTTGAACGGGGGGAAAGAATTCCTACGATTCTGACGCCCCCTTCTACTCCTGGAGTGGCGCCTGCTTCTTCTGGGAGAGGGAGAGGAGCCAGAAGAGCATGAAGAGGAGGAGCGGTAGCGGCGGCTTCGGCGGCTGCTGCAGCGCGACGGGGATCGCGCTCTCCTGCTTCTGCGGTCCCCACGGTCCCGCGTCCCCAGAGGACGTGCTGGGCTCGCGCTCGGTCCCGGGGCCTGTCGCATCGCTCCCGGGGCCATCTCCAGCGGTACAGGCCCCGGTGTGGAAAGGAGCGGCATTGGAGGCGTGGCCGCGATTCCACTTCCCTGCGCCGAGGCTTGAGCCGAGAACGGCAAAGCCGGCTGCTGCTGCTGCTCAGGCTGCACTTGCAGCGGAGAAGCCACCAGAGGGGGCTGTTCGTTGCTTGGAGCAGCCCCCTGCTGAGGAGGATCAGGCAGCGGAGCGCATAATGGCGGAGCTGTCAGCGTTCCCGCCAAAACTGGTGGCGTTGCAGCCTGCTGAAGGGAAGAAGAAGAAGCTCCAGGGACGCCATCTTGGGGATTCTGAGGCGAAAACGACTGCCGTCCACCATCTTGTTTTTTTGTCAGCCCAGTTTTCTTGGCCCCTGAGGTAAGTTTGCCCTTGGGCTTTTTAACCACCTTCTTAACGGTCCCCTTAGGGGGGATAGTGGGGGGGGGACCCCGCAGCTGCAGCAGAAGTGGAGGGCTCGGAGAGAGAAGGAGGAAACATAGAATTCTCATAGAGAAAAGCCCTCAGTCTTGCCAGCCTGTTCTTCTTAGTCTGCGGGGTAAAAACCGCGCAAATTGCACAAGGGTGGGCAAGATGACCCTCGCCCAGGCAGGTCAGGCAGAGAGAGTGTCCATCTGACTCCGGGATGGTGCCATGGCACTCTAGGCACTTTTTAAAAGATGCTGCTGCCATTACTAACAACAGGGGCTTGTAACGAAATAGAAGATACCTTAGCCAGTCAGAGGTCAAAAGTGTCAGAATATTAGAATTGTCAAAGTCAGTCCAAGTCAAAATCCAGTCCAGATCAAAATCCAACAGAGTAACGAACGTAGCTCGCACAGAAGGTTCTCCTACTGTCGCCTGCGGCGGAATTAGAGAACTGAGGGCTAGCCCCACTAGAGGGCTATATATATACTCGAGGGCGAGGAGGGGTGGGGCTAGCATAATGATGTATTTAAATTTTAAAGAAGGTTCCGAACTGTTCTGCTTGGCGCAGAGATATACAAGATGTGTGAATCCACAGTGACTACGAAAGAGAAGCTATAAAATAATAAATAAAATCATCATCATCATCTTTCCCCATAAACTGGACCATCCTTCTCTGTCTAGCGCTCCCTTGTGGCCTTTGCCTGGTTAACGGAACAATACTGAAAAAATAATACAGCAAATAATACAATTTGGTTTGATTGGCATTCCAATCTGCTGTTTTGTGGCCCATAACTTTCCAAATGCTTTGGAAGTTTTCCCTCCTTTGAGACCAATGTTATATCTCATGAAAATCCTTGCAGACCTTCTCCCTTACCTCTAAACTGCTTCATGAGACCCTCCAGAAAGGGATTGATGTCACAGAAGTCCCAGATCTTCCACTTCAGGGCAGGAGGAAAGGCTGCAGAAGTCTCAAATTCCTGCTTATTCTCATACCTGGAGGAGAAAAAAACAATATCAGAGGATGCATGCCTACTATATAATGAATGCAGGGTGATCCCACTTTAACTCCCTCATGGCTCAGTGCTATGCAATCATTTACAGGGCCTTCTCTGCCAAAGAGTGCTGGTGCCCAGATCCCACAGCATTGAGCCATGGCAGTTCAAGACAATTTCAAACTGTAAACTTTACATTTACTTTCTGTTGGCACTGCAATTGGATCATTGCATTGTGTATTTTAAGATATGTGATTTGTGATGGTGTGTTGTCATGTACACATTTTATGGAATGTATTCATGGTGATGTGCTCTGGCTGGATTGTGTCCTGCCTCGAGTCGTGAGGAGAGGTGGATAACAAATTAAAGTCGCTGTTTTTATCAAACTGCATTAATTCTAGAGTCTAGATGCGCCAAAGAATCATAGAGTTGAAGGGATCTCGTTGGCCATCCAGTCCAATTCTACCTGTAAACACCAGCCAAACACAGACTCCTGCAATGTGCTGCTGCTTTTGAGAGTCACATATTTCATGTGGAAATCTGAGCTTTAGTGGGAGGAGGAGAGGAAAGAAACTTACCTCTGTAACGCGCTTCTCATATCCTGTAAAGGAAGGGAAGAAATAACTCAGCAGAGGCATTTGTATAGAGACCACTCTCATATATCTGAAACAAAAGTGTATCCAACCAATAAAATCATTGAGGACAACCCAGGAGGGTGAAGCAGATCTCCCTCCACAAATGAAAGAGGAGACAGGAAGACCTATGTAACCACTGGTACTATTTTGCAAACAGCATTTTGGCTGAGCCACCAAATGCAAGGCCCAGTATATGAGGAATCTGGATCTGTTTAGTCCAACCAGGATGCAATACAAGAATGCGCAATCAGAGCACTCCCACCAGATGGTCAGGGCTTGTGATTTGAAGGACCGACGAAGGCAATCCATTTGTAAAACTAAAAATCTATTTTAATCCTTAAGGGCAAACAGGTAAATAAATATGCTAATGTGCATATATCTTCCAGCCGACAGGATCACAAAGATGTATTAGGATCCTCCCGTTTCAGTCATGGCTGACCTTTATCAAGGCTGTAGTTGCAATCAAAAGCATGTGGCAAATTATAGGCTGTCATCCAATGTTCAATTATTCAAGATTCCATCCAAATATATATCACTGTGAATTAAAAATACACGAGTAATGCACAAGCTCCGTATACAGCACTATAATTACAATGCTGTATAGGGATAAAGGTCGGCCATGACCGAAATGGGAGGATCCTAATACATCTTTGTGATCCCGTCGGCTGGAAGATATATGCACATTAGCATATTTATTTACCTGTGCATGAGGCTTGTTTATTCTTGGGAACAATGAAGAGATACTAACCAGCCATTGAGGCTATATACGGACTACAGATTGCCCTTAAGGATTACCGCGATCATCCTCTTTCCGGACACGTGGTTTGCCCAAGAGAGCGCCCGCTACTCCCGCGAGACTCTGTGCATCACTGGAGACGCTTCTGGACTGTGGCGCATGGCTTTTTGGGACTTCCAATGCACTTAACGTAATTAAGCGTGCAATGGACTGGCTATTGATACATATATTTTGAGGAAATTGTGGTTATTTGTAAATTGACATCGTATGTCTTTCAGTGTGTTTATACGATCCGTACAGCCTACCAAGCTGTGGAGGCACAACTCACGTGTCCTGATACATAATACAGAAATATTTTTGCAATTGTTCTTTCTGATTTATATGACATTATAGACGCATGTCTCTTGTTTTGTTTTGTTTTTGCTGTTAAGCAGCACTTCCCTTTGTTTACCATGACAATATGGGCCTTACCTGGAGGAGTTCACTTGCCGGCTGCTGACGCTTCTCCTCCGTCTCTTGGATGAGTTTTGAGAGAGCGGAGAGTTCTTCGGAGAGTCTGGCCAGATGTTCCTCCCCTTTGGCTGAAATCTCCTTCTCCACCTCTTCCATTTTTGCCAGCAGATTCCTCTCCTGTTCTTCTAGGAACTGGTGCATGAGCCTGAACGCAGCCACAGTCATCTTCTTCTCTCTCTGGGTTTTCTCCTAGCATAAAGGAAAAGAGAAACAGGAGTGAGAGGCAATCAGAGGGTCTTTGGAAGGAATTTGCCCCATTCTTTTGGAGTGGGGCTTACATCTCTTCACAAAGGAAATGTCCATTCAATATCCAATGGTGAAAGTGCCTTGTGAACACCTGCAAGGCCACTGGAATGGGTTTGGGTCAATATTTTCTGTAGGCCATCAGGTATGCTATAATGGAAGGTACATTAAGAAGTCAGACTTGGCCATGGTGGTCCATGCTCTCCTCACATCTAGGTTAGATTACTGCAACACGCTCTACATGGGGCTGCCTTTGAAGACTCCTTGGAAGCTTCATATAGACCAGCGAGAGGCAGCTAGATTAATAACTGGAGTGGCGTACAGGGAGCACACAACTCCCATGTTACGGCAGCTCCACTGGCTCCCATTTTGCTACTGAGGACAATTCAAAGTGCTGGCTTTGGCCTGTAAAGCTCTAAACGGCCCCGGCCCAATTTACCTATACAAACACATCTTCCCCTATGATCTCTTGGGGAGGCCCTGCTCTCGTCACAGGCGCGTTTGGCGGGGACAGGAGACAGGGCCTTCTCAGTGATTGCCCCTCGGCTATGGGACTCCCTTCCTAATGAGATCAGGTCAGCCCCCTCCCACTTGTCCTTCAGAAGGATGATAAAAACGTGGCTGTAGGACCAAGCCTTTGGGACTGTGTAATGAGGTGGCGATAGGAACTCTTAGTATGCCAACCAAATTCGATATGGTTGTTGAGACAGTTTTATCTAGAGAACTGTAATGTCAAGATAAGTGATTTTAACGTTTTTGTAAGTGTATGGTCTAGTACAGGGGTGCTCATTATGGTGATCGGGAGCACCTAGGTGATCTTCGGCCCACTTCCAGGTGATCTTTGAGCCTCACCAGCCGGATGGCATGCTCCTGCCATGCGCACGCACGTGCGCTCCCCCCGCCGCCTTTGCAGGGCTTCTTTTGCCAAAATGAGGCTTTAGTGGGCGGGCCCTGGCGCTCGTCTTGCCACGCACGGTGTGGTGACATGACCACCCATTGGTTGCTGCTGGGGGGGCAGGGGTAGGAGCAAGGCGAAGGCATGCGCACGGATAGGATGTGAGGCTGTGGGAGGGATGGAGGGAATGTGTGTGTGTGTGAGAGAGAGAGAGCCAAGGAGAGAAGAAAGAAATCCGGAGAACTTTTTCAGATTCTTTTGGCAGGCAGGTGGGCACTGGAAGGAGAGAGGGAGAAGGAGAGAGAAAGAGGTGAAGGAGGCCGGGCAAAGTGGGGCAAAGCCAAGCAAGCCCCGCCGCAAACCCTGCTGCTGCCCTCGGGACTCCCATTCCAAGCCGAGACCTGGGCAAGCGAGCTGTGTTGGGCTGCTTTCTTTCCTTGGTTGGGGGCGAGGAGGGAGGGCTCCGCCGTGTTCCTAGGGCTGAACCCGAGGAGCAGGGGGCTTCGTGGATGGAGACTCCACTTGCTGCTGCTGCTTGTGCCCTTGCCGCCTTTCTCCGCCTCGCCCTCCCTCGCCCTCGAAGGAGAAAGGCGGCGAGGGCCCACAGGGGGGAGAGAGAGAGTGGGAGGGGTCCTCCTTCCTGCCAGCCATCCACTTGGGCGTCTTTTCTGAGTGACACCCTCGAAAGGAAGGAAGGAAGGGCGCCCCCTCCCCCCGGCTGCATGTGTCACTTTGGGGAAGCACCTCTTCCACTCTTCCTTCTCCTGCCCAGGTAAGGAAGCCTCGAGGGAGGGGAGAGGCTGCCGTGGGGAGGCTCCAGCCTCACGTGGGTCCCTCTCTCAGTTGAGTTTCCCAGCCTAGGCAGCAGCTAGGCGGCCCCTCTTCCCAGCCCTGTGCCTTCCGAGCCGCCGCCGAAGCCATATCTGGCCGGAGCGCTGGCAGGTGCGACTATAAATACCTTCCTGCTGCGTGCGTGGGAGGGGCCTGCTGTGCACGCAAGAAGGATGGGATGGGGGCTTCCTGCTTTGCGAAAGCATGCAGCAGTAAGGAGGAAGGCAACGAGAGTGCGTGCGCAGGCAAGGAGGATCCCCTTCCCGGGTCCGCGCAGCGACGAGTTCGTGGGCAGGCAAGAAGCCCCGTGCAGACAGAAGGCTGCAGTAGCAGCGTGTGCGCGTGTGTGCATGCGCACGCTCACATACACAACAGGTGATCTTTTCAACTTGATTGTTCATATAGTAGCTCGCATGATGAAAAAGTGTGGGCACCCCTGCCCCTGGTCTAGTATGTTTCGACATTGAATGTTTGCCATTTATATGTTGTGATCCGCCCTGAGTCCCCTTTGGGGTGAGAAGGGTGGCATATAAATGCTTTAAATAAATAAATAATAAATAAATAAATAATAAATAATATATTTGACAAAAGGAATTCAGTTTATTCAGACTCACATTTAGGGCTATAATACATACTCGTTTTCCAATGCCACTTACGAGCAGATCTCGGCTCTTCCGTGCTGTGTCTTCTATGTAGGCCAGAATTTTCTCTCTCTCCTCCTTCAGAGGCTCCAGAAACTTCCAAATCTGCTCCCAAGGAGGAAAAAAAAGTCCTTGGTCACTGCTTTCCTTCAAGGTTTAGAATGGTTTCTAAGATCATGCCGTCAACCATACTGATAGGGAACATCAAAAGCCTCCTTTCTGGCAGCTAATCTAGCCTGCAGCAGGGAGTTCCACAGTTCCTGAATGCCCCATTGGGCCAGCATGGCTGGGGAGTGTGGCCGCAGCAGCAGCCTCCGCAAAAGATCTCTCTCTGCCTCGCCTTTCTTTCCCCTTCCTAGCATTGTAACAAATCCCCCAATAAAGATTCAATTAACTGTAACTTTCACACTCTCCATAGTGATACATTGTGTCCTTTACTGTCTCCTCTGACTACAAACCAAAAAACCTAACCTTTTCCAGTGCGGGCCTGCCCGGGATGCTTTGTAGCGTCTCAGGGAGGCCAGGGGTGTGTTCTTTTAAACCACGGATACGAGCCCCCCCCACCTCCTCGGTTTCGGTATCCGCAAGTTAACAGATCTACTCAATTTTGGTGTCATATTTTTCCTTGGCTAATTCTAAGCCTTTCTGCTATCTCGGATTTCTCCCTTGGAACTCTCCACCCCTGGAATAAACCTGTTTGTTTAAAGTAATATTTTTGAAGGAAAACAGCTGATCTGTCGAAAACGCCGGTTCCTGGTCTCTCATCGCCCCTGCTTCTCATCGTTCCCGCGGCTGTTCCTGGGCATCGTGAGGCCTGAGTCCGTGGGCTCGCTATCCCTAGGAGCTGCATGAAGACAGGCCAGAGACGACCAGCCCAGGAGAGCTTGGGATCTGTAGTTTCCCTTCTACCTCCTACGATGAGACTTCTCCTCAGCGCCTGGTTTAAATGGATCTTTCTCTCAACTTCACAAGGACTCTCTAAAGACTCAGCTACAGCAACTTTTCCCTGGTTCTATGACTCCAGCTTATGGAGTATCATAAGCATTTCCCCAAACCCTTATGGACTGTCATGGACTCTTTTCATGAACTTTCCCCCAAACACGTGGACTTATCTAAAGGATCCCTCCTGTCTGGAAAGGTTTCCTAGACTTTTCCAGCTCTCATCTTCACCCCAAGAGTCATCAAAGACCCCTTTTTCCTTTAGGGAAGACTACATGAACTCTCCCCTGCCACTGATAAATTTGCTAAGGACTTTTCTTTTCCCTTTTAAGGCTTTAGGGACTCTTACTTGTGAATCTAATAAACTGAATATCTCTTTGGTGGGTAGGCAGGGGTGATCAGGATGGTATATTTTCCCATAAACCTCGATGTATTTTCCCCAATGTTTTCCCATGTACAGTATGTAATATGAAAATATTATGCCATGTGTATTGGACCACCAGCCTGGGCGAGGCTTGCCAGCTGCATTCTTAGAAAGCCACACCTGAATGGGCCATCAGCGACCCTTTTGCATGACTGTAAACAGGAGCCCACTCTTTGGAAAGAGTTCTTTCCTCTCTTTCCTTTGTCCTATAGATGGGGTCCTCTGAGATTCGACCTCGCCCCTCATCTCTAGGCACAGGGCATATTATATCTATTCATCA
>JARBWK010000001.1:200663944-200678010 GCA_030556195.1 Anolis apletophallus | reverse complement strand
ACAAAGTAACCTATTAAAACCAACCCCCCGTAAACCACAATGTTTAAAGGGGCAGTGTCAAAGGAATACCAAGACATAGCATATATAGATAAAAACCACTATATTGTATGGCAGTATATGCTCAATAGCAGAACAATATTACAAACAGTACAATGTAATGCAAATAATCAATCATGTGATTAATACACAGTATGAGCATAAATCACAAGCCCATATACATGGTTGGGCGAAGGAATATTCCACTTGGCACTGAGTATCCCTTAGTGAAGTCCTGGGTATGATGACCCATGGACCTGCGACTGAGTCAATAGGGGAACCTTGGTAGGTGGCAGAGCTGGTGGCTGCTATGGTGGGCAGGCGCCAACAGCTGGAGGTAAGCTGACGCGACGCCAAGATGGCCGTTTCGCTCAACCGCTTCCTCAGGGCGCCTGATCACTTCTTGACCGCTCCTCCCCAGTATTGTAGTGTAGACCAATTTAGACTCAAAGTCGAAACGAGAGATTTCGCGTTTCCGCGTTTCAATACAGATCGCTCTTGTGAGTTATCTCCCGGGCTGCAATCAGCCCCCTTCTGAGAATCGCCCCATCCGCTGGGATTGACCTTCTTTGGTCCCAGGTTCCGACTGGCTCCATCATGATCGACTTCCTGGGCAGCCCTGCCTTAGTGGGTTGTCTGGGTAGGAACTGGACAGGGGCAATGTGTCCCCGCTGGTTCTCCTGGACTTTTCAGTGATCTTCAGTGATACCATAGACTACGGTATTCTTCTGGGGGACTTTTGCGGTATGGGGCTTGGTACTGTTGTAGAATGGCTCCAGTACTTCCTGGAGGGTCGGTCCCAGAAGGTGTTGTTGGGGGATACCTGCTCGGCCCCGCAGCCGTTGTTCTGTGGCGTCTCCAGGGCTTGATACTATCCCTCCGGTTGTGTAACTTCTACATCCAGTGTACCTCAACCTGGGGTCGGGACCCCTGGGGGTGCGAGAGCGTCAGAGGGTAGCCAAAAACCACCAGAAAACACAGTAATTTCTGGGTCATGTGAGTTCTGTGTGGAAGTTTGGCCCAATTCTATCATTGGTGGGGTTCAGAGTGCTCTTTGATTGCAGGCGGGCTATAAATTCCAGGGGCTCCAGCAACTCCCAAATGTTAGGGTCCTATTTCCCCCAAAGCTCACCAGTGTCAACATTTGGGCTTATTGAGAATCCGTGCCAAGTTTGGTCCAGATCTATTATTGTTTGGGTCCACAGTACTCTCTGATGTAGGTGAACTACAACTCCAAAACTCAAGGTCAATGCCCCAGCAAACCCTTCCCAGTATTTTCTGTTGGCCATGGGAGTTCTGTGTTCCAAGTTTGGTTCAATTCCATCATTGGTGGAGTTCAAAGGGCTCTTTGATTTGTAGGTGCACTATAAATCCTGAGCAACTACAACTCCCATATTACCAAATCAATCCAAAATTACAGTTATGAAGTAGCAATGAAAACTATATTATGGTTGGGGGTCACACCACATGAGGAACTGGATTAAGGGGGTCGCGGCATAAGGCGAAGGTTGAGAAACACTGATCTACATGAAGCCGCTGGGCGATATCATCTGAGTTTTGGAGTTTGTTGTCATTTGTACGCAGATGACATTTAACTCTATCACTTCTTTCCACCTGCTACTAAGGAGGCTGTTCAGGTCCTGAACCGGTGCATCACCTCGCTTACCTGTCCAAACGCATCTCCCCCTATGAACCATCTCAGAGATTAAGATCTTCTGGGGAGGTCCTGTTCTCGGTTCCACGTCCTTTGCAGGCACGACTGGTGGGAACGAGACACTCCATCGTATTTGTAACATAATAGGAGTTAAAGCAGTGTTTCTCAACCTTCCTTATGCCGCGACCCCCTTAAACCAGTTCCTCATGTGGTGGTGACCCCCCAACCATAATATAGTTTTCATTGCTACTTCATAACTGTAATTTTGGATTGATTTGGTAATATGGGAGTTGTAGTTGCTGGGATTTATAGTGCACCTACAAATCAAAGAGCCCTTTGAACTCCACCAATGATGGAATTGAACCAAACTTGGAACACAGAACTCCCATGGCCAACAGAAAATACTGGAAGGGTTTGCTGGGGGGCATTGACCTTGAGTTTTGGAGTTGTAGTTCACTACATCCAGAGAGCACTGTGGGACCCAAACAATAATAGATCTGGACCAAACTTGCACGGATTCTCAATAATCCCAAATGTGAACACTGGTGGAGCTTGGGGGAAATAGACCCTAACATTTGGGAGTTGTAGTTGCTGGAATTTATAGTTCGCCTACAATCAAAGAGCACTCTGAACCCCACCAATGATAGAATTGGGCCAAACTTCCCACACAGAACTCACATGACCAACAGAAATTACTGTGTTTTCTGGTGGTTTTTGGCGACCCCTCTGACACTCCCTCGCGACCCCCCCAGGGGTCCCGACCCCCAGGTTGAGAAGCACTGGGTTAAAGCTTGCTTCTTTTGCATTGTAAGAGCAGTGAGGTCTGTCTAGTTATCCATAATGGGAATATTTTGCTGCTGTTTTGTGCCTCCAGGTCATTTCAGATTTATGGCCGTTCTTCAGATGACCCTCTTATGGGGTTCTATACTTCTTAAATGAAGGAAGAAAAATATCACACGATTGCTTTGCTGCACACAATGTGCTCCATGTTGTTTTGTTCTATTCCTGGTCTTTAGGTGAGCACAGGAAGGATCAGCAAGATCAGGAGGAGTGTGTTGAGGGGCCAAGCGAGATTAAGATGGAGACAGAAGAGAACCAGCAGACGGAGGAACCGAGGAAAAGACAGCGACTCACTGGGGGGATAAGTGAGTAGGACATCCATCCATCCATCCATCCCCAGAATAAAAGTGAAAATCTGTATTTGTGTATGTGACTGGGGTATCTACTTATGCACTAGAAGAGCTATTCAGGTATGCAAATAAGCACAATAGACAAAAGCATATTAAATCACAATCTATTAATAATCAAAGTATCAATACATCAATTTATCAAATACCACAATGGGATACATATGGGGTGGGAATACAAGTGGGTAGACCACTGTGGGAATGTCGCAATACAAACAGTGCTCTTTCAATCATTCAAATGCATCATAGCAATATTATCAAAAGTATAAAGAAGCCATAAACACAGGAAGAAAAAATATATATCCTTCCTGGTAGTGGAAACAGTTCCAAGAGTATTACATAAATACCATAATAGGTGCCAATGGACTGTAGTAGTGGGAGGATCCCAGGATGTTTGGTGTCAAGCGGGGAGGCAAGTCTGCGACAGGCGATGCTAAGTAAACCCAATGTTCTAGGGAGCATGCGCGGACATGCGCAATGGTATGCCGCGGGTGTAGTTGGGCGTCGTAGTCCTGTCGGGGACGCTCAGAAGGCCGAACTAAGTTGTGCGCATGCGCGGGGAAGCGCTCAGTGGCGGCCCGCAGGGGTTGATGGTACAGGTAGTTCGGGGAGATGTTAAGGGCGTCCGTGAAGTAAAGGGTGAGATGGCAAATGCCAGGAATGAAGAATGGGGGTCCACTGTTCACAGGGTGGGTGAAAGCAGTGGACAGAGGGTTGCCTGACGGCGGGAGCTCTCTCCAAAGCCGGCAGAGGGCCGTTTCGTCATATAGACTTCTTCAGAGGCTTAAATGTAGGCGTCCTCAGTAGTTATAAATCATCAAGAGTTGTCCAAGTAGCACGGAGAACGGACCATTCCATCAACGGGTAATTGTGATTTAATATACTTTTGTCTATTGTGCTTATTTGCATACCTGAATAGCTCTTCTAGTACATACACTACGGTGTTGCCCCCTGTTTTTTCTTATCTACTTAGGCAGACAGGCCCCTGCCTCCACTTCCATCACTCAGGAGGCACCCATAGCCCTCCCTCCAATGACATTGCAGGTTATAGTGAGCACCACATCCCAGTGTTCCTTTCTCTCTCCATTGGTGTGGAATTTGCATGACCCCGCCCACTTCCTCTCCCTTAACCCTTTCCTACTCTTTCCTATGGGACACAGCAAACAGAGGACTTGCACCCAGCCAATGACGGATCTGGGCCAAACTTGGCGCACAGACCCAACATGGCTAATTGTGAATGCTGGCATGGGTTTGAGGGCGATTGCCCTAGGAATCTGGGACTTGTAGTTCACCCTTATCCAGAGAGCATTGAATCCAGCCGACAGTGGATCTGGACCAAACTTGGCACACAGACCCAACATGGCCGGCTGTGAATACTGACAGGGTTAGGAGGTGATTGCCCTTGGAATCTGGGAGTTGTAGTTCACCCGTACCCAGCCGACATCTGGACCAAATTTGCCGCACAGATCCCACATGGCCGACTGTGAATACTGCCGGGGTTTGGGGAGGATTGACTCACGATTTTGGGAGTGGCAGTTCACCTACAGTACATCTTTATGCATTTTCTAATTGGAGCATTCATTAAAAAAAACAAAAGCAAGGCCTGGCTCTTTTCTAATAAATAGCGTCACCTCACACCGGGACTGTGGCGCAGCTGGCTGGGTGTCAGCTGCATTAATGATCACTACTGACCGAAAGGTCATGAGTTGGAAGCCAGCCCGGGTTGGAGTGAGCTACCGGCCAATTGTGTAGCTTGTTGTCGACCTTTGCAACCTGAAAGACAGTTGCATCTGTCAAGTAGGAAATTTAGGTACTACCTATATGTGGGGAGGCTAATTTAACAAAATTTATGAGGCCATAAAAAATCTCCAGCAAAGCATGCGGGAAATGCGGAAAGTACTTAATCAGTGTCGCAGATGGATGTTGAAGCGACAGCTACCCTGGTGGCCAGAAGTTGGAATGTTAAATAGCCTCTAACTGTCTGTCTATTTTTGTTGTGTGTCTATGACATTGAATGTTTGCCATGTATATATATACATTGTGATCCACCCTGAGTCCCCTGTGGGCTGAGAAGGGCGGAATAGAAATACTGTAAATAAATAAAAAAACCTCTGAAGATGCTTGCCATAAATGCAGGCGAAAAATGCCTCGAGAACATGGCCATATAACCCAAAAAAACCTATAAACAACCCAGGGTTACAAATTTCCTAACTAATAATACATATCATCCCAAAACAAATAATGCCTTTTTCTAATAACCTGGGCATTGCCGGGTCTCCAAGCTAGTAAAGAATAAATGCAGGGATACCTTAGTTCAGGGCTGTCCAACTTCTACCGGACCAGGGGCCTGAATTCCGGTCACTGATGACCTGGGGGGCCGAAGGGTCTGCCCCCGCCCCCAGCTCCGCCCCCACCTCGGCTCCACCCCCACCTTACCCCTGGCTCCACCCCCGCCCCTCCCCCGGCTCCAATTTACTTACAATTCCTAGTTGCATTATTAATGATAAAATAAATAAATAAAATAATGGAACTGAAGATTATAACACAATTTTAATGGGAACACTGAGCCTGCTTTACAAGGGGCATGCATACAGTCAAATATTATCTTTTCCTAACATTAAATGCAGGATGGGAATTCAAAAGGGGCATGCATACAGTCAAATATAATCTTTTACTGAGATAAAATGCAGGGATAAAATATTAAATTATTTTACTTTAATATTAAATCTATTTAATTCCATCCTCCCTCCCCTTATTTTAATGTAATATTAAATATATTTAATTCCATCCTCCCCTCTCCCCTTATTTTTATGTATCCCATCTCCCCTTATTTCATCTTTAAATATATTTAATTTTATATTTAATACATGAGGGGAGATGGGGGGAGGGAATGAGGAGCCCCCTGAGGAGCCCCCCTGCTTCGGCCTACCTTTTCCAAACGCAGAGGATCCAGGAGTACCCGGACGACGAGAGAGGCGACGACCAACTGAGTCGAAAAAGGTCCTAATCGCGTCTGTGGGCCTCAGCAATCCAGTAGTAGAGTAGCCGAAGGTATCGGCGAGAATACGCAATCCACACAGGATTTCGCTGTCAACACCGGCGTGATCTCGCATTGACAGCGAAATCCCATGTGGATTGCGTATTCTTCGATACTTGCTCCGAACCTGGAAGTAGGTATTTTTTAATTTTTATTTATTTTATTTTTCAATTTTTATTTTTATTTAAAAGCTTAGGGGGCCGTAGGGAAGGGGCTGGGGGGCCGTATACGGCCCCCGGGCCGCCCAGTTGGACAGCCCTGCCTTAGTTAACAAAGCTGGTGGGTTCCTGGACTTTACTTCTTTAATGTGCTAAAGGTAGGCATAACATGGGGGGGGGGGGGGCGGGGAGGTTCTTAAACCAGCTCTAGAAAGAAGTACACTTCAATATGTCTCAAAAAACCTTTTATTTAGAGCTAATAATAAGCACATGCGACATGAAATGGCGAGGTTGGGTAAGCTTTGCATAAGTAAAAAATGTTTTGAACAATCTGGAATGCATCCTTTTTCTTCTACTACCCCCAACACTTCTTATTATATTCCTTTTCATGGCCAGACCTGTAAACCAGAGCTTTTTTTTTTTTTTTAGAGTGCTGCAGTTAGTGAGGTAATTTTTTTTGTTCTTCCCTCTTCTCTGTTTTGCCTTTTATGCATCCGAAGGAAGTGGATTGTTACCTTGCCACTTCTAGGTAAGCATACATACCTATAATAAGGTCAACTATAGCAGATTTTTATTTTTTGGATTATAGAATAAAGATGATCCCTGGTTGCTTCTGAAATTCCTTCTGTCACATTTTTAAAATGCCCGTGGATGTAAGTAATCGGGCCCTGGAGGGTTGAATTCATTTGGATTAGCCAGATGTGCTATCTCTTTACCTATTTTGTGCTGCGTTTTCCCTACTGCATCATTTGCTCTTTTTTCTCACTAAGCGCTGATTACTTTTTGGGAAATAGCCAAGACATGTGAAATTACTGCAATTTGATGCAACTTTCACTGCCAGGGCTCAGTGCAATGGAATCATGGGAGCTGTAGTTTGATGAGGCACCAGTACTCTTTGGCAGAAAATGGAAAAGATCTCATAAAACTAAAGCCACCTTGATACTACCTAGATCAGGGGTGCCCACACTTTTCATCATGCGAGCTACTATATGAACAATCAAGTTGAAAATATCACCTGTTGTGCATGTGAGCGTGCGCAAGCACGCGCGCGCGCCCTCCTAGTTCAGCCTTTTGTTTGCACAGGGCTTCTTTCTTGCCTGCCCATGAACTCGCCGCCGCGCGCACCCGGGAAGGGGATTCTCCTTGCCTGCGCGCTGTCTCTCTCTTAATGTCTTCGTTGCCTTCCTCCTGCGTGCTTTCGCGAAGCAGGAAGTCCCCATCCCGTCCTGCTTCTTGCGTGCACAGCAGGCCCCTCCCACGCATGCAGCAGGAGGGTATTTATAGGCGCACCCGCCAGAGCTCCGGCCAGATATGACTTCGGCGGTGGCTCGGAAGGCGCAGGGCTGGGAAGAGGGGCCGCCTGGCTGCTGCCTGGGCTGGGAAATTCAACCGAGAGAGGGACCCACGTGAGGCTGGAGCCTCCCCACCCTCCTCAAGGCTTCCTTACCTGGGCAGGAGAAGGAAGAGTGGAAGAGGTGGTTCCCCAAAGTGACAGATGCAGCGGGGGGGCGCCCTTCCTTCCTTTCGAGGATGTCACTCAGAAAGGACGCCCAAGTGGACGGCTGGCAGGAAGGAGGACCCCTCGGGAGAAAGAGTGAGAGAGAGGGTGGCTCTTCCTAGCCAGCTCTGAAGAGCCACCCCCCCTCTCTCTCCCGTGGGCCCTCGCTGCCTTTCTCCTTCGAGGGCGAGCGAGGGCAAGGCGGAGAAAGTCGATGAGGGCACAAGCAACAGCAGCAAGTGGAATCTCCATCCCCGCAGCCCCCTCCTCCTCGGGTTCAGCCCCAGGAACACGGCGGAGCCCCTCCCTCCTCGCCCCCAACCAAGGAAGGAAAGCAGCCCCGCACAGCTCGCTTGCCCAGGTCTCGGCTTGGAATGGGAGTCCCGAGGGCAGCAGCAGGCTTTGCCCCACTTTGCCCGGCCTCCTCGGCCTCTTTCTCTCTCTCTCTCCCTCTCTCCTTTCAGCGCCCGTCTGCCTGCCTGCCAAAAGGATCCGAAAAAGTTCTCCGGATTTCTTTCTTCTCTCCTTGACTCTCTCTCTCACACTCTCACATTCCCTCCATCCCTCCCACAGCCTCGCATCCTATCTGTGCGCATGCCTTCGCCTTGCTCCCCCCCCCCCCCAGCAGCAACCAATGGGCGGTCATGTCACCACACCATGCGTGGGAAGACGAGCGCCAGGGCCCGCCCACTAAAGCCTCATTTTGGCAAAAAAAAGCCCCGAAGGCAGCAGCGGGAGCACACGTGTGCTCGCATGGCAGGAGCGGGCCATTTGGCTGGTGTGGCCCAAAGATCACCTGGAAGAGGGCCGAAGATCACCTAGGTGCTCCCGATCACCGTAATGAGCACCCCTGACCTAGATACTACAGATCCAACTAGGAAATATTACCATCAGGGTTCATTAAAAGCAGAATCTTTGTTCAAATTAAGTTTGTGGTATATCAGGGCTGTCCAACTGCCGGCCCTGCAGGTGTTTTGGACTTCAAATCCCAGAAATCTTAACAGCTGGTAAACTGGCTAGATTTCTGGGAGTTGAAGTCCAAAACACCTGCAGGGCCGGCAGTTGGACAGCCCTGTGGTATATCATCAACTAATGAAGTCCAGGTGTTTAAGATCGTCTGGAGAGGCTCTGCTCTCAGTCCCACCTTCTTCGCAGACCCGATTGGCAGGGGACGAGAGACAGGGCCTTCTCAGCGGTGGCCCCTCGGCTATGGAACGCCCTCTCTAGGGACATTAGATCAGCCTTCTCCCTCCTAACATTTTGAAAGAAAGTTAAGACCTGGCTGTTCGAGCAGGCTTTTGCAGATGAAATATAACTATTTAATTGTGATCACGGAATAAGACGATGCAATGGAAAATTATTTTAATGATGAGACGCTGGGAACTGTATTTTTGATTTTAATTGTTAATTTTTATTGTTTTTATCTGTTAGTATATAACTGTTTTTAATTGTATTTTATATTGTGGGCACTGGTTGCCATGTGTAAACCGCCTCAAGTCGCCTTCGGGCTGAGAGGGGCGGTATAGAAATATAGTAAGTAAATTTGTTAGTGAGATGATTTCATTGTTGGAGTCAAATCTCTTTCCGCTGAGCCATTTCTTCAGGTTTGGAAACAAGAAATAGTCACTCGGGGCTAAATCCGGAGAATAGGGCAGATGAGGGAGCAATTCGTATCCCAATTCATGGATTGTTGCTATGGCAACTGCACATGTGTGCACCCTTGCATTGCCATGCATTGTGAGCAAACGTGGCACCCATCTTGCGGAAAGCTTTCTCATACCCAAGTGAGCATTTAAAATTGAAACCACTGAGCCACATGAGATGCCTATGGCTTCCACAATCTCTCGCACTTTCAATCTCCAATCGGCCAACACCATATCGTGATTTTTTTCAGTTGTTTCGGGTGTGGAGACCTCAACTGGGCGTCCAGAACATTTGCCATCTTCCGTGCTTGTACGACCACAACGAAATTAAGTAAACCACTTTTTTATGATTGAAATTGATGGTGCAGAGTCCCCATAGTATTTATCAAGCTTAGCCTTGGTTTGAGTGATGGTTTTTTTCCACAAAAAATAATGCTTAATGAGCACACGAAATTCACTTTTTTCCATTTTCTCCTCAAATCACACGGTAGTCTGCTATCAGTGGCTGTCAAGCACAAACTAAATGACGCAGCTTGTTCAAATTTTGACAGGAGTCAACTGACAGATGCCTGTTGACAGGAGAAGTGTTGCCCTTTCAGTTAAAAGGCGGGAAATTCAAAAAAGTCACGGACTTATTGGTCCGCCCTCATATATAGACAGACACTCAGAGGCTATTTAACATTCCAGCTTCTGGCCACCAGGGGGAGCTGTCGCATTTCTTCATTCTTTGCATACTTCCTGGAGATTATGGTTCCATTTATTTATTTGTTCATTTATTTATTTTAGCATTGATCTCAGATTGCTTTGGCAGAGATGCTTTCCTTTCCTTAAGCCTTTGATGGGATCTTGGCAAATCCTTTTTAACAATTCTGCCAATTTTTTGCAGGCAAGGCTGCTGCAGTTTCCGAGCCCGAGGGTGCAATGGTGGAAGAGTCCACCAGTGAGACCGAGGTGACTGATGAGCAGCCGCAGCCACAATGCAACCGGGATTACCTTGAGAACGATTCAGAGAAGCAACTGATGAAGGCAGCAGCTCCTGAACAGCAAGTGCCCGAGAAAGCTATGACGTTTGTGAGCCAGAAGGGCAGAAACTTGGTAGTGCAATGCAAATACTGTTTACCACTGATCAAGAGGATTTGCTCAGGGCTTAGTGATGCATCAAGTGTGAAGGAGCACTTGAAGGTAAGTGCTGATCACGCTGACAAGCCTTCAACATTTGTGGTTTGCTTATTACAGTCAGCAATCCTATCCACAGATTTAATTATTCTTAGCTCGAAAATGTTTTTTTATAAATTCCAAAAAGTTAATCTATATAAATAAAAATATTATGGGTTGCTTACCTGTAACCATAGTTCCCTGAGTGGTCACCTGTGAATTCGTACATGTGATATTCTTGCGCTTGCGCAATAGCTTTCGGGAACCTTCTAGAAAGAATTTCAAAGAGCTCTGCTGAAGCTCCGCCCATCCCTCCCGAGAGGATATATAGCCAGTGGGAGGGGCTTCAGCCTCCAATTCTCTCTAAGATCGCATAAAAACACGGACACAAGTAAACCGGAGGCATGAAGCGGGAGGGAGGACGGGCCGGGATGTACAAATTCACAGGTGACCACTCAGGGAACTATGGTTACAGGTAAGCAACCCATATTTACCTTGCCGTGGTCACTGTGAATATGTACATGTGATAGATTAGCGAGCTACTGAACTTGGCAGGTGGGCGTCATGCCACCGCAGAGAAGAGGACTGCCCTTCCAAAATCCGTCTGTTTCCTGGACGTAACATCCAGTTTGTAGTGGGAGACAAAAGTATGATGAGATGACCATGTGGCAGCGCGGCACACTGTGTCTAGAGGAACACCCCTCATAAAGGCCACAGATGTTGAGACGGCTCTCGTAGAGTGGCCCTTCAGCTGCTGCGGGGGATCCTTCCCAGCCATGCAGTAAGGCAGGCGAATCGCCAGGCCAGGACGATCCATAAAGAGAGGCGCTGGGAGGATACAGGAAGGCCACTGGCATCCTTCCTGTACTTCACAAAAAGCCTTGGGGACTTTCTAATTGAAGTAGTTCTGTCAACGTAGAAAGCCAGAGCTCTACGGACATCTAAGAGATGTCGGTTCCTCTCTGCAGACGTAGTGGGGTTCTGAAAAAAGGCTGGTAAGACTAGTTCCTGAGACATATGAAATCTAGAAACCACTTTGGGGAGAAAAGAGACGAATGTTCTTTTTTACTGCTCTGAAGCGCGGAAAGAGAGAACTGGAGGCTGAAGCCCCTCCCACTGGCTATATATCCTCTCAGGGATGGGCGTGGCTTCAGCAGAGCTCTTTGAAATTCTTTCTAGAAGGTTTCGAAAGCTATTGCGCAAGCACAAGAATATCACATGTACGTATTCACAGTGACCACGACAGGGCAAGTAATGTTCATTTGTGGGATTAACATAACTCAAAAACCACTGGACAAATCAACACCAAATTTGGACACAATACACGTATCAGGCCAACGAGTGATCACCACTCATAAAAACATGGAAAAACACAGCAGAACAGACTTTAAAAGCCAAAAAATTACAACACATGTGCAAGACTACATATATACAAGCAAACACACATATATACACATATACACAAATATATACACACATATACACAGACTGGGCCACAGCAATGTGTGGTAGAGGATAGCTGGCATGGGCAAACTTGGACTTTCCGGGTGTATTGGACTCCAACTCCCACCATTCCTAGCAGCCTCAGGCCCTTTTCCTTTCCCCCCTCAGCCACTTAAGCAGGAAAGGGCCTCAGGCTGTTAGGAATGGTGGGAGTTGGAGTCCAAAGCACCCAGAGGGCCGAGACATGACTGACAGTTGTTGAGCAAGACCTTTGTGTGTGTCTTTCTGCCATTCCTGCCAGGATATCTATATTGTGTTCATCGAAACAGGTCCAGGTTTCACACTGAGTGTATAAATACATTTTAAAACATATTAACTATATGTATTACTGTGATAGAGTGTCATTTTGTGTCATTTTGGTTGGTGGTGTGCCCCAGGATTTTGTAAATGTAAAAAATGTGCTGCGGCTCAAAAAAGGTTGAAAAACACTGACCTACATAACTACCACCAAGACTCTGCACTTGGAAGGCTATCATCCTCAGACGAGGGATCACGTAAGTAAGTAAGTAAGTAAGTACGCTTGCTGTACAAAATAGAATGAAGGATCATAGTACCGGGTGTTATACAGGTCCTTAAAAGGCTTAATCATATAGTGCTAAAGTTCATTGTTTTCCATAATGTAGATACAAATTAAACTTTCATATTGCACAACACAACTGAAATATTTCAGGTCTTTTGTTTTGTACTGATGATTTTTGGCATACAGCTCCTGAAAACCCATAAACACTGTTCCAAAAAAGTAGCATATTTGGTCGGATGGAATATGCTAATTTTTTGACATGTATGCCCAAATCATCAGTATTAAAACAAAAAAGACCTGAAATATTTCAGTTGGTGTGCAGTGAATCGAAAATATATGAAAGTTTAATTTTTATCATTACATTATGGAAAATAATGAACTTTAGCACTATATGCTAATTTTTTGAGAAGGACCTGTAGAACAGAATAGCTTTATTGTCATTGTTCTATTGCACAACAAAAGCATGAATTATTGAGAGAAACATACCAGAGTATTGAAAGCGCACTATCCCCTTTTGTGTTTAATATTTTTGAAGTATCTTTTTCCATTTTAAGATTTGCTTTCCTTATTTTTCTTCTCTTTTCAGAAGGCTCACCTTGATAAGCTGAACACCATTCTTGAAACCACAGGCTACAGAAGACCTGTCCTTCAGAAGAACCTGTGCATTTCGATTGGGAAAAGGATGATATTGCTGATGTTTATGGTCCTCCTGCCGTGAGGATCAGGAGATCGGGCAAACAGAATGTCACCCAAAAAATTCTCGACAGGACTCTCATGGATTACATTACGGAGGAGCTTGTTCCACTTCAGACCGTGGACAGACCTACTTTCCTTGCACTGGTTCGGCTGGGTCTTCCAAAGGATTTCACCCGTCATGTCTGCCAAGACCCTGAGAGACAGAATTGAAAGAGGGCGGCCGGCCACGAGAAAACCTCGCGAGCCGGATGAGTGCTGTGTCCCATGTGGCGACTGTTGCCTATTGCCGGACTGATGGCAAAAGGAACTTTAGGGGTCACGGCCCACTGGATCAGCCCCATTACTCTGAAGCGGGAGTTTGGGGCCTTGGCGCATGCGCCTAAAGGGACCCTCACTTACAGCATCCTCACTAACGCCCTGCATGATATCCATGCACAATACGGAATTAGTGACAAAGTTGTATGTGTGACCACAGACAATGGCTCCAACTTTATAGAAGCATCCCAAGGATTCGGGGCCAAAGAACCTGTAGAATCCAGTTCAGAGGAGGATGATTATGATGTCAACCAAGATGAGTCTGGAATGGAGTTTCTCCCTCTTTCTGAGATCCTGGATACAGGCAACCTAGCAAATGAACATGTCCCAGAATCAGATCTCAATTTGCCACCGCACCACAGATGCCAGCTACACTCTTAACCTGGTAGCAACTCATGAGGTTGCAGACTTGATAGCTGGCTCCACCCAAGATGGCCCCTTTGGTCCTTTCCAGAAACACTTTTGTGCCTTTGGGAAAGTGCCAAAGCTGTGGTCGGGCAGAGCAACTCAGTAGTTACGGAGACATTTATGAACAATGCGGGCACGATTTGACGGTCCCAAACCGGATCCAGTGGAATTCAGTCTTCGATGCACTGGAAGCAATTGAACAGGCTCTGTCTACTGTGCCACTAAAAGTGGATGCCATAGTGGACATGTGTTCTTT
>JARBWK010000001.1:200569056-200663844 GCA_030556195.1 Anolis apletophallus | reverse complement strand
AAACTGCTCGCACTTTGGTAGCCCATATTAAATAATTTGAGCTGCCTCTGAGTTTTTCTATATGATGCTGTGCTCCAAATAATGCCATGTTTCTTCACACTACAGATGCTCCTGGCAAAAATTCACTTCAGCTTTTTTCTCTAACACTGAGGTAAACAGCGACTTCTGCTGCAATTTCAAGTGTTATTCAAAAACTTTTTCTATGAATTATGGGTTATGTAGTATCTCTGTGCCTCTGCAATTCTGGATTCTGTGTTCTGGGTTCTGGGATCTGGGCCCAAAACCTCTTCGGCGTCACAGTATTTATGCCACAGCGGAATAGGCAACAGAAATATAGAAGTTTAATTCACCATTCGGCCCAATAAACTCCAGTCTCTGTTCGTGTGAATAATGACACTCTCAGTCAATTCACAAGGTAAAAATATAACTTTGTATTGAATTGAGTTTAACAATAATAAGCTAAGCATGGAAAAACAACAGCAATAACAGCTACCCTCCTAAACATCCTTTCCTCACAAATATTTAATCCTAACTGTCCTCTTCAACGGACAAATCCCAACTGACAAATCTTAACTGACAAATCCTCAACATTCCATTTATCAGTCTTGAGACAGCGCCATCTGGTGTCAAACAAATCACACTGCAGAAAATACATCTTGTGCTGACTCATGAATTGCTATTAACAATGCAATAATCTGACAAAGACTCCCCTTCAGAAGAAGAGTCAGAGTCCATCAGTGCAGTATTAAGAGGAGCGTCTTCAGGCACAGGTATCATTGAGGCACAGGGTGGAGCAACAGCCTGGTGATGCCCCTGCACTAAGGGAGCAACAGGTTCAGGTACCGGGTCCCCACATCTCAGGGGTGGCGGGGGGGATCTAAGCACCTCCCTGGTAGAGGTTGAGGCATGTGAAGCCAGCAGGGATGTTTGGGGGAAAATCCCCTCTTGAGGCCTCGAAGAAGAGGCTACAGGTTGCAGGTCCTGGGTCTGAACAGGAAGTTTTGGCAATGGGGAAGCAGATTCCCCAACGTAGATCAGCTGGCCATCAGCTGAAAGGCGCCAGAAACCAGGAAGAGATGAAAGACACTTGATGGACTGACCATGGCGGGATGAATGAGACCTCCTCCGTGAAGCTCTCTTCCGCCCTCGGGACCAGCATCTGCAGCACAGAGAGGATGAGGAAGATGATGAGGAGGCTGATCCCGAGGAGGAGGTGTCGTCCCTCCTCGATACCGAGCGGCGGCATCTCTTCGCCCTTGAAGAGCGGTGTGAGGGGGAGCGCGCTCCCCTGGACGGGCGGGGTTTATGGTGTTGATCCGGGGGTGGGGTGACCAAAGGGCCTGCCAGGGCTTTGCTCTGCACCGAGAGCAGCTGGGATCACTCGGTGCCGACTTCCGCGATGCTGTTAGCCGGCAGCGGGCCCGGCGTCGATAGCGCCGGCATCGGGGGCGTTCCCAGGCACTCCGATGCCAGGAAGGGCCCTTGCTCATGCGCAGTGGGCGCAGCCAGCAGTCCTCCAGGAAGGGGCTCTGGTCTTGCGCTAGAAGCTCAGCCGGTGATCCTCCCTGCTGCAGAGGCACATCAGCTGCCAGCAGGGGGAGCATTTGCTCATCAGTTAAGAGCCTGGGGCGACAGAAGCACAACATGCAGGGGAGCCTGCAATGGCGGAGCCGGAGGGTGTCCCGCCACTTCTGTGGCGGAGGCAGGAGGAATGGGTGAAGAAAGGCCTTCTTGGTTGGAAGACAGTGCCACTGAGGAACAGGCGCCATCTTGGCCTGAGAGAACAGGAGGTTGGCCCGGTTGGTTACGGGGCTTGCCTTTTGGCCGCTTGGCCTTCTTCTTAGGCTGAAACTTTGGGACAGTGGTCGACAGGCCGGGCGGATCAGTCCCAGGGGTCCCAACGGCCAATTTTGGGAACGCTGAAGGCAGGAGGGCCCTCTCATAGAGGGCAGCTTTCAATCTGGCCTCCCTATTTTTTCTTGTCTGCGGAGTAAAGGCCACGCAGACAGGGCAGGATCGAGTAAGGTGCCCCTCTCCTAGGCAGGATAGACACAAGGAGTAACCATCCAATCTGGGATGGTGTTAGGATAGGCTGTGCATTTCTTAAAGGAAGCGGCAGCCATTCCAAGACGTAGTGAGGTACAGTCCAAGTCAAGGGGGGCTAGAGAAATACCTTAATCCAAAAAAACAATCCAAATTCAATCGATGGAGAAATCAGAAGTCCAAATAAGCAGTCCAGGTCAAAACCAGAAGATCAATCAGTCATATGTCAGAAAGCTCGCAGACGAATGTTCTCTGACTGCTGCAATGGCGGCAGATCAAGAGAACTGAGGGCTAGCCCCACCCACGGGCTGTATATATACTCGAGGGCGAGGGTGGGCGGGGCTAGCATTAATGCTTTCTTTATGCTTTCTAGAAGGTTCTGAACCGTTCTGCGTGGGCGCAGGAATACCAGATGTGTGATGCGCAGTGACCACGACAGGGAAGTGGACAAGATACTCGGGAGAGACGAGAGCGACCACATGCATCCTAGACCCCTGCCCATCCTAGCTTGTAAAGAAAGCCAGAGGGGGATTGGCCAAGTGGGTGAAGGTGGTGGTTAATGACTCCTTAGAGGAAGGCAACATTCCAGCCAGCTTAAAGGAAGGTGTGATAAAACCGCTGTTGAAAAAAACCATCACTGGACCCCACTCAATTCGTCAACTATCGGCTAGTTTCCAATCTCTCCTTTTTGGGCAAAGTCCTGGAACGTGTGGTGGCCTCACAACTCCAGGTATTCTTGGAAGACACGGATTATCTGGATCCGGCACAGTCTGGCTTTAGGCCGGGCATGGTACCAAGACAGCCTTGGTCGCCTTAGTATATGATCTTCGCCAGGAGCTGGACAGGGGGAGTGTGACCCTGTTGGTTCTGCTGGACCTGTCAGCGGCCTTCGATACCGTTGACCACGGTATCCTTCTGAGACGCTTCACAGGAATGGGCCTTAGAGGTCCTGTTTTGCAGTTGCTCTGGTCCTTCCTAGAGGGCTGTTCCCAGATGGTGTTATTGGGAGACACCTGTTCAACCCCTCATCCATTGTTGTGTGGGGTTCCTCAGGGCTCAATACTGTCTCCCATGTTGTTTAACATCTACACGAAGACGCTGGGGGAGGTCAACCGGAGTTTTGGGGTGCGGTGTCACCTGTACGCAGATGACGTCCAACAGTCACTCCTTCCCACCTACTACTAAGGAGGCTATTCAGGTCCTGAACCGGTGCTTGGCCACTGTGTCGGACTGGATGAGGGCGAACAAATTGAAATTGAATCCAGACAAGACAGAGGCACTCCTGGTCAGTCGTAAGGCCGAACAGGGCATAGGGTTACAGCCTGTGCTGGATGGGGTTACACTAGGGTTGCCACATGAATAAGGGACAGGTACCTAAAAATAGGGGATTTTTTCACAAAATTAAGGGACACTTCATAAAAACTTGAAAATAATCAATTGATTTTTCAAGTTTTTATAAAGTGTCCCTCATTTTTGTGAAAAATCCTTTTTTAGGTACCTGTTCCTTATTCTTATACCAAAAGTGGCAACCTCTAGGTTTGCAGTCTGGATGTGATCTGGATTCTCCTGAGCCTGAACCCCAGGCGCCAGGTTTGCAGTCTGGATGTGATCCTGGGTTCAATCATTAAAATACAGTGTAGCCTGGAACCCCAGGTTTTGGGGTTCGGTGGTGACCAGGAAGAAAATGCATTTTGCGAAATGCCTTCCAGTTAAAACTTGAAGTCTGCGCCAGCTATCCTGCTGCCGGTTTGCCTGCTGGGAAGTCTGACTTGGTGTCCAGTCTGTTCTGTTTTTTGAGTCCATGCTCTGGTTTCATCCCGTATAGATTACTGCATCGCTCTCTCGTGGGACTGCCTTTGAAGACTGTTCGGAAGCTTCAATTGGTCCAACGGACAGCAGCCAGGTTGTTAACAGGAGTGGCACTCAGGGAGCACACAACCCCTCTGTTGCGCAGGCTCCACTGGCGGCCAGTTTGCTACCGGGCGCCATTCAAAGTGCTGGCTTTAACCTTTAAAGCCTAAACAGTTCTGATCCAGCTTACCTCTCCGAATGCATCTCTCCCTATGAACCACCTACTGTAGGTGTTTAAGATCGTCCGGAGAGGACCTGCTCTCAGTCCTGCCTTCTTCAGAAACCCGATTGGCGGGAACGAGAGGCAGGGCTTTTTCAGTGGTGGCTTCTGGGCTTTGGAACGCCCTCCCCAGGGACATTAGATTGGCCCCCTCCCGCCTTACATTTTGAAAGAAAGTTAAGACCTTGCTATTCGAGCAGACATTTGCAGATGAAGTATAACTGTTTAACTAGATCTATGGAATGATACGTCGAAGCGATGGAAAATGATTTTAATGATGAGATGCTGAGAACTGTATTTTTGTGTTTTAACTGCTAATTGCTAATTGTTTTATACGGTTATTGTTTTAATTGTTTTGATTGTGTTTTATTTCATGGGCATCAATTGCCATATGTAAACCGCCTCGAGTCGCCTGTGGGCTGAGAGGGGCGGTATAGAAATATAGTAGTAAATAAATAAATAGAGCTACCAACCAACACTCTTTTAGAGAGGCTAAACTCTCTCAACCACAGAGGCTAAAATCTCTGTGGCGAAGGCTCCTTCTTTGGAGGCTTTTAAGCAGAGGCTGGATGGCCATCTGTTGGGGGTGCTTTAAGTGCGATTTTCCTGCTTCTTGGCAGAAAGGGGTTGGACTGCATGGCCCACGAGGTCTCTTCCAATTCTATGGTTCTCTGATAAACTAAAGCTTCCTTGATCCCATAGCCCCGATCCATGGCAGTTAAAGTACGTTACGAGATACTTTGGAAATGGGACCCAAATCATTTATGTTCTAGAGATACACCTTATATGCATAGCCTGAAGGTAATTTCATATGCAAGATTTTAAATCATGTTTTGCCTCAAACAAAGTTGGTGTACCCTGAACCCTCTGAAAGCGAAGATGTCAGTATCTCAGTCACCCTTGTGGACAGTTTTGAATTTTGGAGTATTTTGTATTCCTTGGTAACAGACTCTCAATGCAGGCCTCTCCATGCCCATGGTTCTTAGCACTGGGGGTGTGTGTGTGATTTGGAAGGCCTCCCGTTTCACTGGAAAGCAAAGGTGTCGCTCTCTCAGCTGCCCATATGCACAACTTCCTAGTATTTTGGATTGTTGGAATTTCAGAAGAGCTTGTTGTCGACCCCCACCCCCACAAAATGGAACCCCAACTAGGGCTCAGATGGATGACCTAAGGAGGCACACTGGCTGCCATTCCAAAAATCCCCGAAAATCAAACAGAGTCATTTCCTCAGGTTGTCCGTCATTCCCCAATGCAGAAGCACTACACTTCCTGTGACACTTCCTATGGGGCTGTTTATACCTGTATTTGATTTGCCATTTACCTGCATGGGCCTTTTGTTCCATGTGCTCCTTTGTTCTGCCATGTGCTCATTCAGGGGAGGGGCTGCATCCTGGCTCCTTACCTGGTGACCTGCCCTCAACTCCACCCTTTTCCAGAGTTTATTTAAGGGGCCAGACGCCCCCTCCACTTCCTTTTCCAAAGGACACAAGGACAAGCAAGGCTGGAATCTAGTTGCTGTGAAAGGGCAACCTTATTTCACCTCCTGGTCTTCCTTCGCTCTCAACTAAGCTACAGTACATAGGAGAATCCTTTTCTCACCAGAGGCTGTGGATTTGGGGCCTTTAAAGAACCTAGTGTGTCTACAAAGTCCAGAGAGCAACAGAAGAACCTGGGATCAAGAGAGATGCCATCACTCTGCAAAGCAAATGGGCAAGTGATTGATATTCCCTTTGTTTAAAGGACCTTTGCAACCAATTAAGTATTTTGGGCCACCAGCATTTTTTACTGGTTGTATTTCAATAAATCCTGTGTGGTTCACCCTATTTAAGTCCAGCACTCATTCTTATAGAAATCCTGGGTTTTCCTGCATGAGGGAACGCCTTACCTCTATTCCCAGGGTCAAAGCTTGTTTGTCCAACCTTTAAAGCCTTTCTCAGACCCTGGGGACGGAAGACTTCCCCTGAGTTGGGACTTCACAAGAAACATGAAATATGTCCCCTGGGATGGAAAAAGCTTGTTGTCCCCCCCCGCACACACACAGACACACACACGCAAAATGGAACTCCAATCAGGGCTCAGATAGATGAACTAAGGAGGCACCCTGGCTGCCATTCCAAAAATCCCCCAAAATCAAGCAGGGCCATTTCCCCAGGTTGCCCCTCATTCCCCAATACAGAAGCACTACACTCCCCCTGAGTTGGGACTTCACAACAAACAGGGAGCAGCCACCAGCCGGTTTCCCTGCCTTACAAAGATCCATTCTTGACAGGCACCATAAGCCCATCAACCTGTCCTTTTGTCCTGATCTCTAAACCCATTAGGACACCTGGCTACCCATTATCCCAAATCCGAGAACATCGTGGGGCCTATATCCCCAGGGATGAACCCATCAACGCCCATTGTCCCAAGGCCCAAACTGCAGCCCATTCTCAAACCCTTCCACTTGTCAGAGTGCAAAAACACACCAGACAGAAGGCAGCTTTAAGGTTTATTCTACCCCAGGGCTGTCCAACTGGCGGCCCCAGGGCCGTATACGGCCCCCCAGCCCCTTCCCCACGGCCCCCTACCCTCCTGCAAGATATTTGCCTTTTAAATTTTTTTTTAAAAAAAATTTAAATATTTTTTTGGAATATTTTTCGAATATTTTTATTTATTTATTTTCGCGGCGGGGGTGAGGGGCGGGGCAGGAGGAGGAGCAGACTCTCTTCCTCCTCCTCCTACTTCCCTCCCTCCCTCCCCCCTCTCCCTCTCCCTCCCTCCTTCTCTCTCTCTTTCTCCCTTTCATTCCTTCCCCCTTCCCACAACCTGAAGGAAAGAGGGAAGGAGAGAGAGAGTGCACAAGTGAGAGGGGCGTGGCCAGAGCGAAAAAGGGCGGGGCCGAGTTCGAGCACGGGGTGCTCACCCATTCCCTTTCCGGCTTCCTCCTCTCCTGAGGCTTCGTGCCAACTTTGGTCCTGATCCATCATTATTTGAGTCCACAGTGCTCTCTGGATGGAGGAGAACTACAACTCCCAAACTCAAGGTTCAGTACTTTCTGTTGCTCTCATGAGAGTTTAGGTTTGATTCAACATGGCTGAGGAATGCTTTGATTGTGTTTTCCCCTTATGGCAGAAGGAGATTGGACTGGATGGCCCTTGGAGGTCTCCTATTCTAGGAACCCATTGTAATTATTATTATTATTATTATTATTATTATCATCAGAGGCTGAATGGCCATCTGTGAGGAATGCTTTAATTGTGTTTTCCCTTATGGCAGAAGGAGGTAGGACTGGATGGCCCTTGGAGGTCTCCTATTCTAGGAACCCATTGTAATTATTATTATTATTATTATTATTATCATCATCAGAGGCTGAATGGCCATCTGTGAGGAATGCTTTGATTGTGTTTTCCCCTTATGGCAGAAGGAGATTGGACTGGATGGCCCTGGATGGCCCTTGGAGGTCTCCTACTCCAGGAACCTGTTGTTGTTATTATTATTATTATTATTATTATTATTATTATTATTAACAGAGGCAGAATGAATATTATGCCTTATCATTCAGGGTTATAGGCCTGTGTGGAAGGGCCCTGGCTTCTTATTTGATTTCCTTTCCACACATCTGAATAAAATCCCATGTTATTTGCTTTAAACCAGATTATATGAGTGTGGACTCCGATAATCCAGTTCAAAGCAGGTATTCTGGGTTATATGGCTGTGTGGAAGGGCCCTGAATCCACACTGCAATATAATCCAGTTCAAAGCAGGTTTTGTGGGGTTTCCTGCCTGGATATTCTGAGTTATATGGCTGTGTGAAGGGCCCTGAGTCCACACTGCAATATAATCCAGTTCAAAGCAGGGACTGGGACTTGAGACTGGGATTTTGGTGTTCATCTCTATCTCCAAGTCAAAGCCCCGGTGTCCTCCACAGACACCTCCAAGGCGAGGAGGGGGTGGAGCCGGGTAGGGGGCGGGGCAGGGGTGGAGCCAGGGAGGGGGCGGAGCCTGGGCGGAGCAGGGGAGGGGGCAGAGCTGGGGTGGAGCCGGGGCCCCCAGGTCATCAGTAACTGGAATTCCGGCCACAGGTCCGGTAGAAGTTGGACAGCCCTGTTCTACCCTATGCACCAATTACAAACCATAAATGAATGTACTTTTGAACCAATGAGATTGCAGATTGTAATTTGCACCAATCGCAGCACGTGCCCACTCTGTGTAATGACTATAAAATGTGTATAAAATATCCACGCTTGTGGCTGGGAGGCACGTCAGATGTGGGATGACGCTGTGTCCCCAGCATCCACTTTGGCCATTGGTGAATAAAACCATTTCTGATCCTGCCTTCATCCTCGCATGTTTCCAGTGGATCAATCAGAGCTCAGGCATGCCTAGAGACCCGAGATTTTGGACAAGTAGGACCTTTGCATTGATCTTCCAAACATGAAACAAGTGATACTAAAGTATTACCAAAACAAGTATTTTACTTTACAGAGTGAAAAATGCCAGATGTCCAAGCTGTGCTCAGAAAGGGAAGAGACACAAAGGATCATATTGAAACATTAATAATAATAATAATAATAATCTTTACACCTCTGGAAAACGCCAGGAAAGGGAGGGGCAAAAAGATTTACTACTAAATTCCAATAAGTGGAGTTCTTAACTAAAACAGGATTTGGGCCCTTCTTCATTCTTCTTCTTGTAGCTGGGCTTTCCAAATGGGAGGAAGAAGTCCCCGGCTGAGCCATGAGCGGAGCACAGCCATGAGGAAATGGGTTCTGCATTCACACTCCAGCCTCCCAGTCAGGTTTTTGCAAACATGTAAAGGGAGCACAGAAAAGCTTCAGAAAAAGAGCAAAAAGAATGAACAGTTCCAGATCTCTGGAGATAAAGTTCCTCTTGTGTCTCAACTTGTGTGAGTCTTTGGACTTTAGGGAGAGAGCACTGTTGTCGAACAGCTACCACTTCCCCGGGCCGGCTGCTTCGACAACCGGGCAAGCCCCGTGGACCGACCATGGGGCAGAGACCGCGAGGGTTCGGTTAACCTGGCGAGCCAGGGGCGGCTAGGTCCTCGTAGCCTACCCGCCTCCCGTAGATCCAATTATGCTCACCAATCTGCAAGGTAGATGCCACGAAATTGTTTATTCTGCTCAGCTGAGAGGATGCGAACCGCAATACCCTGATTCCATAAAGAACGCATACATGTACAATCAAAACATTGGTTTTAAAGGTTACAGAACTGTCAAAACAATTGAACTTCCCGCCCGCCTTCTTCTGGGCTGGCTCTGCTGGTGATTGGTTGGAACGTTTGAGGCCGGCTGATGGGCGGGAGGCCGGTCAGTTCCAGGGAGCCTATCAGCGCTCGCTCCCATTTGCCGGCTTCGGCCAATCAGAGGCCTGTGGCCATATATGGAGTTCCAGGAAGGAAGGCTTAGACGGAAATCACTGTCAATATTGGCATATGGGCAAAACAAAAGAGTCCTAGCCAGGTAAACGACCTGAAATGACATCCTGGGAGTGATGGGATTAGTGGACTTGGAGGATGAATGGGAAAGGAGGAAGAGACTTGACGACAGAAACTCACTCAAGCCTTTGTGTGACAAAAGGACTTATTTTGGGGCACACCTGGGTTCCGAAGCCAGGTATGGCACCCGCTGTGAGAACAAATATTTCATGTCCAGGTCCCAGAGGATGAATTAATTGGACTAAACTCCGATGATTAATACTTCCTTCAGGCTGATGGAATGTGGACCCCAAGACAAGAGCCTGGGCAATCCAAAACAAGATTTCCATCAGAAAAGCTCATGCAATGAGAACAATGATGATCCATAAAGGTTTAGGATGGGAATCCGGTTACTTCCTTTCAGCTGACACAATAGCAAAACACAGGCAATCTTTCTTTTCATGGGAAAGAGGGGAAGGGAAAGGGTTACAAGGAATCAAAGGGAAAACTTATGAAGCCACACTGTACATACAGGGATACAGGGGTACAGAAATGAGTCTATGATCCGTGTCCTTGGGCGAACTACATATCCCAGCCTGCAAAGGCTTGGGCTGCAGGTCCAAAGCCTCTCAAAAACCCATAGATGTACTTTTGGCTCTCTGGCTGCTTCCAGCCAGGAAGGGATCTTGAGTTCGCTTCAGGGTCCTTGATGAGACTATCTTTCCCAGGGCAGGGAGGGTCCATGATGAATAACGAGGCTTCTTGGCTCAATCAGCCAGGAGAAACATCAGGAACAGTCCAGGAGAAGAAAAACAATCAGGACGGGGGCAAATGAGGCTGCAGTACTAGAGAGAACTAGATCTTCCTTTGGCATCAATGCTTGCCTTTCACCCACCCCCTGAAGAGATTTCTTCGGGCCAAAACTGCCCCAAAAGCTGCCGCTTCTGAGCTAGGATATGCTTCCCTCAGGCCAGAAAAAGGATAGGGAGAGAGGAAGGAAGGAGAGGAAAACGGTGGGAGAAATGGCAGAGCGTTTTGATTTGTTTTGGTTAACTTTGGAAAGTTTTCCTGTGGGGAGAGGGAAGGCGTTTTGGGGACTGTAGCGGCCTAGCATAGGCCTGGGTGGGGTTGTAAGTGTTATTGCAATGTGTGTGGCAGAGGGATACTGGGGACCCTCTCCTGTTCGTTCTTTTTGGGTTTGGGGCTTCCTGGCTCGACTACATTTCCCCACTTTGGAGCTGGAGGATAGAGGCTTCTATCTGACATGCTCCAACATTCGTGAAAACATTTACAGTTTTCCCAAATATGACCTGGCCATCTCTCTGGGGGTTTCGCTGGTGTATTATTCAAACAGCCCCCCCTTCCAACTAGGAAAGGGACATCACAGGCAACCAAAAGCTAAGGATATTAAGGTAGCAACCCAAAAGTGCCTAACTACAAACTGTGTGATGATGATGATGGTGCAGGGCTGAAGGAAGGGAAGAAAATGTAGGGATGGAAAAACAGGAGGAAAAGGGGCATAGAGAAGAATAGAGGCCTGGGAGGGAAACTTTGTCACTCACGCTCAGCGGTGGCCGCCCAGTGCCCGTGGGGCGAAAGGGACAGTTCTTGAGGGAGGGGGAAGATGCAGGAAGCTGGTTTCTCGAGTAGCAGTGAAGATGAAGGCAAAAGGCAGGTCCACAGGGGGTGAAACTTGGCAGATGTGGTCCTCCCGTCCTGGTCCCTGGCTCACAGACGTTTTGGGTCTGGGTGCAGTCTCCACTGGGGATTCTCCTGAGGGGCATTTTCCGGAATAATGTCTCCCAGGTTTCTCTCCTTGGATTCCACCCATGATCTTTTCCGCCTGGCAAAGAGCTGGTCCATCAGGATGAGGTCAGCCTGGCCTCCTTGACGTGCCCATTTTGCAGGATTTGGGAAAGGATAGTTCTAGAAGAGCTCAGAGAGAGTCACAGTTCCCAATCCCTCCCAGCCATCCCTTCCAGTCCTTGGGGGAAGTTAGTACAAGGGAAAGGGAACCATACATAACTATGTGAGGATTTCCATTTTGGTCCCCACTTGTTCTTCCTGACACAGCACAACAATGGGAGGCATTCTCCTGGCCTTCCTCTGCGCCTGTCCCCTTCTGACAAGGCGACCCATCCTGGCTCATGGCCCATGTAGCCCCTTTTCCGATGGCACCTCTGGGTGGTTCAGCACTCCTTCGCTGACCTCCCCTGACCCTCCAGCCAGGGATTCCAGCCTCCTGGCGCTGAGGACCAACTTCCTCCAATGGTGGCCAGGCATTCAGGGGTCCTGGGCAGTCCATTCTTTCCTTGGGTGGTCTTCAGCTGTGCCAGGGCTCCTTCTCCTGGGGACACTTCTGGGAACCTTCCTCAAATTAAGACCGTTAGGGGAAAAATTTTAAACATTCACACACACATGCGCTCAGGGAAGAAATCCAAGGACTGGAGGAGGCCAGAGGGAGAGAGAGAGAGAAATCCCTGGCCATTGAGGCTGGCCAACACACTTCACTAAAAAGGGAGAAGCTGAGAGCAGAATCTTGAGAGAGAAATCAGTTCCTAGGAAAACTATAATTCCCAGGGAGAAAAGGACAAAGTCATTTTGGAAAAAGCATCTTTCCAGCACGCACACACATACATACACACAAGAGACTTTTCTTTCAGGCATCCTTGCAGAGGTAAAGGGATGGAGACAAAAGGCCTCGCCCTGGCTTTGGCCTCAGGGCGAAAGAGGAAAAATGGTGGAACAATAGAATTGGCCAAGGGTGGGAGAAATGCAGGAAGTTCCTACTTAGTTCAAACAACCTCAGCAGCAACCCATATTCCCATAGAGAGAAAGACAAGAAGAAAACCCAGACATACTGTACATATACCTTTTTAAAAGAAGAACTACATTTCACAATTCCAGGGAAGAGGGGTTTGAAGAATGGAAACAAAAGAGAAGAAATGCAAAGGTATCCTCTCCACAGGGAGGCAGGAGGAGAGGAGAAAAGGGAAAACCAAAACCCACTTCACAGAGGTAGCTCCATTCAATCAGCAGAGAGTTCCCCACTTCCTCATCCCAACCCATTTCCCACACAGACTGAAAGAGGAAAGGAGGAAAAAAACATACACATTTACACAAGTCTAAAGAAAACCACTTCAAGCAGCACCTACCGCTTTCCTTCAGAAGGAGAGAACACTCACACACACATACATACATACATACATACACAAGAGAGAGAGGGTTAAACTAATCCCTGGCTACAGGCCTCAGGGCAGGTGAGAAAATAGAACAATGGGGGCTGGTCAGAAGCAGGAGTTCAGGAAAGACAAAAACCCAGGCATACATCTTTTAAGGAAAAGACAAGAACTCATTCCTCCCTTACTACAATCCCCAGGAGGAGAGGTTTGAAGATCAGAAAACACAAGGATGCCCTTCTTTCATTGCTTCAGGGAGACAAAGGGGAAGACAAAGAGAAACACACCAACTAGAACTCACACACTGGCCCTCTATCCCTAGGGCAATGACTCAGAGTCCCATCTCACTGGCTGTGATTTCCCTACTCTTTTCCTTAACCCTTATTACAATGAGAGAAATCGCTAGGACCCACCCCATTTCCCAAGAGGGAGAAAAACACACATTCATACATTTGAGGAGTTTCTGAAGAGAAACAAACAGGCAGTCCATTCTTCCTCTTCCACTGAGCAGGGAAGGAAAAAAGGGAGAAACCAGTGACCAGTTTATAGGCAAGAAGGGGCAAGGGGGGGGCAGGAGGCCACATAGAGTATTGGTAGGAACGAAAAAAGGACCTTAGTCAAAGGGAAAGACCAAGGCTTGCCTTTGGAAGAAGAGAATACACGAGAGGGTAGAGGTAGATTTACAGAGTAGCAGAGGGACAAAGACATATGGCTTTGGAGAGACAGCAAAAGATAGGAATCACCAGATTTATCCAGAAAATTGGGGAACAAAGGCTCAAACAGTTGCAGAAGGGAAAATAGTGATTTCCAAGGACCAAGAGAGATGGGAGTGAGAGATCAAGGAGGGAAAACTTGGCTTAGAGCAAAGCAAAAGGAATCCAAAGGAAGGGGGAAAACAGACACAGTACATGGGAAAGAAACCTTTTTCTGCTGGCCCCAGAGGGACAGAGAGGAGAAGAGCCAGGAAACCAAAATGTGGAAGCAGGGATGTGTAGTTTGCTGAGGGCAAAGGAAGGAGGTTTTCTTTGGGGCCCCTGGAAACTTTGGGGATGGCAAGGTTAGGGGTTCTTGAGAAGGCTAGAGGCGAGGCAATTTTTTCTTGGAGCCATGGACATGGGAAAAAAGAAAAAAAGGATTTCTCAAGAGGACAGGCAGGAAGAGAAGAGAGATTTAAAGCACTTTGGCAGAGTTCCAATTTCCAAGAGTGGACAAAGGTGAGGAAAGTCACCCTCTAAGGTTCCCTTTGGAGGGGCAGATGACGAACGGTGGGATCCAAGGAGGGGGGGGGCTGTAAGACAGGACTTCATGGGGCAGGAAAGGCAAGGAGAATGGGACAAGGAGAGAATGGGGGCAAGCAAATGCAAAAAAGGGATTCTTCCTCCGAGGAGGAGAGAATAAAAAAAAGGGTCTGGAAGGGATCTCTGAGAGGGAAAGGGGGATCCCCAGCCTCCTTGCATGGCAGAGATTGGTGATTTTCCCTCTCGGCTCACCTTCCGGTTGCGATCCAAGAACACACAAGACAGTCTAGCTTCCTCCACTCGGTTTCCTAAGCCAAGCTGCCCTTTCCACCACAACAAAAGGCCGGAGGGGCCATTCTGCACACATGTTCTGACCACTATTTGGCTAAGCAAGTGAGTTTCCTGCTATCTCATCCTGATCTGCCAAAATCCTTCCCTACAGATGTTCACTCAGGATGAGGCGCATTTTGCGGCTAGAGCAAGCTCCCATGTTAGTGGTAAGCCCTCGACCCGTGGCCGATTAAGGGGACGCCTGACGACAGCCGTACACACTCAAGGATCCCCAAAGTTTGGTACCAGTAACCTGAGAAGCCAATCACCTGGGGAGATCCAGACAGGAGCTCGGGCCTAGTGCGCTGGCTGCTTCCTTCCTCTTCCCAAGCCTGTAACCGCAAGATTGGACTGCCCTAGTTCGCCGTGAGCGCCAGATGTTACCGCCCGGGACGTAGGGTCCCTTTTGTTACAGGATACCTGAAGATCCACGCAGGGATCAACCCGACTCCGTCAACCTACGCGCGGGGCGACACTTCCCGGCTGATTTTTACCGGTTTTCAATTTCGGTGGCACTACCTTTGGGAGTCAAGGCGCTCCCCGGCTCCTTTGGCCAGAACTTGAAGGCCAGCCAGATGTTTGGGAATGTGATCTGAGCGAGTCTAAGGCTCTGAATCCTGGAAGAAGGCGTCCCTTCCCAAGAACCCAATCACTTCCCCAAATAGTCTGGCCAAGAAGTTCTTGGACCAGGTGCCTTCTGGAAATTTAGTTGTCCCTAAAATTTGCTCGGAAACCCCTCCAGAAGGGTCCCATCTGGGTAAGCCAAAAACTGTTGTCGAACAGCTACCACTTCCCCGGGCCGGCTGCTTCGACAACCGGGCAAGCCCCGTGGACCGACCATGGGGCAGAGACCGCGAGGGTTCGGTTAACCTGGCGAGCCAGGGGCGGCTAGGTCCTCGTAGCCTACTTGCCTCCCGTAGATCCAATTATGCTCACCAATCTGCAAGGTAGATGCCACGAAATTGTTTATTCTGCTCAGCTGAGAGGATGCGAACCGCAATACCCTGATTCCCGCAAAGAACGCATACATGTACAATCAAAACATTGGTTTTTAAAGGTTACAGAACTGTCAAAACAATTGAACTTCCCGCCCGCCTTCTTCTGGGCCGGCTCTGCTGGTGATTGGTTGGAACGTTTGAGGCCGGCTGATGGGCGGGAGGCCGGTCAGTTCCAGGGAGCCTATCAGCGCTCGCTCCCATTTGCCGGCTTCGGCCAATCAGAGGCCTGTGGCCATATATGGAGTTCCAGGAAGGAAGGCTTAGACGGAAATCACTGTCAATATTGGCATATGGGCAAAACAAAAGAGTCCTAGCCAGGTAAACGACCTGAAATGACATCCTGGGAGTGATGGGATTAGTGGACTTGGAGGATGAATGGGAAAGGAGGAAGAGACTTGACGACAGAAACTCACTCAAGCCTTTGTGTGACAAAAGGACTTATTTTGGGGCACACCTGGGTTCCGAAGCCAGGTATGGCACCCGCTGTGAGAACAAATATTTCATGTCCAGGTCCCAGAGGATGAATTAATTGGACTAAACTCCGATGATTAATACTTCCTTCAGGCTGATGGAATGTGGACCCCAAGACAAGAGCCTGGGCAATCCAAAACAAGATTTCCATCAGAAAAGCTCATGCAATGAGAACAATGATGATCCATAAAAGGTTTAGGATGGGAATCCGGTTACTTCCTTTCAGCTGACACAATAGCAAAACACAGGCAATCTTTCTTTTCATGGGAAAGAGGGGGAAGGGAAAGGGTTACAAGGAATCAAAGGGAAAACTTATGAAGCCACACTGTACATACAGGGATACAGGGGTACAGAAATGAGTCTATGATCCGTGTCCTTGGGCGAACTACATATCCCAGCCTGCAAAGGCTTGGGCTGCAGGTCCAAAGCCTCTCAAAAACCCATAGATGTACTTTTTGGCTCTCTGGCTGCTTCCAGCCAGGAAGGGATCTTGAGTTCGCTTCAGGGTCCTTGATGAGACTATCTTTCCCAGGGCAGGGAGGGTCCATGATGAATAGCGAGGCTTCTTGGCTCAATCAGCCAGGGAGAAACATCAGGAACAGTCCAGGAGAAGAGAAAACAATCAGGACGGGGCAAATGAGGCTGCAGTACTAGAGAGAACTAGATCTTCCTTTGGCATCAATGCTTGCCTTTCACCCACCCCCCTGAAGAGATTTCTTCGGGCCAAAACTGCCCCAAAAGCTGCCGCTTCTGAGCTAGGATATGCTTCCCTCAGGCCAGAAAAAGGATAGGGAGAGAGGAAGGAAGGAGAGGAAAACGGTGGGAGAAATGGCAGAGCGTTTTGATTTGTTTTGGTTAACTTTGGAAAGTTTTCCTGTGGGGAGAGGGGAAGGCGTTTTGGGGACTGTAGCGGCCTAGCATAGGCCTGGGTGAGAAGTGGCCTGGCTGTTGTTGCTTGGAGGGAAGGGATTGCAATGTGTGTGGCAGAGGGATACTGGGGACCCTCTCCTGTTCGTTCCTTTGGGGTTTGGGGCTTCCTGGCTCGACTACAGCACCAGTTCGGCTTTTCCACTCACATGAAAGAAGGGGAGGAGGGTCTCTCCTGAGAAAGAGGCTGTTGGGTATTCCACGATCAGGGCTGCTGAGTCTGCATCATAAAAGGCCACCCGACCTCCTTCGTAGTTCAGAGTCAGTCGGACTCTATTGGGCTCTGAGCTCAGAGTCGTAGATGGGGGGTCAACACTACGCCACCACCTTTTCACTGGCCAGATCCCATCCTCAGGGTTACAGGAAATGCAGCCTTTTCTCTGCACAGATTTTCTGGCAATTCCCACATACCATTCTTCCTTACTCCCCACAAGGACTTCCCAAAAATGCCTGCCTTCTGTGAATCCCTCCCGGCCCAGCACTAAAGCATAATGACTGAATCTCTCAGGGTTGTCAGGAAGATCTTGCCATGTCTCTCCATGTGTCACACGCCTGCGATTTTCAGAGAGGATGAGCTTAGGATGAGCTGTGTCTGGATCCAGAGTCACATGTGCTGTTGGTGGTAAAAGCAGATCAGGGTAAAGTGAGAAAGAAAGAAAGAAAGAAAGAAAGAAAGATCAGCTTCCGTTTCTGATTCTAAAAAAATGACAGGGCAATATGACCTCACCCTCTCAAATCTAGATTGGTTCTCCATTATGCTACTTTCCTTCTTACGGGCAACGCTTAAGCATGGGGTGCTCGGACTATGGCTCTGGAGACCAGGGCTGGGTTTCCCCTCCATCATGGAAACCCACTGGGTAAACTTGTGCCCATCGCACACTCTCCGCCCCAGAAAGCCCTATGATGGGATCGTCTTGGTTTGCTAGAAATCAGAAAGAATTTAAAGGCAAACCAATCATCTGTTTTATGCATATATCGAATTCCCACATATTGCACATTGGGAAAGAGGACTTATTCTTTATCAGTGATTTTGGAAATCTACACTGAATCCAGACACATGCAATTTGTTCAGAGCTTTTAAAATCGACTCAGACAGGCGAAACACACTCCACTCTCTCGGCCTCAATGCAACCCTCTGTGGAAAAATCTGTTTGTTTGTTTACCTTTTTGCTGGTGAAGCCCAGATTCCAGAGAGGCTGGAGAGAGAGAGGGAAAAGAGAGTGAGGCTTCGCACAACATGGTGACCCTCAGAAACCCAGGAGGAACCAACACAGGAGGGCTGGGATCCTGCCCCCAAGAGATGTCGTGTGACTTTACCCGCAGAGAGTTACGTCTATTTGATCAAAATGCTCTTCTCGGTAATGGCCCCTGACTCTGGCATGCCCTGCCCAAGGACATTAGGCAAACACCCCATGTCTTTTACTTTTCAGGAGGTCCAATGTTCAGAGTCCCCTTTGAATCAAGATCACGAAACACTACGGAGTGCTGATAAAGAAATATGTAACTTGTACTCCACCAGTTCTCACATTTGCAGGTTACATGAACCAGAGTAAGGCCTATCGGGGCCCTCTCCATTTTCATTTCATTTTGCTTCACATCTCAAATGTGATTCCACACTTCAAGTAAAATGGAAAATGAAAAATGGCACTGTTCCATGATCCGGGCGGACTCCAAAATGGTGCCTAGACAGAGAAGGATAGTCCATTTCAGGGGTGCTCATTAGGTAGCTCGGGAGCTACTAGTAGATCTTCGGCCCTCTTCCAGGTGATCTTCGGGCCTCAACAGCCGGATGGGGCACTCCTGCCATGCACGCGCACACCTTGTGCGCACGCGCGCTCCTGCTGCTGGCTTCCGCTCTCGCAGTGCTTCTTTCACCTGCGGGGCATTGCAGGAAGAAGGAAGCACGAGGCGGCGCCTCTGGATGCGCCAGAAGCGCCTCTCTCTCGTCCAGAAGCAGATGTGCAGCCTCCGTTGCCGACGAGACAGGCAGGGCGGAGCGCTCCTTCTGGATGCCCCGCCTCGTGCTTTCTCCTTCCTGCAATGCCCCGCAGGCAGAAGAAGCGCTGCGTGGGCGGAAAACAGCAGCAGGAGCACGCGCAGTGGCAATAGCGGTGGCGGGAGCGCACAGCGACAGGGGCAGGTAGAACTTTTGGACTTGGTTGCTTTAAGAGTAGCTCGCATGCTGAAAAAGTGTGAGCAACCCTGGTCCTTTTCATGGGCGGGGGGAGGTTGGGGAAGTTGAAGGAGGAAAACCGTTTTCCCCATTTTCTCTAGTTATTTCCACCACCCTCTCCCCCGCATTTTGGCAACAGTGACATGGGAGGGGAAAATAACAGGAAAACAGGGAAATCGTTTAACTCATTCAACCCTCAAACCAATTTCAGTCCCCATCTCTGGAGATAAAGCAGGATATAAATAAATAAATATCACATCATCATCATCTTTCCCCATAAACTGGACCATCCTTCTCTGTCTAGCGCTCCCTAGTGGCCTCCGCCTGGATAACGGAACAGTACTGAAAAAATAATACAGCAAATAATACAATTTGGTTTGATTGGCATTCCAATCTGCTGTTTTGTGGCCCATAACTTTCCAAATGCTTTGGAAGTCCCCCGTCCCCCCTTTGAGACCAATGTCACATCTCCTGAAAATGCTTGCAGACATTTTCCCTTACCTCTAAACTGCTTCATGAGACCCTCCAGAAAGGGATTGATATCACAGAAGTCCCAGAGCTTCCACTTCAGGGCAGGAGCAAAGGCTGCAGAAGTATCCAATTCCTCATTATTATATCTGGAAGACAAAGAACAGTATCAGAGGATGCATGCCTACAGCAGAATGAATGCAGTTTGACACCACGTTAACTCCCCCATGTCTCAGTGCTATGCAATCATTTACGGGGCCTTCTCTGCCAAAGAGTGCTGGTGCCCAGATCCCACAGCATTGAGCCATGGCAGGTCAAGACAATTTCAAACTGTGAAACATTGGTTGCTCACCATGTAACCATGGTTCCTTGAGTGGTCACCTGTGAATGCATACATATGATATTTGCGCTTGCGCAGACAAACTTCGGAACCCTCTAGAAAGAAATCTTGATAGCCCCGCTGAAGCCCCGCCCATCACTCCCCACCGCCTATATAGCCAGTGGGAGGGGCTTCAGCCCTCACTTCTCTCTAGACGCGAGAGACCAAAGAAACTGTGTGGGCATGACCAGAGGGGAGGACGGGCGGGCTGTATGCATTCACAGGTGACCACTCAAGGAACCATGGTTACATGGTAAGCAACCAATGTTTGCCTTTTCGTGGTCAACTGTGAATGCATACATATGATAGAATAGCGAGCTAACTGACCCTGGTTGGTGGGCGTCATGCCACCGCAGAAGAGGACTGCTCGTCCAAATGCAGCCTGTCTCCTGGAAGCCACATCAAGCTTGTAGTGGGAGACGAACATGTGATGGGATGACCACGTGGCCGCACGGCACACCGCATCCAGCGAAACACCCCTCAGGAAAGCCGCCGATGTGGAGACCGCTCTTGTTGAGTGGCCCTTCAGTTGTTGTGGCGGCTCTTTCCCAGCCATGCGATAAGCCTGGCGAATGGTCAACACAATCCAGGACGAAAGTCTCTGGGAAGACACCGGAAGGCCACTGGCGTCCTTCCTATACTTCACGAAGAGTCTAGGGGACTTTCTTAGTGAAGCAGTTCTGTCAATGTAAAAGGCCAAAGCCCTCCTGACATCAAGCTTGTTTCCAAAGGCGTAGTGGGGTTCTGAAACAAGGAGGGGAGAGCCAGCTCCTCCGACATGTGGAACCTAGATACAACTTTAGGTAGAAAGGAAATATCCGTCCTTAACACCACTTTGTCCCTATGGAAGTTGGTATAAGGCGGGTCAGCCCGCAACGCGCATAGCTCACTCACGCGTCTGGCTGACGTGATTGCTACAAGAAACGCAGTCTTCCAAGACAAGAAGGAGAAATCAGTAGACACCATTGGCTCAAAAGGCGGTTTGGTCAACGCTGATAAAACTAACTCCAGGCTCCATGAAGGGGTAACAGGAGCAACTGGGGGATTAGACTTGCAAAAACCCTTAAGGAAAAGTTTAACTATTGGATCTTCAAAACAGGAAGGCAGGCCTGATCGTTTACGATACCAAGAAATGGCCGCCAGGTAACACTTTAGAGAAGAGTGTGACAATCCCTTCTGAGAAAGATCAAACAAGAAATCCAGAACTACAGAGTTGGGAACCTTTAAGGGGTCCAGGCCCTTAGGGGAAAGGAACTGTGTAAAGCAAGTCCATTTGTACTTATAGGCCTTTTTTGTGGAGGTCTTGTGGGCAGTTTCCACGATGGCCAAAACGGGCGCTGACAAGTGTGACAGGGCCGTTACTCGGGAGGCAGGATCCTCCAAGCTGTTAGCCGTAGCTTCTCGACCTCTGGGTACAGCACTTGCTCTTGTTGTGTCAGGAGAAGGTCGGCTCTGTGAGGAAGAGGGACGAATGCTCCCCTGGACATCTCCAACAACAGGGAGAACCACTGTTGTCGGGGCCACCAAGGCACGATGAGAATGCACCGTGCCCTCTCCCTGTGGAGCTTGGCCACTACCCTGAGAAGGAGTGGAAAGGGTGGAAAGGCATACATGAGGTCCGTGTCCCAAGGAATCAGGAACGCATCGTCCAGGCTTCCCTGAGCGGGGTTCGCGTGCGTCCTGGAGCAGAATGTTACACATTTCCTGTTCTCTCGAGTGGCGAAGAGATCGATCCGGGGGGTGCACCAGGCTCTGAAGAGGCGATCCACCTCCTCTTGATGAAGTGACCACTCGTGGTGGTTGAGGGGGGCTCGGCTTAGTGCGTCTGCCAGGACGTTCTGCTCACCCGGGAGATATAGTGCTAGCAGGTAGATGTTTCTTGCGATGCACCACTCCCAAATGTCGAGCGTTAGGCTCAATAGGGTCTTGGAGTGCGTGCCCCCCTGTTTGTTTATGTAGAACATGGTGGTCGTGTTGTCTGTCACGACCTGGACCACCTTCCCATTGACTACCCTCTCGAATGAGAGCAGAGCCTTGTGGACCGCCAGCAGCTCTAATACGTTGATGTGTAGAGCACGTTCCTGCTGGTTCCACATTCCCTGAGCAACTAGGCTGCCGGAGTGTGCGCCCCACCCCGTTAAGGAGGAGTCCGTGGTGATGGTCACTGACGCCGACAGGGGGTCGAATGGAATCCCAGCGCACACATTGTCTGGGTCCAACCAACAGTGAAGGGAAGCCTTGACTGGTTGTGGAAGGGACAAGAGCACCGAAGGGTTGTCCGTTCTGGGATGGAAAACATCCAGGAACCACGACTGCAAAGGCCGAAGGCGAAGCCTGGCATATGGTGTTACAGCGGTTGTGGAAGCCATATGGCCCAAAAGGACCTGGATCTGCCTGGCCTGAAGCATTGGGCTGTTGATGGCTTGCCATAGTAGAGTCTGAAGGGCCAGGAACCTGTCGTACGGGAGGTAGGCCTTGCCCTCCACCGAATCCAACACTGCCCCTATGAATTGGATCCTCTGTGTAGGGGTCAAGTGTGACTTGTCCTGTTGACCACCAAACCTAAGGACTGGAGGAGAGACAATGTGGTGATTAGGTAATTCTGTACACGGATATAGGAATCCCCTATAACCAACCAATCGTCTATATAAGGATAGACCATAATCCTTTGGGTGCGGAGAAATGCGGCCACCACCGCCATGCACTTAGTGAACACGCGGGGGGCCGTGGCCAAACTGAATGGAAGGACGTTAAATTGAAACGCCCTGTCACCCACCATGAAGGAGAGGAACCTGCGTTGGTAAGGGGCAATGGCGACGTGGAAATAGGCATCCCTAAGATCCACTGTGGCGAACCACATGCCCTTACTGAGTAGAGGGAGGATGGAGGAAAGCGTGACCATCCTAAATTTCTTAGGGACAATAAACTCATCTACACCTCGTAGGTCCAGGACTGGCCTAAAACCACCATCCCTTTTGGAAACTACAAAGTATGTAGAGAAGAAACAGGTCTGATACAAGTAAGGTGAAACCGGAGATATAGCCCCCTCTTTAATAAGCTCTCAACTTCCTCCAACAAAACCGGGGAGGGAACCGTTGCCTTGATCTTGCCCACAGGGGGAAGGCATTCAAATTCAATAAAATAGCCCCCATAAACAATACTCAAGACCCATGAGTCCTGTGTAATGGAGGCCCAAACAGGGTAGAAACATCTTAGCCTGTCTCCAAACAAGGGAGAGTCCTGAGGAAGAACTAGGCCAGAGTTCAGAAGAGGAGGCAGACCGCGTTTCCTGGTTCCAACGGGAGGTGGGGGTTGGTCATCAGGCTCTCCGCCGCTAGATGTGTCAAAGACGCCGCTTGGAGGCAGCTTGGGGCTTTGAACCCCCCTGGTATGGCTGCTGACGGGGCTTGTTGGTGTAGGACTGTCTGCGGCCCCCTTGGTAGCGGTTGTTGAACCACGGTTGGTTTCTACCCCCGCCACGGGAGAAGCCCCCAAAACCCCTGCAATAGGAGTTACCAGCAGGCTGCCACCGTTGTTTAGGTTGTTGGGACGTCTGGGATGGGAAGCCGAAGCGGTGAGCTGCTTGCCGGGTCTGGTGCTTTTCTTTTAGGTCGACATCCGTCCCCGGGTTAAACACACCATCGTGGTGCATCGGCATGTCCTCTGCCAGCAACTTCCCTTCTTCGGATAATGTCGAAGAACGCAGCCAGGCGAAGCGGCGCATCGCTGTTGCGTTGGCAAACAGCCTGCCCGCGGAGTCAGCCATGTACTTGGCTAAGTCCTTTTGGAACTTAGCCAGCTGGAAGGCCTCAGTGGAGAAGGCCCGCGAAAACCTCTGCTCGCTTGGGGGGAGCAGGTCCAGGAAGGGGACAACCTTCTCCCACAGGTACACCTGGTACCTTGCCATGTACTGCGCATAATGAGCCATGCGCGCGAAGATGCTCGCTGACAAATGGGCCTTCTTGCCTATTGTGTCGATCCGTCTCCCTTCCTTATCTAGGGGGGCAAGAGCGGAGCCCTTCGACCGCTTGGTCTTTGCGACATCCACGACCACTGTATTGGGTTTTTGTGGTCGCAGAACCCATTCGGCCGTCAACAAGTCCACCCTGTAGAGGGTCTCGGCCTTACGGGGGATAGCCTGTACAGAATAGGGAGGTACCCCCTCAACGTCCATTAGCTTAATGAGAAAGGGCGATGGCGGGACAGAGGTGGACATAGAAGCGCCCTGCTCCTCAGGGGTCCAGCTTGGGTCTTGAACCGAGTCCACGGCCCCAGTGGCCGGGAGGTCTAAGGACCTTATCATGCGGCCCATAGTCGCCATTAACTTGGCAAAGTCAGAAGGTACCTGTTGGTCTTGCTCAGTGTCCTTAAGCTCCTGGTCGCCCTCTTTATCGGTGTCTGATGATGCTAAGTCATCAATGGGGGCCTGAGGAGCTGTAGCCTCAAAGGCTAAATCAGCAGACGCATGAGCCAGCAATGGCGTTGATGGCCCAGCAGGCGGAGCAGTTGAGGCAGGCAGGACAGAAGGCAGTGAAGGCAAAGGTTTCGGTACCGAAGCCGGTACAGAGGCAGGCATTTGGGGGCCATAGGATCCTCCTGGTACAGCCCACTGGGCTCCCACTGATGGTGCAGGGGGGGGGGGCATAATACAAAAACTAGCCCTGTGGGGTCATGTGCCAAAAGCCCTGGTTATTATTAGAAGAGAATGGGAGTGCATATTGAAGTGGCAGGGATGGCAAGCCAGGAGTTCCTGGATTCCCCTGCAGCTGAAAGCCCCCAGCTGATGGGTACCACAAGGGAGCTGCTGTTGGAGCTTGCCCTGCTGTCGATGGAGGGAGCATCGAGGGGAATCCCATGGGAGGGGCCCCAGAAGCAGCCGAAGATGTAGGGATCTTGGACCATAGGTGGCTGAGCTGCATTTCCCGCTGGAAGAGGGAAGAAGGTTGCTGCTTCTGCCGCTGTGCGCGGTACTGCGGAGCCTGGCGCCGGGGAAGTGCGCCTCCTCTTGGTTCCTCTCTCAGGAGGAGGGGGGGGGGAACTCGAGCGCTCTGAGTCCGAGCGCTGGCGCCCATACCGAGGCGGTCTTCTGAGGGCCCTTGGATGGCGCTCCACAGCCCCGCCTCCACAAGGGGAGGGAGGAAGAGCCGTCGCTGAAGCCTGCAGCAGTGAAGGCGGGGCAAGCTGTGGCTCCGTGCCCACCGTAAGGGCCGCCTGCATCGGCACCGGGGGCGATAAGAGAGGCAGCGCTGGGGAGCGCCTCTCATTCTCCAGAGGCTTCCCCGCCCTGAGTGAGTGCTCCTGCGCCTGCGCGGGCTGAGAGTCGGCGGGTGCCATGTTTTGGAGCTGCGCCACTACAGAGGACGACGAGGGAGCCGTTCCCGCCAAGACCTCAACGGATGCAGCAGGTAGGGAAGACTGGGTGCCATTTTGGGGCCCATTTGTCTTCGGCTTCTTAGCTGTCTTCTTCTTCTGGGTGGCAGCCATCTTTGGGGCCGTCTTTGGAGCCTTTGTAGGCTCTTCTTGAGGCCCCAGAACCGCGGTATTTTTAGGGAATTGGTGAGGGGGGGCTGCAGGATTCGAAGCTTTGTCGTAGAGGACAGCTTTGAGTCACAGTGCCGTATTTTTCCTCGTTTGGGAGGGAAAACGTTGGCATATAGGGCAGCTCTGGACTAGGTGCCCCTCCCCCAGACATGCCAGGCACAAGGCATGAGCATCGTTGTCGGGGTAGGAATTAAGGCGGCCCCCACATTTCTTAAATCCGGTGGTGTTAGACATCTTAAATTGGGAATCAGGCGATCTCCGAAGAGGAATGGTCGTTAATCAGTCCAAATAGTCAAGGGGTGGAGAATAACTCACAGTCAATTAGGCACAGTCCGAGGTCAAAGGATTGGAAAAAGTAGAGTAGTCTTATGGAGTCCAAGGTCAATCAACGAGGCAATCAATTCAAATTCACAGTAGTAAATCACTACTAAAGCAAGAGGGTTCTCTCTGTCTGCTTTATCCGAGCGCAGAAAGAGAGAAGTGCGGGCTGAAGCCCCTCCCACTGGCTATATAGGCGGTGGGGAGTGATGGGCGGGGCTTCAGCGGGGCTATCAAGATTTCTTTCTAGAGGGTTCCGAAGTTTGTCTGCACAAACATCATGTATGCATTCACAGTTGACCACGAAAAGGCAACTTTAAATTTACGTTCAATTAGCACTGCAATTGGATCCTTGCACTGTGTATTTTAAGATATGTGTTTTGTGATGGTGTGTTGTCATGTACATATTTTATGGTATGTATTCATGGTGATGTGCTCTGGCTGGATTGTGTCCTGCCTCGAGTTGTGAGGAGAGGTGGATAACAAATTTAAGTCGTTGTTTTTATCAAACTGCATTAATTCTAGAGTCAGATGCTATCTAATGAGCACCCCTGGTCTAGATGCTCCACAGAATCATAGAGTTGAAGGGGTCTTGTTGGCCATCCAGTCCAATTCTACCTGTAAACACCGGCCAAACACAGACTCCTGCAATCCGCGGCTGCTTTTGAGAGTCACCTATTTCATGTGGAAATCTGAGCTTTAGTGGGAGGAGGAGAGGAAAGAAACTTACCTCTGTAAGGCACTTCTGATATCCTGTAAATGAAGGGAAGAAATAACTCAGCAGAGGCATTTGTATAGAGACCACTCTCATATATCTGAAACAAAAGTGTATCCAACCAATAAAATCATTGAAGACAACCCAGAAGGGTGAAGCAGATCTCCCTCCACAAATGAAGGAGGAGACAGGTAGATCTATGTAACCACTTGCACTATTTTGCAAACAGCATTTTGGCAGAGCCACCCAATCAATGCCCAGTATATTAGGACTCTGGATCTGTTTAGTCCAACCAGATGCAATACAAGAATGTGCAATCAGAGCACTCCCACCAGATGGTCAGGGGTTGTGATTTGAAAGACCGACAAAGCCAATCCATTTGTAAAACTAAAAATCTAGTTCAATAGAAAATAAGCAAACACACTACAGAGCATTGCGTCTGCACTCAAGCAGACAAGCATGGCACACAGGGAAGTTCTTATCTACAACCTCCTCCCTTTCCTGCATTCCAGCAGTTGGATTGATGTCCGCTCCGGGTCGCAGTTCACAGCATGGTCATACGTCACCATATTCCTGTCTAGCATTGTACACAGTAGCTCTATTTCATTAACCCGGTAAATGCTGACCAGTTACAATTCTAAGCATACACAGTACAGCCGTGCTTCCACATAACTTTAAGCATATACACACACAGGAATATTTAAATCTCAACACTTTCTACAGTCATACTCCAACACAGATGGCCATCCAGCATCTATTTCAAAACCTCCAGAGAAGGAAATTTTGCCACGTTCTGAATTGTAGAAAGAGAATGGTAACATATTCTCCCCTCTCTGTTTATTAGTAAAGGATAAATCTGATTCAAAACATAGGAGAAGCCTATAAGGGAGAGAGGGCCGCTGTCTTCTTTGGATGGGCACTTCCTATGGCCTGCGGGGTTTAATCCTCCCAGGAATGTTTGGGGCTGGGCTTGGGCTGAGACCCAGCTAAGACCTATAAACATATGTCATAAATGTATACTTATTATTATTATTAATAATAATATTATTAAAGGAGGTGGTCGTTTTTAATTACACATGTCCAAGAAATGACAACTTGGAGCATATACTGTACATGGATTCTGTTGGACAGACAAATGACAGTGGACTATACGGCAAATCATTTGCAAATCAGCCAGGGCTCTGCCTATGTAATAATCTACAACAAACCTGGGTTTCAAATGTTTGGGCAAAATGGGTGTACTGAAAAACAGGGAGATTATACAAAAATGATGTATTTGGTTTTTCTGAAAGTTGATTAAAATAAATTCTACAGTGTTTCTATCGACCTGCTCTCAAGTCAGTCTTTTAATTTTTTTAATTGAATTTTCCAATTAGGTAAAAGAGGGGGAAAGAGAGGGAAGTGAGGGATGTGGTGGGAGTACTGTGTGAGGTGTGGGGAAGTGGGGACAGGGAGAAGGAGTGAGGGAAGACTAGGGGTGGGGAAAATTGGAGCATGGCCATACAGGCCGAAAAAACCACAGCAACCTATTGCTTCAAATCAATTCTACAGCCAGACTGTGCATAATTTTTGACATATTTGTGTGACCTATCAATCGATAAATCAATCTGATCTCTTAGAGATGGACCCCAAGTCTGTGTGTGTGTGTGTGTGAGGAGCGACTTGAGAAACTGCAAGTCACTTCTGGTGTGAGAGAATTGGCCGTCTGCAAGGACGCTGCCCAGGGGACGCCTGGATATTTTGATGTTTTACCATCCTTGTGGGAGGCTTCTCTCATGTCCCCGCATGAGGAGCTGGAGCTGACAGAGGGAGCTCATCTGCGCTCTCCCCGGATTTGAACCTGCGACCTGTTAGTCTTCAGTCCTGCTGGCACAAGGGTTTAACTCACTGCGCCACCGGGGGCTCCTTAGCTCAAGTCTTAAACTCATTTATGTTTATGTTTCTTAATTGCCTTATGAACACAGCACAAAGGTAATGTCATACAACAGCTTGTGTACATAGAGCCCTGAGAAGACTGAAGTGTCACTGTCTCTGCCATCCATGGGGACAATATGGGCCTTACCTCCAGGAGTTCACTTGCCAGCTGCTGATGCTTCTCTTCTGTGTCTTGGATGAGTTTTGAGAGAGAGAAGAGTTCTTCGGAGAGTCTGGCCAGATGTTCCTCCCCTTTGGCTGAAATCTCCCTCTCCAGCTCTTCCATTTTTGCCAGCTGATTCCTCTCTTGTTCTTCTAGGAACTGGCGCATGAGCCTGAATGCAGCCACAGTCTTCTCCTTCTCTCTCTGGGTTTTCTCCTAGCATAAATGAAAAGAGAAACAAGAGTGAGAGGCAGACAGAGGGTCTTTGGAGTGAATTTGCCCCATTCTTTTGGAGTGGGGCTTACATCTCTTCACAAAGAAAATGTCCATTCTATATCCAGTGGTGAAAGTGCCTTGTGAACACCTGCAAGGCCACTGGAATGGCTTTGGGTCAATATTTTCTGTAGGCTACCAGGTCTGCTATCATGGGAGATACCTTGGGAACAGTAACAAAACGAGCGGGCTGGTTAGGAAAGCCAGGAGGTCCAGCATAATCATGCTCGAGGTCCAGCATAATCAATTCGGAGGAGACGCTCTCTTTGCCTCTCCCTTCCTGCGTCTTGGGGAATTTTCCCCAGTAGAGCATTTGGCTCAGATACCAAAATTTAGTGTTTGTGTTTGAGGATCCTACCCCTTCCCGCCAGAGGACCTTACATTCCCACCCGCAGCGTGTTCCCCTCACTTTGATCTTCCCCATTGGAGTACAATTTGGCGTCTGCTACGGTAAGAAGCCCACGCCGCTTGCTTTCCTAGGCGTTTGGGATTCAGCTTGGATTCTGCCCACACCCTTGTGTCCCGGAGTCTTTCTACTACGTGGGGCTTCCTTTGAAGACTGCTCGGAAGCTTCAAATAGTCCAGCGAGAGGCAGCCAGGTTAATAACTGGAGTGGCGTACAGGGAGCACACAACTCCCATGTTATGCCAGCTCCACTGGCTCCCAGTTTGCTACTGAGCACAATTCAAAGTGCTGGCTTTGGCCTATAAAGCCCTAAACGGTCCCGGCCCAATTTACCTGTCCGAACGCATCTCCCCGTATAATCTTCTGGGGAGGCGATCGGAACTCTTAGTATGCCAACTGTAACGACTCTCCAATTCTCGGTAAGGATCACACGTAGATTGGTGCACGGTCCAACACGATTTTATTGCAGGTACGACACATGTGAAGCTAAAGCACCGGCCCGCCACCCAAACACACCTTATATACCCGGAGCCCCCTCCCATTGTCCATGCAATGTCCAAGCAGGGTTGCACCATATCCGGGTGAGTCAGCATATCCCACAGTCCGAAGGGATGTGACCTCATGGGCCCATGAGTCAGCGTTACGAGTCCAATGTCCAATGTCCAGGCTCGAAGGAGTGCCCTCCCTTCCCTCCCCAGCCCGACATGCACCTGGAAGTTACATCACTCCCAGCCTGACTCAGCACAGTCCTCATGTAACTGGAGCAAAGGTCACCTCCACTCCCAGATAACTGGGACAAAGGTCGGTGCAATCTCATGACAGGCTGGGAACCTGAACTTCTCCCAAGCTCAGGTTTCCCAGCTCTGACATAACGGTCTCCTCCACCGCGTCCTCCCCCTGGAAAACAAAACACTATTTAAGCCGGCGGAGGAAAGGGCCCCACATATTTCTTCAAGAGACTACAGTGAAACGTGGGGTGTACCTTCCCCAAACTCTTTGGCAACAGAAGGGTAAAAGAGACTTTATTCACTGCCGCCTCAATTCTAAATGGCCCAATATATTTCGGACTTAACTTTTTAGATGGATATCCCAATTTCAAATTCTGCGTGGATAACCATACCAAGTCTCCTTCACTATACTCCTCCCCTTCCTGCCTCCTCCGGTCTCCAAATAATTTGTAAGACCGCTGCGCCTTCCCCAAAGCCTCCGTTACTTCTTTCCAATCCTCCCGGGCTCGTATTCTCCATTCCACCTTCTCCTCCCCTCCCAACTCCAACAATTGGGGCAAGGGAGCCACATCCTGACCATAGACCACTTCAAAGGGGGACTTCCCCGTGGAGGAATGTACGGAGCTGTTATATGCCATTTCAGCATAAGGCAATAGGTCGGACCAGTTATTCTGCTCCCGATTACTAAAAATACGTAGATAAGCCCCCAACGATTTCTGCGCTCTCTCCACGCCTCCATTGCAACAAGGATGATAAGCGGTAGTAAGACGCCTCTGAGCCCCTAACACCTCCAAGAATCGCTCCCAGAATTGAGCGGTAAATTGAACCCCACGATCACTCAAAACCTGCTCTGGGCACCCATGCAACCGGTATACATGCTGCACATACAACTCAGCCAATCTCTCTGCGGAAGGCAACCCTTTCAACGGAATAAAATGAGCCTGTTTAGAGAACATATCTAACACAGTCCATATATACCTATATCCCCGACTCGAGGGCAACTCCCCCACAAAGTCAGTGCTGACATGCGTCCATGGCCTCACCGGAGTAGCCACCACCTGAATCAACCCCTGCGGCTTAGCAGAGGGAACTTTATTCCTGGCACACATCTCACAACACTCCACATACCTCTTCACCTCAGCTCTCATGCCTGGCCACCAATACCTTTTCTTTAGAGCCAAAAGAGTCTTCGTGACTCCCCAATGACCGGCAGCTCTATGATCATGATTTAACCTCAACACTTTCTCTCTCATACCCTGAGGGACATACACCTTACCCCCCATTATCCACAAGCCATTCAATAGCTTGCACTCTTTCTCATGACTCTGCAACCACGCATCACCCTCATAACCCCTCTGCAACTCCAAACTCCACTCGTCTACCATGCCTTCCTCTTTCTTAATCTCTTTCACTCCCTGAGACCTTGTCTGCACTGCCAAACCCCAATGCTCTCTAGTAAACACTTCTTCCGACTTATGCAACTCATTCTCTCCCACACTGGGATACCTAGACAACGCATCAGCCACCACATTCTCCTTTCCTCTTATATGCTGCAGCGTAAAATTGAACCGAGCGAAAAACTGAGCCCATCTCACCAACTTGGGAGACAGCTTCTGAGGGTTCTTTAAATACTGGAGATTCTGATGATCCGTCATCACCACAAAAGGGAAAGCAGCACCCTCTAAAAACTGATGCCACGTCTGCAAAGCATTCCTCACAGCAAACGCCTCCTTTTCCCAAACCGGCCACTTTCTCTCATGCTCTCCAAACTTTTTAGAGAAATACGCACACGGCCTCAGCTTACCTTGATCATCCTCTTGCATCAATGCCCCGCCATATGCCCAAGCAGAAGCATCGCATTGCACAACAAAAGGCTTGTCTACATTTGGATGCATTAACAAGGGCCCATTAGTAAAGGCTTTCTTCAACCTCACAAAAGCCTCCTGACAATCCTCAGTCCAGCTTAACCTAGCTCCCGGAGACCTAGTCTTCTTCGACTCCCCCTTGCCTTTGGTCTTCAACAACTCAGTGAGCGGGAGGGTTATCGCTGAAAACTCTGATATAAAAGTGCGATAAAAGTTAGCCAACCCTAGGAACGCCTGCAACTGCCTTCGGGTTTGAGGAGCCTCCCAATTCAACACGTCCGCAACCTTAGCAGGATCCATAGCGACTCCACTCTCACTAATCCTATACCCCAAGAAATCAATCTGACTCTTTCCAAACTCGCACTTACTCAACTTAACATACAGACTAGCCTGTCGCAACCGTTCCAACACCTCTCTCACCAGACGAACATGCTCCTCTCTAGTGCGCGTCACAATCACGATATCATCCAAATATACAAACACCCCTTTATATAAGAGGGGGTGCAACACCTCATTAATCAATTGCATGAAAATACCGGGAGCTCCTGCTAAACCGAATGGCATCACGGTCCATTCGAAAAGCCCGAGGGGGCAGGAGAAAGCAGTCTTCCATTGATCGCTCCTTTTCACCCTCACCATATGAAACGCGTCAATCAAATCCAATTTGGTAAAAAACCTACCACCTCCTAACTGACCTAATAAATCTTTGATCAATGGCAAAGGGTAACAGTTGGTAGTACTAATAGCATTTAACCCTCTATAATCTATACACAACCGCAACCTACCATCCTTCTTTTCGCGAAACAACACCGGAGCCGCAATGGGAGACTCAGACCTCCGAATAAACCCCTTCTCTAGATATCCATCTATTTGCTCCCTTAAAGCCACCTTCTCTTTCACAGTCATGGCATAAATCTTTGGCTTGGGCAGGATAGCCCCTTCCTTAACCTCTATACTACACTGTACATTTCGAAGGGGGGGAAGTCCCTGAGCCAATATGGGGTTGAATACATCCGCATAGTCCCAATATTCGACAGGCACCCCTTGTACCTCACTTCGAACCCTCTCTCCTACATTAGGGGCACACTGTACAATCCCCGTTTTCCAATCAATTTTGGGGTTTGCCTGTTCTAACCAGGGCAACCCTAACACCACCTCATGTCCTTTAATAGGGGCCACCACAAAGTCAATATCCCCCTCCCAGGGTCCAACCCGACCCCTCAAATCCTTAGTTCCCACAGAGAAGGGCCCGCCCTCAATAGAGGATCCGCATAGTCCCAATATTCGACAGGCACCCCTTGTACCTCACTTCGAACCCTCTCTCCTACATTAGGGGCACACTGTACAATCCCCGTTTTCCAATCAATTTTGGGGTTTGCCTGTTCTAACCAGGGCAACCCTAACACCACCTCATGTCCTTTAATAGGGGCCACCACAAAGTCAATATCCCCCTCCCAGGGTCCAACCCGACCCCTCAAATCCTTAGTTCCCACAGAGAAGGGCCCGCCCTCAATAGAGGATCCGTCTAATTGAGTAAACGTTATAGATGTTTCCAAAGCCTTCGTCCCCCCACCCAAATCAGCTACTAACTTAGGGGACATAATGTTCTCCGAGCACCCGCAGTCCACTAAAGCTTTTTTCTCCACAATTTCATTCCCTTTGATCAATCCCAAGGTGCATTGTATATTAGAGCTCACCCCAACACTTTTAGAATCATCATTGTCCACACCAGCTGCTTTGGCGGAAGCCACCTTAACTGGTTCCGGCGCCCGCCTTTGCCGGCACTGGGACGCAAAATGCCCCGGTTGGGAACAAATGAAACAACGGCCCATCATTGGTCTTCTCGTAGTACTGGGTCGATTGTCACTGCCACGTCTAGGCTCTCCTCCTCGGAATCGCCCCTCAGCAACACCACGACTGGACACCCTGGATCTGGTAGTCTGGAATCGACGCCGCTGCACCTGGGCTAGGATCCCCTCCACGCTGCCAGCCAACTGGATCCAACCGTCAACATCACCTGGATCATCCCGATGCAAACACCACTCTAGGATCTCCTTTCGCAGGCCGTCCTTAAACAATTCAAGTAGGGTAGCTTGAGACCATTCCGCAACTTTGCCGGCTAACCCCATGAATTCTTCGGCATATTCAGTAACAGACCGGGATCCTTGGGACAGACAGTGCAGCGCTTCTTTCGCCTTGATCCTTTCCAACGGATCCCGAAACCGATTTCGGATTGCTTGCAGGAAAACCCGTACGGATCTTAAACACGGGTCTCGACGGTCATGGCATTGAACATACCATTCAGCTGCTCTTCCCTTAAACACCGCCCCGATGGCCCTCACTCGACTGCCGTCACTGGGATAAAGATGACCGTAGTCCTCCATATGATCTTGCACCGCAGCAACAAAAAAGGCCACCTTACAGGCTTCTCCCTCAAACTCAACCCGTAATGGCTCCTTCTTCATACGGGCTCCAAACTCCTGGGACAGCATTCCCCTCCCTGGAGGGACCTCGGACCTTGAGACGCCTCTTCCCATTCCAACCGATTGTAAAGGGCGCCTCACCGGAACTGGATTTCCTTCTGGATGACCACCTTCTGTCCACACTCCCATAGGAGATCTAGGACGCTCAGCTGCTGGTCCGCCATCCATCCATGAATAATAAGTAAAGTCTCCTCCTCCCGGAGCACTCCACACCGACTCCATCGGCTCCCTTCGGGACATAGCTTGAGACATCCTTCTCATGGTCTGCTCCATCGCCTCCAACTTACACCTCATCACTTCCAGCTCCGACGGTGATGCAGGTTCCGTGGTCTCACTACCACACTCCGCCAGGTCCACCCGAGCTGACCTGTCCTTCGGCACAGCTTCTCTGGTCCCTCCGGCCATCCGGACCTCTGCCTGACTGGAGCCGTGTTGCCCCCTCCTTCGACAGGCCACTATAGAGCTCACCTGAGCATCCCATAACCGCTCCGCTTCTCTGAGCTCGTCCTCCTGGGCAACCACACCACCCGACGCCATCATCTCTCGGGACTCATCCGGGAACCCCACTTGGTCAAGGGTGGTCAAGTCCCACTCCATGGTTCGCCGGACTTCCTCAGGAGCCGAATTCCACCTATCAATATATTCTTCTTCTTTCCAAGCCAACCTCTCCATTGCTGGGATAGTTGAAAAGGGGCTTTAGCTTCTGTAACGACTCTCCAATTCTCGGTAAGGATCACACGTAGATTGGTGCACGGTCCAACATGATTTTATTGCAGGTACGACACATGTGAAGCTAAAGCACCGGCCCGCCACCCAAACACACCTTATATACCCGGAGCCCCCTCCCATTGTCCATGCAATGTCCAAGCAGGGTTGCACCATATCCGGGTGAGTCAGCATATCCCACAGTCCGAAGGGATGTGACCTCATGGGCCCATGAGTCAGCGTTACGAGTCCAATGTCCAATGTCCAGGCTCGGAGGAGTTACCTCACTTCCCTCCCCAGCCCTACATGCACCTGGAAGTTACATCACTCCCAGCCTGACTCAGCACAGTCCTCATGTAACTGGAGCAAAGGTCACCTCCACTCCCAGATAACTGGGACAAAGGTCGGTGCAATCTCATGACAGGCTGGGAACCTGAACTTCTCCCAAGCTCAGGTTTCCCAGCTCTGACACCAACCATATTCTTTTTGGTTGTTGAGACAGTTTTAGCTAGAGGACTTTAATGTCAAGATAAGTGATTTTAGCGCTTTGTATGTGTATGGTCTAGTATGTTTCAACATTGAATGTTTGCCATTTATATGTTGTCCCCTTCGGGGTGAGAAGGGCGGCATATAAATGCTTTGAATAAATAAATAAATAAATAATATATTTGACAAAAGGAATTCAGTTTATTCAGACTCACATTTAGGGCTATAATACATACTCATTTTCCAATGCCACTTACGCGCAGATCTCGGCTCTCCCGTGCTGTGTCTGCTTTATAGCCCAGGATTTTTTCTCTCTCCTCCTTGAGAGGCTCCAGAAACTTCCAAATCTGATCCCGAAGAGGAAAACAAAGTGCTTTTCTTCAAGGTTTAGAATGCCATCAACCATACTGATAGGGAACATCAAAAGCAGCTAATCTGGCAGCTAATCTGGCCTGCAGCAGGGAGTTCCACAGTTCTTGAATGCCCCGTTGGGCCAGTATGGCTGGGGACTGTGGCCACATTCACACTCTCCATAGTGATACATTGTGTCCTTTACTGTCTCCTCTGACTATAAAGCATAAACCTAACCCTTTACCAGGCTGCGGAACACTGCGGGCCTGCCTGGGATGCCTTTGTAGCCTCTCGGGGAGGCCGGAGGTGTGTACCTTTAAACTGCGTATACGGAAACACACACACACCCCTCCCCAGTTTCAGAATTTGCAAGTTAACAGATCGACTCTATTTTGGTGTCATATTTTTCCTTGGCTAATTCTAAGCCTTTCTGCTATCTCGGATTTCTCCCTTGGAACTCTCCACCCCTGGAATAAACCTGTTTGTTTAAAGTAATATTTTTGAAGGAAAACAGCTGATCTGACAAAAACGCAGGTTCCTGGTCTCTCATCGCCCCTGCTTCTCATCGTTCCAGCAGCTGTTCCTGGACATCGTGAGGCCTGAGTCCATGGGCTTGCTATCCCTAGGAGCTGCATGAAGACAGGCCAGAGACAACCAGCCCAGGAGAGCTTGGGATCTGTAGTTTCCCTTCGACCTCCTACGACGAGACTTCTCCTCAGCGCCTGGTTGAAATGGATCTTTCTCTCAACTTCACAAGGACTCTCTAAAGACTCAGCTACAGCAACTTTTCCCTGGTTCTATGACTCCAGCTTATGGAGTATCATAAGCATCTCCCCAAACCCTTATGGACTGTCATGGACTCTTTTCATGAACTTCCCCCAAACACATGGACTTATCAAAAGGATCTTTCCTTTCTGGAAAGGTTTCCTAAACCGGAAGCAAGGAATTTTTCTGATTGGCCAGAATAGAGGCGGCGCTGAATCACCATTGGCTAAGAGGAGCCGGCCGGCGTTTGCCTCACAGCTGGCCGCAACGTTCCATCCAATCAGTGCAAAGCCGGCTGGCGAGAGGCAGGCGCTAAATTTGAATTTGACAGCTCTGTAACCCTTTAATACAGGGGTGGGCAATTATTTTTTCCAAGGGGCCACACGAGAGCCAAAAAATATTATGGAGGGCCGCATCTACAGGCGGAACTACATGCGAATCTACATAATTTATTTATTTATTCACTTACTATATTTACTATATATTACACATCATTAATATTAACATATTAATATATCAATAAATATTCATATATTATTAGTATTAATATCATAATTATTATAGTATGTATATATAGACATAATATATTGAAATTATAATATAATATAACATTGTATTATATTATTTATTATATTATTATATTATTATAATAAAATTATTATACAATAATAATAAAAAGTACTAAAATAAAATAATGCTTCCTTGTAGTCCTTTTCTCTGGAGAGTTTTATGCAGAGGCTTGATGGCCATCAGTCGGGGGGTGCTTTGATTGTGTATCCCTGGGGGTTGGGCTGGATAGCCCTGGGGTCCCTTCCCTCTCGATGACTTCCTGTTCCCACCTTTCTAAAAACCTCCTTTGAGAGTCTTTGAGATTTGTGACGGAAAAGGAAGAGATCAAACCCCATTGAAAGGATGGGAAACTCAGGACCAAACTTGGCACAAATCCTCAATATGCCCAAATGTGAACACTGGGGAAATTTGGGGAAAATAGACATTTGGGAGTTGTAGTTGCTGGGATGTATAGTTCACTTATCAAGGATGTTCGGCGGCAGCAGCAGCACTTGCTCCCTCCCTCCCTCCCTCCCTGGCCTTCTCCTCCTCCTCCCCTCCCCTTCCCTCTGCTTGCTTGCCTGCCTGCCTCGCCCTCTCGCCCCACTCACCGCTCGCTCGCCCTGCCCGCTCGCCGCTCGCCTCGCCCGCGCACCCTGTCGCCCGCTCCGGCTCTCTCAGCACCGGCTTAGGAGGGCCGGATAGAATCGGCCAAAGGGCCGCATCCAGCCCCCGGGGCGTAGTTTGCCCACCCCTGCTTTAAAAATAGCATCATTTCCAATGTAACTTTATGTCAGCTTTGCGGCATCAAGGAATTGCAGTTGCCATCCTTCTCAGCTGAGTCGACAATAAAGACATCGGTAGCATTCCTTCAACTTCGGTGAGATTCTCATTGGGAAATAACGGGGGGAAGATTTGCATCCTGCGAAGCTCGCCAAAGTAGCGAACCCTCTTTTTGGGCGCTAGGGCTCTCGCCTCTTCTGGGCAGAGATATCCCAAGTTCTGCTCAATAACAATTCCACATTTATTGGGAGTTTTGGACAAAGTTGACCACTACTGGCAGCCCTCTCTGCTTTTGTTATACTACTTCCACAGGTTTACTTTTTTATTTATTATTTATATATTTAACGTATTTATATAACACCTTTCTCAGGCCGAAGGCGGCTCAAGGAGGTTTCTGTTGGGCATGCAAGGGATCAGTTAATGTGCGTGTGTCAACTGCAAAAGAAGATTCATGAAGCTGATTGGTCGGGCAATGCTCAGGGAGCAGGCTAAGCCTACAACTTTTGGATACTGTTACATTTTTGTTCAGGCTTGAGCTATGCAGACCGACAGTTTGAAGAGAGAAGCAGACAGAGACAGGCTGATCAACAGTTTCTCCGGCATCACTATTACGCAATGTTTAGGGATTTTTTAAGCCTGTTGCTCAAGTTTCATGGTGCATCTTCACTGTAGAATTAACACACTTTAACCATACTTTAACTGCCAGGGGATTTTGGATTTGTGGTTTGGTGAGGCACTGGCACACTCTGACAAAAATGCAAAAGACCTTGGTATGTAGCATTGAGCCATGACAGTTAAAGTGCACTAGAACTGCATTACTTCTACAATTTAGATGCAACCTAAAAACCTCAGGGAGAAATATTGAATTGCTAGCCACATACCTGTTTTGTGGGGTGGAGATTTACTACAACGCGTCTTTAGGAGTCCCTATTTTACCTCCTCCTACCTCGTACTCCGTTGATGCCTCCTCCAGAGGGATCACCTGGTGGGTTTTGTGCTCCTTCGACCTGTCGCAGACAACACAGATGGGGGCTTTGTCATCCTTGCAGAAGAGCTTCAGGGGCTCCTGGTGCCTCTGGCAGACTCTCCCCTTTTCTTCTGCTTTCTGGCTCTCCAGTTCCTTGGCGATCTCCACCAGGTTCGCCAGCGGCCCATTTGGCATGATGCCCCCTTCCTGCACTTCCTTCCTGCACTGTGGGCAGGACGCCTCTTCCTCCTCCCAATATTGAGCCACGCAGGCTTTGCAGAAATTGTGCCCACAGGAGATGGTCACAGGCTCCTTGAAATACTCCAGGCAGATGGGACAGGTCAGTTCCTCGCAGAGCTTCTTCACAGGGTCTCCAGAGTCCATGACTGCTGATGCTGCTCCGCTGCAGAGATCAGACAAAGCTTTTAAACTCCCTTCATGAAATCAAGAGACCAGAGACAAGAAACTTGATCCAAAGGGCCATTTCCTAACCTATTTATTGAACGAACTTGTAATGACCCTAAGGCGGGGGTGCCACGGTGTTTGTAATGACTATTTCACGTTCATCATGCCACTAAAAGGGGCAGGTGTGAGCAGGGCGGTCCGAGCTCTCCCCGGGGGGTAAGCAAACATTATTCCCCCCCCCCCCCGCGGCTCCCGGCCGCGCCTGCGCATGTGCGGAAATTAACGCATGCGCAGTAGCTACCGAGCGGGCCGCGCCGCCCCGCCCCCGCAGCCAGCCGCGCCGCCCTAACAGTGCATGGCGGCAGCCGGCGAGGCCTTCCTCCCCTTCCTCCTCGGCAGAGGCGGCGAGGAAGTGATGTCACGTGGAGGGGGGTGAGGGGGGCCAGCCTTGGCGTCCCTGTGGCCCCTCCCCCTCCCGCCTTCCCGCCTACCTTCCTTCAGATAGAAGATGCGCCTCTGGCTCTGGGCCCTCCCGGGGGCGCTGCTGCTGCTGCTGCCAGGGGTCTCCGTGGGGGGTGGGGGTCGCCCTCGTGGCCTCCCCCCTCCTCCCCCCGTTCCTCCGCGCCGCCGGCTGCGGAGGCGCGTCGGCTGGGCAGGGCGCCGCCCCTCCAAGATGACGTCGCCCGTCAAAGGTGACGTCGCCCTACACGACCGCATAGGGTTGTCTAATGGAAAGACCGGCCCTGGGTGTGAGGAATGGATGGATGCATGCAGAAGAGCAGAAGAAACAGGCGTGAAGAAGAAAGTACAACATGGAGTTCAAGCAAAGCTTGATATGGGTCGGACTTGGCAGTCAAAGCGAGGAGGCAGTAAGGCATAGCTGAACAACAATGGACAATAAGGTGTGCGACCAAGCATGTAAGGAGTGCAAGGAGTGTGCAGGAGGCACCCCATCAGTCATATGGCCTGGAAAGAGGATGTCCTGAACTGGAACGGATTTGAAATAACAGAACAGCATGTTCAAGAAAAATGGATGTTGGCCTATAAATGCAGGGGACCCCAAGAACATGCACGCTTCCTGATCTGCGGCAACGGAGTGCCTGCACCTTCTCAGAGGAAAGCTGATCATCTTCGTCTGGAAAAGGCCTGAGTGTGCGCTCGCATGTGTGAATGTATGTGTGCACGAGAGCTCTCTCTTGATGTGATTGTGATATGATTCTGTGATGATTGTATTTCAATAAATGTTACATGAATAATGTTGAAACCAAATTTGGTCTCTAAAGTGCCTCATTGGTCTAAACTACCTTACTACTCCTTGAACACTCTGTACAAAAAAACAGGAACCTCTTTGGGTTTATAACACAGGCATCGGCCTAGTCCCTTTTACTCCACTTTCCCACCAGGCCGGCGAACATATTCTCCATCCTCTTTTCCAGTTCGTTCACAAACAAAACATTCCTCTCCTCCGAGAAGTGGACTCCACCGCCTTGTACATCTGTGGCCATCTGAACACAAGTTCTCTGTGCGGGACTGTCCAGCCCCCACTCTGCCCCATGGCATTTCTCATTTCCATTGACCCCTCTTTCAGCCAAATTGAGGTTCTTGGGATCTCAATCCCCTTGCCACCGCAATTGCAGACCAGAGAAATCTTCTCGGGCATTGCACAGGTAAGGAACTCCGCATTAGTTCTGAGACCGAATCAGGAAATCTCAGACCCAAAGGATCAAGCAGCAGAGAGTCCCCAGTATTCCCTTTGGCCCATGGCCCAAGTTGCCTCAGCACAAAACTTTTTTTCCTTCTGCCCCACCTGGTTCCATACATCACAACACCAACTTTGTCCCTCCCCAGCAGGCCCAGCCACCATTGCCTCCCATTACCCCATCTGCACAACATTTACACAGCAAACAGCACATAAAAGACATTTTAGAGATACATCACTTAACAATAGAAAAGGACATTTTTTCCCCAGTACCCCCCAGCCCCACACATTGCAATAACATTTCCAACCCCATAAGCAGACCACATCAAGACAACAACATACACATTTCCCCTCCCTCCAAGCAACAACAGCCAGGCGACCCTGCCTAGGCCTTTGCTAGGCCGCTGCAGTACCGCTAACCACCAATAGGCCCGAAACGCACTCCCTCCTCCCAACCGCTAAGAAAAAAAGACTTTTTAAAATAAACCAAACACCTTACAAACAATAGAAAAACCCACCCACTGTGCCCCCCCTACCTTGTCTTCCATCCTTCCTTGACCGGTCAGACTCTTCTGAGCCCTAGAAAGGGGGGCCTCCGCGAGACGGACACACATCGCGTCCGCCTCGCCCCATGTGCTCCGCCATTTTGGAAAGGAGGGGGGAGCGCTCCAAGGGGGGGGGAAGCGAACCGTGGTTAAATGAGATCTCCATAGGAACCAATGTATTCAGTATCCACAAGTTGAAAGTTTCACCGATTTGCCCCGTTTTTGTCCCAAAACACTCTGCCTCTTCTTCCATCCTCTCCTTTCCCTCTTTCCTCTTCCCTTTCTACCTCCCCGGCCTGGGGGAAGTGGATCTCCCCGCTTCTCCCTCTGACAAGCGGCTTGGCTCTCACGCTCGCTCTGAGTTCATCTGAGGATAATCGGCCCCCACCTTTTTCCCATCAAAAGTCGCATTCACTCAGCAGCAAACTCGAGCCCAAACCCAGCAGCAAGTTGGCGATTTGGGCTCAAAGGGACCCCGCTAGGGGGGAGCGGGTCCCCAGCGTTCTGCCACTTTGGGAGACAGTATTCAAGGACCAGGACTCAGTTTTCCTCGATTTCCAACCATTTCTTTCCTGAACGGACTCGAGATCCTTTCCCTGGCTGGAAAACAGTCAGAGAGCCCAAAAGTGCATACATGGACTCTGGGGGAGGGTAGATGCCTCTGCCTCGGTGGATCGCGCAAAGAGAAGCGTGCGGGGATCCATGCGAGTAGGGAGGCTTCGAACCCGCAACCCGGGTCCCCGTGGCTGGGATGTGAAGTTCGCCAAGGACACTGATCATGGACTCATTTACTGTTGTTTCTCTACCCTGGGTTTTGCCCCGTACAAGCGGGCTCACCCAGGATGCTGCACACAGACCTATCCCCTTTACTGTTAACGGACCTTGTAGTTTCCAAGGACCTTTTTCCCAGTTGGACATTTCCTGCCTTTTCCCTTTTCCTGCCCCATGGACTCTCAATGACTTTGCCCCCGTTGCACCCCAGGAACGACTGAAGCCCCAAAGACTCTATAGTTTCCAAGGACAGAGATTATATCTAGGGGAACTATGACTCCCAGAGGGAAAGCAGCATCTTTGCTGGTTGTTTCAAAAGATCATTTCTCTGGGAAGGGGGGCTGCATGGGAATAATCTGGGATGATTGCTGGGGGACATCTGATTTGTCTTGTCTAAATTGTACCCTTATGTGTTCCCCCTTTTGTGTCACTGTAACGTTTAAGGAAATGCCCTCAGCTGAGCGTTCCAAAGATTAACGTAATGCAATATCTTTTCCCATCCATTTTTCCCTTGCACAAATAATATTTCCGGGAAATGCTGGGTTCCTTCGTGGGGACGGCCCCACAACCTTAGCTCAGGTCTCCCCGCATATGTTTCTGTCACCATCGGAGCTTGGCCACTGATGAAAAATATGCCCGGACATATTTGCCATATTCTCAAAACATGGTTGTTTCATTGTGAGATTCGGACCCTTGCAGCAAGCCCAAATAAAGCATATTTCAGGACCATTTTAAATCAGAGAAACCATTTTTCCCGCTCAGCCAAGGCTTCCAGACAAAAGAAGTTTCGGCCTGGACAAAGAAAGCCATTAAAAGGTTCAAACTAACAATAGACCAGGTGGGCTTGAGCTCCCAACGGATGCTCACCCACCCCAAGGCAACATTTCCACAAAGGTAACTTCCTCTTCCACCCAGCCGTTCCTTTGTGTCCTTTCCCGCCTTGTGCAGCCGGCCTGGATTGGCTAAATTCAAACGGACGCGCCGTTCGCTGATTGGCCAAGACGCGCCGGCCGGCTTCCAGATCAGCTGATTTTGACAGCTCAGCCTATCAGCTGGAGCCGCACGCAGGCAGGGAGGGCGCGCAATTCAAATGTAAATGGATCCTTCTCTATATATTTGTCTGCACTCCACAATAAAACATGTTAGCTTTTTGGAACCTACGTGTCCTGCTTTCATCCTTCTTCAGTTGAATAAGATTCTTCTCTCGGTTTGGCGTACTTCCGGTCTGGGTGAGATAGCTGCTATTAGACTTTGTGGGATTTGTAGTGTTTAAGGGATCACCCAGATCTGGCCAGAAATCTCGCATTTAGAGTTGGCCTGGGTCCTGGCCCCTTATGGGCAGAACCTCCTAAATTTCGATAACAGTTCCCTTACCATTCTGATCCATTGGGGAATATCGGATGTCCAGGATCATTCGCTCCGGCCAAAACTCCCAATTCTATAACTGGTAGCAATACGAACCGAGTGTTCACCAACTAGCCACTCAACAGCAAGCTGGCTTCAGGAAAGGCAAAAGCTGCACCTCACAAATGCTGAACCTGACTCAGCATGTAAAACATGGTTTTGAAAGGCAGGTTACAGGAGGTGTCTAATAGATCTATCAGCAGTTCATGACACTGTAAATCATCGCCTTCTGAGAAAATTTATAATATCACAAAGGACTACCACCTCACCCACTTCATAGGAAATCTGCTACAAAACGGGAGCTTTTTTGTTGAATTCCAGGGCCAGAGAAGTAGATGGCAAAAGGAGAAGAACGGCCTGCCTCAGGAGAGCATGCTTGCTCCATCAATGTTTAACACTTACACCAATGATCAGCCACTGCCAGAAGGGACAGAGAGTTTCATCTATGCTGACAATCGTGCCATCACTGCTCAGGCAGGGAGCTTTGAGATGGTTGAACAGAAGCTCCCCAAAGCTTTAGGTGCTCTTTCTGCCTATTACAGAGAAAACCAGCTGATTCCTAATCCATCGAAGATACAGACATGTGCTTTTCATCTTAAGGACATCTCAAGCTCTGAGGATGACCTGGGAAGGAATCCCACTGGAGCATTGCAGCACACCCAATTATCTGGAAGCAGGGCCGTAGCCAGGATTTTGGTTCGGGGGGGGGGGCTGAGTTTGGTTCGGGGGGGGGGGGAGGCTGAGACTGGGTGGAAGAGGGTCTACCCTAGCAAACCTTTTGTATTGTTATCCCAATAACCCCATGAATGTGGGCTATAATGAGCATGGTGATCAGATCATGATATGAATAAACAACAGTTTAAATAATGTACCAGTAAGGCCTTTTCGCGGACCACCCTGAGAATTTCCCGGCTACATGCCTGCCTGGAAGTTACCCTGAACCGTTCTTTAATCTACAAGAAGCACTTCTTAAATAGAAAGCAACAAGTGGGCACTAGAAACAATATCATATGAAAGCTGACTGGCACGACTGGGGATCACAACCAGACACAGTGAAGGCATCTGCCCTTGCGCTTTGCTACTCTGCTGTTGAGTACACATGCCCAGTATAGAGCACATCTCACCACGCTAAAACAGTAGATGTGGCTCTTAACGAGGCATGCCGCATTATTACAGGATGTCTGCACCCTACACCACTACAGTGGTGACATCTCTGGCCCATCCCCTGTTCAGATATCAGCCAGCACGCCAATGTCTTAAATCAAGAAATAGCTTTTTAAGACCTACAGAGATACTCGCAGGAACCCCTCAGCAAGTGAGAGTCCAAAAGTGGCAGGCTAAAACCTGGAACCTCACTCCATAGCTGATACCAAATGAGAGACTCCCTCCTGGGCACACAGAAGAATGAACAACTAGGAAGGCGCTGAACAGACTGCACTCTGACACGAGATGCAGAACCAACCTTAAGAAATGGGGCCACAAAGTGGAGTCCACGACATGCGAGTGTGGAGAAGAGCAAACCACAGACCACCTACTTCAATGCAGCCTGAGCTCTGCCACACGCACAATGGAGGACCTACTTATAGCAACACCAACGGCACTGGTCAAAGGACATTCAATATAATGTCAAGTTTATAAACTTTGTGTGTGAGATTTTTAAAGAAAACATTAAAACTGCATCCTTGGTTTGCTCCTGATAAGATAAATAAATAAATAAATAAATAAATAAATAAATAGGGTCCATTAGGAGTTAATTGGAGGTTTCCCTGTTTCTATCAGGCATTCCCTTGATTCCTACTGTCTGGCTGATCCCAGATCTGGGGATTGTTGCCCCCCTTTGAACTGTTAATGAAGCAGGTTTGGTACTTTTCCGAGTAAAAAGTACATTCAGAAAGTGATGCTACTTACGTGTTTAGCATTGAGATGTGGGTTCTTGTGCCAATAATCATACTGGCACTTGCAATGTGAAAATAACACTGTGATTTAAACTTCTTAACATCCTGTGCCCGACTTGAAGATAACATAGGCTAGATGGGTGTAAGGCAAACAGAATGTGTTAATGGGAAAACTTAATGCGAATAGAGAAAGCACTGCGCATGACAAGAGAGCCTAGCCCCCTCCGCTGCTGGCACGGAGCCCGGGAACTAATGTTGCAGTCAGAGAACACCAAGAGTAGAAAGCACTGATATAGAGTCATGAGAAAGAACTAACATAGAAATGGCTATTGTTCTAATCTAGAGGTGTTACTGTGAAATGATGCTAATGAAAAATGAACTGTTTATTGGTTTAATGAAATGTCATGTAAGCAAATGAAATCACCAGCCTATTATGATTGTTTTTATCCATGAAGAAGGGTGGGCTTTATTGAAATGACTCCATTGTGGTATAAATGTCTTTGTATGAGATGTGACGGGGTCTTTTGCCCCTGATCTGCAGCGTGTTCTGCTGGCAGAAGTCCACCAGCTGGTGCCAGAAAATAAACCTTTTGATTTTCATCTTCTTCACAGTGGTCGTGTGATTTTCCTCATCCTAGAATCCGCACGAATAGCAGCTTGGTAAAGTTAAGTTGTACTCGGAGTTCCATAACTCCTTAATATACCTGCTTCATTATGGAAGTAATGCGGACCTTTGCGTAGTGAACGTTTGTGCTTAAACAGGCACATCCTTCTACTGCAATTTCCTTGAATCTCAAATTCCCAAAGTGCCGTCGCACCCAGTCTATATGCTATTCCCACAGGAAGCAATCAGCCAGGCTTTGGAGCTGCAAGGCCATTCAATGCTATTCCACAGATATATAAACCTTGCTTTGCTAGTTTCCAACAGACCTCACAACCTTGGAGGAAGTCTGCCAAAAATGTGGGAGGCCCTTCTGTTCCCTCTGAGTCTTTCTGGAAGCCACACAATGCTAGGAAAAGTAAAAAGCAGGGAAAGAAGTGGATCCTGACGTGGCCTTTGCCCTGATGGCCCTGTTCTGCCAGGCGCCACGAAAAGGAGAAGTGTCATGGAACAAAAGGAATGATCCTGAATTGATCCTGATCCTGTTTAATTTGCTCTGTTTCCATGGCATTTCCTCTGCTATTATACGTTTCTATCCCCCTTGTTGAACCACTTGCACTTTATCAGTTCGCATAGCGGCCTCCTTCCCCCCTCCAGAATGAGCCTGTTGTTGCTTGTTCTTGCTTATTGTTGTTACTCTGTTTTGTGCTATTTTAATCTGTAATGTGTTATTGTTCTGCTTTTAATTGTATATTACCTGGGCTAGGCCTTCGGGGAGATGGAGGCGGGGGAGAAAAACAAACTCCTTCTTCAGGCTTCAATCAGAATCACACAAAATGGCCCCCAAACTACCAGGCAGGCTTCTTGCTGCTGGCCAAGAGGAACAAAATGGCCGCCCTGCCAGGCAAAGCTATGGAAAACAAAATGGCAGCCCTACTACAAGGCAGGCTTCTTGCTGGCTGTGCAGCTAGGCCCAAAATCAAAATGGCTGCCCTGTGCAATGTTAATGGGGCCCAAACAGAGGGAGCAAGAAAAGGAAGCACCAAAGGCTCTCTGAAAAGGGGAGCGGAAGAGGCAAGACAAGGGGGCTCCGACTGGGACTGAATCAGCCGGGGCAACAGGAGCAGCAAAACAAGGCCCAATGGCTGCCCTGTGCAGTGTGAGTGGGGCCCAAACAGGGGGAGCAACAGAAGGAAACACCCAAGGCTCTCTGAAAAGGCAACCAGAAGAGAGAAGCCACTGGATATCTCTCTCACTGGGGTGTAATCAGCAGGGGGCGACTAGGAGAGCCAATCAGGGGACCCACCCCCCAGGCAGTCGACCTTCTCCCCAAACAGGCCTTCCCCCAGGAGCAGTGGGCCCCCTGCTGAAAGGCCCCCAAAAGGCCTTCTTGAGGGGTCCTGGCACTGCTGAGGGAGAGCCAAAAGCCCCTTCTGGTGGGGGGGAGGAATCCAAGGCCAAATAAAGGAGCCCCCCTCCCTGCCCAGCACCACAACCCTGGTCAAAGGAGGGGGCCGGTCTCTCTCTAGCAGCCTCCTGGGTGCGTGCAGAGCGCGGGGGAAGGCGCGCAAGAGGATTGGGGGTTCCAAACCTAAAATTCTATTTTGAAGCTAATTGTTTAGCATGGTTGAGTGAGTGGTGCAAATTAGAAAATGATAAATTATTAAATCTAGAAGGGTTTGACTTGAAATTTGGTTTTCAGGGATATATTGTATGTGTTATAATAAAATAAGTGTCAGGATTGGGAGACCTGAGCTTAGAAGAAGGTCAGGTTCCCAACCTGTCATGAGGCAGCATCGACCTTTGCCTTTATTCCTGGAGTGACCTTTGTCCTACATACAATGAGACTGCTGAGTCAGAGTGGGAGTGATGTAACTTCCAGGTGCTTGGGAGGGAAGTGAGGTAACTCCTCCAAGCCTGGACATTGGACAATTGGACTTGTGACACTGATACTGTGACCCCTGGGGTTATGCCCCTATGGACTACTGGGATTGCTGATTCATTTGAGTATGATGAAACCCTGTTTGGACATTGCATGGTTAGGGGAGGGGCTATGGGGGTATATAAGGTGTGTTTGGGTGGCGGGCCGGTGCTTTAGCTTCACATGTGTCGCACCTTCAATAAAATCGTGTTGGACCGAACTACAATCTACGTGTGATCCCTACCGTGTGTTGGAGAGTCGTTACAGAAGCTAAAGCCCCTGCCTAACTATCCCAGAAATGGAGAGGTTGGCGTGGAACGAGGAGAAGTATCTTGATAGTTGGATATTGGATCCTGAGGAAATCCGGAGAACCCAGGAGTGGGAGTGGACCACTCTAGACCAGGTGGGAAACCCGGACGAACTCCGAGCGATGTCGGCCCAAGAGAGAATGCTCTGTGAAGGGGAGCAGTTGTGGCGAGCTCAGGTGAATGAGATGGTTGCCTGTCGAGAGATGGAGCGTGAGGCGGCTCGGCAGATGGAGGGGCGCAGGAGCGCCGTCCAGGCGGGGGAGCACAGGAGTGTTCGTCTGGGAGAGAGTCAGACGGTGGAGCGCAGGAGGGCTCGTCTGATGGAGATCCAGGAGGATCTGGAGGTGCGTGGCGGCAGTGCCAGGGATGGTCAGGTGGACCTGGCAGCGGGGGGTAGTGAGACCCCAGAACCTGAGTCACCGTCTAGATTGGACGTGTTGAGTTGCCAAATGGAGGCCGTGGTGCAGACGGTAAAGCGGATGTCTCAAGCTATGTTCCAGAGAGACCAGAGGGAATCGATGTGGAAAGCCCCGGGAGGCGGAGACTTCACTTACCATTCCTGGATGGATGGGCCATCAGTCGAGCGTCCTAGATCTCTTTCGGGAGTGAGGACCGGAGACAGATGTCCGGGGAGTCCCGTTCCAGAGCGTCCTAGATCTCTTTCGGGAGTGAGGACCGGAGACAGATGTCCGGGGAGTCCCGTTCCAGAGCATCCTAGATCTCTTTCGGGAGTGAGGATGGGAGATGAATGCCCAGGGAGTCCTGAACTGGAGGGGAGATGTCCTACGCTGATGCCAGGAATGGGAAGAGGCATTTCCGGCCATGGCGATCTTCCAGGGCGGGGAGTGTTTTCCCAGGAGTTTGGGCCCCGAATGAAGAAGGAGCCGTTGCGAGTGGAGTTTGAAGGAGAAGCCTCTAAAGTTGCTTTCTTCATTGCAGCGGTGCAGGATCATATGGAGGATTATGGCCATCTTTATCCGAGTGAAGGCAGCCAGGTGAGGGCTGTTGGTGCGGTATTCAAAGGTCGTGCGGCCGAGTGGTATGTGCAGTGCCACGACCGGCGGGACCCGTGCCTGGGTTCAGTGAGAAGATTCCTGCAAGCTATACGAAATCGATTTCGGGATCCACTGGAGAGGATCAAGGCAAAGGAGGCGTTGCGATGTCTGTCCCAGGGATCCAGGTCCGTGACGGAATACGCCGAGGAATTCATGGGGCTAGCTGGGAAAGTTGTGGAATGGTCCCAAGCTACCCTGTTGGAGCTGTTCAAAGATGGCTTGCGCAAGGAAATCCTTGAGTGGTGTCTTCACCGAGGCGATCCAGGAGACGTCGACGGCTGGATTCAGTTGGCTGGCAATGTGGAGGGAATCCTTGCCCAAGTGCAGCGGCGACGGTATCAGCCGGTGAAATCCCGAGGGGCTGGTCGCGGTGTGGCTGAGGGCCGGTTTCGTGGAGTGGAGGCCAGGCGAAGTTTCGACAACCGTTCCAGTGCGGTCAAGAAGCCTTTGGGACGAGGCCTCTGTTTTGCTTGTAACCAGCCTGGACATTTTGCTTACCAATGCCGACAGAAGCAAGGATTGGGACCTGTGAAGGTGGCTGCAGCTAAGGCAGCCTGTGTGGACAATGTTGAAAGCAAAAGTGTTGGGGTGAGAACTAATATTCAATGTACTCTGGGATTATTTAAGGGAGATCAAATTGTGGGAAAAAAAGCTTTAGTGGATTGCGGGTGTTTGGAAAATATTATGTCCCCCCCAGTTGGTAGAGGAATTAGGAGGGGAGACAGAACCTTTGAAAACATCGGTTACCTTTACTCAATTGGATGGGTCGTCCATAGAGGGAGGGCCGTTCTCTGTGGGGACAAAAGGTTTAAAGGGGCCAGTAGGACCCTGGGAAGGGGATATTGATTTTATAATGGCCCCAATAAAAGGGCATGAGGTGGTGTTAGGCATGCCTTGGCTTGAAAGAGTAAATCCCAAAATCGATTGGAAGACTGGGACGGTGCAATGCGCCCCTAATATGGGGGAAGGGTTAAAGGGTGAAGTGCAAGGGGTGCCGGCGGAATATTGGGATTATGCAGATGTGTTCAACCCTAAGCTAGCTCAGAACCTCCCCCCCATGCGGAATGTGCAGTGTAGCATTGAGGTTAAGGAGGGTGCTGTTTTGCCTAAGCCTAAGATCTATGCGATGACTGTAAAAGAAAAAGTCGCTTTGAGGGAACAGATAGATGATTACCTTAGGAAAGGATTCATTAGGAGATCTGAATCCCCCATTGCAGCACCAGTTTTGTTCCGGGAGAAGAAAGATGGGAGATTACGGCTATGTATTGATTATAGAGGGTTGAATGCTGTCAGTACCACCAACTGTTATCCTCTGCCATTGATTAAGGATTTGTTAGGCCAATTGGGAGGTAGCAAGTTTTTTACCAAATTGGACTTGATTGATGCCTTCCATATGGTGAGAGTGAAAAGGAGTGATCAGTGGAAGACGGCTTTCTCTTGTCCTTTGGGTTTGTACGAATGGGTCGTAATGCCATTCGGTTTAGCAGGAGCTCCAGGCCTGTTCATGCAATTAATTAATGAAGTGTTGCACCCTCTTTTATATAAAGGAGTATTTGTTTATTTGGATGACATCGTGATTGCGACGAGTACGAAGAAGGCGCATGTTCAGTTGGTGCGGGAGGTATTAGAGCGATTGAGGCAAGCTAGTTTGTTTGTGAAGCTGAGTAAGTGTGAGTTTGGTAAGAATCAAATCGATTTTCTGGGTTATAGGATTGATGAGAGTGGCGTAGCTATGGATCCGGCTAAGGTGGATGACGTGTTGAGCTGGGAGGCTCCACGTACTCGCCGGCAGTTGCAGGCTTTCTTGGGTCTAGCGAATTTTTACCGTACTTTTATTTCAGGATTTGCAGAAATAGCCCTCCCGCTCACTGAATTGTTGAAAACTAAGGGGAAGGGTGAATCCAAGAAGGTGAGGTCTCCAGGGGCAATGTTAAATTGGACCAAAGATTGTCAGGAGGCTTTTGTGAAATTAAAAAGGGCTTTTACGGAAGGCCCCTTATTATTGCATCCGGATGTGGACAAGCCCTTCATTGTTCAATGTGATGCTTCTGCCTGGGCTTATGGAGGAGCTTTGATGCAGGAAGATGATCAAGGGAGATTGAGACCGTGTGCTTATTTTTCGAAAAAATTTGGAGAGCATGAACGGAAATGGCCGGTGTGGGAGAAGGAGGCGTTTGCGGTGCGGAATGCGTTAGTGACTTGGCGTCAGTTCCTGGAAGGGGCTGCTTTTCCATTTGTGGTGATGACAGATCATCAAAATTTGCGGTATCTGAGAAATCCGCAGAAGTTGTCCCCTAAGTTAGTGAGGTGGTCTCAGTTTTTCAATAGGTTTAAGTTCCGGTTGCAGCATATTAAGGGTAAAGAGAATGTGGTAGCTGATGCGTTGTCCCGATACCCTAGTGTAGGAGAGAATGGGTGGCATAAGGAGGAGGAGGTCTTTGCTAAAGATCACTGGGGTTGTGCGGTGCAGACCCGGTCTCAGGCTAGAGTGGAGGTTAAGAGAGAGGATGAGGTGGTAGATGAGTGGAATTTAGAATTGCGGAAGGGTTATGTGGGAGACCTGTGGTTACAAGAGCATGAGAAGGAGTGTGAGATGTTGAGTGGATTGTGGATTGTGGGGGGTAAGGTTTATGTTCCCCAAAAGCTGAGAGTGAAAGTGTTAGAATTGCATCATGACCATAAGGTGGCTGGTCATTGGGGAGTCACGAAGACTCTTTTAGCTATAAAGAAAAGGTATTGGTGGCCTGGTATGAAGGTTGAAGTGAAACAATATGTGAAAGGTTGTGAGGTGTGTGCTAGGAATAAGGTTCCCTCTGCTAGGCCGCCGGGATTGATTCAAGTGGTGGCTGATCCGGTGAGACCATGGACACATGTTAGCACAGACTTTGTGGGCGAGTTGCCCTCGAGTCGAGGCTATCGTTATATATGGACTGTGTTAGATATGTTCTCTAAACAGGCCCATTTTATCCCATTGAGGGGGTTGCCTTCTGCTGAGCGGCTGGCGGAGTTGTACATTCAACATGTGTATAGGCTGCACGGGTGTCCGGAGCAAGTGTTAAGCGACCGTGGCGTCCAGTTTACGGCTCAGTTTTGGGGTCGGTTCCTGGAAGTATTGGGGGCTCAGAGGCGTCTGACGTCTGCTTATCACCCTTCCTGCAATGGTGCTGTGGAGAGGGTGCAGAAATCCTTAGGTGCTTATTTGCGGATTTTCAGCAATCAGGAGCAAAACAACTGGTCTGATCTCTTGCCGTATGCTGAAGTAGCATATAATAGTTCAGTGCACTCTTCCACAGGGAAGTCTCCTTTTGAGATTGTCTATGGGCAAGAGATAGCTCCTCTACCCCAGCTGTTGGATTTGGGGGAGGGGGAGAAGGTGGAATGGAAAGTGAGGGCACGAGAAGAATGGAAGGAAGTGGCGGAGGCTTTGAGGAAGGCGCAGCGGTCGTATAAGCTGTTTGGTGATCGCAAGAGGCAGGAAGGGGAGGAGTATAGCGAAGGGGATTTAGTGTGGCTGTCCACGGAGAATTTGAAGTTGGGCTATAAGTCAAAGAAACTAAGTCCGAAATATATTGGGCCTTTTAAGATTGAGAAAGTTGTGAATAAAGTATCCTATACCCTCCTGTTACCCAAAAGTTTAGGGAAGGTCCACCCCACTTTCCATTGTACCTTTTTGAAGAAATATGTGAACCCATTTCCCCCGCAAGATTGAACGATGTTTTATTTCCTCAGGGGGAGGACGAGGTGGAGGAGACCGCTATGTCAGGATTGGGAGACCTGAGCTTAGAAGAAGGTCAGGTTCCCAACCTGTCATGAGGCAGCATCGACCTTTGCCTTTATTCCTGGAGTGACCTTTGTCCTACATACAATGAGACTGCTGAGTCAGAGTGGGAGTGATGTAACTTCCAGGTGCTTGGGAGGGAAGTGAGGTAACTCCTCCAAGCCTGGACATTGGACAATTGGACTTGTGACACTGATACTGTGACCCCTGGGGTTATGCCCCTATGGACTACTGGGATTGCTGATTCATTTGAGTATGATGAAACCCTGTTTGGACATTGCATGGTTAGGGAGGGGCTATGGGGGTATATAAGGTGTGTTTGGGTGGCGGGCCGGTGCTTTAGCTTCACATGTGTCGCACCTTCAATAAAATCGTGTTGGACCGAACTACAATCTACGTGTGATCCCTACCGTGTGTTGGAGAGTCGTTACAATAAGTGCTGATGCAAATTTCAAAAACCATTATATAAGAAGTACACGAATTAAAATTTGGATCAAATATTGTAAGAAATTATATTTAAAAATACCCATTTGGTTATCTCCAAATGAAGCCTTCAAGATAAGACAACTAGAAGATATTAAATGGACAGCATACAAGGATTTATTATGTTTCCGAATTTCGGAAGTACTTCCGAATCAATTCCAAAATTTATCGGAATTTTTTCGGAAGTCTAAATAATCCGAAACGCAATCTATGACTAGATCTGAAACGAGTTTTGAAACTTTTTTTAAAAAAACCAAACAGCACTAATACTAATCTATGGCTGTATTTTATTGTGAAACTTTAATAAATATTACTTTTTAAAAAGAAGACATTGTGTTTCCTGATGGTCTTTGGCGACCCCTCTGACACCATTTCGCAACACACACACCCCCGGGATCCCGACCCCCAGGTTGAGAAACGGTTTTAACACCAAGGTGGACTCTACCTACCATTTAATGTTTTTGCATCCTGATCTTCTTCTCCTTGTTGTTGTTCCAGGTGAGCTTGGACTGCAGGACAATCATGTTGACCACTGCCGTGTAAGAGCAGCTACAGATGGGTAAAGCCAGACTGACCTCCCAGCTGTTCCTCCTGAACTCACCAGCCATACATTGATTTTATTTCCTTGGAGAGACTTGTGTATGCCATGCAATGGCTGGAATCCTATTGGCACACGATGCTTCGTCGGTGGCGACGGGAAAGAGAGGAAACCATGCAGGCCGCAGCCATGATGAGAAGCAGACGTAATATGGAAGGAGATAATAATAATTGCTTATTCCTGGCAAATCTGGTCTCTTTCTCCTTGCCACCGGCTATATCACAACCACAACCTTGGACCAAGAAAATGCCTGGGAGATTCTTTTTGGGACCCTCGGCCTGGTTCCTCCAGTGTGGTGATGGACGTTGACCCATCACCAATCGTGAGGAGGAGATCCAGCTACCAACCCAGCCATTTTCTCTATGAGGGAGCAGCTGGCCAAATGTCTCAGGCTTACTCCTGACGGGGGACATAGCCTGTCTGTCTCGACAGCTTGGAGAGATTAATCACCTAGCCCTTATTGTATAGAGCAAGCCTGGGCAAACTTTGGCCCTCCATGTGTTTTGGACTTGGCTGCAGGTGGGGCGATCCCTCCTAGCTCGAGGATGATGGTCTTCCAAGTGATGTGTCTTGGCGGTGGCTCAGTAGGTGACTGTGGAGCCCTATTCTTTTATTATTATTACTAGCTGTACCTGGCACGCGTTGCTGTGCCCTACTTAGGAGATGTGAGGATGTCTGGGTATGTAAGGGTTGGAAATGTTGTGACTATGTGTTTTGTGTATGTGTGTGTGTATATATGTGTGTGTGTGTGCGTAGTTTTTTGTGTGTGTATATATGTGTATGTATATGTGTATATATATGTGTGTGTGTATGCGTGTGTATTTGAGTTTGTGTATGTATGTGTAGGTATGTGTGTGTATATATGTTTTTGTGTGTGTTGTTGTATATGGATATGTTTATGTATGTGTTTGTGTGTATATATGTGCATGTATGTATGTATATATGTGTGTGTGTTTGTGTATTTATGTGTGTTTGTGTATTTATGTGTTTGTGTATTTATGCACAGTATATGTGTATATATGTGTCTGTATGTGTGTATATTTGTGGTTTTGTGTGTGTGTATATATGTATGTATGTGTGTTTATGTGTGTGTGTGGGTTTATGTGTTTGTATATGTGTATGATTAGATGTGTGTGTATGTGTGTATGTGTGTGTATATATGTGTATATATGTTTATGTGTATATATGTGTGTGTGTGTACAGTATATATGTGTGTGTTTGTGTTGTTTTGTGTTGAAGTTGTAATGTTTGGGGTGTTTTTCAATGTGTTTTTTTTTGTTTTGTATGCTTGCCTGTCCATTTCTTCTGTTGCTCGTTCTTCCTCGTTACCTCCCTGTCGTGGGGGGGGGGGGCGATGGGGGATCTTTGTTAGGAGGACGGGTGCTGCACTGTGTCTCTACCTGCGGTGTCCTGTTCGGGGAGTGGGAGGGAGGTGGGGCGGTGCTTCAGCGGGTACGTTTAGGAAGCATGGGACTACACTTCCCAGAAAGCTCTGCCCCTGCTTCCCAGCGAGTGGCACGGAGCCTTCTGGGAGGTGTAGTCCACATGGAGGCGGGTCGCGTGGGCGCCGCTTTGGGCGCCTTTTCCGCCGTGTCCTTGGCCTTCCTCGGCGGTTGGTATTCTGTGTTGGATCCGGGACGCGGCGTCTCCTCCTTGGTCTTCTGTCCCTCTCCTTCGGCGCTTCCAAGCCGATCCTTAACCCGGGCCGCGTGGGGCGAAACGGGCAAGGTGTCTTCCGCGCGGCCTGGGTCAGGGAGCGGGTAAGAGGTGGCAGAGAAGGGCGAGGAGGTGACGGCGTGGGCCGGGTCTCTTGGAAGGCCAAGGATGTGGCGGAGAAGGCGGCCAAGGCGGTGGCCGTGTGTCCCGGGTTGAGGAGCGGCGTGGAAGCGGCGGCGGAGGTGGGTACAGAGTCAGCGGCGCGGGTGGGTTAATGTGTTGGCGCGTGGAGGCCGAGGAGACAGCGGAGGAGATGGCCAGGGCGCTGGGCGCGCAACGCAGGTGCAAAGACTGTAGAGAGACGGGGGGCGAAGTAGGCGCCACGAAGGAACTACATTTCCCAGAAGAGCCCGCATGTCTTGGCCGTCTCCTCCGCTGTGTGCTCGGCCTCCTGCGCTGCCTCCTTGCGTGTTCCGGACCCGGGATGTGCCGGAGGCGCTGTGGGCCGCCCGTGGCCTTCTCCCCCGCTGTTTTGATTCTGGGGCCGTGCCGGTCGCCTCCTTGGCTGCGATGCGGTTTGATGTTGCGCATGCTCGGTATTGTGATGTGTTGATGGCGTGCATTGTGTGTGTTCGGGGTTTTTGCGCATGCGTAGTAATGTTGTGTTTGGGGGGATGTTTTGGGGGTGTTGTGTGGTGTTTCGTTGTGTTTTCGTGGGCGGAGTATGTACCTTGTGGTATGGATGAGTGGCCCTGTGATTTTCGTGTGTGTGGGGAATGTAGTTTTGGCGTGCATTTGCCCCGTTGCACGACCACTTCCCTTTTATATATATAGATTAATATCTTTATTGACAGTTTTATTACATATAATAAAAATAGATCATAGGGGGGGAAAGCAAAGTAAAAAAGACAGTGGAATAGGGAGGGTTGGGTAGGGAAGGGATGAAGAGGAAAGGCGGGGTTGGGGAGTGACAAGAAGGGGAGGGAAGAATGGGGGGTGAAAATAGATTAAAATAGAGGAAAACGAAAACTGTAGTGGTTGACTTCCAGTCCAGTCTGGGTAAAAGTAAAACTTGAAATTATCCTTCTAATCGACGTTGGTGCTTTTATCACCTCCTCTTCTTCTATAAAGTTTTTAAACTCCTTTTCTCTCATTATTGGTTTTCCCTTTGGGGTTCACTTCTTTCAGATATGTTATTAGTTGTTTTCAGTTTATCCTACTTTCCGGGTTTTGGTCTGTCACTCTGTTTTCTAGAATATCCAAATCCATGATCTCTCTTAGTTTGAGTAGCCAGTCTTCAATCCTCGGTGCGGTGGGGTTCTGTTTTTCCAATTTTTAGCTATCTCTATTCTCGCCGCAGCCGCCAGATAAAAGAGAATTTTATCATCATTTCGTTGAATTTCGAAATCCATAATGTTCAGCAGGTAGTAATCTGGTTTAAATTCCAAATTCAGATTAAGGATTTTGACTGCGTGTGAGTGTACTTCCCTCCAGAATGACTTGATCTTCTTGCATGTCCACCAGCAGTGGATGAATTTGCCCCTTCTTTCTCCACATTTCCAACAGTTGTCTTTAAGATTTTTGTAGCATTTTGCCAGACTCACTGGGCGTGGTACCAATGAAAGAACATCTTGTGCCAGTTTTCGGTGATATTGGTGAAGCCCGAGTATCTTAATTTCCTTTTCCATACACCTTCCCAGTCCTTAAGGAGTATGGAGTGGCCCAATTCTTGGGCCCACTTCACCATGGTGTCCTTAATAATTTCGTCCTCCGTTTCCCATTCAAGAAGCTTGTTGTACAGAAGTGATATTACCTTCTTCTCAGATTTCATCATTCTGTCCCACGTTGTCTCTTGGAGCCCTATTCTTGACCCACACGTTCTCCTATCGGCCATCGGTTTCCAAGTGGAAGGCGGTCCCGATCAGGGTTGGCCTCCTCTTCGCACGTTTCTCCCTTCTGCACTCCATTCGTGCCTCTTTGAATTCTGCAGCACTGCTGGTCACAGCTGACCTCCAGTTAGAGCTCTCAAGGGCCAGGGCTTCCCAATTTTCAGTGTCTAAGCCACAGATTTCAAGGTTGGCTTTGAACCCATCTTTCAATATCCCGGGCCTTTCATAAATCCCATTATACGTTGTTAGCTCTGTTGCATTTGGGGCATCACTGAAGTCATTGCTCCATTGCGTCCTAGTCTCCAGGGCAGCAGAATACAAGCCTGCGCCCTCCTCCCTATGACTTCCTCTCACATATTTGTACATGGCCCTCCTTATGTCTCCTCCCAGCCATCTCTTCTTCAGGCTAAACATGGCCAGCTCTTTAAGCCGCTCCTCATAGGGCTTGTTCTCCAGACCCTTGATCATTTGAGTCGCCCTCCTCTGGACACATTCCAACTTGTCAAACTCTCTCTCTTCAATTGCGGTGCCCGGGATTTATAGAAAACAAGGGCATAGTAGGGCGCAAGAGCATGGGTGAAAAGGAGCTTACAGCAACTTAAGCCTACATAAAATCATATAGGCATCATGCAAAGTGTATCAAAATATATAATTACAGTTCATAGCAAGATGAGGACGCTCCCTCTAAATTCATTAATAATAACAACTCTTATAGTGTCACATACATATATATAATTTATGCACAAATACATAAGTAGTCCCGCATCAGCGCTTCTCTCTATTGTGACAGGATGCGCGATTATACAAAGCTGCCCATACAATGCGGCTTCGGGGTCTGAGGGCTGCTGCGCTCCGTTTGCAATGTTCAGGGGTCAGTACTCACTGTCCTGCAGGTTTTCCGTCCTCAAATGAGGTGCCAATGGTATAAAGCAGGGCTGTCCAACTTCTACCGGCCCAGGGGCCTGAATTCCGGTCACTGATGACCTGGGGGGCCGAAGGGTTTGCCCCCGCCCCTGGCTCCGCCCCCGCCTCTCCCCCGGCTCCAATTTACTTACAATTCATAAGAGGCATCCATACAATCAAATATAATCTTTTACTAAGGGGAAATGCAGAGAGGGAATACATAAGGGGCATCCATACACAATTACATAATAATAACATGAAGGTTAGCCTACCTTCCCAAACGCGCAGGATCCAGGAGTAGCCAGACCACGAGCAGAGATGACGACTGACCGAGGCAGCAGCTGAGAAGGTCCAAATCGCATCTGCGTGGGCCGCAGGGATAAAGTAGCCGAGATTTCGGCAACAGGAGTATTGCGAGACTACGGAAGCCACACGGGATTTCGCTCTCAACGCAGGCGTGATCTCGCGTTCAGAGAGAAATCCCGTGTGGCTTCCGTAGTCTCGCGATACTTGCTCCGAAACCCGGAAGTGGGTAATTTTTTAAAATATTATTTTTTAATTTATTTTTATTTTTTATTTTTTAATAAAAAGCTTAGGGGGCCGTATACGGCCCCCGGGCCGCCAGTTGGACAGCCCTGGTCTAGCTTGCTGTCGACCTTTTCAGCCCGAAACACAGTTGCATCTGTCAAGTAGGAAATATAGGTACCACTCATGCAGGGCGGCTAATGTAACTAATTTACGACACCATAAAAAACTCTCCAGCAGCGTGCAAAAGAATGAGGAAGTACTCCATCGGTGTCACAAGTGGACGGTGAAGCGACAGCTCCCCCGGTGGCCAGAATTAAAGAAACATACCTTCATGAAGCTGGAAAGTGAAATAGCCTCTGTGTCTCTGTCTATCTATGTTGTGTGTCTATGGCACTGAATGTTTGCCATGTATGTGTGCATTGTGATCCACCCTGAGTCCCCTGCGGGGTGAGAAGGGAAGAATATAAATACTGTAAATAAATTTTTAAAAAAAGCTGGATAGTAGGTTCCAGGCCAAAGCCATCAAAAGGCAGCTACAGGCTTGACCACTGCATGCTCAGCTGTGTCCCGCCCAGGTGTGCATTGGCAGTGGGATTTTGTCCAACCACATAAGGGGCTCAGGCCATAGGACATAGGCGTTATTCAGGGGTGTTTGTCTGTGTATTCAGCTGCTTCCTTCCCTTTCCATGGCCCTGCTTTGCATCACCTTCTGACTGGAAGAAGGTTCGCTAGTCCAACCTCATTCTGTCATTTAGGATCACACAATCAAAGCATCCTGCCTGACAGATGGCCATCCAGCCTCTGTTTAGAGAAGGAGACTCCAACGTGTTTGGAACCAGCACATTCAATTGTGGAACAGCTATTCCTATCAGGAAGTTCCTCCTAATGTTCAGGGATATTTTTTTAATCTGTTGCTCAAGTCTCAGGGTGCATCTCCACTGTAGAATTAACACACTTTAACACTACATTAAGGAGCCCCCAGTGGCACAGTGGGTTAAACTGCTGAGCTGCTAAACTTGTTGACTGAAAGGTCAAAGGTTCAAATCTGATGAGTGGGGTGAGCTCCCAATGTCAGCCCCAGCTTCTGCTAACCTAGCAGCTCAAAAACGTGCAAATATGAGTAGATCACATGTGAGTAGATGAACCATCGCGGAGATTAAGATACTCCGGGGCGGCCCTGCTTTCCGTCCCGCCAGTCACATGCTCGATTCGTGGGGACACGAGACAGGGCCTTCTCTGTGATTGCTCCCCGGGTATGGAACTCCCTTCCTGGTGGGATCAGATCGGCCCCCTCCCTCCTGTCCTTCAGAAGGATGGTAGAAACTTAGCTGTGGGACCAAGCTTTCGGGACAGAGCAATAGAGCAGCAATAGGAAAGATTACCAAGCCAATTAGATTTGACGCTGATGACCAGGACGGTTTTAAATGGTTTATTTTAATATTGAGATAAATGTTTTTAATGTTTATGTATGCGCATATGAATTCTTGTCCCGGTATTGAATGTTTGCCGTATATATGCTGCGCTCCATCCTGAGTCACCTTCAGGGTGAGAAGGGCGGAATATACATGTTTTAAATAAATGAATAAATAAACAAACAAATAATCAATAGGTACTGCTCCGGTGGGAAGGTAACGGCGCTCCATGCAGTCATGCCAGCCACATGACCTTGGAGGTGTCTATGGACAACACTGGCTCTTTGGCTTAGAAATGGAGATAAGCAACCCCCAGAGTTGGACATGACTGGACTTAATGTCAGGGGAAAATTTTTACCTTTTCCCTAACACTATATTAGCTGCCAGGGCTCAATGCTATGGAAATTTGGTTTTGTGGTTTGGTAAGGCACTCCCACACTTTAGCAAAAATGCAACAGATCTTGCACAACTGTAGCTAGTATGGTTTTGAAAGGCCACACGTTTTACTGGAAAGCAAAGGTGTCGCTCTCTCAGCTGCCCATATGCACAACTTTCTAGTAATTTGGGTTGTGGAATTTCAGATCTGGGATCTAAATCTGGCTGCTGTCACACATGAGCAGTTTTGCAAGTATCTCCCCAGAAACATGCAGTATGTCCCCATGGATGGAGAAAGCTTGTTGTCGACAACCCCCCGCACACACACAGACACACACACACAAAATGGAACTCCAATCAGGGCTCAGATGGATGACCTAAGGAGGCACACTGGCTGCCATTCCAAAAATCCCCGAAAATCAAGCAGGGTCATTTCCCCAGGTTGCCCCTCATTCCCCAATGCATAAGCACTACACTCCCCCTGAGTTCGGACTTCACAACAAACAGGGAGCAGCCATCAGCCGGTTTCCCTGTCTTACAAAGATCCATTCTTGACAGGCACCAGAAGCCCATCAACCCATCCTTTTGTCCTGATCTCTGAACCCATTGGGACACCTGGCCACCCATTTCCCCAAATCCGGGAACATCGTGGGGCCTATATCCCCAGGATGAACCCACCAACGCCCATTGTCCCAAACTGCACTCCATTCTCAAACCCTTCCACTTGTCAGATTGGGAAAAAACACCAGATAGAAGGCAGGTCTAAGGTTTAACAACGCTAGTTTATTCTATCCTATGCACCAACTACAAACCATAAATGAATGTACTTTTGAACCAATGAGATTGCGGATCGTAATTTGCACCAATTGCAGCACGTGCCCACTCTGTGTAATGGCTGCAAATGTGTATAAAATATCCACGCTTGTGACTAGGAGGCGTGTCAGATGTGGGATGACGCTGTGACCCCCAGCATCCACTTTGGCCATTGATGAATAAAGCCATTCCTGATCCTGCCTTCATCCTCATATGTTTCCAGTGGATCAATCAGAGCTCAGGCACACCGGGAGACCCAAGATTTCAGACAAGTAGGACCTTTGCATTAGTCTTCCACGAATGAAACAAGTGATACTCAAACATTACCAAAACAAGTATTTTACTTTCAGAGTGAAAAGTGCCAGTTTTCCAAGCTGTGCTCAGAAAGGGAAGAGACACAAGGGATCATATTGAAACATAATAATAATAATAATAATAATAATCTTTACATCTCTGGAAAATGCCAGGAAAGGGAGGGGCAAATAGACTTACTACTGAATTTTAATAAGTGGAGTTCTTAACTAAAACATAACTTGGGTCCTTCTTCATTGTTCTTGTTGTAGCTGGGCTTTCCAAATGGGAGGAAGAAGTCCCGGCTGATCCATGAGCGGAGCCCTGCCATGAGGAATGGGTTCTTCATTTGCACTCCAGCCTCCCAGTCAGGTTTTCACAAATATGTGAAGAGAGCACAGAGAAGCTTCAGACAGAGAGCAAAAAGAATGAACAGTTCCAGATCTCTGGAGATAAAGCTCCTCTTGTGTCTCGGATTGTGTGAGTCTTTGGACTTTGCTCTCCATCCTTAGGGAGAGAGAGCCAGTTGGGCTTTTTTTTCCACATAAAAGAGGGGGAGGAGGGTCTCTCCTGAGAAAGAGGCTGCAGGATATTCAAAGATCAGGGCTGCTGAGTCTGCATCGTAAAAGGCCACCCGACCCCCTTCGTAGTTCAGAGTCACTCGGACCCTCTTGGGCTCTGCGCTCAGAGATGGGGGAACAACTCTACCCTCCCGCTTTTCCACTCGCCAGACCCCATCCTCAGCTTTATAGGGAATGGGGCCTTTTCTCTGCACAGATTTTCTGGCAATTCCTACAGACCATTCTTCCTCACTCCCCACAAGGACTTCCCAAAAATGCCTGCCTTCAGTGAATCCCTCCCGGCCCAGCACTAAAGCATAGTCACTGAATCTCTCAGGATTGTCAGGAAGATCTTGCCATTCATCTCCACATGTCACACGACTGCGATCTTCAGAGAGGACGAGCCAAGGAGAGGCTGTGTCTGGATCCAGAGTCACATGTGCTGTTGGTGGTAAAAGCAGATCAGGGGTCAAGTGAGAAAGAAAGAAAGAAAGAAAGAAAGAAAGAAAGAAAGAAAGAGAAAACTGATGAAAGATCAGCTTCCATTTCTGATTCTAAAAAAATTACAGGGCAATATGACCTCACCCTCTCAAATCTAGATTGGTTCTACATTATGCTTCTCTCCCTCTTATGGGCAACACTTGAGCATCGGGTGCTCGGACTATGGCTCTGGAGACCAGGGCTGGGTTTCCCCTCCATCCTGCAAACCCACTGGGTAAACTTGCGCCAATTGCACACTCTCAGCCCCAGAAAGCCCTATGATGGGATCGTCTCGGTTTGCTAGAAGTCAGAAAGAATTTAAAGGCAGACTAATCATCTGGTTTATGCCAATATCACATTCCCACATATGGCACATTGGGGAAGAGGACTTATTCTTTATCTAGGGATGCACCATGTGTGCCACAGAAATAAGCTTGAAGCAAAGAGCCATAAAAAGTCAGTATTCAGGTTATTTTGACACTCTTTTTGGAAATCTATACTGAATCGAGACACATGCCATTTGTTCAGAGCTTTAAAAATCGATTCAGACAGGCGAACCACACTCCATTCTCTCGGCCTCAATGCAACCCTCTGTGGAAAAACCTGTTTGTTTGTTTACCTTTTTGCTGGTGAAGCCCAGATTCCAGGGAGGCTGGAGAGAGAGAAAAGAGAGTGAGGCTTCGCACAACATGGTGACTCTCAGAAACCCAGGAGGAACCAACACAGGAGGGCTGGGATCCTGCCCCCAAGAGACGTCGTGTGACTTCACCCGCAGAGAGTTACGTCTCATTGATCAAAATGTTCTCTCTGGGAGTCTCCAAGTCCCTTCCAGAGTGACTCAATGGTAATGTCATCAGGGGGGACTAGAGATCCCTACAGAGAACACTTCTCAAATAATCTCTTGTCCTCCAAGTGCAACTTCCTTCAGATGGTCAACTTATCACTGGACAACCTGGGTCCCCTGTACACTGCCATATATAAAATCCTCATTATCTGTTTCGAATTGGATTATATGGAAGTATGGACTCATATGTTCCAGCTTAGAGCAGATAGTGTGGATTATTTTGGGCCTTAAGATCAGCCTGGGAGGCCCTCCTAACGATCCCACCTCATCACAAGCAAGGTTGGTGGGGACAAGGGAGAGGGCCTTCTCGGTAGTGGCCCCCGACTCTGGCATGCCCTGCCCAAGGACATTAGGCAAACACCCCATGTCTTTTACTTTTCAGACGGTCCAGTGTTCACAGTCCCTTTTGAATCAAGATCACGAAATACTACGGATTGCTGATAAAGAAATGTGTAACGTGTACGCCACCAGTTCTCACATTTGCAGGTTACATGAACCAGAGTAAGGCCTATCAGGGCCCTCTCCATTTTCATTTCATTTTGCTTCACTTCTGAAATGTGATTCCACACTTGAAGTCAAATGGAAAATTAAAAATGGCCCTGTTCCATGATCTGGGTGGACTCCAAAATGGGGCCTAGAGAGAGAAGGATAGTCCATTTTATGGGCAGGGGGAGGTTGGGGAAGTTGAAGGAGGAAAACCGTTATCCCCATTTTCTCTAGTTATTTCCACCACCCCCTCCCCCCCCATTTTGGCAACAGTGACAACGGTGGGGGAAATAACAGGAAAACGGGGAATTATTAGTTGCTTACCTGTAACTGTAGTTCTCTGAATGATCCTCTGTGAATTCATACTCATGCAATATCCCAAGCTCGCAGAGCAGACCGGAACCTTCTAGAAGATAAAATTGACACATTAACGTAGCCCCGCCCCTCCATATATAAGCTCACAGCACGGAGCTACCCACTCAGTTTTCTAGCCGCAAGCAGCCAGACGAGGGGCATGACCCAGGGGAGGAAGGGCGGGTCGTATGAATTCACAGAGGATCATTCAGAGAACTACAGTTACAGGTAAGCAACTAATAATTCTCTGTCATGGATCCTCTGTGAATACATACTCATGCAACAGTTTACAAAGCAACCAACCTTGGGTGGTGGGCGTCATGCCACCGAAGAAAATAGGACTGCTCTGCCAAACTGTGCTTGCTTCCTGGAGACAGCGTCCACCTTGTAATGCGAGACGAACGTCGAAGGCGTCTTCCAGGTAGCCGCACGGCAAATCACATCCAAAGGAACTCCCTTCATGAAGGCTGTCGAGGTAGCCATTGCTCTTGTAGAGTGTCCCTTTAGTCCTTGGGGAACCTCCCTCTTGGCCATCTGGTACGCCAAACGGATGGTAGCCACAATCCAAGAAGACATCCTTTGGGCCGACACTGGAAGGCCCTTGGCATCCTCTCTATACTTAACGAATAACTTAGTAGACTGTCTAAACCCCTTTGTCCTGTCTAAATAGAAGGCCAACGCCCTTCTGACGTCTAAATAATGTAAAAAACGCTCCAATGGAGAACTGGGCTCTTGAAAAAGGGCAGGCAAAACTAGATCCTGAGACATGTGAAAGGGAGACACTATTTTAGGCAGGAACGTAATGTCCGTGCGCAAAACCACCTTATCCCTATGAAAAATGATGTAAGGGGCATCAGAGTGGAGAGCACATATTTCGCTAGCCCTTCTAGCTGAAGTGATAGCCGCCAGGAATGCGACCTTCCAGGTTAAATGGGAGATATCATTGTATGCCATGGGCTCAAAGGGAGGCCTAGTTAAGGCTGATAGAACTAATTCCAGGTCCCATCCCGGGGCCAGTGGGGCTACTCTAGGTTTAGAGTATGTAAACCCTCTGAGGAACAATTTAATCATTGGATCCGTAAAACAAGAGGAGAGGCCAGCTTTTCTTCTGAACCATGAGATGGCCGCTAAGTAACACTTAATAGATGATAATACTAGGCCCTGTTCAGCTAACTCTGCCAAAAAATCCAAAATTAAAGGTATTGGGGCAGACAAAGGATCCGAATTCCTTTGCGACATGAAAATAGTAAATTTCTTCCACTTATAAGTGTAGGATCTTTTAGTAGAATCCCTGTGGGCAGCTTCTATGTATCGTTGAACCGGCAGGGAGAGGTCGGATATTAACACCGGCTGGCCGGCCGTAGACGCCATGCTGTGAGACGTAGTTTGGCCATCTCCGGGTACAGGACCCTGTTCCCCTGAAAGTAGCAGGTCGGGAACCCCCTTGAGCCTGATGAAAGTCTCCCGGGATTGGTGCAGCAACGGGGCAAACCACGGTTGGCGTGGCCACCACGGCGTCACTAGAATGCAGTTGCCGTTGTCCCTCCGGATCTTGGATAATACCTTGAGGAGCAGAGGGAAAGGGGGGAAGGCATAAAGCAACCCACTGTTCCAAGAACGAAGGAAGGCATCCCCTAGACAACCCTGGGATAAGTTTTGTTTCCTACGGGCACAAAACTTGTAGCATTTGCCGTTATGATAGGAGGCGAAGAGGTCAATAGATGGGTGGCCCCACGCCATAAATATACGACTGGCCTCCTCATCCAGAAGAGACCACTCATGATGACTGAGCGGGGACCTGCTAAGGGCATCTGCTACTGTGTTTTCTTCCCCCAGGAGGTGTATCGATGAAAGAGAAATGTCTCTACATATACACCAATCCCAAATCTTCAGGGTCAACCCAAGCAGGGATCTGGAATGTGTACCCCCCTGTTTATTGATGTAGTACATGACCGTAGTGTTGTCGGTCAGGATAAGAACTGACTTCCCTGTAAGTACTAGCTCGAATGCCTCCAATGCCCTTTGCACAGCCAGCAGTTCGAGGTAGTTGATATGGCGGGAGGACTCGGTCGGAGACCATTGGCCCTGAGCCACTAGATCCTCTGAATGGGCGCCCCAACCCGTTAGGGAGGAGTCTGTGGTCACTGTGTGTGTAGGGCTGGGGGGCAAGAATGGAAGGCCACAACATACATTACCGGAGTCCAACCACCAATTGAGTGAGCTGCGGACTTCTGCCGGCACCTGTAACCGTGTAACCACCAGAGGGATGGAACACCGAGTAGCCAGGTTTGTAAGGGCCTAAGGCTGCTTGATATTCTGGGACTTCTGCCGGCACCTGTAACCGTGTAGTCGGGTCATCCGAGAGGGATGGAACACCGAAAGTAGCCAGGTTTGTAAGGGCCTAAGGCGTAGCCTTGCATGAGGCGTGACCGAAGTAGTGGACGCCATATGCCCTAGCAACATTTGAATGTGGTGAGCCGTCAACGTGTTAGAGTGTAGAGTTTGGGTTACTACCTCGCACAGAGCGGAGAACCGCTCGCTAGACAAGAACGCTCATTCTGCCACAGAGTCAATGATCGTCCCAATGAATGGGATCCTTTGCGAGGGTTCCAGATTGGATTTTTCCAAATTTAACTCCAGGCCCAAGGAGCGCAGGAGTGAGAGAGTAAATGAGATATCCGATAGGAGTCTATCCCTGGACGGAGCCACCAGTAGCAAGTCGTCCAGGTACGGATAAACCGTTACTCGGTTGGTTCTAAGGTGTGCGGCCACCGCACTTGGTAAAAATCCTGGGAGCTGAACACAACCCGAAAGGAAGGACATTAAAACAGTATGCATGGTCTCCAACCCTGAAGGAGAGAAGCCTCCTATGGCGAGGCGCTATGCTAATATGAAAATAAGCGTCCTTGAGATCAATAGTGGCGAACCAGTTGAATTTATTTAGGAGGGGCAGGATGGAATACAGGGTGACCATTTTAAACTTGCGCGGTTTTACAAAACGGTTGACCTCGCGAAGGTCTAAAATAGCCCTGACCCCACCATCTTTCTTATCCACTAGGAAATAACGAGAAAAGAAGCAACTAGAATATACAGAAGGGGCCAACAGGGAAATGGCCCCTTTGGCTAGAAGCGTTTGAATCTCCTCTAGGAGGGGCTGAGAAGAAACCGTGGAAAGAACGTTACCTAACTGTGGGGATTCTAATAATTCTAAACTGTAACCCTGACTAACAATCTGGAGTATCCAGCCATCAGAAGTGATGGCCTCCCATGCTGGATGAAACTGGGACAGCTTGTCCAAGAAAAAAATTGGATCTGGATTGGGAGGATGGGCAGGGAGAACGGGGTCATCAGGAACAGGATCAAGGTGAGCACACGCCGCTTCTGTAAAAACAGAAGAAGTACACGGCTTACTCTAAAACCGCTTCCTGGGCGCCCCTTGGAACTTGGGCTTGCCCTGGTACAGCTTAAATCTGTTACGCGGGGCATAACCTTGGCGTTTACCTGCCGGCTGGAACCTATTGGGTCCTCTATTGCCATATCTGAAACCACCTCCCGGTTGGTTGCCATAGTTCCTCCTGTAGAAGGTGGACGGCTGCTGGCCCCTGCGCCTATAGGGCTGTGGTTGGTTGGGGGAGCCGTAGTCCTGCGCAGCTACGCGGACATCTTGCTTCGACTTGAGGTCGGAGGCTGTCTCGGGGTTGAATAGGCCCTTCCCCAGCATGGGCAGGTCTTCCGCCAGACCCTTCGCCTCCTCCGAGAGGGAGGCAGTACGGAGCCAGGCATGTCGGCGTAGGGAGGTTGCCTCAGCAAACAGCCGGCCTGAAGTCTCAGCTAGGTGCTTCCCGAGGTCTTTTTGAAACCGGGAGACCGCTAGAGCCTCGACTTGTAGGGCTTTAGGGAGATGGCGGCGCTCAGGCGGAAGCAGGTTGAGGTATGGGAGGATCCTATTCCAGATATAGGTCTGGTATCCGCTAAAGTAAGTTGCAAAGTGGGCCATACGTGCTACAAGTCCAGCCGTAGTGTGCATCTTTTTGCCTATACCGTCCAGTTTCCTACCCTCCTTATCAGCGGGGGTGGACAACGCCCCCCTGGAGCGTTTGGACTTGGTTAGCTCCGTGACCACCGTATTGGGCTGCGTGGGCCGAGCTATCCATTGGTAAGCTGAGAGGTCCACCCTATACAGTGAATCAAGGCGTCTCGGGACCGCCGCTACTAGGGCTGGGGAGGTGTCAGGGAGTGTAGTTAGCTTTGCTAAGTAAGGGAGAGGGGGAACGGCCTGAGCAGTGGGAATCCTTTGCTCATCCGACGGGAACATCGGATCTTCAACAGCATCGCTAACCTTTGGGACGGGCAAGTCTAGGACCCTAATTAGCCTGGACATCATAACAACAAAATTACTGAAATCAGGAATGTCCCCCATGTCCTCTTCTGGCACCACACCCTTGGACGCAGGGTCCTGTTCGTCACCAGAGACCTCAGAGTCAATAGCATGCTGGACATCCGCAGTGTCCGCAAGAGGACGTGCCTGGGCGCCTGAGCTCCACTGGTGAGGAGCATGTGCTGGCTGGGTCGCAGGCTGCATGGAAGGAGTCCCAGCCTGGGTTGGCTGCATAACCTGCTGGGCAGCAACAGGAATGGGACAGTTCTGAGCAGGCAATGGAGGCTGGTGAACGCTGGTAAGGGCAGCCGTAGCACCGAAGGGAGATGGAGCAGGGGCTCCCTGGGGCGGCTGAGGTGGAGGGGGGCCGATGTAAACGTAGCCCTGCGCCGTCCACCGCCAGAAGGAAGGGGGGGAGCCGTCATCCCTCGCTCTCTGCTCCTTTCCCGATGTCGACGCTTGTGCGCCCTCTTGTGGCGTCTATGATGCCTCCTCGAAGAGCTGGAAGAGGACGAGGTGGAGGTTGATGAAGAGGACGTCGACGCCGAGGAGGAAGAGGACCTTCGGCGGCGGGGCCTGCTGGAGTGGGAAGAGCGTCGAGAAGGAGCACGGACTCGCAGCTGGGCAGGCCCCGGCCTCGGGGAGGCGATGGAGAAGGGTCCCGACGGGACCGGGGGAGCCGGCGTCGGCTGTGCCTCTTCCCGCGATGTAGGTGAGGAGAAGACCGGCGTGGGCGCGCGTGGAATGTCCAGGTCCCCTGTCGGCGGAGAACGGGACGGGCCCGCCGTTGGCTCTGGGGGAGGGGCTTGCGGGACCGGCGTCGGAGCCGGCGCCCAACCATTCTGTTGCCCCGCTGTGGGGCTTGGCGCTCCCGAATCGCCCTCTTTCCTTCGCTCTCCAGAGAGCGGTTCAGCCATCTGCTGGGAGAGGTGCGGCTGCACAACAGGCCCTCCGCCGCCAGAGGGCTGCTCCAGCAGCGCTGGCGGAGGGGAGAAGAGGGCTTTGGTGAGAGTGCTATCTTCACCTCCTCTTCGCACGCTTTTGGCGGCCGTCTTCGGCGGCGCAGCGGCTTGGCAGTCATTTTTAGAGACCAAATGCTTGGTCTTCCTCAGGACCTTCCTGACCGGAGGGGCCTCGGGCTGGGCCGGAGGAGGGGCCGAAAATCCCCCTGGGTGAGGGGGGGTCAGCGCTGGTGTGTCCACTGGTGGGAGGAGCTCCAAGTCCAGCGACGGGACTAAAGAGGGCAGAAGCGCCTTCTCGTACAAGGCAGCCTTGAGGCGAGCCTCCCTGTTCTTGCGGGTCTGAGTCGTAAAAGCCCTGCAGATCTTGCACGACTGGGCGAGATGACCTTCGCCCAGGCAGACCAAACAAAGATCGTGCCCATCTGTGTCCGGTAGGACATTGGGGCATTTGGAACAGGTCTTAAAAGAAGAAGTCGCCATAATAAGGGGTGATCCATTAACGTTGTTAGACAGTCCAATTTCCAATTTCCAATAATCTATAAACAGTGTCCAAATCGTTAGGCTAGAGAATGGTCAGTCCAAATTGGTCAAAAGTACTATACCGGTAGAGCAGTCCGAAAGTGAAGGTTCTCCCAATGCTTGCGCGGAAAAGAGAAAACTGAGTGGGTAGCTCCGTGCTGTGAGCTTATATATGGAGGGGCGGGGCTACGTTAATGTGTCAATTTTATCTTCTAGAAGGTTCCGATCTGCTCTGCGAGCTTGGGATATTGCATGAGTATGTATTCACAGAGGATCCATGACAGAGAAATAGTTTAACTCATTCAACCCTTTAACCGATTTCAGCCCCCTTCGGGGGAGATAAAACAGGATATAAATAAATAAATATCATCATCTTCTTTCCCCATAAACTGGACTATCCTTCTCTGTCTAGCGCTCCCTTGTGGCCTCCGCCTGGATAATGGAACAGTACTGAAAAAATAATACAGCAAATAATACAATTTGGTTTGATTGGCATCCCAATCTACTGTTTTGTGGCTCATAACTTTCCAAATACTTTGGAAGTTTTCCCCCCTTTGAGACCAATGTCCCATCTCATGAAAATCCTTGCAGACCTTCTCCCTTACCTCTAAACTGCTTCATGAGACCCTCCAGAAAGGGATTGATGTCACAGAAATCCCAGATCTTCCACTTCAGGGAAGGAGGAAAGGCTGAAGAAGTCTCCAATTCCTCATTATTATATCTGGAAGACAAAGAACAGTATCAGAGGATGCACACCTACAGTAGAATGAATGCAGTTTGACACCACGTCAACTCCCCCATGGCTCAGTGCTATGCAATCATTCACAGGGCCTTCTCTGCCAAAGAGTGCTGGTGCCCAGATTCCACAACTTTGAGCCATAGCAGTTCAAGACAATTTCAAAGTGTTGAAGGCGAGCCCCAGAAAGAGCCCACCTGCATCCTAATTGGTTTGACCTGCAGCAGGGAGATGCACATGTGGTCTGGCATCTCTAGCACCAAACGCTGGGATTTGGCATCAAAAGACCTCCAGCCATTTCTACCTCTCTGTTTTCTTGCCTCACTTAACCTGAAGCCATGAACTCTTTGTGCACGGAGTTGCATGCAGACAGGCCAACAAGGGCAAGCCCTGAGCGGTTTGGGAGACATAGTTTTCCAAGGATTTTCATGTATTTGGACTCTCCTCAGGCTATTAGCGAAAAGGACTTTTCTCTTATAGTTTTTCCCAAGGACACTTTCCCCAAAGCATATGGATTTGATGCTTTTCAAGATCATATGGACTTTCTACTCCTTGCATATGAAATAATTATGAGATATTGGTAGTGGTATTTCCCTGAAAACCCTCCCTTTCCATGTAACCATTTTCCTGCATGTTTTTCCCTCCCCATGTGTAAAATAATATGAAGGAATGCTACATGTTTGTGAAAGACCCAGCTGTTGTTTTCAGATCAGGGTGACTACATTCCTGGCTGCACCCTTTAATCCAATCATTGGAGCAATTTGCATGACAAAGGACTTTTTCTGGTTTGGAGAGGTTTTGCTTTCTTTCGCCTCTCCCCATTTTGAAAGACTCCTTTTGTTTCATAAACGCTGGACCCTCTGAGATTAGCCTCGTCCCATGTTTATAGAACCTATGGCATAATTATATTTCATATTTCGTAACTGGCTATCCCTGTTGGCCTCGGAAACCAACACATGGCTGCAATTATTTCATTTGTTTACCATCCAGAAGGCTGAAAACTCTCATGGATTTGGCCCCTTAGCCCACAGGAAAGGGCCATTAAGGACAGTTCCCATTTCTCACGAAAGAACAAAAGAATTCGTTTGACTTGAAAGGTCAGAGGCTCGGATCTTCATTAACATATGGACAAATCTATTCAAGAAAACTCCAGCTGCTTTGTTTTGAACACATTCCTGCTCCTCGCTCCCCTTTTGCCAGAACTGAAGTGGCACTGTTTCACTATTGGACCAAACTCCAGCTGCCCCAGCGATTCCATCCAATCAACACAAAGCTGGTCTGGGGGCAAGAAGTGGGAAATTTGAATCTGAAACCTTATAAAAATGGCATATCTTTTGAATGTAACTTTATGACTGCTTCGTGACAAGGATACTGCAGTGGTCATCCTTCTCAGCTGACAAGAATAAAAACTTCGGTGGCATCTTCTTCCGGACTTCTTTGGTGAGATCATTTGGGAAAGGGATTTTAAAATTGTTTTTAAAAACACACCAGGGGTTCTGCTGAAATCCTTGTTTTAGGGGTACTTCTGGGCCTCTGCCCCCTATGGGCCAGGCTATCCTAAACTGTTCGGTAACAGTGTGAACTTTAAATTTGCGTTCAATTAGCACTGCAATTCGATCCTTGTATTGTGTATTTTAAGATATGTGATTTGTGATGGTGTGTTGTCATGTACACATTTTATGGTATGTATTCATGATGTGCTTTGGCTGGATTGTGTCCTGCCTCGAGTCGTGAGGAGAGGTGGATAACAAATTAAAGTTGTTGTTTTTATTAAACTGCATTAATTCTAGAGTGTAGATGCTGCACAGAATCATAGAGTTGAAGGGATTTCGTTGGCCATCCAGTCCAATTCCACCTGTAAACACCAGCCAAACATAGACTCCTGCAATGCGCTGCTGCTTTTGACAGTCACATATTTCATGTGGAAATCTGAGCTTTAGTGGGAGGAGGAGAGGAAAGACACTTACCTCTGTAAGGCACTTCTGATATCCTGTAAATGAAAGGAAGAAAGAACTCAGCAGAGACATTTGTATAGAGACCACTCTCATATATCTGAAACAAAAGTGTATCCAACCAATCAAATCATTGAAGACAACCCAGGAGGGTGAAGCAGATCTCCCTCCACAAATAAAGGAGGAGACAGGTAGATCTATGTAACCACTGGCACTATTTTGCAAACAGCATTTTCGCTGAGCCACCAAATGCAAGGCCCAGTATATTAGGAATCTGGATCTCTTTAGTCCAGGGGTCAGGAACCTTTTTGACTCGGAGAGCCATAAAAGCAAAATATTTTGAAATTTATTTCAGTGAGAGCCATATAATATATTTTATGATTGAATTCAACTAAATGTGTGTATAATAAGCCTCTGAATTTATTCTTTTAAATAATGCTGTAATAATACTCATAATAATAATTTTATACCCCACCAAACATCTCACCATTGGGATTCGAGGCGGCTTACAAGGGATAAGCCCAAAAACAATTAAAACACAAAAGAAAACACTTACAATTAAAACATTAGCTAAAAGCAATACAACTTTACATTTTGATAATAAGAATTATATGTCATGGGGTGGAGGTGGGGGTCAGGATTTTAGAGATGCTTAGATGTGGCATGGCCAAAAAAAGGTTGGGAACCACTGCTCTAGAGGGGAAAATTTTAAAGCAGAAAATGTGGGATTTTGAACTGGATTATCTGGCAGTGTGGATTCAGATAACCCAGTTCAAAGCAGATATTGTGGATTATCTGCCTTGATATTCTGGGTTGTATTGCTGTGTGGAAAGGCCCTGAGTCCACACAGCTGCATAAAATCCACATTGAAGTGGATTATCTGGCAGTGTGGATTCAGATAATCCAGTTCAAAGCAGATAATGTGGATGATGTGCCTTGATATTCTGGGTTATTTTGTTGTGTGGAAAGGCCCTGAGTCCACACAGCTGCATAAAATCCACATTGAAGTGGATTATCTGACAGTGTGGATTCAGATAACCCAGTTCAAAGCAGATAATATGGATGATCTGCCTTGATATTCTGGGTTGTATTGCTGTGTGGAAAGGCCCTGAGCCAACACAGCTGCATAAAATTGTGGTGTTCCAGCCTAGTAATGTGATGCCTCAGTCTCCCCAGCCTAGTGATCAGAGACAGACACCAGTGGCACCTGAGGATCAGGGCCAGGATGGGGAAGAGGAATGGCCAGATGGGTATGGTTCTGTAGATGCGGATTTGTCTTGGGACAATGACTGGCTGCATGGGTACTGGCCTGAAGAAGGGGTTAATGATGATTCCATGGAAGTGAGTTTCGAGACAGCCAGCGAGAACTCCAGTAACCTTGAGTCTCATGGGAACTTTACTCCCTTGCCGGCTGAGCTCCCGGGAAATAGGGAGGAAGAGCTTTCTCAGCAAGATATGAGTTCACCTGGTCCCGCTAACGAGCTGTTGGATTTTGATAGAAGAGCTAGTATCAGATCCTCCCGGAGAGATTGGAATTTGCGACGGGGGATTCAGTGGTCCCATAGAAAATAGATACCTTTAAGAGACTGGCCTGGGAAAGATTTCGCCAGAGCTGAAGCTACGTTTGGCTTGGACAGTTCTTGTTCCAGATCTCAAGTTCAAGTTGGCTGTAAGGGCGGCTTGCCCTGCCAAGCTACGTTCTTGTTTGACCGTTGCCACGGTTCGCCTTGGACTCTTAAGTTCCTGTTTCGGCCGCCGAAGCGGCTTGCCATGGTTTTGGATTTGCTTCCCTTGGGATTTACTCCAGTTTAAAGACTTTTCAAGTTTTATCTGTGGACTTAATTTTTGCTGTACTTCTTTCATCTTAAAGACTATTCTTATTCTTAATAAAGGGATTTTACAGAGTTGGTTGTGTGTATGGTCTAGGGGGATACGTTCCGGATCTGAGGTGCAACAAAAATCCACATTGCAGTGGATTATCTGACAGTGTGGATTCAGATAACCCAGTTCAAAGTAGACAATGTGGATAATCTGCCTTGATATTCTGGGTTATATTGCTATGTGGAAAAGCCCTGAGTCCGCACAGCTGCATAAAATCCAGCTCTGCCTATGTAATAATCTACAACAAACCTGGGTTTCAAAGGTTTGGGCAAGATGGGTGTACTGAAAAACAGGGAGATTATACAAAAAGGATGTATTTGGTTTTTCTGAAAGTTGATTAAAATAAATTCTACAGCCATACTGCATCCAATTTTTGAAGTGTTTGTGTGATCTATCTATCGACCTGATCTCTTAGAGACAGAACCCAAGTCGGTCTTTTTGTTTTTAAATCATTTTTATTGAAATTTTCCAATTAGGTAAAAGACGGAAAAGGGGAGGGAAGTGAGGGATGTGGTGGGAGTACTGCGTGAGGTGTGGAGAAGTGGGGAGAGGGAGAAGGAGTGAGGGAAGACTAGGGGTGGGGGAAATTGGTAGGCTTCCCATCCTCTTCATTGTGGATGGAAAAAGAAAATAAATTATCCTTTCTTTCTTGTTGTTATTATTTACTCACTTCCAAAGTCTAACTCTTTCTCTTCTTTTTCTTCTCATTTATAATATTATCCTTATTTTCTCTTGTTTCATATAATTGATCAAATTCTGTTTCTTTTCTGGGATTATTTTGCTGATATGAAAGTTGTTGTGTTTATTTATCCATACTCATGATTTCCAGGTTTTTTTGTCAACCATTCATTGATTTATTGTCGAAGGCTTTCATGGCTGGAATCGCTGGGTTGTTGTAGGTTTTTCTGGCTATATGGCTATGTTCTAGAAGCATTCTCTCCTGACGTTTCGCCTGCATCTATGGCAAGCATCCTCAGAGGTTGTGAGGTCCTCACAACGTCTGAGGATGCTTGCCTCACAACCTCAGACCTCACAACCTGAGGATGCTTGCCATAGATGCAGGTGAAATGTCAGGAGAGAATGCTTCTAGAACAGGGGTGAGCAAACTACGCCCCGGGGGCCGGATGCGGCCCTTTGGCCAATTCTATCCGGCCCTCCTAATGTTATGTTATATTATAATTTCAATATATTATAATGCCTATATATATATATATACTATAATAATTATGATATTAATACTAATAATATATGAATATTTCTTGGTATAGATCAGGGCAGCCAGCACGTGGGAAGGGTACAGGATAGGGGAGATAGAGGCGAAGGTGAATTTGTTTGCGGACGACGCAATATTATTAACCCAGACGCCATTGAAAATGGTAAAAGCAATGAAGGAAACTCTGCGAGAGTTTGAGGAACAATCGGGGCTTCAGGTGAATATGGAGAAGTCTGAGATGATGTTTATAAATACAGGTCCGAGGGAACAGATAGAGGTAAGGAAAGCGTCAGGGTTAAAATTAGGGGTAAAAAGAATGAAATATCTGGGAGTGTGGATATACAAAAACATAGAGAGAATAACAGAAGCAAACTATGGAAAGATCTGGAAAAAGGTGTTGAAACAGATGAAAGGCTGGAAACAGAAAAGTTTGAGGAGAATGGCAAAAATAAGAGCAATTAAAATGATGATTTTGCCAAAATTTTTATACCTAGCCCAGGCCTTGCCAGGGGTCCTTCCAGGGAAAAAGATAAAAGAATGGGATAGGAAATTGAATTATTGGGTGGAGGGAGGAAAGAAACCAAGGATAAGGAAAAAATGGAGGATAGCAAACGAAGCAGAAGGAGGATGGGGAATCCCTAGCCTAGAACTATACAGAGATGCCTTTCAAATTGAGAGACTGATGGAGCTGCAGGAGGACGACAAGAGATGGGTAGCACTGGAAAAAGAAGCGAACGCACTGGGAAGAGAGGAATTGATATTTAGGAGATGGGAAAAAAGGGAGGTGGAGAAACTGATGGGACCAATGAGGGCCACGGTGGGAGTGTGGAGATCTTGGCAAAGGAAGATAGCGCCGGGAGTCTCAAAAGTAGCCTCCCTGGAGATCATGAACCCCGAGAGGGAGGAAAACCTGAGCAGAATAATAAGGGAATTGAGAGAGAAGGGGGTGACGAGACTGGAGCAACTAGTGGACGAAGGGGGCAGAATCAGGAGAGAGAGGCTGGAGAACTGGTTGGGAGGAAGGCGGTGGCTGCAAATCAGGGCAATATGCAACTACCTTAGGCAGAGGGAGGTGAGAGAGGCCTTGCAAAGAGAGGACACGGAATTTGAGAAGATAATCAGGGAAAAGAAGGAAGGGAAAAGGGTCCAGGTCGGAAGGATATACAAAATATTAGTAACATCAGGAGGAAGTACGGTAGAAGAGTTAACCACAATGTGGGAGAGGGAGTTGCAGGTCTCAGGAGCAGAGATGGAGAGGATAGTGGGGGAGATTGCCAAGACTAAAAACACAAGAGTGAGGGAGACAAGGAGGAAAATACTGCACAAGTGGCACCGCACCCCGGCCCAACTGACCTATCTTTCCCAAAATATGGGTACACGGTGTTGGCACGGATGCCGAGACAAAGGAGTGTATATGCACCTATTATGGGAATGCGAGGTGGTCCAAAAATTTTGGAAAGAGGTAGAAGGGGAAATCAATAGAGTATTGAATATAAATTGGACCATCACAAAAGAGATGGCGGTGTTGGTAAAAAAGAACAAGATGGGGGAACATCCGGAAATGAAGGTAGCGATGATAGAAAGCGCCCAGGCGGTGGTGGTTCTAGGCTGGAAGGATTCCACGAAATGGACAATTGAGAACTGGCTGCGGTACTTGGTGGAACACATTCAATTTGAAATTATGGAAATGAGGGTTAATCAATTACAGGAGGATAAAGTGCGAGAGCTGTTGGGACGGTGGGATAGGGTGAGAGGATATATTGTTTGGAGAACCCGGGATCAAACCATTAGAAATAAGTTGGAGTTGTTGTTTAAGATGTAATGAAATGTAAAATGTCCGGAGAGCTTGCAGAAGAGAAAAGAAGAAGACGCAATCCTCAGCAGGGGTGGAGGGGTGTGGATGTTTGTGTGGGGGGAGGGTCACATGCACAGGGCACTGTGTTTTTATGTATATGTTTGTATGGATGGTAAACATTTTGGAAAAAAATAAAATATTTATTTAAAAAAATGAATATTTCTTGATATATTAATATATTAATATTAATGATGTGTAATATATAGTAAGTGAATAAATAAATAAATTATGTAGATTAGCATGTAGTTTCGCCTTTAGGTGCGGCCCTCCATAATATTTTTTGGCTCTCGTGTGGCCCCTTGGAAAAAATAATTGCCCACCCCTGTTCTAGAACATGGCCATATAGCCCGAAAAGCCTACAACAACCCATTCATTGATTGTTGGGGTTTCTTTTACTCTCCAGGGCCGCGCATATACTATTCTGGCCGCTGTTGTTAGACAAAGAGGACGTCTTTATTTTTCTCTAACTTTTCGTATATAATGCCCAATAAAAAGTCTTCTGGTTTACATTTAATTTGTTCCTGTAAATCAGTCTTAAATTCATTTAATCCACACGTATATACACTCCACTTGCCTCACTTCCAACACACCTCTGAGATTGCCAGCCACAGATGCAGGTGAAACGCCAGGAGAGAATGATGCTGGAACATGGCCATACAGGCCGAAAAACCCAAGCAACCCATTGATTAAAATAAATTCTACAGCCAGACTGCGCATAATTTTTGACATATTTGTGTGATCTATCGATCGATAAATCAATCTGATCTCTTAGAGATGGACCCCAAGTTTGTGTGTGTGTGTGTGTGTGTGTGTGCCACATACAAGTCACTTCTGGTGTGAGAGAATTGGCGGTCTGCAAGGACGTTGCCCAGGGGACGCCTGGATGTTTTGATGTTTTACCATCCTTGTGGGAGGCTTCTCTCATGTCCCCACATGGGGAGCTGGAGCTGACAGAGGGAGCTCATCCACGCTCTCCCCAGATTTGAACCTGCGACCTGTCAGTCTTCAGTCCTGCTGGCACAAGGGTTTAACCCACTGCGCCACCGGGGGCTCCTTAGCTCAAGTCTTAAACCCATTTATGTTTATGTTTCTTAATTGCCTTATGAACACAGCACAAAGGTAATGTCATACAACAGTTTGTGTACATAGAGCCCTGAGAAGACTGAAGTGTCACTGTCTCAGCCATCCATGGGGACAATATGGGCCTTACCTGGAGGAGTTCACTTGCCGGCTGCTGATGCTTCTCCTCCATCTCTTGGATGAGTTTTGAGAGAGAGGAGAGTTCTTTGGAGAGTCTGGCCAGATGTTCCTCCCCTTTGGCTGAAATCTCCTTCTCTACCTCTTCCATTTTTGCCAGCAGATTCCTCTCCTGTTCTTCTAGGAACTGGTGCATGAGCCTGAACGCAGCCACAGCCTTCTTCTTCTCTCTCTGGGTTTTCTCCTAGCATAAAGGAAAAGAGAAACAGGAGTGAGAGGCAGACAGAGGGTCTTGGGAGTGAATTTGCCCCATTCTTTTGGAGTGGGGCTTACATCTCTTCACAAAGAACATGTCCATTCAATATCCAGTGGTGAAAGTGCCTTGTGAACACCTGCAAGGCCACTGGAATGGGTTTGGGTCAATATTTTCTGTAGGCCATCAGGTCTGCTATAATGGGAGATACCTTGGGAAGTCAGACTTGGCCATGGTGGTCCATGCTCTCATCACATCTAGGTTAGATTTCTGCAACACGCTCTATGTGGGGCTGCCTTTGAAGACTGCTCGGAAGCTTCAATAGTCCAGCAAGAGGCAGCCAGGTTAATAACTGGAGTGGCGTACAGGGAGCACACAACTCCCATGTTACGCCAGCTCCGCTGCCTCCCAGTTTGCTATTGAGCAGAATTCAAAGTGCTGGCTTTGGTCTATAAAGCCCTAAATGGCCCTGGTCCAATTTACCTGTCCAAATGCATCTCCCCCTATGATCTTCTATGTGATGAGGCCACATGATGAGGCCTTCTATGTGATGAGACCCCCTATGTGATGAGGCCATGCTCTTATTACAGGCGCGTTTTGCAGAAACGGGAGACAGGGCCTTCTCAGTGATTGCCCCTCAGCTATGGAACTCCCTTCCTAATGAGATCAGGTCAGCACCCTCCCTCTTGTCCTTCAGAAGATCAAAACGCGGCTGTGGGACCGAGCCTTTGGGACTGTGTAATAAGGCAGCGATAGGAACTCTTTGTATGCCAACCAAATTCTTTTTAGTTGTTGAGACAGTTTCAGCTAGAGAACTGTAATGTCAAGATAAGTGATTTTAATGTTTTTGTATGTGTATGGTCTAGTACAGGGGTGGGCAATTATTTTTTCCAAGGGGCCGCACAAGAGCCCAAAAATATTATGGAGGGCCGCACCTATTTATTTATTTATTTATTTACTATATTTACTATATATTACACATTATTAATATTAACATATTAATATATCAAGAAATATTCATATATTATTAGTATTAATATTGTAATTATTATATTATAGTGTATATATATAGACATTTTAATATATTGAAATTATAATATAACATTATTATATTATTATTTTTTAATTAAATTTTTATTGAAAGTTTTGGATACATACAGATGGGGGATAGTTTTGGGGTAGGGCGAACTGGGGGTATAGGGGGGGTGATGGGTAGAGAGGGGTGGGGGTTAAGGGCGGTAGTGGTGGTAGACTGGTCAGGGATCTGGGAAGGATAGTAATGGATAAGGGTGTTGAGAAAGGATAGAAATAGGGGTAACGTGTTTTCTTCTAGCTTCCTTTTTCTTGGGTTCTTCTTGTTTATCTTGTACAGTCCCTGTTTGGTATCCGTTGTCCGTTCCTTGTCCTTTAATATAGCTAGGTCTGTACCCCTTCATCTTCCTCAGTCCCCTTTCTAACCATTCTCTTTAGGAGATTTGAGGCTTTTTACATCCATTTCCAGTTCGTCACATCTCCGATGACTAAAATACAACTCTCGAGGGTAAAGACACCTTTTCTTTAGGTTTTTCTTTCCTTTTTGTTGGGCTGTTCTCATCCCGCTTCTCTTCCTATTGGGCTGCGTCCCTATCTTTTTGTCTTTGTTCTTATCTGAAACCAGGGTGGAACTTTTGGAAGGTGCAACATCTTCTTGGTTTTTCCCCTCTTCTCTTTTTTGGGGGGCAGAGATTTTGGAGTCTTTCTTATTCGTTCTTGGCACTTCCCGTGGAACTTCCTCTCTCTTTTTGAAGTGGAGTTTGCTTTCTTCTGATGTTTCTTGCAGTTTTTAATCTCTCCCCCTCTCATCACTCCACCTTCACGTATTGCTACGTTTTTTCCCTTGGCCTGAGGCGCTTCTTTTCCATCTTCATAGAGGTTCATCAGCTCCCTCTTTGTGGGAAGTGTTTCTCCGGTTGGTTCTGATCTTGCATGTTGGGAGTGGTCCTGGATCGCTTTGATCTGCCTCTCTTGCCTCGTCACTATAGAGTCGATCGTCTGCAGGAGTCCATCTTGAGCTTCCCCCAACCTTCGTATTTCTGTGAGAATGTCCCCCAAAGTTACCTCTTCCTCTTCTGGTCTCCTTCCCCGCCTTCTCTTCCGCTCTTCCGCTTCTGGGGCCCATTCATGTAGCGCCGCCATCTTTTTGCTGTCAGTTGTGCTTTACTCTGTTTTACTCTTGAAAGTATGTCTTTTTTCCCCTTCCAAGATGGCGCTCCCGCCGAAAAGCTCTTCTTCCTCCCTGCTCCTGGGGCTATCGGAGCTCATCCGCCATTTTGGCACCCACCAGCTCTTTTCCTCCTTCACCCTCTTCCTTTGCCAGGAATGGTTGGCTGCCCCTCTGTATGGCCTGTTTGCTGGATTTTTATTGCCCTTTTCCTGGGGGCCCGATCCCCTTAATGTGGGGGGCTTCCGTGCAGCTGTTGGAAGCCCCGTTGTTTGCCCACACTCTTCCCTTCCACCTCCAGTAGCGCCTCCCCCGCTTCTGTCCGCGAGGAGGGAGGGCGTAGATCGCCCTCCAGCCCGAAAAGCAGGCGACACCCCAGGGAGCCCTAGAGTGCCCGTCCTGCCGCCATCTTCGCCTGGCCGGGACTCCAACATTATTATATTATTATATTATATTATTATTATAAAATTTATTATAAAATAATAATAAACACCACTATTTCCTTTTTTGGTTGTTGTCCTGGCAGAGTGAGCGGGAGCAGCGGCGGAGGCAGAGAGAGGGCAGTCCAAAGCCGCCTCTCCTCCGGCTTCACAGAGCCCGAATGGGATGGCGGCAGCGGCACTCCCTAGTGGGCGATCAGTTGGGGAACGGCTGGGGGCCTCCGCCCGCTCTCACCCCCAGCAATTCCCCAGCTGATCGCCCTGCTATGGAGGTGATCCGGGCCTGCAGGCAGAGCAGTCACGATCTGAGGCGGCTGTTCGCCCTTGCAACCGGAAGACGATGAAGGCTTCCGGTTCGCCATGGCAATCAGCCCCGCAGGTCATGAGTGCTCCTGCTGCAGGCCCGGATCGCCTCCAGGGATGGCAAGCACTCCGAAGCCGCTGCTCCTCCAGCCTGTCTGCCGGAGACAGACTCGGCCCCACAGAGGCCGCGATGGCAGCGGCACCCCTTCCTCTTGGCCCCGCCCCCAACAACTTCACCCGGGCTGGAGAGAAGCAGCTGCCGGGCCGCATGCAGCCCGGGGGCAGTAGTTTGCCCACCCCTGGTCTAGTATGTTTTGACATTGAATGTTTGCCATTTATATGTTGTGCTTCGCCCTGAGTCCCCTTCGGGGTGAGAAGGACGGCATATAAATACTTTAAATAAATAAATAATATATTTGTCAAAAGGAATTCACGTTATTCAATCTCACATTTAGGGCTATAATACATACTCGTTTTCCAATGCCACTTACGAGCAGATCTCGGCTCTCCTGTGCTGTGTCTTCTTTGTAGGCCAGAATTTTCTCTCTCTCCTCCTTCAGAGGCTCCAGAAACTTCCAAAACTGATCCCGAGGAGGAAAAAAAAGTCCTTGGTCACTGCTTTTCTTCAAGGTTTAGAATGGTTTCAAAGATCATGCCGTCAACCATACTGATAGGGAACATCAAAAGCCTCATTTCTGGCAGCTAATCTGGCCTGCAGCAGGGAGTTCCACAGTTCCTGAATGTCCCGTTGGGCCAGCATGTCTGGGGAGTGTGGCCACAGCAGCAGCCACCACAAAATATCTCTCTCTGCCTCACCTTTCTTTCCCCTTCCTAACATTGTAACAAATCCCCCAATAAAGATTCAATTAACTGTAACTTTCACACTCTCCATAGTGATACATTGTGTCCTTTACTGTCTCCTCTGACTATAAACCATAAACCGAACCTTTTCCAGGCCACAGAACACTGCGGGCCTGCCCGGGATGCCTTTGTGGAGTCTCGGGGAGGCCGGGGGTGCGTTCCTTTAAACCGCGGGTACGGAACCACTCCCCGGTTTCGGTATCCGCAAGTTAACAGATCAACTCTATTTTGGTGTCATATTTTTCCTTGGCTAATTCTAAGGCTTTCTGCTACCTCGGATTTCTCCCTTGGAACTCTCCACCCCTGGAATAAACCTGTTTCTTTAAAGCAGGGCTGTCCAACAGGCAGCCCACGGGCCGTACACGGCCCGCCAGCCCCTTGGATCCGGCCCCCCTACCCTGCTGCAATAAAAATTAAAATTAAAAAAAATCCCATTTTTTAAAAAAAAATTCCCAAAAAAAATCCCCCCCAAAAAGTGTGCATGCGCTTCTGCTGCCCTGACGCTGTGGGAGGGGCCAAGGGGAGCCCCCCTTAGCTCCGCCCTCCCTCCTACAACGTCAGCCAGGGCGGCATAACCAGGAGAAATCACCGCTTCTGCCGCCCTGGCTGACGCTGTGGGAGGGAGGGGCCAAGGGGAGCCCCCCTTAGCTTCGCCCTGCCTCCTACAATGTCAGCCAGGGCGGCAGAACCGGGAGAAATCGCCACTTCTGCCGCCCTGGCTGACGCTGCGGGAGGGAGGGAGGGGCCAAGGGGAGCCCCCCCTTAGCTTCGCCCTCCCTCCTACAGCATCAGCCAGTGCATCAGCCCCGCCCCCGCGATCAGCCCCGCACCCACGAGCGACCACGCTCCCCTTGAGCGACCACGCCCCCCCGCTGTGGCCCGGCCCGCCACCTGATCAGTCACCGGAATTCCGGCCCTTGGGCTGGTAGAAGTTGGACAGCCCTGGTTTAAAGTAAAATTTTTGAAGGAAAACAGCTGATCTGTCCAAAACGCCGGTTCCTGGTCTCTCATTGCGCCTGCCTCTCATCGTTCCTGCGGCTGTTCCTGGACATCGTGAGGCCTGAGTCCGTGGGCTCGCTATCCCTAGGAGCTGCATGAATACCGGCCAGAGACGACCAGCCCAGGAGAGCTTGGGATCTGTAGTTTCCCTTCGACCTCCTACGACGAGACTTCTTCTCAGCGCCTGGTTTAAATGGATCTTTCTCTCAACTTCACAAGGACTCTCTAAAGACTCAGCTACAGCAACTTTTCCCTGGTTCTATGACTCCAGCTTATGGAGTATCATAAGCATTTCCCCAAACCCTTATGGACTGTCATGGACTCTTTTCATGAACTTTTCCCCAAACACATGGACTTATCTAAAGGATCCCTCCTTTCTGGAAAGGTTTCCTAGACTTTCCCGGCTCTCATGGACCCTTTTCACCCCAAGATTAATCAAAGACCCCTTTTTTCCTTTAGCAAAGACTACATGAACTCTCCCCTGCCACTGATAAATTTGCTAAGGACTTTTCTTTTCCCTTTTAAGGCTTTAGGGACTCTTACTTGTGAATCTAATAAACTGTATATCTCTTTGGTGGGTAGGCAGGGGTGATCAAGATGGTATATTTCCCCATAAACCTCAATGTATTTCCCCCTGTTTTCCCATGTATGTAAAATGAAAATATTATGCCATGTGTATGTGACCACCAGCCTGGGCGAGGCTTGCCAGCTGCATTCTTGCAAAGCCGCACCTTAATGGGCCATCAGCGACCCTTTTGCATGACTGACAACAGGAGCCCACTCTTTGGAAAGAGTTCTTTCCTCTCTTTCCTTTGGCCTATAGATGGGGTCCTCTGAGATTCGCCTCGCCCCTCATCTCTAGGCACAGGGCATATATCTATTCATCGCCAAGCTGTTTTCCCTGGCTTCGGACCCCAGGGCTACAGCAAACTGGAATTCTCTTTGTTTATTTTGAACTCTGTCGAAATCAACCATCAGCTGTTTGAATCAGATCTTGTCCTCAGGAAGATACTGATCTTGGCCAGCAGTTTATTTCCATCTCAAACAAAAGAAAACCCGGGTTAAGAAGCCCAGGGTGCTTAGACACTCAATTTACATACTGTAATTAAATCAAGGAAAACTCCGGCTTCATTGTTTCTCTCAATCTCCCGCCTCCCTCCTCCCATTGGCCAGAATCCGGAAGCGAGGACTTTTCCTGATTGGCCAGAACAGAGGCAGCGCTGAATCACCATTGGCTTAGAGGAGCCGGCCGGTGTTTGCCTCACAGCTGGCCTCAACGTTCCATCCAATCAACGCATAGCTGGCCGGCGAGGGCCGGGTGGTAAATTTGAATTTGACAGCTCTGTAACCGTTTAAAAATGGCATGTATTTCCAATGTAATTTTATGTCAGCTTTGCGGCATCAAGGAATTGCAGTTGTCATCCTTCTCAACTGAGTCGACAATAAAGACATCGGTGGCATTTCTTCAACTTCAGTGAGATTCTCATTGGGAAATAACGGGGGGAAGATTTGTGTCCTGCAAAGCTCGCCAAAGTAGCGAACCCTCTTTTTAAAATATATATATATATATTTATTAAGGTTTTTCTGATAACAATTAAAGTGGTGGAACAATTTAGAGCAGGGGTGCTCAGAATGGTGATCGGGATTACCAGGGTGATCTTCGGGCCTCATCCTGGTGATCTTCAGGCCCCTGACCAGGTTTTTTGCTGTTGGTCCTCTTCACGCGCCCCTGCACGCTGCAAAGAAGTCCTCTCTCATTGCTCCTCCCCGCTCCCTGCTCGCGTGCCGCCTCCAAAAGCTCCAGAGTCCAAGAGGCAGAATTGGCCCCCTCTTTTGGATTCCTCCTCCTCCCTCCATTCTTCTCCAGCCACTCAGAGTCGTAGGAGACCAAAGGGGGCGGGCCTGGATGACGCGATGCATGGCTGGCCTTGGCAAGATGCGCAGAAGCGCCCATTCTGCCTCTCGGACTTCTCGTGAGCTCTTGGAGGCAGCACACAAGCTGGCGGGATGGAAATAGGAGCAACGACAGAGGAGGAGGAGAAGGACGCTTTGGGGTCATTTCCTTACCGCATCTCAAAGGTCGGTCTTTTTACTTTGGGGTGGGTGCTTGATTGTTCTGTGGCATGTATCTTTGTTTATTTTTAATGTTTAAAAATTGTCTTTTTTTTAGCTCAAAGCCTCTCTGCTTGCTTTGTTCCTTGAGAAATATATGTTGGGGAATATGGAAATGTGGGAGAAATGGGGTGGTTGGATGTACTTTTGCATGCCCCTTTGTTTACCTTGCTGGGTATTAAATGGCCTTGCAGTTCAAAAAAGCCTCTCTTCTTACTTTCTGGCTGATAATATGTGTGGTAATATGGCAGTGTGGGAGAAATGGGGTGGTTGATGTATTTTTATGCTCTGTTTTATATTGCTGTTATTAAATTGAAATGTTGATGTTTTATAACTTCATTTTATGTAAACTGCCCTGAGCCTGCTGGAAGGAGCGGTACATAAAAATGAATAATAAATATAAATAAATAAATAAGAAAATAGTTATACATTTTACATTTCTGGGCAGGTGATCTTTGGGACTTGGTTTTTTAATCAGTAGCTCCCATGCTGAAAAAGTGTGAGCACCCCTGATTTAGAGTATAGGATAGTAGGAAAAAGGTCAAGAAGGACGGGGGTGGGAGTAGAGGAGGGCTTAGGTTAGAGTGGACTTCCAGGGAGGGGTGGCGTTTCAACAGTGGGGTTTGTTAGGGTTGTCAAACATGGTCATGTGAGTTAGGGAAAGGGGGGGGGGGAGGTGCTCCCGGGAGGGTCTTGAGGGGCCTAGGGGGCGAGAGGGGGGGCATTGTCTGGGGGGCGAAGGCAGGATCAGGATAGGGGTGGAGGGGAAGGTGGGGGCGAACCCTCTTTTTGGGCGCTAGGGCTCTCGCCTCTTCTGGGCAGAGCTATCCCAAATTGTGTTCGATAACAATTCCACATTTATTGGGAGTTTTGGACAAAGTTGACCACTACTGGCAGCATTCTCTGCTTTTGTTATACTACTTCCACAGGTTTACTTTATTTACTTATTATTTATTTAACATATTTATATAACACCTTTCTCAGGCCGCTCAAGGCGCTTTCTGTTGGGGCAGGCAAGGGATCAGTTAATGTGCGTGTGCCAATTGCAAAAGAAGATTCATGAAGCTGATTGGTCGGGAAATGCTCAGGGAGCAGGCTAAGCCTACAACTTTTGGATACTGTTATATTTTTGTTCAGGCTTGAGCTATGCAAACCGACAGTTTGCAGAGAGAAGCAGACAGAGACAGACTGATCAACAGTTTCTCCGGCATCACTATTACGCAATTTTTTTAACCTGTTGCTCAAGTTTCATGGTGCATCTACACTGTAGAATTAACACACTTTAACCATACTTTAACTGCCAGGGGATTTTGGATTTGTGATTTGGTAAGGCACTGGCACACTTTGGCAAAAATGCAAAAGACCTTGTACAACTGCAACTACCATGGTATGTAGCATTGAGCCATGACAGTTAAAGTGGAATAACTTCTACAATTCAGATGCATCCTGGATACCTGAAAACCTCAGGGTCTGGGGAAATATTGAACTGCCAGCCACAGACCTGATTTGTTGGGTGGAGATTTACCACAACGCCTTGTTAAGAGTCCCTATTTTACCTCCTTTTACCTTGTACTCTGTTGATGCCTCGTCCAGAGGGATCACCTTGTGGTTTTCGTGCTCCTTCGAAATGTGGCAGACCACACAGATGGGGGCTTTGTCATCCTTGCAGAAGAGCTTCAGGGGCTCCTGGTGCCTCTGGCAGACTCCCTCCTTCTCTTCTGCCTTCCGGCTCTCCAGTTCCTTGGCGATCTCCACCAGGTTCACCAGCTGCCTATTTGGCTTGGTGTCCTCTTTCTGCACTTCCTCCCTGCACTGTGGGCAGGACGCCTCTTCCTCCTCCCAGCATTGATCCAGGCAGGCTTCGCAGAAATTGTGCCCACAGGAGATGGTCACAGGCTCCTTGAAATAGTCCAGGCAGATGGGACAGGTCAGTTCCTCGCAGAGCTTCTTCACAGGGTCTCCAGAGGCCATGACTGCCGATGCTGCTCCGCTGCAGAGACCAGACAAAGCTTTTGAACTCCCTCCATGAAATCAAGAGACCAGAGACAAGAAAATGGATACAAAGGGCCATTTTATAACCTATTTATAGAAAAAACTCGTATAGACCCTAAGGCGGCGGTGCCACGGTGCCTATAATCACTATTTCACCTTCATCATGCCACTAAAAGGGGCAGGTGTAAGGAATGGATGTTTGGGTGCATGCAGAAGAGCAGAAGAAACAGGTCTGAAGAAGAAAATACAACATGGAGTTCGAGTAAAGCTTGATATGGGTCGGACTTGGCAGTCAAAGCGAAGAGGCAGTAAGGCATAGCTGAACAACAATGGACAATAACATGTGCAACCAAGCATGTAAGGAGTGCAAGGAGTGTGCAGGAGGCATCCCATAAGTCATATGGCCTGGAAAGAGGGTGCCCTGAACTGGAACGGACTTGAAAGAACAGAAGAGCATGCTTAAGTAAAATGGATGTTGGCCTATAAATGCAGGGGACCCCATGAACATGCACGCTTCCTGATCCGCGGCAACTGAGCGTCCGCACCTTCTCAGAGGAAAGCTGATCATCTTCGTCTGGAGAAGACCTGTGTGTGCGTGTGCATGTGTGAATGTATGTGTGCATGAGAGCTCTCTCTTGATGTGATTCTGATATGAGTCTGTGATGACTGTATTTCAATAAATGTTACATGAATAATGTTGAAACCAAATTTGGTCTCTAAAGTGCCTCATTGGTCTAAACTACCTTACTACTCCTTGAACACTCTGCACAAAACAACAGGCCTCAGCCTAGTCCCTTTTCCGCACTTTCCCACCAGGCTGGGCAACATATTCTCCATTCTCTTTCCCAGTTCGTTCACAAACAAAGCATTCCTTTCCTCCGAGAAGTGAACTCCACCGCCTTGTACATCTGTGGCCATCTGAACACAAGTTCTCTGTGTGGCATTTCTCATTTCCCACTGACCTCTCTTTCGGCCGAATTGAAGTTCTTGGGATCTCAATCCCCTAGCCACCGCAATTGTGTAATAGTGTGGACCATAGAAACAGAACTCCAGGCCAACATCATCTGATAAAATCAAAATCTTTTGGGGCTTTGAACATGGAAGTAACTCCGTCTGAGTTTCCTTATCTTTTAATCCATTGTGGAATATCGGATATGCAGGATCACTCACTCTGCCCAAAAACTCCCAATTCTATAACTGGTAGCAATACGAACCGAGTGTTCACCAACTAGCCACTCAACAACAAGCTGGCTTCAGGAAAGGCAAAAGCTGCACATCACAAATGCTGAACCTGACTCAGCATGTCAAACACGGTTTTGAAAGGCAGATTACAGGAGCTGTCTAATAGATCTATCAGCAGTTCATGACACTGTAAATCATCGCCTCCTGAGAAAATGTAGAAGATCACAAAGGTCTACCACCTCACCCACTTCATAGGAAATCTGCTACAAAACGAGAGCTTTTTTGTTGAATTCCAGGGTCAGAGAAGTAGACGGCAAAAGGAGAAGAACGGCCTGCCTCAGGGGAGCATGCTTGCTCCATCCAGGTTTAATACTTACACCAATGACCAGCCACTGCCAGAAGGGACAGAGAGTTTCATCTATGCTGACAATCGTGCCATCACTGCTCAGGCAGGGAGCTTTGAGATGGTTGAACAGAAGCTCCTCGAAGATTTAGGTGCTCCTTCTGCCTATTACAGAGAAAACCAGCTGATTCCTAATCCATCAAAGACACAGAAAACTAATAAAAATATATATATTTAAAAAGACACACATATCTGCTTTTCATCTTAAGGACATATCCAGCTCTGAGGACGACCTGGGAAGGAATCCCACTGGAGCATTGCAGCACACCCAATGACCTGGAAGTTACCCTGAACCGTTCTTTGACCTACAAGAAGCACTGCTTAAATAGCAAGCAAAAAGTGACATCCGCCGAGCAGTAGCAGCCAATAATGAAAGGACCAAGGCAATGACATCTCTCACCTATCCCCTGTTCAGATATCAGCCAGCACACCAATGCCTTAAATCAAGAAATAGTTTTTAAAAGATCTACAGAGATACTCGCAGGAACACCTCAGCAATTGAGAGTCCAAAAGTGGCAGGCTAAAACCTCACTCCATAGCTGATACCAAATGAGAGACTCCCTTCTGGGCACACAGAAGAATGAACAACTAGGAAGGCGCTGAACAGACTGCCCTCTGACACGAGATGCAGAACCAACCTTAAGAAATGGGGCCACAAAGTGCAGTCCATGACATGCGAGTGTGGAGAAGAGCAAACCACAGACCACCTACTTCAATGCAGCCTGAGATCTGCCACACGCACAATGGAGGACCTACTTATAGCAACACCAATGGCACTCCAAGTGGCCATCTACTGGTCAAAGGACATGTAATATAATGTCAAGTTTATAAACTTTGTGTGAGAGATTTTTAAAGAAAACATTAAAACTGCATCCGTGGTTTGCTCCTGATAAGATAAAGAAATAGATAGGGGCCTTTAGGAGTTAATTGGAGGTTTCCCTGATTCTATCAGGCATTCCCTTGATTCATACTGTCTGACCGATCCCAGGTCTGGGGGTTGTTGCACCCCTTTGAACAGTTATGGAAGGAATGTGGACCTTTGCGTAGTGAATATTTGTGCTTAAACCGGCACATCCTTCTACTGTAATTTACTTGAATCCCAGATTCCCAAAGTGCCGTCGCACCCAGTCTATATGCTATCCCCCAGGAAGCAATCAGCAAGGCTTTGAAGCTACAAGGCCATTCAATGCTATTCCACAGATATATAAACCTTGCTTTGCTAGTTTCCAACAGACCTCACAACCTCGCTGCCAAAAATGTGGGAGAGCCTTCTGTTCCCTCTGACTCCTTCTGGAAGCCATACAAGGCTAGGAAAAATAGAAAGCAGGGAAAGAAGTAGATCCCGAAGAGGCCGAGGCCCTGATGGGACTGTTCTGCCAGGCGCCACGAAAAGGAGAAGTGTCATGGAACAAAATGGTTGATCCTGAATTGATCCTGATCCTGTTTCCGTGGTATTTCCTCTGCTATTATAGGTTTCTGTCCACCTTGTTGAACCACTTACACTTTACCAGTTCGCATAGCGGCCTCCTTCCCCCCTCCAAAATTAGCCTGTTGTTGCTTGTTCTTGCTTATTACTGTTACTCTGTTTTGTGCTATTTTAATCTGTAATGTGTTATTGTTCTGCTTTTAACTGTGTGTTACCTGGGCTTGGCCCTTCGGGAAGATGGAGACGAGGGAGAAAAACAATCTCCTTCTTCTTCTTCAGGCTTCAATCAGAATAACACAAAATGGCCCCCAAACTGCCAGGCAGGCATCTTGCTGCTGACCAAGAGAAACAAAATGGCTGCCCTGCCAAGCAAAGGTATGGAAAACAAAATGGCCGCCCTACTACCAGGCAGGCCTCTTGCTGGCTATGCAGCTAGGCCCAACACCAAAATGGCTGCCCTATGCCATGTTAATGGGGCCCAAACAGGGGGAGCAACAGAAGGAAGGCTCTCTGGAAAGGGGAGCGGAAGAGAGAAGCCACTGGACATCTCTCTCACTGGGGTTTAATCAGCAGGGGCAATAGGAGCAGCAAAACAAGGCCCAATGGCTGCCCTGTGCAGTGTGAGTGGGGCCCAAACAGGGTGGCAACTAGAGCAGCCAATCAGGGGGCCCCTCCCCCAGGCAGTTCACCTTCTCCCCAAAACAGGCCCTCCCCCAGGAACAGTGGGAACCCCCAAAAGGCCTTCTGGGGGGGGGGGTGGCATCGCTGAGGGGGGGGCAGAGGAGGACCAAGGGGCCCCTCCAAGGGAGCAAAGGCCAAACAAAGGGGGGCTCCCCCCTCCCTGCCCAGCACCACAACCGTGATCAAAGGAGGCAGTCGGCCTCTCTCCAGCAGCCTCCTGTGCGTGTGCAGAGAGGGAAGGAAGGCACGCAAGAAGGAAGGCGGCCCACTCGCCAGGAGCCTCCACCAGCAACCTCCTCCCACTTGTAGCTCGCCCCTCACATGCATGGGCCACCAAACCAGCTGCCCCCCGCCCCAAGTCTGGCTCCTTCGTAGGGCCATTCAGTCCCCCGTCCTCTGTGTCCCCCCAACACACCTTAAGCTTTGCTTGGCTGCGGGTGGGGCAATGCCTTGATATTCGAGGATGATGGCCCTCCAAATGTTGTGTCTTGGTGGTGGGTCAGGAGGTGACTGTGGAGCCCTATTCTTTTTTTAAAAAATATTTTTTATTAATTACTTGACACAAACAATGTAGCATATAATCAGAAAATATATATTCAAAAATTGTGAAATGTGTCTAAATCTGTATGCAAATAGCAACTTGTGCAAAATAAATATAACATACTTTACAATTCTCTCCAATTAAAGACATTTTCAAAACAAAATCCATGCAAACTATTCCTAACTAGAATTATTGGTTACCATGTTGTAAATAAAACTGTTTCCATCTAGATAATAGCAATAGTGCCATCAGCTACTTCTGATGTATTTTTAGGAGATTCCATACAAGGCAAGAAATATATCTTCATGATCAAGAGAATTTCAGAGTATATCTAGATATATCCTGATATCACTTTAATTTTAAAAAATCAAGTAAGGTGGCCTTTTGCAGTTGACAGATCGTGATTTTTGTTAATGTTTATTGTCTCCAAATGCCGTCTGAAATCTTTTGGGACAGCACCTAGTGTAAAAACCACTATATTGTATGGCAGTATATGCTCAATAGCAGAACAATATTACACACAGTACAATGTAATGCAAATAATCAATCATGTGATTAATACACGACGCCAAGATGGCCGTTTCGCGTAACCACTTCCTCAGGGCGCTGATCACTTCTGACCGCTCCTCCCCAGTATTGTAGTAGACCAATTTAGACTCAAAGTCGAACGAGAGATTCGCGTTTCCGGCGTTTCAATACAGATCGCTCTTGTGAGTTATCTCCCGGGCTGCAATTTGAGTCTAAATTGGTCTACTACAATACTGGGGAAGAGCGGTCAGAAGTGATCAGCGCCCTGAGGAAGCGGTTACGCGAAACGACCATCTTGGCATCGCTCAGCTTTACCTCAGCCGTTTGGCGCCTGCCCCCATAGCAGCCACCAGCTCTGCCACCTACCAAGGTTCCCTATTGACTCAGTCGCGGGTCCATGGGTCACACACCCAGGACTTCACTAAGGGTTACTCAGTGCCAAGTGGAATACTCCTTCCTTTAACCATGCATGGGCTTGTGATTCATGCTCATACTGTGTATTAATCACATGATTGATTATTTGCATTACATTGTACTGTTTGTAATATTGTTCTGCTATTGAGCATATACTGCCATACAATATAGTGGTTTTTACCTATATATGCTATGTCTTGGTATTCCTTTGACACTGCCCCTTTAAACATTGTGGTTTAGCAGTGTGTATAGAAGTTGCAATAGTGATTACTTTGTCGTGTATTGAACAGCACCTAGTGTGCCAATGACCACTGGGACCACCTGTACTGGATGATGCCAGAGCCTTTGCCGTTCGATTTTGAGGTCTTGATAACGGTTGAGTTTTTCCTGTTGTTTTTCCTCAATGCAGCTGTCATCCGGTATGGCAACATCAATAATCCAGACTTTTTTCTTTTCCACAATCGTGATATCTGGCGTATTGAGGTCCAAAACTTTGTCAGTCTGGATTCGAAAGTCCCACAGTATTTTTGCGTGTTCATTTTCCACGACCTTTGCAGGTTCATGATCCCACCAGTTCTTGACTACTGGCAGGTGGTACTTCTGACATAAGTTTATTTATTTATTTATTTACTATATTTCTATACCGCCCCTCTCAGCCCGAAGGTGACTCAAGGCGGTGCACACATGGCAAAAAATGCCCACAGATAAAATACATAACACTCAATAAAACAATCATATAAAAGCAAATACAAAAAAGAAGTTCCAGTGAATCATTTGGGCCACAGAGTTGTGCCTGTTTGTAGTCCAAAAAACAACAACAGACTAGGATCTACAAGCTGAATTAAAATGGATAATCCATTTTTCTAGTGAGCAACCACTTGGACTCAACAACTCCTTAAGCGTAGGCAACATCCTCTACTAAATTGGGTCATCTCACAGATCTGTATCATCTCATTGAGGGAACACCCTTCTGATAATTACCATTATTTAAACCATCCCACAAAA
>JARBWK010000001.1:200177387-200569050 GCA_030556195.1 Anolis apletophallus | reverse complement strand
GGAAGAATATACTGTATATAATTTTTTGTTTTGGGGGGGCCCCCATCAATTCCTCCCCTTTGGTTTTGGGAAAAATATATGCATCTATGTTTATGCAGGTCATGCATCAACCTTTTTCCCTTTTTCCTGGAAGAATATTATGTATCTTTTTTTTTTATGAAGAAGTCACGCATCAGTCCTCCTGGGCCTGGATGAACATATATGCATGTATGTTTATTTAAGTCACGCATTAGTCCTCTCCTGGGTCTGAAGAACATATATGCATGTATGTTTATTGAAGCCATGCATCAATCCTCTCTGGGGCCTGGTTGGGGAAATATATGCATGGATGTTTTTTGGCAGCCATGCATCAACCCCCCCTGGGCCTGGAAAAAAAATATATGCATGTATGAGTATTTTTAAACCCTGATCATTTCTTCCTGGGCCCAAGAACATATATGCAATTTTATGTAGAAGTCATGCATCAACCTCTCCTGGGCCTGGGAAAAAAAAATATATGCATGTATTTTATGTAGAAGTCATGCACAAACCCCTTTCCCTGGGGCCCCCTTGGGGAAAAAAAGGTATTTTAAAAAGGAGAAAAAATGCATCATTTTTCCAGGGGCCCGGGGGAAAAACCAAAAAGCATGTATGTTTATGTAGAAAAAATGACAATCCTCCCCCTGGGGCCCCCTTAACAAAAAGCATTTTATATTTATGTAGAAGTCATGATCATTTTTTTTCCAGGGGGGCCCCCAAGACCAAAAAGCAAAGATGAGAAAAAATGACTCCTCTCCAGGGCCTGGTTAAATATATGCATGTTGTTTAGGGAGAAGTCATTCATCCCCCCCCTGGGGGGAAAAAATGTATGTTTATGTATATAAAACAGTCCCCCTTGGGGCCCCCTTGAAAAAAATTTTTAAAAATCATGATCAGCCCCCCTGGGAAAAAATTTTTTTTATGTAGAAAAATTTTTTTCATCCTCTCCCCCTGGGCCCGGCTGGAACATATATGCATGTATGTTTATGGAAAAAGTTTAACAATCCTCCTCCTGGTCTGGCTGAACATATATGCATGTATGTTTCCATGTAGAAGTCATGCATCGTCTCCCCAAATTCGGGCTGAACATATGCATGTACGTTTCATGTAGAAGTCATGGCCTGAAGAACATACGGCGTGGTCGTTTATGCAGAAGTCATCAGTCTCGCCTGAGTGCCTGAAGAATTATATGCATGTATATGTAGTCATGCATCAATCCTCCTCCAGGGCTCATATATGCATGTATGTTATGTAGAGCTCATGTAGAGTCATGCATCAGTTCTGTCTCATGGCGCATGTATGTTTATGTAGAGTATCAGTCTCTCCAGGCCTGAAGAACATATATGCATGTACAGCCATGTAGAAGTCATGCATCAACCTCCGGCCCGGTCAACATATACGTACGTATGCTTCATGTAGAGTCGGCGCATCAATCCTCCTCCGTTCACACATATTTACGTATGCTCAGGTAGTCATGCATCATCCCCAAGCCTGGCTGAACATACATGCACGTACGTTTGATGCAGAGTCATGCATCAACTCCTGCCTGAAGAACATATTTACGTACGTTTATGGTGAAGTCATACCTCTGCCTGAAGAACATATATGCACGTATGTTTCATGTGGTCATGCATCAATCTTCTCCTGGGCCTGGCTGAACATATGCATGTATGTTATGTAGTCATGTATCAGTCCTTCCAGTCTGAAGGCGCATGTGGCTGCCTATGCAGTCATGCATCAATCCTCCCAGGGCTCCGAAGACGATACATGGCCGCATGTGCATGCAGAGTCATGCATCATCTCCTCCTGCTCCGGAAGACCACATATGCAATGCATGCGTATGCGGAGTCATGCATCATCTGGCCTGGAAGAAGATATACGTACGTATGCGTATGCAGAAACATGCATCGTCCCCAAGCCTGAAGCTAACATATGCATGTATGCGCATGCAGAGTCAGCGCATCGTCCTCTGAGGAAGAACATATATGCATGCATGCGTATGGAGTCATGCAACCACCCGGAACATATGCACGCATGCGTATGCAGCCCGCTCCTGGCCTGAACATATGCATGTATTAAATATGTAGAGTCACATCATCCGCTCCCGGGCCCGAATAGATATACATTAGCGTATGGGGTCATGCATCAACGATATACTTAATGTATTTAGGGTCATGCATCAATCCTCCTGGCCCGGAAGAACATATACGCATCGCATGCGCATGCAGAGCGTCCTTCCAAGCTCGGAAGGAACATATATACGCATGCATGCAGAGTCAGCATCGTCCTTCCCGGGCCTGGAACACATATGCACGTATGCGGTATGCAGAGTTCATCAGTCCTTCGGGCCCGAAGAACATATTTACGTATGCATGCAGAAACATGCATCAGTGTCCGGGCCTGGAAGAACATATATGCATGTATGCGCATGCAGTCATGCATCAGCCTTCCTGGGCCTGGAAGATACGCACATGCATGTAGATCGATGCATCAAACCGCCTCCCGGGTCTGAAGAACACATACGACGGCTGTGATGCAGAGTCATGCATCAGTTCACCTGGTCTGAAGAACATTACGACGGCGTAGAAGTCATGCACTGGTCCTTCCAGGTTCGGAAGAAGATATGTACGTATGCATGTAGATCATGCATCAATCCTCCTGGGCCTGAACGTATTTGAGCGTGGCGTAGCCTGTCTCTTCTGTCTGGAAGAACATATATGCATGCATGCGTAGCTGCAGAGTCATGCATCATCTCTCCTGGGCCTGAAGAACATATGTACTGCATGCATGTATTCATGCATCAGTCCTTTCCTGGGCCTGGAAAGGCATATATACTGATGTATGTAGAGTCATGCATCAGTCCTCTCCTGGCCTGCCATATGCATGGGAGCTGTAGAGTCATGCATCAGATCCTTCAAGAGCCAACATATATGCATGCATGCGTATGTAGTCATGCATCGTCCTTCCTCCTCTGGCCTGAAACATAGCTATGCATGTATGCGTATGCAGAGTCACGCATCAAACCTTCCTCCTGGCCCGAGGGCCAGACATATGCATGCATGCATGCAGAGTCCTTCCAGCTAACATATACGCACAGATGCTCATGTAGAGTCACAAACACATCTGCCCTGGCCTGAAAGAACATACATGCATGCATGCGTATGTAGAGTCTTATCAACTCTTCTCCAGGGCCTGAAGAACACATATGCATGATGTATGTAGAGTCATGCATCAACTTCAAGCCTGAAGGCATGCATTTATGTGGTAGGTGTCATGCATTCCTGGGCCCGGAAGATACGATGTATGTTCATGGAGAGTCATGCATCACTTCCTTGCCTGGAAGATATATGCATGCATGTTTATGTGAGTCATGCACGCCTGGGTCTGAAGAATACATATGCACGTATGTGCATGTGGCAGTCATGCATCATCTTTTCTCCTGCCTGGAAGAACATATGCATGTGTGTCATGTATCACATGCATATATGTTCTTCCAGGCCCAGGAGAGGAATGATGCATGACTTCTACATAAACATACATGCATATATGTTCTTCCAGGCCCAGGAGAGGAATGATGCATGACTTCTACATAAACATACATGCATATATGTTCTTCCAGGCCCAGGAGAGGAATGATGCATGACTTCTACATAAACATACATGCATATATGTTCTTCCAGGCCCAGGAGAGGAATGATGCATGACTTCTACATACACATACATGCATATATGTTCTTCCAGGCCCAGGAGAGGAATGATGCATGACTTCTACATAAACATACATGCATATATGTTCTTCCAGGCCCAGGAGAGGAATGATGCATGACTTCTACATAAACACACATGCATATATGTTCTTCCAGGCCCAGGAGAGGAATGATGCATGATGCATGACTTCTAAACATACATGCATATATGTTCTTCCAGGCCCAGGAGAGGACTGATACATGCATATATGTTCTTCCAGGCCCAGGAGAGGACTGATGCATGACTTCTACATACACATACATGCATATATGTTCTTCCAGGCCCAGGAGAGGACTGATGCATGACTTCTACATAAACATACATGCATATATGTTCTTCCAGGCCCAGGAGAGGACTGATGCATGACTTCTACATAAACATACATGCATATATGTTCTTCCAGGCCCAGGAGAGGACTGATGCATGACTTCTACATAAACATACATGCATATATGTTCTTCCAGGCCCAGGAGAGGACTGATGCATGACTTCTACATAAACATACATGCATATATGTTCTTCCAGGCCCAGGAGAGGACTGATGCATGACTTCTACATAAACATACATGCATATATGTTCTTCCAGGCCCAGGAGAGGACTGATGCATGACTTCTACATACACATACATGCATATATGTTCTTCCAGGCCCAGGAGAGGACTGATGCATGACTTCTACATACACATACATGCATATATGTTCTTCCAGGCCCAGGAGAGGATTGATGCATGACTTCTACATACACATACATGCATATATGTTCTTCCAGGCCCAGGAGAGGATTGATGCATGACTTCTACATAAACATACATGCATATATGTTCTTCCAGGCCCAGGGGAGGATTGATGCATGACTTCCAGGCCCAGGAGAGGAATGACATAAACATACATGCATATATGTTCTTCCAGGCCCTGGAGAGAATTGATGCATGACTTCTACATAAACATACATGCATACATGTTCTTCCAGGCCCAGGAGAGGACTGATGCATGACTTCTACATAAACATACATGCATATATGTTCTTCCAGGCCCAGGAGAGGACTGATGCATGACTTCTACATCAACATACATGCATAGGCCCAGGAGAGGACTATGTTCTACATACACAGGCCCAGGCCCAGGAGAGGACTGATGCATGACTTCTACATCAACATACATGCATATATGTTCTTCCAGGCCCAGGAGAGGACTGATGCATGACTTCTACATCAACATACATGCATATATGTTCTTCCAGGCCCAGGAGAGGATTGATGCATGACTTCTACATACACATACTTGCATATATGTTCTTCCAGGCCCAGGAGAGGATTGATGCATGACTTCTACATACACATACATGCATATATGTTCTTCCAGGCCCAGGAGAGGATTGATGCATGACTTCTACATAAACATACATGCATATATGTTCAACCAGGCCCAGGAGAGGATTGATGCATGACTTCTACATAAACATACATGCATATATGTTCTTCCAGGCCCAGGAGAGGACTGATGCATGACTTCTACATAAACATACATGCATATATGTTCTTCCAGGCCCAGGAGAGGATTGATGCATGACTTCTACATAAACATACATGCATATATGTTCTTCCAGGCCCAGGAGAGGACTGATGCATGACTTCTACATAAACATACATGCATATATGTTCTTCCAGGCCCAGGAGAGGATTGATGCATGACTTCTACATACACATACTTGCATTTATGTTCTTCCAGGCCCAGGAGAGGATTGATGCATGACTTCTACATACAAATACATGCATATATGTTCAACGAGGCCCTGGGGAGGATTGATGCATGACTTCTACCTAAACATACATGCATATATGTTCAACCAGGCCCTGGAGAGAATTGATGCATGACTTCTACATAAACATACATGCATACATGTTCTTCCAGGCCCAGGAGAGGACTGATGCATGACTTGCATACATAAACATACATGCATGCATATATGTTCTTCCAGGCCCAGGAGAGGACTGATGCATGACTTCTACATGAACATACATGCATATATGTTCTTCCAGGCCCAGGAGAGGACTGATGCGTGACTTCTACATGCATATATGTTCTTCCAGGCCCAGGAGAGGACTGATGCATGACTTCTACATAAACATACATGCATATATGTTCTTCCAGGCCCAGGAGAGGACTGATGCATGACTTCTACATCAACATACATGCATATATGTTCTTCCAGGCCCAGGAGAGGATTGATGCATGACTTCTACATACAACATATATGTTCAACGAGGCCCTGGGGAGGATTGATGCATGACTTCTACCTAAACATACATGCATATATGTTCAACCAGGCCCTGGAGAGAATTGATGCATGACTTCTACATAAACATACATGCATACATGTTCTTCCAGGCCCAGGAGAGGACTGATGCATGACTTCTACATAAACATACATGCATATCTGTTCTTCCAGGCCCAGGAGAGGATTGATGCATGACTTCTACATAAACATACATGCATATATGTTCTTCCAGGCCCAGGAGAGGATTGATGCATGACTTCTACATAAACATACATGCATATATGTTCTTCCAGGCCCAGGAGAGGATTGATGCATGACTTCTACATAAACATACATGCATATATGTTCAACCAGGCCCAGGAGAGGATTGATGCATGACTTCTACATAAACATACATGCATATATGTTCTTCCAGGCCCAGGAGAGGAATGATGCATGACTTCTACATAAACATACATGCATATATGTTCTTCCAGGCCCAGGAGAGGAATGATGCATGACTTCTATAAACATACATGCATATATGTTCTTCCAGGCCCAGGAGAGGATTGATGCATGACTTCTACATAAATACATACATGCATATATGTTCTTCCAGGCCCAGGAGAGGATTGATGCATGACTTCTACATACACATACATACATGCATATATGTTCTTCCAGGCCCAGGAGAGGATGATGCATGACTTCTACATACAACATACATGCATATATGTTCTTCCAGGCCCAGGAGAGGATTGATGCATGACTGCTACATAAACATACATGCATATATGTTCAAGGCCAGGCCCAGGATGAGGATTGATGCATGACTTCTACATAAACATACATGCATATATGTTCTTCCAGGCCCTGGAGAGGACTGATGCATGACTTCTACATAAACATACATGCATATATGTTCATCCAGGCCCAGGAGAGAATTGATGCATGACTTCATAGATGCATATAAGTATATAGGCTACATGCATGACTACATAAACATACATGCATATATGTTCATCCAGGCCCAGGAGAGACATTATACGGCCATTGATGCATGACCGAAGCCTAAAACATAAGATGCATATATATTTTTCCAGGCCCAGGAGGGAATTGATGCATGACCTTTACATAAACATACATGCATATATGTTTCTTCCAGGCCCAGGAGAAGGCCTTCAAGGTTGATGCATGACTTGCTCTACATAAACATACATGCATATATCCTAGCTGCAGCGTTCTGCACCAGCTTAAGCTTCCGGATCACCGACAGAGGAAGGCCGATGTAGAGAGCATTACAGTAGTCCAGTCTTGAGATGACCGTGGCTTGGACCACTGTGGCTAGATCATGACGGGGCAGGTAGGGGGCCAGCTTCCTCGCCTGTCGGAGATGGTAGAAAGCTACCCTGCTGACAATGGAGATATGCTTCTCCATTGATAATTGGGAGTCAAGTGTGACTCCCAAGCTTTTGACAGATGGGGACGGGCGAAGTATCGCCCCGTCTAGGGTTGGAAGCTGGATCTCTCCCGTACCCGGACAACCCAGCCACAGGATATTCTTCCAGGCTGAGACAATTGATGCATGACGTCTACATAAATATATATGCATATATATTATTCTAGACCCAAGAGAGGATTCATGCATGACCTCTACATAAACATACTAGCTGAACCCGGCACGCGTTGCTGTGCCCTATGTTTGTGATGTGAGAAAGTCTGGGTGTGTAAGTTGTGGAAATGTTGTGAGCATGTTTGTTGTGTGTAGATTTGTGTGTGTGTGTGTTTATAGTTGTTTGTGTGTTGGTTTTTTTTGGGTGTATGTGTGGGCATGTTTTTGTTTTTGTGTGTGTGTGTGTATATATGTGTGTGTGTATTTGTGTGTGTGTATGTAGTTATTGGTATGTGTGTATATATGTGTATTTATATGTGGGTTGTTTGTGTTTGATTAAGTGTGTATATATGTGTGTTTGTGTATGTATATGTATGTATGTATGTGTATATATGGAGATGTGATGATATGTGTGTGTATATATGTGTGTGTATTATTGTGGATGTGTATGTATAGGTGTGTAGATATATGTTGTTTTGTATGTTGTTGTGTATTTATATGTGTTTTTATGTTTGTGTGTATATGTTGTAGTGTATATATGTGTGTGTGTATTTGTGTTGAGGAGGATCCTGAAGAGGAGGGCGAAGGACAGTTGCTCGATCTCCTTCCCCCGCGGGCCTCTCCTCGGGCAGCGTAGGAGAGGCGGTTGAGGGCTCTCCTACGCCGGCCGCCGCTTACCTTCCGCTCTCTCCGAAGAGGAGGCCGTAGGGAGAGACGGCGCGGCTCCCCCTCGGCCTCGTTCCCGGGCAGCGGAAGGGAGGCGGTGGGCGGCGGCGGAGGAGAGGCCTCTGCCGCCTCTCTTCCGGTGGCCGAAGAGGAGGTCGAAGGGGAACCGGGGAACCCCTCTCCCTGTGGCCTCCTCCTTGGGCTGCGGAAGAGAGGCCAGAGGGCTCTCCTACGCCGTCCACCGCCTCCCTTCCGCTGTCCGAAGAGGAGGTCGCAGGGAGAGAGACGGCGCGGCTTCCCCCTCGGCCCCATCCCCGGGCAGCGGAAGGGAGGCGGTGGGCGGCGGAGGAGAAGGCTCTGCCGCTTTTCTTCTGACGGCCGAAGAGGATGTTGAAGGGGATCCGGGCGCTCTCTCTCCCTGCGCCCTCCTCCCGGGCCAGCGGAAAAGAGGCGGCGGAGGAGAGCGAGAAGGGGGTGGAAGAGCCGGGCATGGCGCCATTGGCGGCAGGGTAATGGTGGCTCACCCCTTGGCCTCGGCTCCCAGAAGGCTCCGCGCGGCTGCTCTGGGCTATTTCCGGTTCTGTCTTGGCCCTTCTTCCGTGTGAGCCGCGCGGAGCCTTCTGGGAATTGTAGTTCTGTGGCTGCGGCGTTCTCCTTTGCCATTTTGCTGGCTCTCCTGGTGGAGGGTCGTGCTGGCGGCACCGCGGCGGTGTCGTCCCGGGATGTGGGTGTTGGTTAGCATGCGGGAAGTGGCGTGGAGGCGGCGAAGGAGGCTGTGAAGGTAGCGGAGGTGGTGTGCTCGTTGGCGGTGGCACGGGTCCGGTCGGATGTTGCGCATGCTCGGTATGGTTTTTTTTCTTGGCGGCCATTTTGGTGTGGTGGGTGTTTGCGCATGCGTAGAAATGTTGTTTTTCGGGGGATGTTTTGGGGGTGTTGTGTTGTTTTTCGGGGTGTTTCAGTGGGTGGAGTTTGTACCTCGGGGTGGGGATGAGTGGCCCTGGGTTTTGTTGTGTGTGTGGGAAATGTAGTTTTGGCGTGCATTTCCCTCGTTGCACGACCACTTCCCTTTTATATATATATATATAGATATACATATACTGTATATTCTTCCAGGCTCAAGAGATAATTGATGCATGGCCTACATAAACATAGATGCATATATACTGAAAAGGTTTGGTGGGCATTGACCTTGAGTTTTGGAATTGTAGTTGTTCTACATCCAGAGAGCACTGTGGAGTCAAACAATGATGGATATGTACCAAACTTGGCACAGATACTCAATATTCCCAACATGAACACTGGTGGAGTTTGGGGAAAATATACCTTGACATTTGGGAGTTGTATGTTGCTAGAATTTATAGTTCACCCACAATCAAAGAGCATTCTGAACCCTACCATGGATAGAATTGGGCCAAACTTCCCACACAGAACTCCCATAACCAACAGTGTGTGTGTGTGTGTGTATATATATATATATGTGTGTGTGTGTGTGTGTGTGTGTGTGTTTATGTGTTTATGTACAAGTCATGCATCAATCCTCTCCTGAGCCTGGAAGTGTACGTATATAAATATATGCATCTATGTTTATGCAGGTGGAAGAATATATACTGAGTTTTCTGATGGTCTTTGGCGACCCCTCTGACACCCTCTTGCGACACCCCCCACCCCCCGGGGTCCCAACCCTGAGGTTGAGATACACTGCACTAACTCTTTTGTTTGTTAAAGGATCCATTACATTTGTTAAGAATAACGATGATTAAAGGCCAAGCCATTGGACAAAGTGCTGAGACCCTCAATGTAATTATTTTAAAAATCCAAATTTTTGACTATCACCACAACCCCTAAATGGCCCAAAGCATCACAAAAACGGGATGGTTTTGCCGCCATAACCCATTTTATATAGACCCTTGGGGGGGGGGGGGGAGTGGCTCAAAAATAGTTGAAAACGAAACGGGAAGTGGCATAACATAATTTCCAGTTTAACAGGCTGTCTTTTTCTCTTTAGGAAGGCAGTGGATCCTCCTGAGGAATGGCTGGTTCCCAATGGCTTTTGCAATCCCTGAATATTTTAATGTGCTGTGTGAAGAAGAGTGTTGTTGGATGAGTTGACTTTATGAATGGATTGAGAAGGAGGTAACCCAAAGAATTCCCCAATTACTGGTCCCAAAAATCAGAAGGAAGAGGCACAACAGATCAGGTTTCTTTAGAAAGGAATGGCTGCAGTACGTGAAGCAGGGTCCACTATATTTCTGGATCCAGACATCAAAATGGAAGATTCAGTAGGTGCTGATTCAGAAGAGGACAAAGGCGGAGAAGCTCTGCCAAAAAAGGAAAGCAGTGGAGGAGAATCAGAACAAAGAGTAAAACAGGAGCCAGAAGAAGAGCCGTCAAGGACCTGGGATGCTCAGTTGGAAGAGTTTCTGAGGACACTACAGTCGTCTTCTGGAGGAGAAGCCCTCCAACAATCTAACCCTCAGGAGCCTCAGACGATGACTACGGATGATGAAAGCCATCTGGGTGCCACACATTCTGAGAAAGAGGGAACGGCAAGTAAAGATGCTGATGAGTTGGAGACACAGCGCCAGCATTTTCGGATGTTGATCTACCAAGAAACTGTAGGCCCCCGAAACTTCTGGAGACAGCTCCAAAATTTCTGCCGGAAGTGGCTGGTGCCGGAGAGACACACCAAGGAGCAGATCCTGGACTTGGTGACGCTGGAGCAGTTCCTGGCTGCCCTGCCCCCAGATATGCAGAACTGTCTCAGGGGGCACTGTCCCCAAACCTCGTCCCAGGCTGTGGCCTTGGCAGAGGAGTTCCTTCTCAACCATCGAAGGCCCAAAGGCTTCGAAGGACAGGTAAGGGTTCTCTTTCCAGAAAATTGTCGAAACCATCATTAGAAATAGCTAGGCGGTTAAGGACTCCCCTCAGCAGTGTATCGCAAATATCTGCTAATTGTGTCATCTGGATGTCCCTCCAAAAAAAATTAAAGATTCTGGTGCAGTAGGCCTCTCTGCTTTTCATTTTTCAGCTGAGCAGCAACCGCTTATCATGCAGAAATAGCTGTGTTCAGTCACCATCATCTCCAATGTAGTAATAATTATTATTATTTATTATTTATTTATTTGCTTCATTTACTGTATATTCCGCCCTTCTCACCCTGCAGGGGACTCAGGGCGGATCACAATGAACATATACAGGCAAACATTCAATGCCATAGACATACAACATATATAGACAGACAGTGAGCTACACAATTGGTCGAGAGCTCACCCCAACCCGGGCAGGCCTTGAACTCATGACCTTCTAGTCAGTAGAGATCTTATGCAGCCGACACCCAACCAGCTGCGCCACATTCCCGGAGGAATGTTTATATATTAATAATTAATAATTATTTATAATTATTATAAATAATAATTATTATTATTGTACCCCGCCTCCATCTCCATGAAGGGACTTGGAGAGGCTTACATATGGCACAGTGTGCCTAAAATAAAGCATAATAAACATACGGTAGAATACAAAGTAACGGCTTGTCCAAACATCCAAGTCTTCAATTCCTTACAGAAGGAGGACAGTGTGGAGTCCTGGGCCTGCTTAATCTCTCTGGGGAGGGCATTCCAAAGAAGGGGGGCCACCACCAAGAAGGCCCTTCCCCTCGTCCCCACCAACCACGCTTGCAACGGAGGTGGGACTGAAAGGAGGGCCTCCTCGGCAGATCTTAATGCTCGTGCAGGAACATTTGGGGGGTGGGGATGTGGTCACAAAGATAGGCAGGGCCTGATCCGTTTAGGGCTTTGTAGGTCATAATCTGGTCTTTGGATTGGGACCGGAAACTTATCGGCAACCAGTGGAACTGTCATCTGCTCCCTATCATTAGCTCTGGTTAGCAACCTGGCTGCTGATCTTTGCACCAGTTGCAGTTTCCGAGCCATCTTCAAAGGCAGCCCCATGTAGAGTGTATTGCAGTAATCCAACCTGGATGCAACTAAGGCATTGACCACCGTGGCCAAGTACAATTGTGGTTGGCTCACAAGTTTTAACTGTGCAAATGCCCTCCCGGCCACCACCTGAGCATAAAGCATCAGCGCTGAATCCAGGAGGATGCCCAGACTGTGGACCTGTGTCCTCAGGGGGAGTGTAACCCCATCGAGCACGGATTATCACCCTATGCCCCAATTGGCCTTGCAACTGACCCGGAGGACCTCTATTTTGTCTGTATTAAACTTCGGTTTGTTAACCCTCATCCAGTCCATCACAGCGGCCAGGCACTGATCCAGGATCAGGGGGGCTTCCTTGGAAAGTAGTAGTGAGTTGTGTGCCATCTGCGTACATATGACACCAAACTCCAAAACTCCGGATGACCTCACCCAGCGGTTTCATGTAGATGTTGAAAAGCACGAGGGAGAGAAAGGAACTTTACGGGCGGGACCCTACAGGTCAATGGCCAGGGGTCCGAGCTGGTGTCTCCCAGCTTCACCAACTGGGTGCGACTCTCCAGGAAGGAGTGGAGCCACTGCAGAGCAGTGCCCCCAACACCCATTTTGGAGAACTGTCCCAGAAGCATACCATATACAGTGTTCTCTTGCTACTTCGCGGTTCGCTTTTTGTGGACTCACTGTTTTGCTGGTTTTTGAAAATATTGATAAAAATATTAAATATTAAGTCCAGTGGAGGCCAGGGACCCCAGAAGTGCAGCCTGATGCATAGTGGGGAAGGCCTGCCTCCCTGGCCTCCATACACCCCGGAAGTGCGGCAGCCTTAGGCACGGCAGGGAAGGCCTGCCTCCCTGGCCTGCTGCTGCCTGCCTGGCCTGCTGCTGTCTGCATAGCTCCGGTGGCTCTGCAGAGGTCAAGGAGGCAGGCAGGTGCACTTGGGATGAAAATTAAGGAAGCATGGGTAAGAAAATAATATATAAAATAATGTATAAATACGGTATTAAAATTAATATGACATCTCTACTTCGTGGATATTCACTTATCGCGCGTGGTCCTGTAACAGAATCTCCGCAATAAGTGGGGGAACACTGTATTCCACAGATATATAAACCCACTTCCTTAGTTTCCAACAGACCTCACAACCTCTGAGGATGCCTGCCATAGATGCAGGCGAAACGTCAGGAAAGAATGCTTCTGGAACATGGCCACACAGCCCGGAAAACTCGTAACAACCCAGTGATTCCGACCATGAAAGCCTTCGACAATACAGTGATACCTTGGCCAATGGTATTGAAACCGCTGGGATGTCCAAGACAACCATCAAGGACACACTCCCAGTGTAAAGGGGTCTGTTAAGAAGTGGTGGTCGAAAACAATGGGAAAGATGGGGCCCTGAGGCCCTGGAGAGTAGTTACGAGTCAAGGTAGAAAACACAGGGCTTGAGCAAAAAATGATATAACCTTATTGAAAGCAGCTTCCCAGGTTATGTCTGAAGCCCCTGAAAGCCACTCTTACATTTTCTCTTGATTATACAAGTAATTGTTTATAATGATAGCTTAGCCAGCCACTCTCCTAAAAAAATGTTTTTTATCTGCTTTCCATCCCTTCTTTCAGATAACAGAAGATTTTGGAAATCCCTCTAAGACAAAAGAGGTTGAGCCAAAGACAATGCTTCGAACAGAGTCTGAGCACAAACATAGTTTGAATGAATATGTGTTGGGTAAGCCTCTCCAGAGCCTGTTTCATGAAATACCATTAGAAGTAACAGTTTTGCATGTCTCCCCTATTCTGATGCCTTCTCTCTTTTCCTTAGCTTTTGCTCCTCTCCCACTTTCTTTCCCAGTAGTCTCCAACATCATACGTGTTCGGCCTTTCCTTTCGTTCCCACTCCTGACCATCCTAGGCACCAATTCTCTCGCTTTCCTTTTGGAGACTTGTGTGGCCCTGCAAAGCAAAGCATCTCATGGAACAGCCCATAAGGCAGGGGTGCCCACACTTTTTCAGCATGCGAGCTACTTATAACAAAACCAAGTCAGAGAGATCTACCGAGAGAGAAAAGCAGGGCGGAGCAGGGGTAAGGGGCGGGGCTTGGTATGGCCTGGCTCCACCCCCTCTGGCTTTAGCTCTACCACAGCTTATCCAGGCTTGAGGAGCCAGGGGAGGGCGGGGCTAGTGCCAACCACAGCCAGTGGTGGCATAGCTAGTAGCCACTACTGGCTTGGCACTACCCTCCTCAAGGCTGAAGAAGTAGTAGAGCTGTAGCCGGGGGAGGGGGCGGGGCTTGGCGCGGCATGGCTCCGCCCCCTCCCCCTCTGGCTTTAGCGCTACCACAGCTTCTCCAGGCTTGAGGAGGGTAATGCCAAGCCAGTGGTGGCATAGATAGCCACTACTGGCGTGGCACTACCCTCCTCAAGGCTGAAGAAGCTGTAGTAGCTGAAGCCGGGAGGGGCGGGGCTTGGTGGTGCCTGGCTCCGCCCCCTCTGGCTTTAGCGCTACCACAGCTTCTCCAGGCTTGAGGAGGGTAATGCCAAGCCAGTGGTGGCATAGGTAGCCACTACTGGCTTGGCACTACCCTCCTCAAGGCTGAAGAAGCTGTGGCTCCGCCCCTCCCCCTCTGGCTTTAGCGCTACCACAGCTTCTCCAGGCTTGAGGAGGGTAATGCCAAGCCAGTGGTGGCATAGATAGCCACTACTGGCTTGGCACTACCCTCCTCAAGGCTGAAGAAGCTGTGGTAGCGCTGTAGCTAGGGAGGGGCGGGGCTTGGCGCGGCCTGGCTCCACCCCCCTCTGGCTTTAGCGCTACCACAGCTTCTCCAGGCTTGAGGAGGGTAATGCCAAGCCAGTGGTGGCATAGATAGCCACTACTGGCTTGGCACTACCCTCCTCAAGGCTGAAGAAGCTGTAGTAGCGCTGAAGCCGGGGAGGGGGCGGGGCTTGGTGGTGCCTGGCTCCGCCCCCTCTGGCTTTAGGGGGCGGGGCTTGGTGGTGCCTGGCTCCGCCCCCTTCTGGCTATAGCTCTACCACCGCTTCGCCAGGCTAGAGAAGGGTAATGACACGCCAGTGGTGGCATAGGTAGCCACTACTGGCTTGGCACTACCCTCCTCAAGGCTGAAGAAGCTGTAGTAGCGCTAAAGCCAGAGGAGGGCGGGGCTTGGTGGTGCCTGGCTCCGCCCCCTCCCTCTGGAAGCTTTAGCGCTACCACAGCTTCTCAGGCTTGATGAGGGTACTGCCAAGCCAGTGGTGGCATAGATAGCCACTACTGGCTTGGCACTACCCTCCTCTAGCCTGGAGAAGCTGTGGTAGCGCTAAAGCCAGAGGGGGAGGGGCAGGGCTTGGCGCGGCATGGCACCGCCCCCTCTGAGCCCCATCCAGCTGGGATCGACCCCTTCGGTCCCAGGATCGACCAGTCGATCGCGATTGACTTCCTGGGCAGCCCTGCCATAAGGCCTGTGTGAAGAAATTAATTTCCTCCACACTTGCTTATCTTGGTTAGACAAGTGGTGAAGATGGAACTATTCACTGCAGACAAGTTTTGGTTAACTAAAATTATTTTTTTTTAAGAATTCTGTGTTCCTGAGATGCTAAATTCAAGGTCAATTTAGTATCCCTGTAAGGTTGCAGGTGTCTAACGCAGATCTGTTGAAGGCCTTTTGAAAGTTTGGCCATTCGGAGGAGGCATTTCTGTAATTTTGGAAGCGATATGGGGGCTTGAAGGGGGTTGGTGGGGTCTGGCATTGGTCTATGAAAGAGAACTTGCCTTTGTGTGCGAATGGGGGAAGAGCAAAGACCATCTACATCGAAACTTCAGCCCTCCAGGTGTTTTGACTTCAACTCCCGCCAATTCCAGCCAGCTTACCAACTGTTAGGAATTGTGGGAGTCGAAGCCCAAAACACCTGGAGGGCCAAAGTTTGCCCATACCTGATCTACATACACTGCTGGTAATTGTTTACAGTCCAGTTCTTCTCTCAATAGAGAAAAGGCGGAAATTGCTGTAGAAAGACCAGGAAGTTCACGTATATATACTTTTATTTACTTTTTGTTATTCTACTAGCCTGGGTACCCGATGATGCCCAGGTTATTTGAAAAAGGCATTGTTCGTTTTGGGGTATTAGGTAGTATTATTTAGTTAATTAATAACACTATTTAATAATAATAAAACTTTATATATACCCCGCCACCATCTCAGCCAGATTACTAACTGGGGCGACATACAGGGAGAATACCACCCCCCCTGTTGTGTCAGCTCCACTGGCTGCCTGTCCACTTCCGAGCTCAATTCAAAGTGCTGGTTTTGACCTTTAAAGCCCACCTTCTGGCCCAGCTTACTTGTCCGAACGGCCGCTAGGCCCACCTCGTAATTTAAGATCATCCGGGAGGCCCTGGCAACTTCTCAAACGCGGTTGGTGGGGACGAGAGAGAGGCCCTTCTCGGTGGTGGCTCCCTGTCTGTGGAACGCACTCCCAAGCGACATACGATCAACTCCATCCCTCCTGGCATTCAGGAAAAAGTGAAATCCCGGCTATGGGACCAGGCGTTTGCAGCACACTGGATTGTAATGACAAGTTGGCTGGCTCAATGCTCTTCTTATGGACGGAACATTGTTTGCCTTTTCGTGGTCAACTGTGAATGCATACATAAGATATTTGCGCTGGACAAACTTCGAACCCTCTGAAGAAATCTCAAAGCCTGCTCTTCTTATGGTGGGACAGCCCTCAATATTGTTGCTTTTGGTGGTGATTTATTACTACCAATCGGATTTAACTGGACTGATATATAACCTTACTGACCTTTGGACTTCGTACTTGACTACTCTACACTCTCCATCCCTTGAACAACGGACTGTGACATCGACTAGTGAGTGACTCTCCAACCCTTGAATTTAATTCTGAATGTTTTTGGTTTTATATTGTATTTATATTGTGTTTTGGCATCAAATTGTTGCCTTTGTTAGGCCGCTCTGAGTCCCCCTCTCGGAGGTTGAGAAGAGCGGAGTAGAAATGATGTAAATAAATAAATAAATAAATCTCCACAAGGGGACTCGGGGCGGCTTACATGAGGCCAAGCCCAATGGCACATAATAAAACATAATAAAACAACACAGCAGCAAATAATAAAACAATACAATCAATATAACTTACACATAAGCAATAACAGACTATTTAAAACCATTATGGCCTGGCCAGATGTGAAGTATTAAAATCTATTATATAAATGGGTTCACGTCATGTGATGTATACCTCAAACAAAGAAACCATACATCGCAGAAACACAATACTTGCCAACAGAAATAGGCCATCAAGCAAGGTACGTTTGTAGCAAAGAAACTTTCCCCCCCAAAACCTAAAAGGCCTCCAAAACAACGAATAAAAATAAAACTACATTTACCAGCATCCTCCGGGGCAGCCAAAGACTCACCCAGCCTCTACATTCTGAACAACATGATTGGCTGCCAATAAGGGCGGATTTGCATAACTGCTACACTGGCCAGCCAACATGAAAATTCCGATCCATAATAAACTGCCAAAACAGAATAAGGAAAAGGCCTGAGCCAATCCCCAACACAAACACCCAAATCACTTCCAACCTAAAATTTACACTCCAAAAAATCACAGACCACGCCCAAAATTGACAGTAAGGCTTCATTAAGTAGATTTCCCTAACTAGCCCTCACTTACTGGGAAGCTGTTTACGCTCTAAATTGACAGTAAGACTTCATTAACTTGATTTCCTAACTAGCCCTCACTTACTGGGAAGCTGTTTACGCTCTGAATTGACAGTAAGACTTCATTAACTTGATTCTCCCGACTAGGCCTCAGCTCATTGGACATTGTGTATGGCCTGAATTGACAGTAAGGCTTCATTAACTTGCTGTTCCTAACTAGGCCTCAGCTCATGGGACATTGTGTATGGCATGAATTTACAGTAACCTACCTTGGCACACAGAGCCCCCGGCCATGCATGAGGGACTTGAAGTACCACCATGGAAAACGGGATTTGTAGTACTTCAAAACCCATCATTCCCCACACAGACCACTGTGGCCCAGAACCAAGACCAATAAAGACCCAACTTGGCACACCATGCCTCCCATGACCCACACTCCATCCAACTGCAGTTTAGAGGAGGGCACACCGTGGATGATTGAACTTTCTCGCATCTCCTAAAAAGGGCACAGCAACGCGTGCCGGGTACAGCTAGTATTTAAATAAATAAACAACTGGATGCGAACAGAGGTAGAATGTATGTAGCAGGAAAGTTTTAAAGAATAATGTGGGGCAGATGACCCAACTGGTAGTTTTTTCTATTTATTAGAAAAAAACAGTCTTTGATTAGTTTTTTTTATGAATGCTCCCATTAGAAAATGCATAAGCATGTGAGTGAACTACAATTCCCAGAATCATGGGTCAGTCCTCCCCAAACCGTGCCCGTATTTACAGTTGGCCATGTTACATCTGTGTGCCAGGTTTGGTCCAGATCCATCATCACCTGGGTTCAGTGCTCTGGATAAGGGTGAACTACAAATCCCATATGCCAAGGGCAGTGAAGGTACTGCAATTCCCATCGTTCCCAGTCCATCTGCTCCCAAACCACACCAGGATGTAAAATGAGTTATGGGGGGGTCTGTGTGGCAAGTTTGGTCCAGGTCCGTCATCTGTGGGTGTCGCGGTGGTCTCAGGGAATGAGTGAAAGTACTGCAAACCCCATCATCCATGGCAAGTGTGGTCCAGATCCATCGTTGGTTGGGTTCACAGTGCTCTCTGGATGTAGATGAACTACAACTCCTATAATTCAAGATCAATTCTTGTCCTGATTTGCCCTTCAAGAACAGCCTTAATACAATGTTGAAAGTAAAAGAAAAATGCAAACACAAAAGAAAAGCAAATGCAGTTGAAAAATGCAAAAGAAAGCAAGGAAGTCTTGATGCAGACACAAAACTTGCGGTAATCCTGCGAAATGAACCGCTCCTGTGGGCGAATGGGCTCAAACAGGAGGAAAAGCCACACAACCGGGGCGGAAACCTTCCCAGGCGAAGGTTTTCAAAGTGAACAAGGCTGCCGACGGCAGAAGCGCTGTACCGGTGCCAGCTTTACGGGCCGTCTCGAAGATTCTTCCTCAGGGCTCCTGTATACACAAATAGTTGTCCCCACGATATAATTCATCTTTGAAAATTACAAAACATTAATTAGCATCAAGCTGAACAGAAAAACAGTATCATAATAGAAGAACTGTGCCGTGATATTTACCAATTACGATAATCATCTATAGTATGGGAAAACGATGTGTTCCATCCGAAGGGGGAAGGTGAATGTATCCGGGTGTGTTCTGGTAAAGTCCAAAAGAAACAGCAGTCTTACATCAGACGACGGGCAATGATCACCAAATCCTTAGAAGCAGACTCGAAGCAGGTTCAATTGGAGCGAAAACATCAGCATTAGAGTCGTTGTTACCAGCGAAAGCTAACTGCTCCTGCTTCTGATTTATAGCCCTGAATTCCCCACGCAGGGGGTCCTGGGACGGCTCCCAGTTACCTCAGCCTTTCTAGCAGATACTCCAGCTGAAGGCCGTCTGCGCTCTGTTTCCTTTCGCCTTTCCAGAAATGTGGGCACTTGCAAGACCTCTTCCTCTGATTCCAATTCCCCCTCCAATTCCTGAGCATTTCCCTGCTCCCCTTCCTCTTCTGAAGATGAGGAATCCCTAACAATTCGCCCCAAACCTCTTGTTCAGTTGCTGATCAATTCCTGTTTGCTGTGTGCCATAGGAAAGAGTAGGAAAGGGTTAAGGGAGAGGAAGTTGGCAGGGTCATGCAAATTCCACAGCAATGGAAAGAGTAAGGAACCCCGGGATGTCCATTTTGGAGGAAAAACAGAAAATCTAGGATGAAATTGTCCCCGAATGAAACCCTTCACTTGGGTGGCAAGCAGTATAGTGTTTGGAGAGGGTTTGAGGGACATGTTCATGGCACCCACTGTAACCTGTAATGTCCTTGGAGGGAAGCTTTTGATGGCTCTTCAGTACTGTGGGTTGTAGCCTGTTTGTTGAGGTGAGAGACTGTCTGTGTAAGTGGACACCTCTGCCATATACACCGGGAATGTGGCGCAGCTGGCTAAGTGTCAGCTGCATAAGATCTCTCCAACCAGTAGGTCATGAGTTCGAGGCCTGCCCGGGTCGAGGTGGGTGCTCAACCTTTAAGTGTAGCCTGCTGTCGACCTTTGCAGCCCGAAAGACAGTTCCATCTGCCAAGTAGGAGATTAAGGTACCACATTAAGTGGGGAGGCAAATTTTGACTGAATTATGAGGCCATTAAAGAACTCCAGGAACGCTGAGGAATGTGGAAGGCACAACAAGGGACGCTGAGAGATGAGGAGTGCGTCAGCTCCCCCTGGTGGCCAGAGTTTGCCTCTGTTCATCTATATGTTGTGTATGTGGAAGACAGCAGGAATTCTCTGCTAGTATGTGTACCTGTAATCCGCTTTGAGTCCCCTTCGGGGTAAGAAGAGCGGAATATAAATAAAGTAAATAAATAAATAAATAAAAAAATATACACACATATACATTTTCACTTTTATTATTTGATTAGATTCATATTCTATTTTGCTTTTTCTCCAAGGCAATAAAGGCAGAATTCGCAGTGCTTCCAGCCATTCTAATTTGATATGGAGAAGAAATCCCTGTGTTTTGGGGAGGGAGAGTGAGAATGGCCATTGAAACTTCATAACTGAGGGGGGATTTGGACCTGGGTGTCCATTATTCTTATCCAGCTCCAGATGCTGACCCATAAAAGCAACAGTTAGAATGGTTTGGAAGATGCCAGTCTTTTCCTTTCACAGAAAAGCCCAGGGGTAAGGAAAGTACACAGACAGCATAGTAAAGTCAATACTTCAACAAAGCAATATATTTAGAATAAATGCACAATATAGCAATATTAATTCATACACACTGTAGTCCGAGAGTAGGGCAGAATATAGTAGTCCATCAATAAAGGTCCATCTGTGGCAATCCCAAAGTACAACAATATAATCCAAACGAAATAGTATAAATCCACATATAGGAATGAAGGTCCCCAAATCTCGCCAATGCAAGATGTTTGTACAGTTCCACAAACTGTATCCTATTTGTGGATTTATACTATTTCGTTTGGATTATATTGTTGTACTTTGGGATTGCCACAGATGGACCTTTATTGATGGACTACTATATTCTGCCCTACTCTCGGACTACAGTGTGTATGAATTAATATTGCTATATTGTGCATTTATTCTGAATATATTGCTTTGTTGACGTATTGACCTTACTGTGCTGTCTGTGTACTTTCCTTACCCCTGGGCTTTTCTGCTTATCCACTAGCCCTAGCTTGTTTGTTTTGCTACTCTTCTCCTTTCCCCAAAAAGTGGATCCATTTAATCCTTTCAGTGCTTGACTCACATTTTTGTAATTAAAATGCCTAGTTGATTTTTAATACTTCTGATAATACCGTTTTTTTCCTCCCAGGAGATGATGCAGGACTGACCGAAAGTGAGGAACAAAAACCCTCATTTGAGAACACAGAGGAAATGGAGCAGCTGAGGACATCCATGAAAACTGGCCAAGACGGCGGCTTCCTGTGTCAGGGAGAACCTGATACGAACCAAGAGAGGACCGACAAAGACAATGGAAATGGCCAGGAGAAGGTAGAGGATCTGTTTGTTCCGTCACAAGTTGTTTCCAAAATTAACAGTGAGCCCATCACCTGGGATGCGGAGGACGAAATGAAATACGACATAAGTGGGGAACGCTTTGATGAGAACGCTGGCCTTGTCACGCACGAAGACCCTGAGGTCGAGCAGAAGCCGTATAGGTGTTGGAACTGTGGGCAGCTCTTTGGTAGCAGCGCTCACCTTGTGGCCCACGAGAGAACCCACGTGGGCGAGAAGCTGTACAAATGTTCCCACTGCGGGCAGTGTGAGAGGACCCACACAGGTCAGAAGCCACATAAGTGTTCACATTGTGGAAATACGTTTGGGTGGAATCCACAAGACGACGACCAGCCAGGCGAGAGACCCTATACATGTTCTGAATGTGGGAAGAGCTGCAGTCAGAAATCGGACCTTCTCAAGCACCAGAGAACACACACCGGCGAGAAGCCTTACGAATGCCCAGTCTGTGGGAAAAACTTCAGAAATAACTCAGGGCTCAAAGCGCACCAGAGAATCCACACAGGGGAGAAACCGTATAAATGCTTGCACTGTGGGAAATGTTTCACCTGGAGTTGGCACTACAAATCGCACAAGAGAATCCACGCAGCGCTGTGCTCCTTCTGTGGGAAAAGTTTCAGACAAAAATCGGAACTAGTTGAGCATGAGAAGACCCACGTAACAGAAGACTCGTTTGTGTGTTTCGCTTGTGGGAAAGCCTTTGCTGTCAGTTCAGAGCTAGTTGCGCACGTGCGGACCCACAAAGACAAACCCTTTGCATGCTCCGTTTGTGGGAGAACCTTTATGAACAGCTTGCAACGCATTGCGCACCAGAAAGTCCACACAGGAGAAAAGCAGCATAAATGCTCCCACTGTGACAAAACCTTCCGGTGGAGTTCCCATCTTGCATTGCATGAGAGAATCCACACAAGAGAGAAGAAGCCCTATGGGTGCTCGGACTGTGGGAGGATGTTCGATAGGCGGTCCAATCTCCTTGTACATATGAGAGTTCACACGGGAGAAAGGCCCTATATCTGTTCGGACTGTGGGAAAAGCTTCATTTCGAGCCCTGTTCTTGTGCGGCATCAGAAAATCCACGTCGGGGAGGAAGTCTGTACCTGTTTGCAGTGTGGGAAAACTTTCCAGCAACGGTCAGGCCAGGCAGGGAAAGTCCCGAAATGTTCGGAGTGCATTAGAAGCCGTTACCTGAGTTTGGCTCTTGCTGTGCCAGTGGAGGAGAAACAATTTGAATGCTCGGTTTGTAGGAAAACATTCAGGAATAGCTCCCACCTCATTACGCACCAGAGCGTCCACATGGAAGTTCAGCCGTATCAGTGTTCGGACTGTGGGCGGAGTGTGGTGCGAAGGCCCAATCTCATAGTGTCCGAAAGCGACCCAGCAGGGCAGAAACTTCATAAATGTTCAAGCTGCGAGAAAAGGCTAAGCGAGATTGTGGTTCGTACAAAAACTTGAAAAAGTTTGGATTGGATCTTCTGTTTACCTCTCATGACCTTCTTCTGTTTACCTCTTATGACGAGTTGACCTTTCTTTCCCTTTAAATACCTACACAGACCTTTCACTGACTCTGTATGAAATGATGGCTCTAAATAAACATAGTGTTCTCATTAAAGAAATTACATACATATGCTTTTCAGGCTATGGAAATGTCTTATCTGTAGGCCACTCGGAACAACAAGCCAAAGAAATATATATCAAATAATAATTATCCTAATAATCAATCAGTAGCAGTTCAACGTTCTTTTGAATATATGAATATAATTATAGTAGTCCCTCTAATATAGAGTACTGAATTCCGATTGATACGGGACCTTGAGAATCTGCAAGTGGCTTCTGGTGTGAAAGAATTGACCATCTGCATGGATAATTCCCGGGGATGCCTGGATGTTTGATGTTTTACCATCCGTGTGGGAGGCTTCTCTCATGTCCCTACATGGGGAGCTGGAACTGACAGAGGGAGCTCAACCCAGTCTCCCTGGATTCAAACCGCTGACCCAGGGGTGCTCACACTTTTTCAGCATGCGAGCTACTTATAAAACAACCATAAAAGCAAAATATTTGGAAATTTATTTCAGTGAGAGCCATATAATATATTTTAAGACTGAATTCAACTAAATGTGAGTATAATAAGCACCTGAATTTATTCATAATAATAATGATAATATTCATTCAGCCTCTGCTGCTACTACTACTAATCATAATAATAGTAACAACAACAACAATAGGTTCCTAGAGTAGAAGGAGACCTCCAAGGGCCATCTAGTCCAACCTCCTTCTGCCATAAGGAAAAAAAAAACAATCAAAGCATTCCTCACAGATGGCCATTCAGCCTCTGATACCGTGTTTCCCGAAGTAAGACACCCCGATTGTAAGACGTATCGGGGTGGTGTCCAGAAGGGTCAAACTAATGTAAGCCATTACCCGTGTATGTAAGACATACCTCCTCCTCGTCGCCGCCGCCGCCGCCGCAGATCGGCCACACCTCAGACCTCCTGCCAGGCCTCCAAGGAAGGGTGGGGGAAGAGCGCCATGGGCGGGAGAAGCGGCGCTGCGTCACTCTGACGCATCGTCCTCCCCTCCCATGGCTCTCTTCCCCACCCTTGGAAGGGAGGAGGAAGAGCGCCATGGGCGGGAGAGCGGCGCTGCGTCACTTTGATGCGTCGTCCCTTCTCCCGCCCATGGCGCTTCCTCCTCCCTTCCAAGGGTGGGGAAAGAGAGCCATGGGCGGGAGAAGGGACGACGCGTCAAGAGTGACGCAGCGCCCGCTCTCCCCCCATGGCGCTCTCCTCCCTTCCAAGGGTGGGAAAGAGAGCCATGGGCGGGGGAGGGACGACGTCCACCTGGCCGCGTCGTCCTTCTCCCCCGCCCATGGCGCTCTTCCCTCCCTTCAAGGGTGGGGAAAGAGAGCCATGGGCGGGGAGAAGGGACGACACGTCAGAGTGACGCAGCGCCGCTTCTCCCGCCCATGGCGCTCTTCCTCCTCCCTTCAAGGGTGGGGAAAGAGGCCATGGGCGGGAGAAGGGACGACGCGTCACTCTGGCGCGTCGTCCTTCTCCCTCGCCCATGGCGCCTTCCTCCTCCCTTCAAGGGTGGGGAAAAGAGAGCCAGGGGCGTGGTAAGCGGCGACGCGTCACTCTGACGCAGCGCCGCTTGCCACGCTCTGGCTCTCTTCCCCCACCCTTCCTTGGAGGCCTGGCAGGAGGTGCGCTGCGGAGGTGTGCCGTGGCCGATGGGCCGGTTCGGCGGCGGCGTGACGGGCGGCAGCAGCAGCGGCGCGCTGGCGGGCGTGGCAACGGGGCTTACCGTCGCCCAATGTAAGCCGTACCCGAAAAAGTAAGGCGTAGGGGACTTTTCGGGGGGAAAAGAAAGTAAGACGCTGTCTTACTTTCGGGGAAACACGGTAATAATAACAACAACAACAATGGGTTCCTAGAATAGAAGGAGACCTCCAAGGGCCATCCAGTCCAACCTCCTTCTGCACCTGGGCGGCATCGGGAGCCTGCGGGGTGGGACTGAGCCTTCCTCCCGCCATGCCTGCGATCTACCAGGACGCCCAATGCGATCTACCAGTAGATCACGATCTACCTAATGAACACCCCTGCGCTGACCAATCAATCAGCACAACGGTTTAACGCATTGCACCACCAGGTCTCCAATTGCAAATGGGTAAACCCCTGTCAGAATCACACAGATGGTAGAATTACCCTCCAATTCTACCCCATTCTGCCAGGTAGGAATACACATCCAAAAGCACTCCCAGTAGATGGCCATCCAGCCTCTGCTTTAAAACAGAGAAGGAGACCACGACGCTCCCAGGCAGTGACTTACAGTGAAACCTTGACTTACAAGTGAACTAACTTACAGGTTTTTTGAGATAACCATTACTCTCGATTTTTTTGCCTTGACATGCGAGCCGAAATTTGAATTACAAATTAGCATGGGAGCGAGTGCAAGAGTTCACCACCCATAAGTTGTTGCCAAATTATGATGCCATGGGTCTGCCCATGAGAATACAGTACTGTTAACTTGAATGTGTATGTTATTACTAGGAAAGAAGTACCAAAATTGTGTTTGAGAACAAAGCGGCATACCCCGGGGTCTAGGATCACTGTATCAGCCTGGGACTGGCTGTTTCGGTTCTCTGCCATAAAAAGGGGAGGTGGGAGGAAGGGAGCCTGGGTATAGTTTGGGAAGGTAGTGTAGATAAGACACCTGTTTCATGAGGGAAATTGAAATTGCAGTTAACAGGCAGTGGTTACAGTGTTTGGCCACTAGGGGCAGGTGGGAGCTGGGGCTGATATATACAGCAAGTTTGAGTGGGAAAACTTTAGAACTGTCTTTTTAGGATTGTAGAAAGAAGAATAAACCACTTGTCCCCAGCGTTTTATTGTTGTGAGCTTGATTTCAACTCCAAGATCTTCCAAAGTCTGACAGCTACAGTCCCATTTAGAATGATGTTCCTAATAGCTTGTAGTTCATCTTTGAGTGAGATATATAGATTCTATAGTGGCTAAGTTGGACTATAATTTCTGCAGGAAGTCACCAGGAGGGCTGATGGAATATACAGGTCCTTCTCAAAAAATTAGCATATAGTGCTAAAGTTCATTATTTTCTATAATGTAATGATATAAATTAAACTTTCATATATTTTCGATTCATTGCACACCAACTGAAATATTTCAGGTCTTTTTTGTTTTAATACTGATGATTTTGGCATACATATCTCAAAAAAATTAACATATTCCATCTGACCAAATATGTTAATTTTTTGAGACAATATTTTTGGGTTTTCAGGAGCTGTATGCCAAAATCATCAGTACAAAACAAAAAAAGACCTGAAATATTTCAGTTGGTGTGCAATATATGAAAGTTTAATTTTTATCATTACATTATGGAAAACAATGAACTTTAGCACTATATGCTAATTTTTTGAGAAGGACCTATAATCTAAGGGTATTGTCCAAAATCTGAATAATGATCACAAATCTATGTTCTGAATCTCTTGATTCAAGGTCTGGCTAACCGTGGGGCCTAAGAAAGTGAGTGCCAAGAAGAAAAGGATGATGTGCTTGGATATAAAGCACGAAATCATCGGAAAGCACGAGCAAGGTGTGCGCGTTGTCGACTTGGCAAGGCAGTACGATCGTAGTACTTCTACGATATGTTCGATTTTGAAGCAGAAGGAGTCGATCAAGGCCGTAACGCCAGCGAAGGGCATTAAGATTATTTCAAAGCTCCGGACCTCTGCCCATGAAGAGATGGAGAAGTTGTTATTGGTGTGGTTGACGGAGAAGCAGCTCGCAGGGGATACCGTGACCGAGAACATCGTCTGTAAGAAGGCACGAGCCATTTACGGGGATTTGGTGTGCCAAGCGCCGGGAAGATTGACGGACGAGGCATCGGAAGAGTCATTCAAAGCCAGTCGGGGATGGTTTGATAATTTCAAAAAGAGGACCGGCATTCTCTCTGTCGTCAGGCATGGCGAGGCCGCAGATGTGAAGGCGGCGGAGGATTTCAGAGTCATTTTTGCCAAACTGATAGAAGCCGAAGGATACATCCCTCAGCAAGTCTTCAGCTGTGACGAGACGGGGCTCTTCTGGAAAAAGATGCCTAGGAGGACGTTTATAACGGCGGAGGGCGAGAAGAGCCTGCCAGGCAGCAAACCGATGAAGGATCGGTTAACCCTCGCGCTGTGCGCAAACGCGAGCGGCGACTGCAAGATTAAGCCGCTGCTCGTATATCACTCCGAAAACTTCAGAGACTTCACGATCATGGAAGAAAAGTGGCAGGTTATGTGCAGGGCAAACCCAAAGGCGTGGGTCACCAGGGAGATCTTTGTGCAGTGGGTCAACCTGGTCTTCGGTCCTGGTGTCAAGTACCACCTTTTGGAAAAGGGCCTACCTCTGAAAGCCCTTCTCGTCCTTGATAGTGCTCCCGCGCACCCACCAAACCTTGAGGACTACATCCTTGAAGAATTAAACTTCATTAAGGTGTTGTATCTTCCAGCCAACACCGCCCTCATCCTACAGCCCATGGATCGGCAAGTGGTTCCAAATTTCAAAATGCTCTTCACCAAGCACCTGTTCCGGCATTGCTTTGAGGTTACTGAGAGCACAGACCTCACCCTTCGAGAGTTCTGGGAGGATCACTACAACATCGCGACCTGCCTCGGACTTATCGACATGGCCTGGCAGGGTGTTACGAGGAGGAGCTTGAACTTCGCGTGGAAGAAGCTGTGGCCCCAGGTTGTGTCGGAAAGGCGCTTCGAAGAATACGAACCTGAGGAGTTAGCGGTGGAGGAGATTGTGTCCATCGGAAAGTCCATGGGCCTGGAAGTGGATGAAGGCGACGTCAATGATTTCGTCGAGCAGCACAACGAGGAGCTGACAACAGAGGAGTTGCAGGAGCTACAGGAGCAGCAGCAGCAGCGTACAGAGGTTTTGCAGGAAACTAATGCGGAGGAGCCAGAGGCGGAGGAGGTTATCGAGACAAGTGAGATTAAGGAAATGTTGGGGATGTGGGAGAAAGTTTCAGACTTCATTGAAAAGAAGCACCCTGAAAAGGTTGCGACAAGCCGTGCGTTGGCGCTGTGTCACGACACTTGCCTCGTTCCTTTCAGAAACATTTTGAAAGGGAGGAAACAAGCCTCCTTGGACAGGTTTTCGTTGAAACGCCCTGCGAGTGAAAGCGAGGAAAGAGTGGCGAAAAAGGCAAATGTCAAAGAAGAAGAAGAAGATTGAGTGATGTCTGATCTTGAAGGAAACCACATACTCTTATACTCTACATTTAATAAATCCAATTTATTTCTTTACATTTTCTTTTATTAATTTTTTATACATTAATAATTACAATGTATAAAAATTACAATTTTCTTATTCAAAGACACCTAACAAAAATGGTGTGGCTTTTGGGTGGCTGGGGCAGATTAATAGCATTTCAGTTCATTTCAACGGGGAAATCTGATTTGACATAAGAGTGACTTCAGATAAGAGTTTGGTCACAGAACAAAGTAAACTTGTAAGTCAAGGTAATGCTGTATTCCACTCTGGAGCCCCCGGTGGTGCATTGGGTTAACCTTTGTGCTGACAGGACTGAAGACCGACAGGTCGGAGGTTCACATCCAGGGAGAGCATGGATGAGCTCACTCTGTCAGCTCCAGCTCCCCATGCGGGGACACGAGAGAAGCCTCCCACACGGATGGTAAAACATCAAAAACATCCAGGCTTCCCCTGGGCAACGTCCTTGCAGGCGGCCAATTCTCTCACACCAGAAGCGACTTGCAGTTGCTCAAATCACTCCTGACACACACAAAAAACTATTCCATCTTCGGCGTCAAGTATTTATGCCACAGCGGAATAGGCAACAGAAATATAGAAGTTTAATTCCCCATCGGCCCAATAAACTCCAGTCTCTGTTCGTGTGAATAATGACACTCTCATTCAATTCACAAGGTAAAAATATAACTTTGTATTGAATTGTATTTAACAATAACAAGCTAAGCATGGAAAAACAACAGCAATTACAGCTACCTTCCTAACATCCTTTCCTCACAAATATTTAATCCAAACTGTCCTCTTCAACGGACAATTCCCAACTGACAGATCCCAACTGTCACTTTCAAACTGTCATTCCTCAAGATTCCATTCATCAGTCTTGAGACAGCGCCATCTGGTGTCAAACATGTCACACTGCAGAAAATACATCTTGTGCTGACTCATGAATTGCCATTCAAAATGCAATAATCTGACATTCCACTCATGAAAAGCTCTTACCATCAGGATATTCACTTGCTATTAATGTGTAAGAAGCAAATTGAAGGTACAATTATTGTGCATTTAAAAACATACACTTAAAAACTTGGCATTATACTAAATGTCCTTTGACCAGAAGCGGGCCGCTTGGAGTGCCTCTAGTGTCACTATGAGAAGGTCCTCCATTGTGCATCTAGCAGGGCTCAGACTGCATTGTAATAGGTGGTCTGTGGTTTGCTCTTCTCCACACTCACATATCGTGGACTCCACTTTGTAGCCCCATTTCTGAAGGTTGGCCCCTCATCTCGTGGTGCCAGAGTGCAGTCTGTTCAGCGCCTTCCAAGTCGCCCAGTCTTCTGTGTGCCCAGGAGGAAATCTCTCATCCGGTATCAGCCATGGATTGAGATTCCAGGTTTTAGCCGGCCCCTTTTGGACTTTTGCTTGCTGAGGTGTTCCTGTGAAAATCTGTAGACTTTAGAAAATTATTTCTTGATTTAAAGCGTTGGCATGCTGGCTGGTATCTGAACAGAGGATGGGCCGGAGATGTCACTGCCTTGCTCCTTCCATTATTGGCTGCTACTTCCCGACGGATGTCAAGTAGTGCAATACCAGCGAAACAGTGTCATTTCTCCAGTAGTGTAGGGCAGTGTTTCCCAACCTATTTTGAGCTGCGGCACACTTTTTACATTTGCAAAATCCTGGGGCACACCACCAATCAAAATGACACACTAACACAGTAATACATATAGTTAATATGTTTTAAAATGTATTTATACACTCAGTGTGAAACCTGGGCCTATTTCGATGAACACAACATAGATCTCCTGGCAGGAATGGCAGAAAGACACCAACTTCCCACACAGAACTCCCATAACCAAGAGAAAATGCTATAAGAGTTTGGTGGGCGTTGACCTTGAGTTTTGGAGTTGTAGTTCACCTATATCCAGAGAGCACTGTGGACTCAAACAATGTTGGATCAGGACCAAACTTGGCACGAATACTCAATATGCCCAAATGTGAACACAGATGGAGTTTGGGGAAAATAGACCTTGACATTTGGGAGTTACAGTTTCTGGAGGGGGGGGGTCTCGAAAGACCAGCAGTCTCCCTCTCACTTAGGTTGTCCCCTCCCTTCCCGCCAGGCTTGAATTGCGGTCGTGGGTAGCAGGAGCCTCACTCACCACCTGCGCAGCTCCTGGGGGGTCAGCGGGGCGGCCCGGGTGGGCATCTCGGGGCTGGCAAAGCAGGCAGGAAGGCGGCAGCGGCGGGCAGGGAGCCAGAGGGAGGCCAAGAGCGGTTTCACGGGCACCGGGGAGGAAGGGGAGGAGGGAGGGGCGGGGCTGGTGCTGGACTGAACCATCCAGCATTAGGCCCGGGGGGAGGGCAAGAGGAGGTCTCTACTTGGGGAAAGGGAGGCAGGCCTTCCCAATGCATGGAGAGAGAGAGACCAAGTAGACAACGGGTGGGGAGCAGGGGTGTTTGTAATTTTGTGCCTTTATCGAGGTAGGTTTCTTAGGGTTTTTATACTTCAACACACTAGACCAGGCATGGGCAAACTGCTCTCCTCTCCCCTCCTGGAGGTCCAAAACACCTGGATTTCCCACACGCCTGCACTAGACTCTCCTCCTGGAGGTTCCAATTTCCCACGGCACACCTGATGATCGCTCACGGCACACTAGTGTGCCCCGGCACACTGGTTGGGAAACACTGGTGTAGGGCGTAGACAACCTGTGATAATGCGACTTGTCTTATTAAGAGCCACATCCACTGTTTTAACGTGGTGAGATATATTCCACACTGGGCATTCATATTCAGCAGCAGAGTAGCAAAGCGCAAGGGCAGTTGTCTTTACTGTATCTGGTTGTGATCCCCTGGTTGTGCCAGTCAACTTTCATATGATATTAGTTATAGCACCCACTTTTTACTTGATAATCAAGCAGTGCTTGAAGATCAGAGCATGGCCCAGAGTGACTCTCGGGTATTTGGGTGTGCTGCAATGCTCCAGTGGGATTCCTTCCCAGGTCAAAGGTCGACATGCTTGTCTGCAGTACACGTCTGCATTTTAGATAGATTGGGAATCACCTGGTTTTCCCTGTAATCGGCAGAAAGAGCGGCTAAAGCTTCGGAGAGCTTCTGTTCAACCATTTCAAAGCTCCCTGCTTGAGTGGTGATGGCACGATCGTCAAGCATAGATCGGGGGTCGGGAACCTTTTTGACTCAGCCATGAAAGCAAAATATTTGGAAAATTTATTTCAGTGAGAGCCATATAATATATTTTAAGACTGAATTCAATATAGGGCCTATATGTTTCCCCCTTGCCTATGTCCCTATATGAAATATGAAATGCCACCTGGTTTTGAAGCAGAGGCTGGATGGCTATCTGTCGGGAGTGCTTGGCGGGTGTGTTCCCGGGGGTCACTTTTAGCTCGGCGATTCTGTGGGCGTAGCAGGCAAGAAGTCGCCCTCCTCACCCTGGCGGAGGAATGCCTTCGCTGACTGGGCGCTGAGGGCGGCGGCTGCGAATTTTGCGGCATTTTCGCGCCATTCTTGAATCACAAACACAGCCGCCTCCCTTCACCGCAGAGGAGCAGCGAGTGAAGGTGGGAGGGAGGCAGAGGAGCCGGGCCTTGCCATTTATTCCCTTGCAGCTCCCTCCCTCCTTCCGTCCTTCATGGTCCCTCCCACCTGCCCAACTGCCCGCCTCAAATGGCGCCGCGTTCCCAATCTACCTGCTGCGGCCCTCAGACCTCGTAGAGGCGCAAGAGACAAGGCCAGCTGAGGGCACCGGAAGCACCGCTTTCCCCTCTGAGTCCCAGCTCAGGGCTCATCTCAGTCGCTCACCTAAGGCCTAAGGCAGGCGTGGACAATTGCCAGCCCTCCAGGTGTTTTGGACTTCAAATCCCAGAAATCCTAGCCAGTTTACCAGCTGTTAGAATTTCTGGGATTTGAAGTCCAAAACACCTGGAGGGCTGGCAATTGCCCACGCCTGCCCTAAAGCCTGGCCGAGAGACCCAAGGAGGCCTTGTCTCCCTGCCCGGAAGGAAAATAAATCCCTCCTCCGAACACCAAAAAAAAAGAAGTCCCTTCCGGTTTAGAATACCCTTCCGCGCCATTGATTCTTTGAGGGAAAAGTGGGAGGATGATCCTTCCGCCTGGGATGCAGGTGAGGCGGAATGAGCCAGATGCAATCATCGAGAGAGCCATACCTGGCTCACGAGCCATAGGTTCCCGACCCCCGGCATAGATGAAACTCTTTGTCCCTTCTGGCAGTGGCCGATTATTTGTGTAAATGTTAAACATTGATACCACTTTAACTGCTAAACTTGGAATCCTGGGAGTTGTAATTTTGCAAGGTCTTTAGTCTTTTTTTGTCAAAGAGTGCTAGTGCCTCACTACAGTGTTTCCCAACCTTTTTTTGAGCCGCATCACACTTTTAACATTAAAAAAATCCGGGGGCACACCACCAACCAAAATGACACAAAATGACACTCTAACACAGTAAAGTACGGCTGGGGGATGGTGGCTTGCTGGGAGCAGCTGCTGGGAGTGCCGAAGCCGGGGGGAGGGGGCGGAGTCAGGCTGTGCCATGCCCCTCCCCTTCCCCCCAGCTTCAGCTCTCCCACCAGCTTCTCCAGCCTTAAGGGGGCAGTGCCAAGCCAGCGGTGGCAGAGCCAGCACAATGCTGGCTTGGCACTGTCCCCTCAAGGCTGGAGCAGCTGCTGGGAGTGCCAAAACCAGGGGGGAAGTGGGCGGAGCCAGGCCGTGCCATGCCCCACCCCTCTCCCGGCTTCAGTTCTCCCACAGCTTCTCCAGCCTTGAGGGGGCAGTGCCAAGCCAGTGGTGGCAGAGCCAGCACAATGCTAGCTTGGCACTGTCCCCTCAAGGCTGGAGCAGCTGCTGGGAGTGCCGAAACCAGGGGGAGAGGGCGGAGCCAGGCCGTGCCATGCCCCGCCCCCTCCCCCGGCTTCAGCTCTCCCAGCAGCTTCTCCAGCCTTAAGGGGGCAGTGCCAAGCCAGCGGTGGCAGAGCCAGCACAATGCTGGCTTGGCACTGTCCCCTCAAGGCTGGAGCAGCTGCTGGGAGTGCCGAAACCAGGGGAAGGGGCGGAGCCAGGCCATGCCATGCCCGCCCCTCCCCAGCTTCAGCTCTCCCAGCAGCTTCTCAGCCTTGAGGGGTAGTGCCAAGCCAGCGGTGGCAGAGCCAGCACAATGCTGGCTTGGCACTGTCCCTCAAGGCTGGAGCAGCTGCTGGGAGTGCCGGCCAGGGGAAGGGGCGGAGCCAGGCCGCCCATGCCCCGCCCCTCTCCCGGCTTCAGTTCTCCCACAGCTTCCAGCCTTGAGGGGGCAGTGCCAAGCCAGCAGTGGCAGAGCCCGAACAATGCTGGCTTGGCACTGTCCCCTCAAGGCTGGAGCAGCTGCTGGGAGTGCCAAAGCCCTGGGGAGGGGGCGGAGCCAGGCCGCGCCATGCCCCACCCCTCCCTCCAGCTTCAGCTCTCCCAGCAGCTTCTCCAGCCTTGAGGGGGCAGTGCCAAGCCAGCGGTGGCAGAGACAGCACAATGCTGGTTTGGCACTGTTCCCTCAAGCCTGGAGCAGTTGCTGGGAGTGCCAAAGCCAGGGGAGGGGGCGGAGCCAGGACATGCCCTGCCCCGCCCCCTCCCCTCAGCTTCAGCTCTCCCAGCAGCTGCTCCAGCCTTGAGGGGGCAGTGCCAAGCCAGCAGTGGCAGAGCCAGCACAATGCTGGCTTGGCACTGTCCCCTCAAGCCTGGAGCAGCTGCTGGGAGTGCCGAAGCCAGGGAGGGGGCGGAGCCAGGCCGCGCCATGCCCCACCCCCTCCCCCCGAGCTTCAGCTCTCCCAGCAGCTTCTCCAGCCTTGAGGGGGCAGTGCCAAGCCAGCGGTGGCAGAGCCAGCACAATGCTGGCTTGGCACTGTTCCCTCAAGCCTGGAGCAGTTGCTGGGAGTGCCAAAGCCAGGGGGAGGGGGCGGAGCCAGGACATGCCATGCCCCGCCCCCTCCCCCCAGCTTCAGCTCTCCCACCCTCAAGCCTGGAGCAGCTGCTGGGAGTGCCGGCCAGGGAAAGGGGGCGAAGCCAGGATGTGCCATGTCCCTCCCTCTCCCCCCACCTTCAGCTCTCCCACAGAGGAGGAGCATGAGCGGTGGATGGGCTTCAGTGGGCGGAGCTCCTCCGCGCGGCTTCAGTGAGCAAGGGGCGGGAGTCATGGTGGATTGGAGGCTGGCCGCCGCCCGGCCCTTCCTCCTCCTCCCCCAAGCAGCAGGAGTTTGGCATGAGGAGGAGGGAAGGAAGGGGGGCAGAGAGCTTTTCTCACGGCACAGCAGGAGGTCCGTCACGGCACACTAGTGTGCCACGTCACAGCAGTTGGGAAACACTGCCTCACTAAATGATAACTCCCAGGATTCCAGAGCGATGAGCCATAGCAGTTAAAGTGCCGTTAAACTGGATTCATTCTATAGTGTAGATCAGACATGGGCATACTTTGGCCCCCAGGTGTTTTGGATGTCAACTCCCAGAATTCCTCCCAACCAAATTGTGGGAGTTGGAAGTCCAAAATACTGCTGTGGAGTGTCTCCTTAAGGCTAGCCACTCGCTTACCTGGGCTTTCTAGGTTCATCTCCTTGGCACCGGGCCTTCTGTTATGTCGCCCATAGCAGCAGATGGCATTCCAGAACTCAAGAAGCCTAACAACACATCCTCCTTGAGTTGAGCTCTTGGGGAGATGATTTTGGAGGCTGGTTATGAGTGATTTGCAGTTGGAGGTAATACACTTGGCCTACGACTTACACAAGGGTTCGGTTGAGGACCCTTTCATAGACTTGCAGAGTTGGAGGAGACCCCAAGGGCCATCGAGTCCAACTCCATTCTTCCATGCGGGAATATGCAATCAAAGCACCCCTGAGAGATGGCCATTTACGTAAGCCAGGAATATACAATCAAGCCATTTAGCCTCTGCTTTAAAACCACCAGAGACTCCATCGCATTCCCAGTCAGCAGCCTATTCCACTGCTGAACAGGTCTTACTGTCTGGAAATTTTAAGTGGACTCTTGTTTTGTGCCATTCGAATCCATTGCTCCCTTATGTAGGTCTTCAGAGCAGCTGAAAACAAGTTTGGCCCCTCTTGAATAGTGATGCTCCGAACTGGACGCAATGTAATTCTGGCCAAAGCAGAATAGAGTAGGATTATGAGTAGGATTATGACTTCCTTGGAGCCCCCGGTGGTGCAGTGGGTTAAACCAAAAGGTTGCAGGTTCGAATCCGGGGTGAGCTCCTGCTGTTAGCCCCAGCTTCTGCCAACCTAACAGTTCGAAAACATGCAAATGTGAGTAGATCAATAGGTACTGCTCAGGTGGGAAGGTAACGGCGCTCCATGCAGTCATGCCGGCCACATTACCTTGGAGGTGTCTACGGACAATGCAGGCTCTTTGGCTTAGAAATGGAGATGAGCACCAACCCCCAGTCGGACACGACTGGATTTAATATCAATGGAAAAACCTTTACCTTTGCTATGACTTCCTTCCATCTCAACCCTAGACTCCTCTTGATGCAGCCTTGAATCGCATTGGCTTTTTAAGCTGCTACATCACACTGTTGACTCATGTTCAGTTCCTGGTCTATCAAGATTCCTTATCTAGTTGGGTACCAAATCCAGCAGAAAGCCTGGCTGCATAAACTCATATATATCTATATAAATAAAAATCTAATGTTTGTTTGTGGGATTAGCATAACTCAAAAACACTGGATGAATAGACACCAAATTTGGACACAATACACCTATCGGGCCAATGAGTAACCATCACTCATAAAAACATTGGAAAACACAGCAGAAGAAACTTTAAAAGCCCAAAAATAAAAAATATATTACAACACATTGGCAAAACCACATATATATGCAAGCATACAGTACACATATACACAAATACACACACACACATGCAATGTCATGATCCAGACCACCTTAAGAAGCCAGGCACAGAGTTTATTTACTATACACACACACACACACACACAGACTGGGCCACGCATGGCAGGGGATGGGTAATAGATGGATGGGTAATGTGTGTGTGCGCATGTGTATATATATAGAGAGGGGGGAGGTTGCTGTGAGTTTTCTGGGCTGTATGTCCATGTAATTTAAAGGGGTAGACCTGTAGGCGATGCTAATGAAGAGACTCACTGATACAAAAATATCAAAAAGTGTATTCTAAAAAATCTCAGAGCTGTAGAACAATACATACAGTGTAATGCTATGTGCATATATCACAATATATCTTACAACATATATCATGTATAAATCAATATGCCAGTGTACTAAAAGCCCTTACATACATCTGAGGGCTAAAGCGACAACATATATCATGTATAAATCAGTATGACAATCTACCAAAAGCCCTTACAAACATCTGCCCACCCGGCAGTTTACCAGCTCTTTCGTCCACCAAGGCTCCCCCACAGACTCTGTCTCCCAGTCCGTGGGTTATTAGACTCCGGACTCCCCATAGGGTTACCTGGACCTTGTTAGCGCGTCGCTTTAGCCCTCAGATGTTTGTAAGGGCTTTTGGTATATTGTCATACTGATTTATACATGATATATGTTGTCGCTTTAGCCCTCAGATGTATGTAAGGGCTTTTAGTACACTGGCATATTGATTTATACATGATATATGTTGTAAGATATATTGTGATATATGCACATAGCATTACACTGTATGTATTGTTCTACAGCTCTGAGATTGTTTAGAATACACTTTTTGATATTTTTGTATCAGTGAGTCTCTTCATTAGCATCGCCTACAGGTCTACCCCTTTAAATTGCCTGGGTTAGCATTGTGTATTACTGTTTGTAAGCATATTTCTCTTTTGAGTATAGGACTGTATGTCCATGTGCCAGTAGCATTCTCTCCTGCCATTTCACCCACATCTATGGCAGGAATCCTCAGAGGTTGTGAGGTCTGTTCGAAGCTAGGCAAGGGAGGTTCATTTATCTGTGGAATAATGTCCAGGGTGGGAGAAAGAACTCTTGTCTGTTTGAGGCAAGTGTGAATGGCCTTGCAGCTTCAAAGCTTGGCTACTGCCTGCCTGGAAGAATTCAGAATGGGATACAAACAAGTCTGTTTCACATCCAGAGAGTCCCTGGCTTCAAACAATACTGATGAAGCAGGTGCTTTCTCAGATTCTTCTGCCAATTCGAATAGTAGCAACAAATATGCTCTAAGGAGTCAAAAGAACAAGGAGGCTACTTCTGACCCACTTCCTCAAAGACAAAATTTTCAAAGGGGCAGAGGTCAAAAGCGGGTAACCTAGTTGTGAATCTCTCCAGCCTAGTTCTGTCTAACCATGATGTTTGTCTGCTTAATAAAGGTCTTTCTTTTGTGCATACCCCCAACTGCTCCCAGATTAATATTCGCAAAGATCTAGCAACCCTTTTTCGCACCATTAGACTAAAAGAACATTTCAAAGAAAAGATGGATGACACACCTATCTCTGCATCTAAAATTAGGGTCCCCAGCTCCTTCACACCCCCTATTGTCTCTGATAAAATAAGAATTTTTGAACAGACTGTATTGACACAGGTACAATCTATAAATCATTACCATGACCAAAGACATTCGAATTTATCCAATAGAGACATGAAACGCCTTAAAGAACTAGGCAGTCACCCCCAGGTGATTATCAAGCCAGCTGACAAAGGGGGCTCTATAGTCATATGGGAAAGGGCCCATTATCATATAGAAGCTACCAGACAACTCAGTAATGCCGAGCACTATAGAAAGCTACCACAGGACCCCACTACTAAATTTTCTGGTACCATTTTCAATACAATTCAAGACGGCTTACTGAGTGGCCAAATAACTAATAAAGAAGCTGAATTTTTGTTTAATCGTTATCCTTCCATACCGTATTTCTATCTACTCCCAAAAATTCATAAACAACTAGGCCTCCCGTAGGGAAGGCCCATTGTAGCGGCTACTAACAGTTTACTACAACCCCTGGGTATCTTTCTAGATGAGATACTACAACCATTTGTCCACAAACTACCTTCATATATCCAAGATACCAGGGACCTGATTAACAAAATTGATGGCACCCCTATCCTACCCACAGATATCCTTATATCTGTGGACATTGCATCCCTGTACACTAATGTACCACTTACAGAAGCCAGGCATATACTTCACAATATTTTGGACTCTCGTCCACCACCGCATTTTCCATCATCCCCCTATTTGATGGAGCTCATCGACTTAATTTTTGATTACAATTATTTTACATATCACAATGACTTCTTCCTACAGATAGGGGGCATTTCAATGGGGCAATCTTTTGCCCCGACGGTGGCCAACTTATTCATGGGAGCTCTAGAACATGAATTCCTCTTAACAGACACCCGGAATCCCTTTTCAAAATACATCAAATGCTACTACAGGTATATTGATGATGTCATAATTTTACTTGATGGAGTCATTAGCCCAGATCAATTCATGCAATGGTGCAACTCTTGGCACCCCAAAATACAATTTACATTCCAATACAGTAGTGAGGAGGTGAATTTCCTAGATCTGACAATATTTGCCCATGAGGGATATATCAGGACAAAAAACTATACCAAACCTACTAGTACCAATTCCCTCCTACACTACTCCTCATTTCACCCATATCCCTTAAAAATAACCTACCATACTCATCCTTGCTAAGACTAAAAAGGAATTCTTCTCTTAACCATCACTTCAAACAGGATGCCAATATCTTCATAGATAACTTAAAACAAAGAGGGTATCCCCCTAGAGTACTGGATAATGCCTTAAAAAGAGTCAATACCACCCCTAGAGAAACTCTCCTTAAATCCCAGTCTAAAGCGTCCCCTACCAACATCATCTGGCCCCTTACCTTGACCCCCCATTCTCAACAGATAAAAAAGATTGTTAGAAATTTCTGGCCTCTGATCAGTTCAATTCCTGGCCTAGAAAGACCCCCATTAATTGCATTTAAAAGAACTCAAAATTTAAAAGACGTACTAGTGCACACCAGGGATTCCACTATGGATCCCCCTCCAGCCAACCCCCTTTCTAATGGCACTAAAACATGTGGGAAATGTAGTATATGCAAACACATCTCCACCTCTACCTACATAACAAGTCCTTACAACCAAAAAACCTATAAGATCTACTCATGGGCAACGTGCAACTCTAAGAATTTGGTATATTGTATAACATGTGGCTGCTGTGGGGGCCTTTATGTCGGGGAGACCACCAGGGAACTCCGGACAAGAATTTGTGAGCACAGATCACGTTTTCGAACGGGCTGTGATAATTCCATACTATATGCACACTTTAAAGCTCACAATCCCTCCCACGACAACTTTACAGTAAGGGTATTAGAAAAAGTTCACCCAAAACCACACCAAAACACAAAGCAATTGCTCCTGCAGCTTGAAAATAAATGGATAATTAATTTACAATGCGAGGAACCCCAAGGGTTAAACACTCAACTATCAATCAGTGAATTACTTGTGTAACACACCTGCATGATCCTTACTTAAACCTGGTTCTCTCGCACCTTTGCGCCTCCTGCCCGATATCCCAGCAATATTGTCAGCACTTGCGGTGCTCGTGTTTCCCCATGCATTGGTATGTATCCTTTTTTCTTCTCTTATAAATCCCATCCATTTCCCATTGCCCTAGGCTGTTTCCCATTTTGAATCCTAGTCTATATTAGATATTTAGGAATATATATGTTTGTTATACCTCAGTGCGGTTCCTGCTTCTTGATGTCTGTAAACAACGCTACCTAGGCCACGCCCACTGGTCCTGAGGAAGCCCCTTCGGGGGCGAAACGAAGGCGCACATCTATTTCGTCGACCATGGAATGTCTCCCCACTAACAAATACTATTATACAGATTGGCATCCTTGACCGGGACTCTACTATTATTTGTAATAACTTTATTATCATTTGGGAGACATCCGGACTGTGTCCCTTTGGATGACGAGGAACTCCTTTCCGCCTTTTACGACGTCCACTCACTTGCATGTGAGTTTACTGCCCGTATTTGCTGTGTATAAATACATAGATGAAGACAGCATGTATGCATTATGTTGATTACAGTATATTGTTTAAATTACTCTGAGTACTACTGATACAATTGATAAATGTTGATTTTCTGGAACCTGAGAACTTATATTGCGTGATACTTATATTACTGTTGCATTTCTCTTTGTGATTCGTTTCTTGTGTATGCTATTGGTGGGTCAGCCTACCTCCACTGTTTATTTGCATTTTCTCTGTGTAGTCTGGCATGAGGTTGTCAGAGTGGTCCAGCCTTTCTGTGTTTTCAAATAATATGCTGCGTCACCACCTAACAAAGGATTCCCCCAGGCAGCAAGCAGGCAGGCTTTGAAGCTGCAGAGTAGATGCACTTCTGCTTTCCATATGCGCAATATTGCCGGTTGCTTGTGACACCTCAGCCAGGAAATGTTCCAGGCTTTCAAGCAATGAATCCAGACGCTTTCATGGCTTGTTTTTAGATTGACTCCTTTCAAGGCCCAATTGTTTTGCTTTTACTCCAGAGAGCAAAGAGTTACAAGCACAGAGCTCTCCTTCCTAGAGACCAATGTGTCAGGGAAAGATGCCAAGCTTCTTCCGGCTTCCTGTCTTCCTCCCATCACATAGTGGGAGTCTTGTACATATCTAATCTGTCTCTCTATTTATCTATCTATATTTGGCCAGCCTGGAAGAGAGAGAGATTGAGAGACTACAGAGGCATTAAGAGCTTTCAGGAAGGTTTGCAATGCAAGGAGAAGGTGAGTTGAAGGAGGCTGTGTGTGTATGTATGCGTTTCAGAGAGACTTGGATTCAGTAAACCCATGCTTTGGAGAGAATAGCAAGCTTTGCAAAACAGGGGTCTTCTTGCTACCCACAGCCACCTAACACCACTCCAGCTTTCCATACTATGCTCACAAATTGGAAATGTTCAGGAGTAGGCAATCATTATTTTGGTATCCTGTGATCTGTGGGTGCATCCACACTGGAGCATGAATGCAGTTTGACCCCTCTTTAACTGCCATGGCCCGGTGCTATGGAATAATGAGAGTCGTAGTTTTTTTACCAGTCATCTCTGCCAAAGAAGGCCGGTGCCCCATTCAACTTCAGCTTCCAAGATTAGATGCTCTGTTACCTGTCTCTTATTCATGCAGTTTACATTGAACTCGACCTGATAGCAGTTAACAACAAAAGCAGAGATGGAGGAGTATTGCCACTTCCTCCCAGAAAATTACTGGATGGCAATTGCCCTCATTCGGCATCATTTATTATGCTGGCTTGGGCCGTCCAGCAAGATCTACATCGCTGCATATTTTTTCATGCTGGCGAAAAGACAGTTCTCCACCTTGCATTGCTTTGATCCATGGGGAGATCCAATTTTATTAGTATCTATTTTTATTTTGAAATTATCCAGTAGCTGCTGCATTTCCCAACCTCAGCTTAGTCTCGAGTCAATACATTTCCCCAGTTTTTTGTGGTAAAATTTGGTGCCTCGGCTTATATTCGGATCAGCTTATTATACCCAAGTATATACGGTAGAAACAGGACTGTGGCACAGCTGGCTGGGTTTCAGCTGCATTAAGATCACTACTGACTGAAAGGTCATGAGCTCCAGCCCGGGTCGGAGTGAGCTTCCAATTTTGTGTAGCTTGTTGTCGACCTTTGCAACCCGAAAGACAGTTACATCTGTCAAATAGGAAATTTAGGTACCACCTATGTGTGGGGAGACTAACTTAACAAATCTACGAAGCCATAAAAAATCTCCAGCAAAAAGCATGCGGGGAATGTGGAAAGTACTTCACCAGTGTTGCAGATGGACGGTGAAGCAACAGCTCCCCTGGTGGCCAGAAAAAGTTTAAATAGCCTCTGACTGTCTGTCTGACTATATATATATAGCCTTCTCGGTGGTGGCTCCCCATCTGTGGAATGCGCTTCCTAGTGACATACGATCAATTCCATCCCTCCTGACATTCAGGAAAAAAGTAAAAGCCTGGCTATGGGACCAGGCGTTTGCACACTAGCACAAGGCAGCACTTTTTTTAAAACTTAAATGAATGTGTATGATATGTTGATGTAATTGTATTTTAATGTGTAATGTTTTGGGGGGTTTTATACTGTGTTTTATGTGTTTTACTGTGTTGGCATCAAATTGTGCCTTTTTGGAAACCGCTCTGAGTCCCCCCTCGGGGGTTGAGAAGAGCGGGGTAAAATGCCGGAAATAAATAATAATAATAAATAAATATGTTGTGTGTCTATGGCAGGGGTGCTCACACTTTTTCAGCATGCGAGCTACTTATAAAACAACCAAGTCAAAATGATCTACCTGCCCACTACTCAGAGAGCCATAAAAGCAAAATATTTGGAAATTTATTTCAGTGAGAGCCATATATTTTAAGATTGAATTCAACTAAATGTGAGTATAATAAGCCCCTGAATTTATTCATAATAATGATGATGATAATATTCATTCAGCCTCTGATAATAATAATAACAATAACAATGGGTTCCTAGAATAGGAGGAGACCTCCAAGGGCCATCCAGTCCAACCTCCTTCTGTACCTGGGTGGCGTCGGGAGCCTGCGGGGCGGGACTGAGCCTTCCTCCCGCCCTGCCTGCAATCTACCAGGATGCCCTACGCCAGTGTTTCCCAACCTTTTTTGAGCCGCGGCACACTTTTAACATTAAAAATCCTGGGGCACACCACCAACCAAAATGACACAAAATGACACTCTAACACAGTAAAAGAACGGCTGGGGATGGTGGCCTGCTGGGAACAGCTGCAAAAGCTGCAGAGTCCAAGAGGCAGCGGAGCCAGGCTGCGCCATGCCGCCCTCCCCCTCAGCTTCACCTCTCAGCAGCTGCAAAGCCTTGAGGGGCAGTGCTGGCAAGCCAGCGGTGCCAGAGCCAGCACAATGCTGGCTTCACACTGTCCCCTCAAGGTTGGAGCAGCTGCTGGCTCCAGTGCCAAAAATATGGGGGGAATGGCAGAGCCAGGCCGCGGCCTTGCAGTCATGCCCCACCCTCCCTGGCTTCAGCTCTCCTACAGGCCATGCCATGCCCGTTTAAAATGCCTCCCCCTGGCTTCAGCTCTCCTTTCTGGCAGAGGAGGATCATGAGCGGTGGATGGGCTTCAGTGGGCGGGGCTCCTCCTCCCTGGCCTTGCAGTGAGCAAGCCTCTCTTAGATAATATGTCAGTCCTGATTATATGGCGTGAGTCATGGTGGATTGGCCTTTGCAGGCTTGCTGGGGGTAAATGGCCGTGGGGAGGGGCATCCCCTTCCCTTTGCTTCTTTTTTCTTCACCACTGCCCGGCCCCTTCTTCCTCCCTGCGTAAGCAGCAGGAGTTCGGCTGAGGAGGGGCAGTGTGGGAGAAATGGGGCAGAGAGCTTTGTTTACTCGCGGCACAGCAGGAGGTCCGTCACGGCACACTAGTGTGCCACGGCACACTGGTTGAGAAAGACTGCCCTACGCGATCTGCCAGTAGATCACGATCTACCTAACGAGCACCCCTGGTCTATGGCATTGAATGTTTGCCATGTATGTGTACATTGTAATCCGCCTTGAGTCCCCTGCGGGGTGGGAAGGGCGGAATATAAATACTGTAAATAAAAATAATAAATAATTATTATTTTTATTATTATAAATAATAGATAATTATAAATAATTATAAATAATAGATCTCCCTTTGGGTCTTTTCCAGCTCTTGGTTCTATGATGTTGTTATTGTTGTTTCCTAAAAAACAGTTTACCTAGATGTCCTGATTGCATTGCCTTTTGAGGAGAAACGTAACTTGTCGTCTTGGTTGCAATTCACAGTGCCAAAGAAAATGAAAACCGAGGTGCGAGATCCAGACAGAGACAAAAAGGGGAAAAGAACAGAGTTGGGACGAAATGCTTGTGACGACATAGTCCAAGGGACCCAAGAGAAGCTCCCAGCTGTGGCAGTGGCGAAGCACATCAAGCAGGAACCAGAGGATGAGGAAGAGTGGCCAGAACAGTACTGGGAAGCCAAATGGCAGGACTTCCTGAAGACCTTGCAGGCTCCTTATTTAGGAAGGAGTTTCCCTCAGCTGTCTCCACCTCACTCAGTGGAAGCTCCCAAGGAATGTCAAGCCGCCTTGAAGGAAGGTGCAGAGCCCATCCTGTGGCCTGGAGGTTTGAGCCAGCACACCGAAGACACCCAGGAGAACCTCAACACCAGCCCAGATGTTTCGGAGAAAGTGAAGGAAGAGATTCCAGATGAGGATACTGTCAGTTTGGAGGAACGGCGCCAACGGTTCAGGAAATTCTGCTACCAAGAAGCCAAAGGGCCCAGAGATGCCTGCAGGCAGCTCCAGGAACTTTGCTCCCAATGGCTGAACCTGGAAAGGTGCACCAAGGAGCAGATCTTGGAGCAGGTGATCCTTGAGCAATTCTTGACTATCTTGCCAGAAGAAGTGCAGAACTGGGTCAGGGAAGCTGGGCCAAGGACCTGCACTCAGGCAGTGACCCTGGCAGAAGATTTCCTCCTGGGACTGAAGAGAAAACAAGGGCAGGTGGGTGTGTTTTGGTTTGGTGGGACATAAAAGATATATTGAGTATCCATGCCAAGTTTGGTCCAGATCCATTATTGTTTGAGTCCTCGGTGCTCTCTAGATGTAGGAGAACTACAACTCCAAAACTCAAGGTCAATGCCCACCAAACCCTTCCAGTATTTTCTGTTGATCATGGGAGTTCTGTGTGCCAAGTTTGGCTCAATTCCATCATAGGTGGAGTTCAGAATGCTCTTTCATTTTAGGTAAACTATAAATCCCAGCAACTACAACTCCCAAATGACAAAATCAACCCCCCCCCCCAACCTTACCAGTATTCAAATTTGGGTGTATTGGATATTTGTGCCCAATTTGGTCCAGTGAATGAAAATACATCCTGCATTTCGGATATTTACATTACAATTCATACCAGTAGCAATATTACAGTAATGAAGTAGCAATGAAAATAATTTTATGTTTGGAGGTCACCACAACATGAGGAACTGTATTAAGGGCTCGCAGCCAGGCCCGGATTAACACATTTTTGCGCTCTAGGCCACACTTTGGAATGATGCCCCATTTAAGCCAATCCAATGCAGTGGCAGGGAGTTCCATGGTCACGCTTTCTGCCCGAAGGGACGCTAAGACAGAAGCACCGCCCCCAAAGAGGAGTCAAGGGAAGCAGGAGGCAATCACAGAAGCGCTTTCCCAAGGGCGGGAATTCAAATGGGAGAGTGATCCCCGGCAGGGCCAATGAGGGGACAGGATGGTGCCGAGGGGGCGGGGCCACCTAAGGCAAGCGATGCGGGCTCCCTGAGGGAGCGACTCCATCTCCGGCGGGGCCTTCCCGGTCCCTGTCATACTGCGCCCCTGCGCTTACCTGCTCGAAGCGCAGTCTGCCCAGCTGGAAGGGCAGACCCTCCTTGATGCCCTCCGCCATCCCCGCGAGTCTGCTCTCTCTTTCTCCGGCTCCCGGCCACGCCCCTGGCTCCGCCCTCGCCACCTCCCATTGGCCCGGCCCCACCGCAGCCCCCGTGGGGCATGCCAGGAGGCATAGTCTTTCTCCTGCAGAGAGGGAGGCAGAAGCGGAGAGAGGTGCACGACGGGAAGTGTAGTCTTCAGGACAGGGCCCACTCTCATAGACATCTATGGGCAAGGACAAAGGAGGGTGGAAAAAGCGCGTTGCGTTTTTATTTGTTTCAACATTTTTTTTGGTCCGTGATCTGCCCCCCGGCCATGGCCTAAGTTGGCCTTATGGGTAATCCGGGTCTGCTCGCGGCATTCTGAAGGTTGAGAACCACTGCTCTATTTTCTGGGTGAAAATTGTCTTTTATTCAGCTCTACTTTGGCCCTATTAATTCTTCCATATCTTTATTTTATTATTAATTTTTTGTATCTTATGGCAGCCCCACCACCAAACTTTCATATCTTGAGACAGGGGCATGGTCCGGCATTAAATGCATTTCATTTGAGAGGACCTGCTGATATTATTTTTTTGCTGAAGCCAATGTTGACTGCTTGATGTAGGATTGTGGCCTTCGTGTTCAACTACACACTAAACACCAAAGTAAACATCTTGCCCTCTGACTCACTTTCAGGATCTCGAACCTTTTCAGGAAGTGATTGTCCATTCTCCCAAGATGGAACAGGAGCCATCGGATGCTGAAGACATGGACCTCTTCATGGACGTAGAAGAGGACAGCGATGGGGAATCAAGCTTGCTCAGTAAGTGTTGACGGAAGGTGAGTCTGGAATGACCACAGACGGGAAAAGCTGAATCAGCTGTGCGTGTCAGAGAGGGTGGATCTACACTGTAGAATTAATGCAGTTTGACACCTCTTCAACCGCCATAGTTCAATTATTTATTTATTTATTTATTTATTTATTTCACGATATTTATATGCCGCCCTTCTCAACCCCGAAGGGGACTCAGAGCCTCTCACAAGCAAAATGCAAATACAGTGAACTATAATTATTGCCACAGCACAACATCAATATTACATATCACATTGTACTACAACAATATCACATTGAACTATTCAAATACAATAAACTATACTATTGCCACAGCACAACATCAATATTACACATCACATTGTGCTATAGCAGTATCACATTGAACTATTCAAATACAATAAACTATACTATTTCCACAGCACAACATCAATATTACACATCACATTGTGCTATAACAATATCACATTGAACTATTCAAATACAATAAACTATACTATTGCCACAGCACAACATCAATATTACACATCACATTGTGCTATAACAATATCACATTGAACTATTCAAATACAATAAACTATACTATTGCCACAGCACAACATCAATATTACACATCACATTGTGTTATAACAATATCACATTGAACTATTCAAATACAATAAACTATACTATTGCCACAGCACAACATCAATATTACATATCACATTGTACTATAACAATATCACATTGAACTATTCAAATACAATAAACTATACTATTGCCACAGCACAACATCAATATTACACATCACATTGTGCTATAACAATATCACATTGAACTATTCAAATACAATAAACTATACTATTTCCACAGCACAACATCAATATTACATATCACATTGTACTATAACAATATCACATTGAACTATTCAAATACAATAAACTATACTATTGCCACAGCACAACATCAATATTACATATCACATTGTACTATAACAATATCACATTGAACTATTCAAATACAATAAACTATACTATTGCCACAGCACAACATCAATATTACATATCACATTGTACTATAACAATATCACATTGAACTATTCAAATACATAACAATCAATCACATTGTACTATAACAATATCACATTGAACTATTCAATAAAATAAACTATACTATTGCCACAGCACAACATCAATATTACATATCACATTGTACTATAACAATATCACATTGAACTATTCAAATACAATAAACTATACTATTGCCACAGCACAACATCAATATTACATATCACATTGTACTATAACAATATCACATTGAACTATTCAAATACAATAAACTATACTATTGCCACAGCACAACATCAATATTACATATCACATTGTACTATAACAATATCACATTGAACTATTCAAATACAATAAACTATACTATTGCCACAGCACAACATCAATATTACATATCACATTGTACTATAACAATATCACATTGAACTATTCAAATACAATAAACTATACTATTGCCACAGCACAACATCAATATTACATATCACATTGTACTATAACAATATCACATTGAACTATTCAAATACAATAAACTATACTATTGCCACAGCACAACATCAATATTACATATCACATTGTACTATAACAATATCACATTGAACTATTCAAATACAATAAACTATACTATTGCCACAGCACAACATCAATATTACATATCACATTGTACTATAACAATATCACATTGAACTATTCAAATACAATAAACTATACTATTGCCACAGCACAACATCAATATTACATATCACATTGTACTATAACAATATCACATTGAACTATTCAAATACAATAAACTATACTATTGCCACAGCACAACATCAATATTACATATCACATTGTACTATAACAATATCACATTGAACTATTCAAATACAATAAACTATACTATTGCCACAGCACAACATCAATATTACATATCACATTGTACTATAACAATATCACATTGAACTATTCAAATACAATAAACTATACTATTGCCACAGCACAACATCAATATTACATATCACATTGTACTATAACAATATCACATTGAACTATTCAAATACAATAAACTATACTATTGCCACAGCACAACATCAATATTACATATCACATTGTGCTATAACAATATCACATTGAACTATTCAAATACAATAAACTATACTATTGCCACAGCACAACATCAATATTACACATCACATTGTGCTATAACAATATCACATTGAACTATTCAAATACAATAAACTATACTATTGCCACAGCACAACATCAATATTACACATCACATTGTGCTATAACAATATCACATTGAACTATTCAAATACAATAAACTATACTATTGCCACAGCACAACATCAATATTACATATCACATTGTGCTATAACAATATCACATTGAACTATTCAAATACAATAAGCTATCATTATTGCCACAGCACATCAATATTACATATCACATTGTACTATAACAATATCACATTGAACTATTCAAATACAATAAACTATACTATTGCCACAGCACCACATCAATATTACATATCACATTGTACTACAACAATATCACATTGAACTATAACAATTATACCACAATATTATTAGTAACATTGCATGTAACACAGAATATATAGCTATCTCTGGCATTACTTCGCGAACGAAGATTGTTATGAAGGACTCATCCCATGCTTTTTACAAGTGCGTTGATGCTTTTTCAGAGGTTGGATGTGTCCTTCGAGCCTGTGCAATGGATTTTTCCGGTGGAGCGCAGCGTGCACAGAACTGGCCTCACCCTTTAAACCAAAAGTTCGTCTGCCGGGGCCTAGCAAGCTTAGGACGGTGGCAGCGAGGTCCTCAGGTCATAGGTTTGGTTTGAGTTTCCTTCTCTGAGATGGTTGACCTTACAGAGTTAAATGAGCACCATCTGCCCGGGTTTGAAATCAGAGTTTTCCTTTTCCTAGGATGGTTGCCAAAAGGCTAGAGAGCCCATCTTGCCCATTGATGCTCTTTATCAGACCCTTTGGTTGTGACCTGTCTGGCATGGGAGGCCCTTCCAGTGGCTATTGTGCCACCGCCAGCATAGCTCACAACTTCATTAGGATACGCAAGCCTCTCCCCCACAACAAGGGGGCGACAATGGAGAGGATATAGTTATAGTATCAAATTATTATTAGTAGTAGTAATATATTGCATCACATTACAACATTATCAATATTATATGTATACACAATATATTATACCATACTATATTATACTATAATATCAAATACAACATACTATGTCATTATCACAGTACAACAATTACATATCACATTGTTAGTAATATTAGTAATATTACATTATTAGTAATATTACATTATTGTTGTTATTATTATTTTTATTGGATGCAGTGCCAAAAGACCTTGGCCTGCACTTAAAAACAATCGGTGCTGACAAAACTACCATATGTCAGCTGCAGAAGGCCACCCTGCTTGGATCTGCACGCATTATTCGCCAAGACATCATACAGTCCTAGACATTCGGAAAGTGTCCAATGTCTGATCAAATACAAAAGCCAGCATCGTGATCTTGTTTGCTAATCTTGTGTACTAATCTTGTTGTGTATCAAATAATAATAATATTTTGTTTATATTCCACCCTATCTTATCGAATGGGAGTCAGATCGGATTACAGCATGTGTACAAACACAGAGGCAAACATTTAATGCCTTGATACAATTAGACAGAAATTCACAGACAAAGGCATCTCCGGCTTCTTGAGGCAGTGCTCAACTCTGGCTCTGGACGAGGCCTTCTTCTCCATTTCCAAGCTGAGGTGCCTGCGTTGTCCGTAGACATCTCCTGGTCATGCGGCCAGAGTGATTGCTTGGAGTGCCTGTTTGCCTTCCCGCCAAGGTGGTAACCGTTGATCTACGCTACTTACTAGCTGCACCACCAAGTCCTTTGTTGTATTTCCTCATTCTTTCGCATGCTGCTGGAGATTTTTTTATGGTGTTGTAAATGAGTTAAATTAGCCTCCCCGCATAAAGTGGTGCCTAAATTTCCTACTTGACAGATGCAACTGTCTTTCGGACTGCATAGGTACCTTGAGAAGTCTGACTTGGCCACGGTGGTCCATGTTCTGGTTACATCCCGTATAGATTACTGCAATGCTCTCTACGTGGTGTTGCCTTTGAAGACTGTTTGGAAGCTGCAACTAGTCCAACGGACAGCAGCCAGGTTGATAACAGAAGCGCCATTCAGAGAGCGTACAACTCCTCTGTTGTGCCAGCTCCACTGACTGCCAGTTTGCTACCGGGCACAATTCAAAGTGCTGGCTTTAAGTGCCCTAAACAGTTCGACTTACCTGTCCGAATGCATCTCTCCCTATGAACCATCGAGATGTTTAAGATCAGGGCCTTTTCAGTGTGGTGGCTCCTCGGCTTTGGAACGCCCTCCCGAAAGACATCAGATCGGCCCCCTCCCTCCTGACGTTTCGCAAGAAAGTCAAGACCTGGTTATTTGAGCAGGCATTTGTTGATGAAATATAAGGCTTAATTGGATATAAGGAATGATGACGATGTGATGGAAACTGATTTCAACATGATGCTGAGGTTGCAATTGTATGTTTTTAATTGTTAAATTGTTATTATATGTTTTTTTCTGGGGGGGTTGACTTGTTGCTGTGTTGTATTGAGGGCAGAGACTGCCTGTGTAAACCGTCCCGAATCGCCTTCGGGCTGAGAGGGGCGGTATAGAAATGTGACAAATAAATAAATAGGTCAACAGCAAGCTAGACTATGAATGGTTGGGAGCTTATTCTGACCTGGGCTGGCTTTGAATCACGATGTCTCAGCCAGTAGTGATTTAATGCAGCTTGCTACCGTGTTTCCCCGAAAGTATGACACCCCCGATTGTAAGACGTATCGGGGGTGTCAGGGGGGTCGGCTAATGTAAGCCGTACCGAATGTAAGCCGTACCTGGTTGTCGCGCCGCCAAGCATCCATCGGCGCATCGCACACCTCCTCCGCCGCACCTTTCTGCTAGGCCTCTCCAAGGAAGGGAGGGGGAAGAGTCCCAGAGGCGTGGCTAAGCGGCGGCGCGTCACTCTGACGCGTGCCGCTTTCCACGCCTCTGGGCCTCCTCCAAGGTCCAACGAGGGGAGGGGAAGAGTCCCAGAGGTGTGGCTAAGCGGCGACGCGTCACTCTGACGCGCCGCCGCCACACCTCTGGGACTCTTCCTCTCCCTCCCTTTGTCCAACGAAGGGAGGGGGAAGAGTCCCAGAGCCATGGCTAAGCAGCGACGCGTCACTCTGATGCGTCACCCCTTAGCCACGCCTCTGGGACTCTTCCTCTTCCCTCCCTTTGTCCAACGAAGGGAGGGGGAAGAGTCCCAGAGCCGTGGCTAAGCGGCGACGCGTCACTCTGATGCGTCGCCCTTAGCCACGCCTCTGGGACTCTTCCTCTTCCTCCCTTTGTCCAACGAAGGGAGGGGAAGAGTCCCAGAGGCGTGGCTGCGGCGACGCGTCACTCTGACGCAGCGCCGCTTTGCCACGCCTCTGGGACTCTTCCCTCCCTTCCTTGGAGAGGCCTAGCAGAAAGGTGCGCCGCGGAGGTGTGCCGCGGCCGATGGACCGGTTGCGGCGGGGGGGGGGGCGGCGTGACGGCAGCGGCGGCGTGGGCGTGGCGACGGGGTACATCTTTGTTTATATAAGACGTACCCCGAAAGTAAGACGTAGGGGGACTTTTCGGGGGGAAAAGAAAGTAAGACGCTGTCTTTCGGGGAAACACGGTACTAACTAACAGCCCAGTCTATTTAAAACTACGTCTTCCTCACAAATAGATCCATATTAGTGACTCTGTTTTCTTTCCCCAGCACCTGATGCAGCGACGAATGAAGACGAAACTCCACAGTCGGAAAGATCCAGTTCCCCTAAATCTAGCGGAATGACCACTGGAAATTTTACCCACATTTCTCTGTATTCACAAAATGGGGAAAAGACGCACATTCTTCAGCCTCAGAGACTTAGGAAGGTTGATGTGAATGAAATCTCATTGGAAAGTCTTGAAGGGACACCTTTGCATGTGCCTAGAGTGGAAAAAAGGCACGTAAGTGAGTATGAGTTGAAAACCCTCCAGGAAAACCCTTTGGTGAAGACACTAAGGCAGAATGTCGGCTGCAGGGAGGAAAGCAGACTGGACTTAAATGCAAACCTGTCCCAAGATAGAGCCACCCAGTACCTGCTGGAAAAGACAGGCATCGTCTCTGGGTCAAGCTTCGTCCCAAAGCCAAATCTCTTCCTGCCTGCCAGGTTGCAAGGATACGAGTGCTCGTACTGCGGCAAGCGGTGGCCATGCAGATCCCAGCTCCTCCGGCACCTCAGAACCCACACCGGCGAGCGGCCGCACAAGTGCTCCGACTGCGGGAAGTGCTTCAGCACCAGCTCGCACCTCAGTCAGCACAGAAGGGTGCACACGGGCGAGAGGCCATACAGCTGCAAAGACTGCGGGAAAAGCTACCGGCGCCGGGCCTCCTTGGTTCAACACGAAAGAGAAACGTGCAAGAAGGCAAGCCACTTGAATGCTCCAGCACCGCCGGTGGGTTACGTAGTGTTAGGAAACTGCACTTTACTGTGCATGAAGAACTCGCCGCAAGGCAAGCGGAACCGGGTGATTGCGCCAAAGGGAGGGGAAGCCCCTTTGGCTGCTCAGCCCTTAAATATCTTAACAGGGTATCCTCAAGAGAGGAGCGACACCGACAATTAAGGAACGAGGTAAGATCCCCTACAGATGGGGGCTCGCTCGACGAAAGAGAACTCCACCTGGGAAAGAGAGCAACTCGGAGAATGGCGACAGTCAATAGTTGTTCTGGCCAAAAGCATCGGATTTGTGCGTGTCACAAAACTGGGCTCTAGCAGTCTAGAGAAAAGGAAGAGGCTCGAACAATCCCAGAAGGGATCGCAGAAGGACACAAAAATAATAACAAAGCTTTCCCAAGTATGCGGAAAAGGATGTGGCTTCTGTGTTCCAAATGGAAGTGCTCTTGGTCACCATTTTGGAACGATAACAATACAGGGAACAATATCTATGAAGACGGGAATATCTGCTCAAAATTCTCTTGAGGCTCAAAAACTACACGTTTCTTTCTAAAGAAGCATGTGGTGCAGCTCACATGAAGCATAGCACAAGAAGGGGTCAACAATGAGCAAAAGGAGAAGAAATACAATAGGTAATGGGAATAATACAAATAAGTGGACACTAGATGGTGCTGTTTATCAAGTTATCTGTCTGTCACAATAAATGAAATTCACTCATATCTATCTATTACATATAATAAAAGTCAGTGTTTGCGGTCGGTGGTGCGGCTGAACGGAGGGAGGAATATGTGCCAGCGTTTCAATTGGCTGCCACTGTGTGATTATTTGCATAACAGGCTCTGATTGGCCAGCCTCAGAACTCCAAAATTCTACGGCCCCAGACAAAGGGGATTGGTTGACACTGAAATGGTATTTGCATAAAGGACTCCGATTGGCCAACCACATTCCAACATTTTAAAGTGACTCAGCGGAAAAAGGAAAGGCCTCAGGCAGTCAGCCACTGCGGCCCACAGCATTGACGGAACAGGACCAAACTTGGCAAACGGGTCCAATGGCCCACTTCACAACCTGGTGTGGTTTAGGGCAGGATGGGCCACTAATGATGGGATTTGCAGTACCTTCACCTCATTCACTTCCCAAACAACACTGTAGCCCCTATAAATCACAGACCAGGCCCGAAATTGACAGCAAGGCTTCCTCAACTTGATTTTCCTGACTAGGCCCCCGGGACTCGCAGTACCTTCACTAAGTTCATGAGACCACTGCAAGCCACATAAACATCTAATAGGAACCAACCTTGGCACACAATGCCTTCCTCAAATAACCCGGGCACCGCCGGGTCCTCAGCTAGTGGTATATAATATCAACTGATGAATTTATATATCAATACTATTTCAAAAGTGACTGATATACAGGTACTGCACACTTAGAAATCTACACACATATACAATGAATTCACAATATTTCGCAATGTAAGCAGTATCAAAATCTCATAATCATCACAAGTTTAACATACATAGTACACAATAAGTGTATTCAATCATATTCCATAGTACTTGGGAAAGATGCGGGCAGGTAAAGGAGTACAATGTATACAGAATATAGTCTCACACATTAAAAAAGTCGTCTGCCACGGAATATGAAGAGGCCCCACCGATCCTGGCAAGGCATGTATCAAAATAGGGAAACATATATATACATAGAAACAGGAAGTAATTATTACTGTAATCAAAACATAAGGAGCAATCTAATAACCTGGCAACGAGTCTATAGCGATATATGGTAGAAATGGAGCACTTTCGTAGGCACAGAGAATGACGCAGCGAGTCCGGAAGACAGTATCAATCAATAATAGTGTATTGTTCACTTCGGCGCGCAGGTGCCTTCCCGACAGAGGCGATATAATCTATATATCTATATATATAATAAAACAGAATGTTTGTATGTACAGTATGTATGTGGAGGTGCGTAGGGCGGAAGGGCGGATATGTGGCAGCTTTCTGATTGGCTCCCACTGTGGGAGAATTTACATAATGGACTGATTGGCCAGCACCACCAACATTCTGACACTCTAAAGTGGCAGAGGGGGGTAAGGAAAAGGCCTGAGGCAGTCAGACATGGTGGGAGTTTAAGGCCAAAACACTTTGCGGCCCCCAACAATGACAGAACAAGACCAAATTTGGCAGACAGAAAACCCAAGACCCACTCTACATCCTGGTGCGGTTTGGGGGAGGACGAATCACAGATGATGGGACTTGCAGTACCTTCACTCACTTTCTGAGACCACTGTGACTCTCATCCAATTACCAATAGAGACCACATTTATCTGGGATAATCAGATGATCTGGGATCAGATCCTGGGATATAAGGGCAACGTGGAAAGGGCCTGGGAGAGAACTGTGGGAAAAGAGATGGGTCTTGAAGTACCTCCACTCACTAAGACTGCTGCGACCCTTATCCAATGACTGATCAAAACCACACTTGGCACACATAGCTCCCACTACCCCCTTTACATCCTAGTGAGGTTTGAGGGAGAACAGATCATGAATGATGTGACTTGCAGTACATTCATTCACTTTCTGAGATCACTGCAACTCTCATCCAATGACCGATCAATACCAAACTTGGCACACAGAGCCCCCATGACACACTCTACATACTGGTGCTGTTTGAAGGATGACAGACCATGGATGATGGGATTTCCAGCACCAACACTCACTTCCTGGGACCACTACAACCCACACTGATGACTGTTTACAATCAAACTAGGCATACAGAACCCCCATGACCCACTCTACATGGTGGTGTAGATTGAAGGAGCATGGACCATGAGTGATGGGACTTCCATATGGGATTTGCAGTTCACCTACACCTACTGAATTCACCTGACATTGGATCTACATTAAACTGGGAGCACTGGCAAACAATGCCTTTCTCAAATAACCTGGGCAGGGCCGAGTCCCCGTTAGTCAGTAAATAAATCTCATGTACCAGTATAAAGACAATATTCTAAAGGCGATAACCAGCAAATAAAGTCTACTAATAGGCTGGTAGGCCCCTTAGGAAGTGTGTCTCTAATTGTCCACAACAGATCAAAATAATGGATCGCCGGTTGTAGGATCGTTACGTGGACGTCCACGGCTAATAGCTTTTCTGTCTTCAGACGCTGCTACTAGGGGGGTCCAATTCTCATGGAAATTAAAGGTATAATAGTGTATAGCACTCGCTGAATTGGAGCCCTTGATATTGCAATTGAAATAAACCAGTCAAATATCGGGCTGCCCAGAGCCCAGGATCAAAAAGTATCATGGAGTCCACTGCTTGTGTGCGGATGGCTAAATGATGCTGCTCCTGTTAAGTATTATATATCGACTTCTTCAATAGGCTTTTTCACTGTTCAAAATACTTAGGTGTATAACAGCACTAAGACTGGTGTGTCATATTAAGGAGATTCTGCCGAAATATGGCTATAAAATATATGATGCTGGAACTGAACCAAAAATTACAATGATGTGGACGCTGAGATTCACAAAAACCAGAGTGCCATCCCAGGTAGGGTGACCCCAGAATATCTTAGATGCGTAAATGAATTAATGCATGAATAGCAATGCTGTGGGGTCCCACTAGTAGTATCCTGGGGGCGATGCGCCAACGGAATAGTGGTCATATATTCCGTTTCACTCCACTAGAGGGAGCTTTCTCAAGGCTATGGCAATTCAATGGTAGAAGAGGCGTCCCAAAGCAATTATTCCAGTGTTAGAATTCAAGGAGCATCACAGATAGAAGTCATCCCAGGAACAGGAAAGCCCACATGAACCCTGGGCCAGTGTTTCCCAACCTTTTTTGAGCCACGGTACACTTTTTACATTTACAAAATCCTAGGGCACACTACCAACCAAAATGACACTCTTAACACAGAAATACATATAGTTAATATGTTTTTAAATGTATTTATACACTCAGTGTGAAACCTGGGCCTGTTTCGATGAACACAACATAGATATCCTGGCAGGAATGGCAGAAATACACACACGAAGGTCTTGCTCAACAGCTGTCAGTCTCTCTGTGTTTAGAAAAAATGTGTCCATATAGCTTCAAAGCAGTCCACTAGTAAGTACTGTTCTTATGCATCAATACACGTCATGGAACAATAATGAGGCTTCCACCTTCAATATATATGCTCCTGTATCATTCCAGGTGGGCATTAAACGAGTCCCTTGTGTATAACTGGTGAACAGGAGAGTTATTACACAGTCACTAGAAAGGCTATCACGTCCAGCCAATGCCAAATGTAGTAATAGCTGGTACACATAAACACGAAAACGGCCGAAGGTGGCGGTGCCCCAGCCCCTTCTTCTTTGCCGTCGCCCGGCCCTTCCTCCTCCCCCTCCCCCCCGCAAGCAGAAGCAGTTCGGCAGGAGGGGGAAGAAAGGGGGGGGGAGAGAGGTTTTCCTGCAGCACACCAGGTGATTGTTTATGGCACACTAGTGTGCCACACCACAGTGGTTGGGAAACACTGCCCTAGGCTACACAATGAGTGGTAAACAGCTATGGGCCTTGGGCCTTGCAGTACAATAACTGGAAGGTCACGATTTCTGTCATTGCTGGCTTCAGATATGCTAAATTGAACATAGCCTATTAGCCAGGTGTCATAGCCAGTTAGGGATTGCATTACTAGTCTTCCTTGTTTTTTGAAGTCCAAGGAGATATGGGGCACTTAACATGGGTTTATTTGACTTGGAAGTGGAGAGTGTGTGTGTTTACGAGATACGAAACAGAAATGCTGCTCTGATCAAATGGACTTTGGTTCGCACTCTTGAAAAACCAGCAGTCTGTAACTAAGCCTTGATCAATTGTTCATCAATCTTGGGAGCTGAAATCGTATAAATACTCAAAAGTTTGAAATCTTGTCCTTTTTTGAAACCTGGGAAGGAAATTGTAATATAATAAGGTAGGTAAAGGGTTTCCCCTGACATTAAGTGTGGCCGTGTCCGACTCTGGGGATTGGTGCTCATCTCCATTTCGAAGCCGAAGAGCCGGCATTGTCTATAGATGTTATGTGGCCAGCATGACTGCATGGAGCACCGTTACCTTCTCACCGAAGCTACATCTATTGATCTACTTACATTTGCATGTTTTTGAACCATTGGGCTAACTGCTCACCCCGCTCCCTGGATTTGGACCACTGATCTTTTGGCCAACAAGTTCAGCAGCTCTGCAGTTTAACCCAAAGCACCACCGGATGGCACATATTTTATTTATTTATTTATTTATTTATAGTATTTATATTCTGCCCTTCTCACCCCATAGGGGACTCGGGGAAGATTACAATGCAGATATACATGGCAAACATTCAATGCCATAGACCAGTGTTTTTCAACCTTTTTTGAGCTGCGGCACATTTTTTACATTTACGAAATCCTGGGGCACACCACCAACCAAAATGACACAAAATGACACTCTAACATAGTAATACATATAGTTAATATGTATATACACAGTACATATATGCATATACACACACAACACATATAACCTACACAGAAAGGGAGAATGGTGGGAGTTGTAGGCCAAAACACCTGGAGGGAGGGCCGAAGTTGGCCCACGCCTGCCTTAAGTGATCAAACCCTGTTAGTTTTCGGCCCCTGCTTAAAAGTGCCTCAACCCTGTGTCCTGAACACCCTTTGACCTGCCTTGGCTGAGTGCGAGGGAATCACAGGAGTGGTAGTTTGACACCATCCTGAGCCTCCCCAAACTACAAATCCTGGGATTCCCCAGCCTTGAGCCCTGGAAGATCAAGGGGTGCCTCACTGCATGAATGCTATGGTGTAGATCCGCCCCCAGGCAGCCGGTGGACCTGGGGAAGTCCCATCCCAGGATCTTCTCTCTTTCTGCGTGGCTCTTTCTGCCTGTAGTCCCCACCTTTCAGCTCAAACCCTTCCAAGGCCGAGGAAGGAGCGGAGGGGAGGAAAAAGCCCAAGAAGGCAAGAGGGGAGTCCGGCAGCACAAGGCTTCCCAAAAGGAGGCTGTGTTTGCGGGACTCAGGCAAGGGATCGAGCCCCGGCTAGGGCTTCCCAGTAGGACAGGAGGGCTCTCTCTCTTCTATCTCCAATTTCCCACGGTACACCTGATGATCGCTCATGGCACACTAGTGTGCCATGGCACTCTGGTTGGGAAACACTGCCATAGACATACAACATGTATTAGACAGACACAGAGGCAATTTAACATTCGAACTTTATGAGGGTATGCTCAATTCCAGTCACAGCGGAAGCTGCCTCTTTACCACCCACTTGTGACACAGAGCCCTTGATGGAGTACTTCCTCATTCTTCTGCATGCTGCTGGAAGGTTTTATGGTGTTGTAAATTAGTTAAATTAGCCTTCTTGCATACAGTGGCACCCAAATTTTCTACTTGACAGATGCAACTGTCTTTCGGGCTGCGTAGGTCAACAGCAAGCTAGACTATTAAAGGTCAGGAGCTTACTCCAACCTGGGCTGGCTTCGAACTCATGACGTCTCGATCAGTCGTGATATAATGCATCTGGCTACCAACTAGCTGCGCCACAGCCCGGTTCCATAATCACAGCAAAAAAGCCAGCTTTCTTTTTGTCAAAACCTTTTATTATTTAAAAATTCCAACACATTTCAGCCTTTATCACGAGGGCTAATCTAAAAATAAAGGGAAACACATTTAATATTTGTACAGTATTTACGACATCTTATAAACAATTCGTTTTTCTTCAAAATATTACCATTTCTAATATACCTACTAATTAATTTCTGGAATTGCAGGATGCACTCTCTATACAAGTGGACAACTGAATATTAACGTAAGAAAATATATCTTATCAGTGGGTTACTTACCGATTTTTTTTTTAAAAAACTCTATTTAAGGGAATCCATGAAAAGTACAGGACAGTATGATGCAGGCATGAGTAAACTTGGGCCCTCCAGGTGTTTTGGACTCCAACTCCCATCATTCCTAACAGCCTCGGGCCCGAGGCTGTTAGGAATGATGGGAGTTGGAGTCCAAAACACCTGGAGGGCCCAAGTTTGCCCATGCCTGGTATGATGTAATTTGTCCCCAGAGTTACTCTATTTCCTTTCCGTATTAGGCTGAAAAATTGCTTCATCCTAAAATTGTATCTCTGATTTCACGTGCTAAGATCTTAAGTTTAAACAATATATTCTAATTCCTTTTTCTCTGAACTATTTGCTTATTTCTGTAATAAGCAGACACAATTAGTCTCACTGGGAGAGGGGAAAAAACTCCTTTATGTATTTTAGAGCAGGCCTGGGCAAACGTTGGCCTTTCAGGGCTTTTGGACTTCAACTCCCACAATTTCTAACAGCCTATCAGCTGTTAGGAATTGTGGGAGCTGAAGTCCAAAACCCCTGAAGGGTCGAAGTGTGCTCAGGCCTGTTTTGGAGCAACATATACGAAAGAGGTGTGCTTAAGACTGGAATTGATAAGAAAGTTATGTATACCAAAGACATTCCCTCTTTAATCATAATTTGAATATGGTTGGAATAATATCCTTGAGGATCATCTAACTGTCATGACCTGATTTCCTGTGAAGCTAGGAAATTAGGCCATGCCTTAGACCTGTCCTGTGTATATTTGAAATCATAGAAATGGGAGCAATGCACGGAAGGGCCAAGGTGAGGCATGAGGTAAATAAACTGTCGGTTGGAACTTTGTTGTGTTTCCTAATGCATGCTTTTGAATGAAAGCAGGCCTGGGCAAACTTGGGCCCTCCAGGTGTTTTGGACTTCAACTCCCACAATTCCTCACAGCCTCAGGCCTCTTCCTCTTAAGCGGCTGAGGGGAAAAGGAAAAGGCCTGAGGCTGTGAGGAATTGTGGGAGTTGAAGTCCAAAACACCCGGCGGGCCCAAGTTTGCCCAGGCCTGAATTAAAGCCTTCCAACTTTGTTTGTTGAAGTAATTCTTTCGCCAGGAATCTACAGATCCAGACACTTACACATATTATGAGGAAGCAGTTTTGTAATCTTCCCCATATTCCACATTCGCTCGGCTTCAGTTCACCACAAAAGTAAAAAATCATGAATAAGGAAAATTGTTATTTTTGTTTACGTGGAAAAATCTCAACACAATTCCACCAGAAGTTGGTGGGATTTTGAGGTCCTCCAGTGTGACATTTCAACACAAAGTCGTGAACAATCAAATCATGCAAAGTCAAGCCTTCAAATGTGGACTGACTGCATTAACTTAGCCAAACAGGCAGCAAAATACAACTTCAGAACATGTAAATCCAATCCTCTTGCTTCCTTTCATCTCACAATACCTTATATTCGGCTCTTGAGATAGATAAATCATCTTCCAACTATTTCTCAACTGGTATGTCGGTTGTCAAGAGCAGTATTGTGTGGATAGTAACGTCGTCCTGGGCAAAAACATTCAAATTTACCACAAAATCTCCCCCCCCCCCCAAACAATTTCTCCCACCTTTGCAAATTCTTCATTTATACTGTATTATTTCATGTCTCCACACAGGCTGTCAAATAATTCTGTTTGAACTGCATTATATGGGTCTGCACTGATGATATAATGCAATTCAAGCGACATTATTTGGCAGTTTGGGTCCAGCCATTGCGATCTTGAAACAGCCTATATGTCATAACAATACTATAGTGTTTCATCTTCCCAATTCTAAAACCAGTTTGAAACCTTAATTTCTATTTTTGTTCTTCCATTTTCATATTGTCAGTAGTCATGGGCCCAAAATTTGTCTCATGTGTTTGTGTTTCTGTTTTGATTCGTCCATTCGGATGGCATGAAACAGGAAGCCCCTCCTGGAACAAAAATAAACGCGATACGAAAGGCAGGCGGGAGCGGGTACTGCTTTTTGGATTGCCTGGTGTGTAGACCCTAAGCGCCATGGCCTGCAGTTGAGTGCTGAGTAAGGAGTGCTCCTTACTCAGCACTTGGCTGCAGGCCCTGCAAAGCCTGGGTGCGAAGGCCGAAAACCTGCAACCGTAGGCCTGAGCAGTTTTGGCCTATAAGTGAATGTCGTCCCCCCCCCCCCCCCAATGGGCTGAAAGAAAACAGATCTTTCGGCACTGAAAACAGAAAACAAATCTCTGACCTCACAATTTCGGAGGCTCAGTCGAAACTGATCGGGGGCCCCACTGAAAGCCAGGACATGAAACGGATCAAGGTTTACCCCAAATGCACATGACTTAAGTCAACACCATTGTCTTTTCAGTATTAATCTTGAAACCTGAAAGGTCACGAATTCTTTAAATTTTCCCATCGGCATGTCTGTACTGTCAAAGGGCTTCTCAAAACTATCACTAAGTCTGGGTTGCTGTGAGTTTTCCGGACTGTTATGGTCATGTTCCAGAAGCATTCTCTCTTGACGTTTCACCCACATCTATGACAGCATCCTCAGAGGTTATGAGGTCTGTGGGAAACTAGGCAAGTGGAGTTTATCTATCTGTGGAATGATGTCCAGGATAAGAGAACTCTTGTCTACAGAAATATAAACCTCACTCGTCTGGTTTCCAACAGACCTCACAATCTCTGAAGATGCCTGCCATAGATGTGGGTGAAATGTCAGGAGATAATGCTTCTGGAACATGGCCACAGACCAGAAAACTCACAGGAACCCAATGATTCTGGCTATGAAAGCCTCAATTCCACCAAGTCTTCGGCAAATGCCCTTAGCTAATACATTTCTTTCTTAATACTTATAGTCAAAATTTTGTCTTCTTGTCTTGTATGTCTGTTCTGTTTAGTATCTCAAGAACTATTTGGACTCTCGGGAGCCAATGCATGGGTTTTCTTGTGTCGCTGAAGAATGGCATTAGAGGGGAAACTGTCTCCACAGTCTGCACATGTATATGCTGCCTGTTTTGCGTGACTTCTCACATGTAAAATAAAGCTGGATCGCCGATCAAAGTTCCTCCCACAGTCCGGGCAACTCAAGTCCTTCTGTCCCTTGTGCTTCTTCTCATGCAATAAAAGTTGGGAATGCCAGCTGAAGGTTTGGCCGCAGTGGGAGCATTTATACGGTTTCTTTCCTGTGCGGGTCTTTTGGTGGGTCTTCTCATGGTAATTCAAGTGTGAACTCCAGCAGAAACACCTCCCGCATTGAAGACATTTATACGGCTTCTCTCCTGTGTGGATTCTCTGGTGCATTTTGAGATATGAGCCAGATCTAAAGGTCTTCCCACACTCGGAACATTTATAAGACTTCTCTCCTTTGTGGACTTCCTGAGGCGCAATGTGTTGCAAACTTTCCCCGCAGGTTTGCACATGTGCGGCTAACTTCAAACTGGTGTCGAAAACCTTCTCACAAGCAAAGCATACAAACGTCTTGTCTTCCGCATGGGTCTTCTCATGTTCGACACATTCAGATTTCTGACAGAAATTTTTCCCACAGTAGAAACACATTGTGTGCATTTTCTCGTGATATTTTAAATGTGAACTCGAGATGAAGCTCTTCCCGCAGCGAGAACATTCAAATGGCTTCTCCCCTGTGTGGATTCTCTGATGCACTTTGAGATAGGAGGCATTCCTAAAGGTCTTCCCGCACTCTGAGCATTCATTAGACTCCTCCCTGACGAGGACTTCCTGATGCGCCGTGTGTTGCAAGCTGTTTCCATACGGCTTCAACAAGAGCGAATGCTCAAATGATTTACCTTTATGGGTTTGCGCATGCGCAGACAACTCTGAACTGACTTCAAAGACTTTCCCACAAGCGAAACATACAAATGCGTTGTCTTCTGCATGGGTCTTCTCATGCTCAACACGTAATGATTTCTGACGGAAGCTTTTCCCACAGTAGAAGCACATCCTTGTGTGCATTCTCTCGTGGTATTTTAAATGTGAACTCCAACTGAAACACCTCTCACAGTGCAAACATTTATAAGGCTTCTCCCCTGTGTGAACTCTCTGATGCACTTTGAGATATGAGACATTACTAAAGGTCTTCCCACACTTTGAACACTGGCATGACTTTTCACCTGTTGCGCATGTTTTTTTATGTTTCAGAAGGTTGGGTGTCTGTTTGCAGTTTTTCGTACGTCCTAAAGATGTGCAAGGCTTCTCTTCCACTTGGATTTTGTCTGTTGGGTTGTACCCAAAGGTATTTCCACAATGGGAACACCTACGGGGCTTCCGACCCTTGTGAGTTCTCACACTTTCTCCACACTGGGAACAGTTGTACACTTTTTCACCCACATGGGTTCTCTCATGGGTCAGACGATCTGAGATGCTACTGAATCTCTGCCCACAATGCCAACACTTGTATGGCTTCTCCTCTACATCAGGATCGTCATGCATGACACAGTCAGCATCCTGATTGAAGTGTTCCCCATTTGCAACCTTCTCCTTGCCATTTCCATTGTTGTTGTCTCTCCTCTCTTGGTTCTTATCAGGTTCACTCTGACACAGGAAGTTGTCCTCTTTGCAAGTTTTTGTGGATGCCATCAGTTGTTCCACTGACTCTGTATCCTCAAGTTGGGTTTTCTTCCCCTTTCTTTTAATCGGTCTTGCACTACCTGTTGAGAGGAAAAAATAGATAATATAAATAACACTCAGACATTGTAGTCGAATTAGAGAAATCCATGGACTGTGCAGGCTCCCATACTTTCCCTCTTTGGTGGTCTTAATGAGATAAAATTACCATATATACTCGAGTATACGTTGAGTTTTTCAGCCCTTTCTGAGGCTGAAAAAGCCCCCCTCGGCTTATACTTGAGTCAAAATTATTTATTATTTTACTCTGTTGTTATTGTTATTACATTTACATTATTTTATTCTATTATTATTACACTTATTATTTTACTCTAATTATCATTACACTATTATTTTCCTATTATTGTTATTATAACATTTATTATTTCACTCTATTTATTAATATTATTTATTTATTTAAAACATTTCTACCCCGCTCTTCTCAACCCCCGAGGGGGGACTCCAGAACGACCTAACAGAAGGCAACAATTCGATGCCGAACACAATATAAATACAATATAAAAGCATACACATTCAAGATTAAAATACAATTAACATTATCACATAATACACACACCCTTAAGTTAAAATAAAGTTCCGTCCATCACATGAGCATTGAGCCATAACCATCAACTTACTAATTACAATTACAATCCAAAGTGTTACATTGTGCTAATGTGCAAAAGCCTGGTATTATAAATGTAATAATAAATATTATTACATTTATTATTTTACAACATTGTTATTTTTATTACATTTACTACTTTGTTATTATTGGAAGGATACATAAGCACATTTACATTGAAGAATGTTAGAATAATGTTTAATCAGAGTTGGACAGTCCTATCTTAAATTAGTTTTATTCAAAAACATTTAACCTACTGATGCCTCAATTAATGTAATTTTATTGTTATTTTTATTTTGAAAATGACCACTTTGAACAAGGACCGCTTTGAACTGGGACCTCTTGAACAGGGGCTACCTTGACTAGGGATCACTTGACCAGGGACTATATGAGCAGGGACAACTTGAACAGTGACTTTGGCCAGGACCACTTGAATCAGTGGTCCACAAGAACTAAAACATGGTCAGCAGCCTCACGGTATTTCAACATTGCAATGAGAGCAACTGGTCTTGCAAAGCCCTCTTATAGTGCCGAGGCTTACTAAATATGGTTTTCTGTGAGCAAGCACATGGCAACTACTGGATGGCATATTTTCTGTATCAGAAACTACAGCTGATGTGGTCTATCCCAGTGTTTCCCAACCAGTGTGCCATGAGCGATCATCAGGTGTGCCGTGGGAAATTGGAACCTCCAATACCCTTTCTTCCCCCTCCTGCCGAACACTTTTTCTTCTCCACTCGGGCTCCTTTCTTCCCAGCCTCGCTCTGCTCGCTTTGCTCTGGGGCGAGTCTGCGCAGTAGCACCCGCACGGGTCACGTCTTCCTCCCCCCCCCCTCCTGAACACGCTCATGCTACCCCCTCGGATCAAAATGGCGGCAGAAGTGGCAGTGTAGAAGAAAAAGTAAGTGTTCGGCAGGAGGGGGAAGAAAGGGCGCGAAGGGGAAGAAGAGGTCTCTGTTGAAAGCTGGCATGGGCAACCTTGGACCTTCCAGGTGTTTTGGACTCCAACTCCCACCATTCCTAGCAGCCTCAGGCCCTTTTCCTTTTCCCCCCTCAGCCATTTAAGCAGGAAAGGGCCTCAGGCTGTTAGGAATAGTGGGAGTTGAAGTCCAAAGCACCCAGAGGGCCGAAGTTTTCCCATGCCTGTTTTAGGGACCTTAAAGTGGTGAGCCTCCTTCCAACATTGTGATTCTGGATAGAAAACAGACAACAACATAACATTGTTTGAGTCCACAGTGCTCTCTGGGTGTAGGTGAACTACAACTTTCCAACTCAAGATCAGTTCCCAAACAAACCCTTTCAGTACTTTCTGTTAGTAATGAGAGTTCAATATGCCAAGTTTGGTTCAATTCCATTGTTGCAAGAGTTCGGGATGCTCTTTGATTGTGTGTTAACTATAAATCCCAGAAACTGTAACTCCCAAATGTCAAGGTCTATTTTCCCCAAACTCCATCTGTGTTCACATTTGGGCATATTGAGTATTCATGCCAAGTTTGGTCCTGATCCAACATTGAGTCCACAGTGCTCTCTGGATATAGGTGAACTACAACTCCACAACTCAAGGTTAATGCCCACCAAACTCTTATAGTATTTTCTATTGGTTATGGGAGTTCTGTGTGGGAAGTTTGTGTCTTTCTGCCATTCCTGCCAGGATATCTATGTTGTGTTCATCGAAAGAGGTCCAGGTTTCACACTGAGTGTGTAAATACATTTAAAAACATATTAACTCTGTGTATTACTGTGTTAGAGTGTCATTTTGTGTCATTTTGGTTGGTGGTGTGCCCCAGGATTTTGTAAATGTAAAAAATGACTCCTCACCTGTGTGGATTCTCTGGTGTGTTCTAAGAGCTCTGCCATTTCTAAAGCTCCTCTCACACACAAGGCATGTGGAAGGCTTCCGACCTCTGCATGTTATTTCCGGTTTCGGAATCTCTGGTCTTGGACTGCGCCTTTTCCCACGTTTTGAAGATGTATAGGGCTTCTCTCCTGTCTCGAGTGTGTCTTGCAGGGTTTTTCGACAGTGCAGACATATATTTGACTTCTGGCCTTTGTGGAACCTCTGACTTTCTCCACAGTGAGCACATGTATACACTTTCTCCCCCACATGGGTTCTCTCATGGGTCAGAAGGTCTGAGCTGCTACTGAAGCTCTGTCCACAGTTCCAACATGTGTATCTCTTCTCTACATCAGGATCTTCTTGAATGAGCAGGTCAGAGTCCTGGCTAAAGTATTTCCCATTTTGGTCATATTTCTCTGCATTCTCCTCTTCCCAGCTAGTGGCCGCACGGTTACTTTTGCAAACGCCTTGGGATGGAACAAAGGGATCCTCGATTTTCACAGGTGTCATCAACTGCTCCTTTTCCTTGTTACTCTCAAGCTGGGGTTCCTCACTTTCAGTCAACTGTGCATCATCTGCTGAGTGAGAGAAAGAAATGGAGAAGATCTAGGCATATCCCAGACATTGTACTCAAAGGAGAGAGCTCCACAGACTAGGTGAGCTGAGTTCCATAGATACATAAGCGCTTGGGTCTTCCTGAGATTCAGAAGAATCATAGGGTTGGACAAGACCTCGTGGGCCATCTAGTTTAACCCCATTCTGCCAAGAAACAGGAAAATCACATTTATTTATTTCAAGCATTTATATCCCATCCTTCGCACACAGGGGGAGGGGGGGGGCCTTCAGGACGGCTCAAAACTGGAAGTCACTAGATGCTAGGCATGGGCAACCCATGGTTCTAAATGGTTCTAAAGTACTTACAAAACTAGGGGGCACTGGTGCTTTGCTTCAGTGTTGCTAAAGCTCTGGTGGTGAAAATTTCAGAACTCTAACAAAACTTTCAAAATTTTGTTATAAATGGCAGTTCCTAATTGGTTCTTCCATAAAAACCACCAATAAGAAAATAATAATGAAAATTTTATTTGTGTGTGTGATGGATGAGATATCTATGGCTGCATCTACACTGTAGAGTCAATGCAGTTTGACACCAATTTAATTGCTATGCCTCAATGCTATGGATTCCTGGGATTTGTAGTTTGCAGAGGCACCATCACTTTTTGGCCAATAATGGACCCTGCAAAACTACAACTCCCAGGATTCCATAGCACTAGGCCATGGCAGTTAAAGTGGCATCAAGCTGCATTAATTCTATGCTCCATATATGAGATCCATGCCTTGCGTATGTTCTGCTTCCTGTCTAACCTGCTGAGATGAGATGTGCAAGGAACCATTTTAGATATGTTGTTTAAGAAACAAAATTTCTCTTCTCTTTGGAAAAGGAAGGATTTTGCCACAGCAATCATGGAAGGACATGGAAGGATCTACGAACTACTCTAATATTTGCATTCCCTTTCTCCCTAAGACACCCAAGATAGTTTGTCTCTAGATCAAATTAGGAAGACTTGGAGCACCTTTTTTGCCTTGGGAGGAAAAGTAAAATACAAATATAAGTAGAATAAATAAAATAAATAGCCTCAGTGAATTCGCTGGTCTCTCTACAGCAATTCTTCTAGAGGGAATAACTGGTTTGTAACCTATTTATTTATTATTTCAAATTTATATAGCATTATTCCTAATGGCTCATGGTGGTTCACAATACATACACAAAGATCATAAAATAGCAATTTAAAACACAGTAAAACTATTATAACTAATACAGAAAGGAGATGGGTAGGCCGGACCAATTACAGACTGATTACAGACTGAACGCTTGCCAGAAGAGGTTGGTCTTACAAGCCCTTCGGAAGGAGGGCAGATCTGTTATAGCTCGGACCTCCTCGGGTAAGGCGGTCCATAAATTGGGCGCTGCCACCAAGAAGGCGCGTTGCTTCGTGGATGATACCGGCAAGTTCGAATAGATGGAATTTCCAATTGCAACACTGTAGTCCAGTACTCAAACTGCTATACTATGCTGACCCTCTCCTTCTTTGTTCCAATACTTTATGTACCTACAGGAGACAGAATGTGGACTATAGCTGTCCAGATGTCTCTCAGATGACAAACATAGACCCCATGTGTGCCTGCTGCCAGCTAGGATATATTACTAATAATTCTGCATAGTTTGGTTGGATCCTTTTTCCAGACAGATGGATTTGAGAAGGTCTATTGTGACATTTCTCAGAACTCCACAGGATACAAATACTGCAGTCTGCTTGTACTTATAAATACTATTAAACCTCTGTAACATTCAACACCCTTCAAAAGGTCTTAAATAGATTTCCTTAGATACTTGGAGTCTTGCAGGGATAGTCAATGAATTTTGAGAAAAAAAACATCTCAGGAATATTGTGTTCTGGACAGATTAATTTTAGTTAACTAAAAGCTGCTTGTAGCCAAGTTTCATGTTCAGCATTGGATGCTAGAAATTTTCTAACCAAGAGAAACAAGGCAGGAGGAACACCTCGGAGAGGTATTCCTTCACAGGCTTATGGATTATGGTTACTTCGCTTTGCAGAACCCTATAACTCAGTGTTTCTTAAACCAGTGTGCCAGGGCACACTAGTGTGCCGTGAGCGATCATCAGGTGTGCCGTGGGAAATTGGAACCTCCAGGAGGGGAGGGGGGAGAGTCTAGTGTGTTGATAAAAACCCTAAGAAACCTACCTCGATAAAGGTACTCCATGTGTGTTCATAGTTTGGCATATTGAATATTCATGCCAAGTTTGGTCCTGATCCAACATTGTTTGAGTCCACAGTGCTCTCTGGATATAGGTGAACTACAACTCCCTGGATGTAGGTGAACTACAACTTCCAAACTCAAGGTCAATACCCAAGCAAACCCTTTCAGTACTTTCTGTTGGTAATGAAAGTTAAATATGCCAAGTTTGGTTCAATTCCATTGTTGCAAGAATTCAGGATGCTCTTTGATTTATTTAACTATAAATCCCAGAAACTGTAACTCCCAAATGTCAAGGTCTATTTTCCCCAAACTCCATCTGTGTTGACATTTGGGCATATTGAGTATTCAAGCCAAGTTTGGTCCTGATCCAACATTGTTTCACTCCACAGTTCTCTCTGGATATAGGTGAACTACAACTTCAAAACCCAAGGTCAATGCCCACCAAACTCTTATAATATTTTCTCTTGGTTATGGGAGTTCTGTGTGGGAAGTTTGTGCCTTTCTGCCATTCCTGCCAGGATATGTTGTGTTCATCGAAACAGGCCCAGGTTTCACACTGAGTGTATAAATACATTTAAAAAACCATATTAACTATATGTATTACTGTGTTAGAGTGCCATTTTGTGTCATTTTGGTTGGTGGTGTGCCCCAGGATTTTGCAAATGTAAAAAATGTGCCGCGGCTCTAAAAAGGTTGGGAAACACTGTCTTAAACTGCGCTCCTCCAGATGTTATGGACTTCAGCTCTCAGAAATCCCAGCTGTTAGGAATTGTGGGAGTTAAAGTGCAAAACATCTAGAGGAGCACACTTTGAGAAACACTGAGTTATAGGGTTCTGCAAAGCAAAGTAACCAAACAATCCACAGGCTTGTGAGAAACACTGTGATACCTCTTTGAAAGAGAGAGGGATGCACAGATAGAGGGGGATATAAAGAAATTGCTGCTTAAGAGGCCTAGGGGTGATTAGGAAAAAAAGCTGACCAAGCATGATGTTGGAGACCACTGAAAAACAGTTAAGAGAAGATTAAAAGCTAAGGAAAAGGCACCAGAGAATAGTTTTTATCTCATGTAGAGTTGGCACTTCTGATAGTATTAAATAAAACCAGTTCTGGAGAGACTTACCCACAGCATTTTCAATCTCAGTATGTTTGTGCTCAGTCCCTGTTCGACGCTTCATCCTCGGCTGAGTCTCTTTTGCCTTGGGGGGATTTGCAAACATGTCTTTGGACATCTCAGTGATCTGGAGGAGAGGGTGGAAAACATGTCAAAATGAAGTCAGGCGGGAAGCCAAACATGTTTAAGGGGGTGGGTGGCAAAGGACATGCTTGCAGTTATTGTTCAATCAATAGGTAGTTGAACTTTCAAGGATTACAGACATAAACTAAGAAGCTGCCTTCCATCAGGTGACATCCCTTGTCCCTCTAGAGTCTAGCCCAGGTAGTAATGAGGGGCCAATATCAAAATAGGCCCAACTTTTTCAGGTTATTTATTTATTAATTATTTTCGTCATTTATATTCCGCCCTTCTCACTCCGCAGGGGACTCAGGGCAGATCACAATGCACATATACAGGCAAACATTCAATGCCATTGACATACAACATATATAGACAAACATAGAGGCAATTTAACATTCCAGAAATCAGTTAAATTCAGCCTCCCCACAAAGTGGTACCTAAATTTCCTACTTGACAGATGCAACTGTCTTTTGGGTTGCAAAGGTCGACAACGAGCTACACAAATTGGTCGAGAGCTCACCGCGACCCGGGCAGGCCTCAAACTCATGAACTTTTGGTCAGTAGAGATCTTATGCAGCTGACACCCAGCCAGTTGTGCCACATTCCCAGTTACTCCTCCCCCCGCCCCCTGCTTTCCAAGCTCAGGCTTGATTGGCTGCAACTTCTCATATGACCACCATTTCTCTCTTCCCCTTCCCACTATGCACAGAATAAGTACTGTATATGCTCAAGCATAAGCAGAGTTATCCAGCCCTTTTTCAAGCAGAAAAAGCCTCCCTGGGCTTATACTAAAGTCAAAATTATTTATTATTTTACTCTATTTATTATTATTATTATTACATTTATTATGTTACTCAATTATTGTTATTGCATTTATTATTTTGCTCTATTATTATTGTTATTATTATTACATTTATTATTTTACTCTGTTGTTGTTTATTTGTTCAGTCGCTTCCGACTCTTTGTGACTTCATGGACCAGCCCATGCCAGAGCTCCCTGTCGGCCGTTGTCACCACCCCCAGCTCCTTCAGAGTCAAGGCAGTCACTTCAATGATACCATCCATCCATCTTGCCCTTGGTCTGTCCCTCTTCCTTTTTCCTTCAATTTTCTCCAGCATCATTGTCTTCTCTAAGCTTTCCTGCCTTATTATGTGGCCAAAGTACTTCATCTTTGCCTCTAATATCCTTCCCTCCAATGGGCAGTCCTTAGTTTACTCTATTTTATTATTACATTTATATATTATTTTACTCTATTATTGTTATTACATTTATCATTTTACTCTATTATTACTGTTATGATTATATTTACAATATTTCACTTTTATTTTTATTACATTTCACTCTTATTTTTAATTACAGTGCAGCAAGCAGGTAGTTAGTCATTGCAAGCCTTAATATTTTACTGATGTTTCCAAAATTATTAGCTCCGTCCATACATCCTTCAATTTTTCCATTCATTCCCACACATATATTAAATCCACATGTATCAAATCTGCACATTGAATTTCTTATTACATATGTTTTACAGTCGACTCTCCACTTTCTCTTAATTAGAAAAGTAAAAAATCTGTGAATTAAAAGAAAAATGTTTTTAAGGGCTGATCTTTAGCATATTTGGTTAATCACCATCAGCAATAGATCTTTCCCAACCGAAAGGTTGGCAGTTCAAGCCCGGCTTGGGGTGAGCACCCAACCTTTATCCTAGCTTACTGTCCACCTAAGCTGTTCGTCAACAGCTGTGAACTGTGAGTAGAGAAATTAGGCACTGCTTAAACGGGGAGGTATTTTACAGCACCATAAAAAAAACGGGGATCAAAAAACAGGAGGAAAGTCTGTGATCAAAAGGTTCCTTATTATAGAGGATGACATCACCCCCTGTGGCCGGAATCGAGCATAACCTCCAGGACACCGAAGTTGGAAACATGCCAACACATACCTCGGACTGTCTTGTATGTCTAACAGCATTGAACGTTTGCCATATATGTGTTCTATGATCTGCCCTGAGTCCCCTTCAGGGTGAGAAGGACGGAATATAAATGCTGTAAATAAGAATACTTCTCTAGGAATCTTTAGGTCGGGCCTCCTCAAACTGCTGCCTCCAACTGTATGGGACTCCAACTCCCAGAATTCCTGACCATTCAACAAGCTGGCTAGGACTTCTGGAGTTGGGAGTCCCAAACAGCTGGAAGACAGCAGTTTGGAGATGCCTGCTCTAGGTTATCTGGCACAACCATTGAGTCATGCCAACCACTTGATACAGACCAAATATATGGATGAAGTTGGACTTGATTTTACTTTGGCGAAAGGCTTTTTAAATGTATTTATTGTATTGTATTTTATTGTACATTTTATTGTAAATTTATGATGTTTTTAGATTTTAAATGTTAGCATTGAATACTTGCTGTTTGCCGGTCTGAGTCCCTCTTTGGAGGTGAGAAGGCCGGGGTATAAAAGTTTTAAATAAATAAATTCGAGAAAACAATTAGGAAAACACTCACCTGCCCTTCCCAGCCTTTGGATCCTCGATGCATCAGAAGGAAATCCTCCGCCATGGCCACAGCCTGGGAGCAGGTCTGAGGATAGCACCCCCTGAGCCATTTCTGCATATCTGGGGGCAGGGCAGCCAGGAACTGCTCCAACGTCACCAAGTCCAGGATCTGCTCCTTGGTGTGTCTCTCCGGCACCAGCCACTTCTGACACAGTTTTCGGAGCTTCCCACAGAAGTTTCTGGGCCCTACAGCTTCTTGGTAGATCAACATCCGAAAATGCTTGCGCTGTGTCTCAAACCCAACAGCATCTTTCTGTGGTGTCGTGACCACTTTCCCAGGGCGTGTGGCAACCGGATAGCCTTCATCATCACTTGTGGCTTCCCCAAGGGTAACCCACACTCCTTTGGGAGAGTGGCTGGTCTCGGCCATTCGATGGGGAAGGACGCGAGGGGCAGTGCGCTGCGGGGCTTTCCCTGCCGAACTAGGAAACTGTAATGTCCTCAGAAAATCTTCAAACTGAGCATTCCAGTTCCGTGAAGCATCTTCCTTTGCTTTCTCTTTCAGCATTTCTTCTGCTTCTTCTGCGTTGCTTCCCATTTTCGGGATAGTTGCTCCTTCAAAGACCTCTTCTGCTTCAGGACCTATTGAACCATGCACTTCCATTTTTATTTCTGGATCTAGAAATCCAGCAGACCCCGTTTCTTGTATTGCAGCCATTCCCTTTCAAAGAAATCTGTTTCGTTGTGCCTCTCACCCTCTGCTTTTCAGTACCAGTCCTCAAAAGATTCCTGAGATTACACCCTTCCCATTCCACTTATCTAGTTACTCTTCCAGCAAACTCTTCTTTGATGAATGCAGCAAAATATCCAGGGCTTGCCACAGTCAATGGGGGTCAGTCACTCTTCGAGGTGGAAAAAAATCTGCGTTTTCCTAAGAGAAAAACACAAGAGTTGTTAAATTGAAGTCAAACGCCTGTGAATTTAGTTATAATGATTTTTCTTTTTACATGTATGTTGGCAATGAATTTTTGCCATTGGTATGTTTTAAATTGCCTTGAGTCCCCTCAGGGGTGAGAAAGGCGGTATATAATCTCTTCCATAGACGGCTTTTCTTTGTAGTAAAATAATATTTACAACAACAAGGTTTCCATAACACAAATAAACAAATACACAGTAGGCAGCAGCCTTTACACTAGAGCTTTCTCTCACATAGAGGTTTATCTCACACTCTTCAGGATGACACTAGCTTTGGCCCACTGACTAACAGGCTTCGGCCTACTCACTCTCCTCAGGATGACACTAGCTTTGGCCCACTAACTCTAACAGGCTTCGGCCTACTCACTCTCCTCAGGACGACACTAGCTTTGGCCCACTGACTCTAACAGGCTTCGGCCTACTCACTCTCCTCAGGACAACACTAGCTTTGGCCCACTAACTCTAACAGGCTTCGGCCTACTCACTCTCCTTAGGACAACACTAGCTTTGGCCCACTAACTCTAACAGGCTTCGGCCTACTCGCTCTTCTCAGGACAACATTAGGTTTGGCACATTAATCCTAACAGGTTTTGGCCTACGCGCTCTTCTCAGGACAACACTAGCTTTGGCCCACTAGCTCTAACAGGCTTCGGCCTACGCACTCTTCTCAGGACAACACTAGCTTTGGCCCACTAACTCTAACAGGCTTCGGCCTACGCACTCTCCTCAGGACAACACTAGCTTTGGCCCACTAACTCTAACAGGCTTCGGCCTACTCGCTCTTCTCAGGACAACATTAGGTTTGGCACATTAATTCTAACAGGTTTTGGCCTACTCGCTCTTCTCAGGACAACATTAGCTTTGGCACATTAACTCTAACAGGCTTCGGCCTACTCACTCTCCACTAACTCTAACAAGCTTCGCCCTACGCACTCTCCTCAGGACAACACTAGCTTTGGCCCACTAACTCTAACAGGCTTCGGCCTACTCACTCTCCTCAGGACAACACTAGCTTTGGCCCTCTAACTCTAACAAGCTTCGGCCTACGCACTCTCCTTAGGACACTAGCTTTGGCCCACTAACTCTAACAGGCTTCGGCCTACGCACTCTTCTCAGGACAACACTAGCTTTGGCCCACTAACTCTAACAGGCTTCGGCCTACGCACTCTTCTCAGGAAAACACTAGCTTTGGCCCACTAACTCTAACAAGCTTCGGCCTACGCACTCTCCTCAGGACAACACTAGCTTTGGCCCTCTAACTCTAACAAACTTTGGCCTACGCACTCTCCTTAGGACAACACTAGCTTTGGCCCACTAACTCTAACAGGCTTCGGCCTACGCACTCTTCTCAGGACAACACTAGCTTTGGCCCACTAACTCTAACAAGCTTCGGCCTACGCACTCTCCTCAGGACAACACTAGCTTTGGTGCACTAACTCTAACAGGCTTCGGCCTACTCACTCTTCTCAGGACAACATTAGGTTTGGCACATTAATTAATCCTAACAGGTTTTGGCCTACGAGCTCTTCTCAGGACAACATTAGCTTTGGCACATTAACTCTAATGAAGCAGGTTTGGTACTTTTCCGAGCATAAAAAGTACAGTCAGAGAGTGATGCTACTTGCGTGTCAACTCTGAAAAAGAGGGTTTTGGTGCCAGGAATCAGACAGGCACTTGCAATGAAAGACTAACACCATGATTAAATGCATTTTAATACACCCTGTGCCCAATTTAAACCATATAGGCTAGATGGGTGGAAACAGTGCAGCTTGAGCTATAAAAGTTAATGGGATTCTTAATGTAAATGGAAAACACCACTGCGCATGGCAAAGAGTCCGACCTTCTCCACTGCTGGCAGGGAGCCCGGAACTAATGTTGCAAGTCAAAGAACAGAGAGGCTCAGCTTTGATAGCTTGCACTGTGAGAAAGGAATAACTAATAGATGGCTATTGTTCTCAATCTTAGGTATGACAGAGAGATGATGCTAATAATTTATGCAGTGTTTATTGGATTAATGAAATGTCATGTAACAACAGAAATCACCAGCCAATTATGCTTGTTTTATCCATGAAGAAGGGGTGGGCTTGACTGAAATGACTCCATTACGGGTATAAATGTCTTTGTATGAGATGTGACGGGGTCTTTTGCCCCTATCTGCAGCTGTGTTCTGCTGGCAAAGCCCACCAGCTGGTGCCAGAAATAAATCCTTTTGATTTTCACCTATTTCACAGTTGTCGTGTGTTCTCCCTCATCCTAGAACCCGCGCGTTCAAGCAGCTTTGGTAAGGTTAAAATTGGTACTTGGAGTTCCATAACTCCTCAATTCTGCTTCACTAACAGGCTTCGGCCTACTCACTCTCCACTAACTCTAACAAGCTTCGGCCTACGCACTCAACTCAGGACAACACTAGCTTTGGCCCACTAACTCTAACAGGCTTCGGCCTACTCACTCTCCTCAGGACAACACTAGCTTTGGCTCTCCAACTCTAACAAGCTTCGGCCTACGCACTCTCCTTAGGACACTAGCTTTGGCCCACTAGCTCTAACAGGCTTCGGCCTACGCACTCTTCTCAGGACAACACTAGCTTTGGCCCACTAACTCTAACAGGCTTCGGCCTACGCACTCTCCTCAGGACAACACTAGCTTTGGCCCACTAACTCTAACAGGCTTCGGCCTACTCGCTCTTCTCAGGACAACATTAGGTTTGGCACATTAATTCTAACAGGTTTTGGCCTACTCGCTCTTCTCAGGACAACATTAGCTTTGGCACATTAACTCTAACAGGCTTCGGCCTACTCACTCTCCACTAACTCTAACAAGCTTCGCCCTACGCACTCTCCTCAGGACAACACTAGCTTTGGCCCACTAACTCTAACAGGCTTCGGCCTACTCACTCTCCTCAGGACAACACAACACTAGCTTTGGCCCTCTAACTCTAACAAGCTTCGGCCTACGCACTCTCCTTAGGACACTAGCTTTGGCCCACTAACTCTAACAGGCTTCGGCCTACGCACTCTTCTCAGGACAACACTAGCTTTGGCCCACTAACTCTAACAAGCTTCGGCCTACGCACTCTCCTCAGGACAACACTAGCTTTGGTGCACTAACTCTAACAGGCTTCGGCCTACTCGCTCTTCTCAGGACAACATTAGGTTTGGCACATTAATCCTAACAGGTTTTGGCCTACGCGCTCTTCTCAGGACAACATTAGCTGTGGCACATTAACTCTAACAGGTTATGGCCTACGCGCTCTTCTCAGGATGGCCAACATCATAAAACATTTTAAAAACAATTAAAACATTATCCTATAATATACAATCATAATAAAGTCAATAAAACATAAATAATTTCCGTCTCAATATCAAATGTCATCATCCAATCGTTCCATATTCCTATGTCTGTTACACTGCCTTAAAGGTTTCCCAACGCTTGCTCGAACAACCAGGTCTTGACTTTCCTCTGGAATGTTAAAAGCAAGGGGGCCGATCTAATGTCTTTGGGAAGGGCGTTCCATAGCCGAGGGGCCACCACTGAGAAGGCCCTGTCTCTCGTCCCTGCCAAACGTATTTCTGACACAGGCGGGATCGAGAGCAGGGCCTCCCCAGATGATCTTAAAGTCTTAGTTGGTTCATAGGACACGGTCTCCGTTGCTGACAGCGCTCGCTCCCAGGCTAGTAAGGTGAGACTACCCAGGAGGGCTGGAAGGGGCGCCCCGCCTGTTTTTGACCACTTTTTGCACTGAGCCGGCCGCCTGGCTGGTCCCAAACGAACGCCTGTGGACACGAGAGAGACTGCAACTAACGTTGTGGGTGAACTCAAGCCCGAAGGAGAAGGCTGGCTGAGAAGCAGCCTCTTGAGAGCCGGCTAGTATAAAGTCCGGGGACATCCTAACACGGTGCCCAGCCGCAGGGGCTAGCAAACCGGCACAAGCGCAAGGGGAGTCGGAGGCGACGTCAGGTCCGATCGCCAAGAGCCGACGCAACTCGATTGGTGACGCAACTCGATTGGTGACGTGGGAAGGCGAGACGCGACTCCCAGGGTCTGCAGGACATCGGCAAGTATAGTTTACTTTGTGCACTTTAACACTGAGGGAACACACATTGGGGAGGGGGAAAGCACTGAAGTGGGGTTTAATCTCAGGCAGGAGAGATGGGGAGTGCAGGCTCAAAGCAGAAGAAAGAGACCCCTTTGCAATGTGTGTTGGAGAACTGGGACAGGTTTTGTTTATTGGCCATTGAAGGAAACACCCAGGAGATGAAATCTTTTGAACTTAGCAATCTGTGCACAGAGGTTTGGCCATCTGTCCAAGAGATCGGGTGGCCAAGCGAAGGAACCTGGGATTGGGATAAGTGTCAAAGACTTGCAGATTATTGCCACGCAGTACATCCAAATGATCAATGGATTTACTCCGCGGCGTGGGACCGAATGGTTGCGGAGGGGTGTGGTGGGCTGGCCCAAAGATCCGTGAGCAGAAAGGGTGCTTTGTAAACAAGAAGGTAGGGAGGAAGCCTTCTGTGTTGCCGGTGGAACAAGAAGACCTCCCTCCCTTCCCTTAAGGAGAAGGCAGAGAGAGAGATTCATTGCCCCAACCGGAGCATGGGGAGCAGCCCCCGCGTCTCCGCTTCACACCAGCCCAAGAGCCCCGCCCAAGCTCCAGCCATGTTCCCCACCCTTGGGACAGGCTCGGCCGTCCGGATGACGTCAACGGCCGTGACGCAATCTGGGGCGGTCCCGGTTGTTCCAACTGCACCAATCCCGTTCGTCCCCGCCCTGCCGCTCCCGCAAGCCCAGAGCTCTGTCCTGTTCCTGCAGCGCCAATTTCAACCCCAGAAAATTCTCCACTGACTTTGCAATTCGGATTAGGGGCCTGGCGAATGCGGGTTTCAGCGGGGCGTTTCGTCTGCCAGAGCAGCGTCCCAGCCTGCGCCGGCCCCTCCATTTCAGTCATCCGCAATAGCGGCATACCCGGTTCCCCTCCAGAAAGGGACCTGCTTCATGAAGAGCCGCCTGCTTACCAGGCCCCTCCCTCCATGAAGATTACTTACCCCCCTTGAAGAGGCAAGAGAGATAGAGAGAGAAGCGAGATGCCCACCCCCTAATGTTGGCCGGATGATAGAACGTCCCCAGGCCAGAGAGGAAGAAGAGTATGAATGCTCAGAGGCTTCAGGGAGGCTGATAGCGCAGCCCCGCCAAAAGCGAAGGAGCAGTTCCGTGGAGTCTGTAGGAGCGATAGAGCGCTCTCAGACCTACCCAGAAGAAGGCACAGTGTGGGAAGAGCTGCTTCTCCAATGAGAACCAGAAGTAAAACCAGGGGCAGGACAACACTAGCTTTGGCCCACTAACTCTAACAGGCTTCGGCCTACTCACTCTCCTCAGGACAACACAACACTAGCTTTGGCCCTCTAACTCTAACAAGCTTCGCCTACGCACTCTCCTTAGGACACTAGCTTTGGCCCACTAATCCTAACAGGCTTCGGCCACGCACTCTTCTCAGGACAACACTAGCTTTGGCCCACTAACTCTAACAAAAACTTCGGCCTACGCACTCTCCCAGGACAACACTAGCTTTGGTGCACTAACTCTAACAGGCTTCGGCCTACTCGCTCTTCTCAGGACAACATTAGGTTTGGCACATTAATCCTAACAGGTTTTGGCCTACGCGCTCTTCTCAGGACAACATTAGCTGTGGCACATTAACTCTAACAGGTTTTGGCCTACGCGCTCTTCTCAGGATGGCCAACATCATAAAACATTTTAAAAACAATTAAAACATTATCCTATAATATACAATCATAATAAAGTCAATAAAACATAAATAATTTCCGTCTCAATATCAAATGTCATCATCCAATCGTTCCATATTCCTATGTCTGTTACACTGCCTTAAAGGTTTCCCAACGCTTGCTCGAACAACCAGGTCTTGACTTTCCTCTGGAATGTTAAAAGCAAGGGGGCCGATCTAATGTCTTTGGGAAGGGCGTTCCATAGCCGAGGGGCCACCACTGAGAAGGCCCTGTCTCTCGTCCCTGCCAAACGTATTTCTGACACAGGCGGGATCGAGAGCAGGGCCTCCCCAGATGATCTTAAAGTCTTAGTTGGTTCATAGGAGGGGATGCGTTCGGACAGGTAAGTTGGGCCAGAACCGTTTAGGGTTTTATAGGCTAAAGCCAGCACTTTGAATTGTGCCCGGTAGCAAACTGGCAGCCAGTGGAGCTGGCACAACAGAGTAGTATGCTCCCTGAGTGATGCCCCTGTTAGTAACTTGGCTGCTGACCATTGGACCATTTGGAGCTTCCGGACAGTCTTTAAAGGCAACCCCACACTTTAGATATAGTGGTGTAGATGGAGGCCTGGTCTAGATGGAGCAAAGTCATTGTCCCAGACCTCACCTGGAATAACTTTGTGTCCAGATCTGGGCTCCACAATTCAAGAAGGATATACATAAACCAGAATGAAAACAGACAAACACCTGTCCAGGAACTGATGGGAGTCTGCAAATTTATGCTGGAAAATACCTGTCTATGATGGAATAACATCAGCAGAAATATTGCTATGTAAGGGCCACTCTACTATCCAAAAATTGTGTCAGACAGGAGGAATCTGGTCCACCTTCCATCTCCTCCAAGGGAGAGAGGAAGATGGTGCATTGACAGAATAGCAGATTTGCAGGGAATACAATCTGGCCTGTGGTCGGGGCTCTCTTTTCCAGGAGAAGGAAGAAGAGATAGTAATGTATGCATGTTGATGAATGAATGTATATATGTGTGAACGTTGCGTAAAATGTACTGTTTTTTTAATGTTTAAGACGTATTTATGACATAGCTATGGTGGCTAGTGGCATCCACATTGGTAGGGTATTATCTACTTTGTACTGTATCCAAACTTTGAGAAAGCTATAAAAGGAGAGGCTAATGTGCTTGTGTCCTTAGTTTCTGATCAAGGCTCTGTAAAACAAGTCCTATGAGGAGCGGTTTAAAGAGCTGGGCATGTTTAGCCTGAAAAAGAGAAGGCTGAGAGGAGACATGATAACCATGTATAAATATGTGAGGGGAAGTCATAGGGAGAAGGGAGCAAGCTTGTTTTCTGCTGCCCTGGAGACTAGGATGCAATGGAACAATGGCTTCAAACTACAGGAAAGGAGATTCCACCTGAACATTTAGGAAGAATTTCCTAATGGTGAGAGCTGTTTAGCAGTGGAACTCCCTGCCCCGGACTGTGGCGGAGACTCCTTCTTTGGAGGCTTTTAAACAGAGGCTGGATGGCCATCTGTCAGGGGGTGGTTTGAATGAGATTTTCCTGCTTCTTAGCAGAATGGGGTTGAACTGGATGGTTCACGAGGTCTCTTCCTACTCGATTCTCCGATCCGCGTCTAAGTATGCTGAACATTGCATGTATGAACTGCTCACATACATGTCAAACCATGGACTAAAGGGATCGATAGTATCTTTCTTCATACAGTTTATAACTTCAGCCTTTAACATATCAGTTTGTCATTGGTTTTATAAGGATTTAAAATATAGTTCTTTGAATTGGATAGTATAACTTTATATTAGCACTTTGTGTAGTGAATTTTTTTGGAATGGCCTTGAACTATCATTTCTGGATTATCTGATTTTAATGTTTATTAATGTGTTTTTAACTTCAAGTTTCAATGTCTAAATGTTATTATGTTTTAATTGATAGTCATAAGTTATTGTTTCCTGTTAGGTTTTTCATATGTTAGGCATTTAATTTTGTCGGAAATATGTTGGAAACTACTTTGAGTCCCCCTGCGGGGTGAGAAAAGCAATATATAAATGATGTAAATAATTAATACATAAATAGTGATCACACTAAACATTTCACATGCTTTCTGCGTTCCACAATTCAAGAGGTATATAAACAAACTGGAATGAGTCCAAAGAAGGGCAGCCAAAATAATCAAAAGCTCTGGAAAACATCGCCTTAAGAGGAATGGCTGAGGGAGTCGAGTATGTTTAGCTTGGAGAAGAAAGGGGACATGGTACATTATATTATATAATACTAATAGTATAATGTTCTGGCAGTGTATTAAATACATTGTAGTATAATATATAATGATAATTGTATATTACATATAGTATTACTAGTAATATTACAGTATAATGGGCTATTATTTTTGTTGCAGGTATGGATTTATTTTTGGGATTTGGGGGGTTGGTTCTTTCCGTCTTTGTTCAGTTTCCTATGGCATTGAATGTTTGCTGCTATCTGTTGTAAACCACCCTAAGCCCCTTTGGGAAGATAGGGCGAGATATAAATAAATTATTATTTTATTATTATTTTTATGGCAGCCATGTCTAAATATGGGTGGGTTGGTATTTTGTCTTTGTCCAGTCTCTTTACGGCACTCAATGTTTGCCGACATTTGTTGTAAACCAGCCTGAGTATCACTGGGGAGACAGGGCAGTATAGAAATAAAGTTTTAGTATGCAATATATTTAATAATAATATATTGTCGAAGGCTTTCATGGCTGGAATCACTGGGTCATTGTAGGTTTTTCAGGCTATATGGCCATGTTCCAGAAGCATTCTCTCCTGACGTTTCGCCCACATCTATAGCAGGCATCCTCAGAGGTTGTGAGTTCTGTTGGAAACTAGGAAAATTGGGTTTATATATCTGTGAAATGTCCAGGGTGGGAGAAAGAACTCTTGTTTGTTGGAGCTATATGTGAATATTTCAATTGGCCACCTTGATTAGCATTTGATGGTCTGGCAGTTTTTAGGTGTGACTTGTTTGTGCCTGGGGGAATCTTTTGTTGAGAGGTGATTAGCTGTCCTTGATTGTTTCCTCTCTGGAGTTCTCCTGTGTTTGAGTGTTGTTTTACTGTTATAATTTTAGACTTTTTAAAATACTGGCAGCCAGGTTTTGTTCATTTTCATGGTTTCCTCCTTTCTGTTAAAATTGTCCACATGCTTATGGATTTCAATGGCTTCTCTGTGTTGGAAATTTCCTAGCTTCCAACAGACCTCACAACCTCTGAGGATGCCTGCCATAGATGCGGGCGAAACATCAGGAGAGAATGCTTCTGGAACATGGCCAGACTGCCTGAAAAACCAACAACAACCTAATAAACTTTATTTCCACCCTGACCTATCTCCCCAAGGGGACTCAGGTCGGTTTACAACAAATGTTGACAAACATTCAGTGCCTAAGTGAATACAAAACATATCGAAAACATACCAAAATACATGATAGAGCACAATAATAAGTGAGTTTACTATGAAGGATTACGCATTGAGATAAAAAATAAAACAGAAGTGTCAGTAAGACATAATCTATATAAATAAAAATGTAATGTTAGTTTGTGGGATTAACGTAACTCAAAAACCACTGGACAAATTCACACAAAATTTGGACATTACACCCCTAACAGACCAACGAGTGACCATAAAAAACAGTGGAAAGGACTTAAAAAACCCCAAAAGCTAAATGATGATACACCCCATGTGTGAAAATGACAGCTCCCCGCATCCCGTAGACCAGGCCTTTTAGGGGAGGAGGATGCTCCAAATGCACTGCTTTCAAACTGCAAAGCTTGCTTCTCCTTGGATTTCTTTGTGAGCATCCCAATCTGTATATATTTCCTATTTCCTAGACTGCATCTCCCAGCAATCCTCCAGATAGGTAAGATATATAGGATAGAGATAGATAAATCAGGAGGACTGCTGGGAATTGTAGTCCAAGAATAGGTAGAGAGGGAAGAAAGGAGAGAAAGAAAAAGGGAGGGAAGGAAAGAGGTAGTGAAGGAATGAGAGAAGGAAAGAGGGAGGGAAAAGAGGAGAGAAAGAAAAAGGATAGAGATAGCAAAGGAAGGAAGGGTCATGATCAGATGGGCCAAGGATATAGGACATGAAATCCCTTTAAGATATTGGGAAAGGTTCTGGAAAATACAGTTGAAATATTTGTATGCCTATGATCTGAAGGAAAATGGCATCAAGATATTCTACAGGTCCTTCTCAAAAACTTAGCATATAGTGCTAAAGTTCATTGTTTTCCATAATGTAATGATAAAAATTAAACTTTCATATATTGCACACCAACTGAAATATTTCAGGTCTTTGTTTGTTTTGTACTGATGATTTTGGCATACAGCTCCTGAAAACGCAAAAATACTGTCTCAAAAAATTAGCATATTTGGTCGGATGGAATATGCTAATATTTTGAGATATGTATGCCCAAATCATCAGTATTAAAACAAAAAAAGACCTGAAATATTTCAGTTGGTGTGCAATGAATCGAATATATATGAAAGTTTAATTTTTATCATTACGTTATGGAAAATAATGAACTTTAGCACTATATGCTAATTTTTTGAGAAGGACCTGTATAGGTGGTATCTTACCCCAAATAAAATAGCCAAATACAATAATAATAATTACAGTAATAAATGTTGGAGATGCAGCAAGGAGGTGGGCTATTTTTTCCACATGTGGTGGGGCTGTAAAAAAGTTTTAAAATATTGGGAAAAGATATATAGAGAAATGAAAAAAGCACTAGATATTGAGTTTTATTTTAAACCAGAATATATGTCATTGGGATTATTGGATTTCAAAATTGATAAGAATAAAGAAAAACTTTTTGTCTACTGTATAACAGCGGCAAGATTGACGATCGCCAAAAAGTGGAAAGAAAAACCCCTCCCGACCACAGAGGACTGGCTACCCAAACTATTGGAGATTATGAATAGGGACATTCTAACAAAGGCTATGACACAGAAGATGGAAAGTACGGACTGGTCCCCAATTATAGATTACTTGAAAGAATTTAAAGATCTAAAAGATTATATTTATATAGACAAGTGGTAATGCTACGCTTGGATAAGTAAATAAGAGTTCGTTAGACATATATGTAATATCTAAGAATTATTAGTTAAGGATGGGAGACTGAATTGGAAGTCCCTATGAAAGAGGTAGCAAAGAAAAAAGGAGAGAAAGAAAAAGGAAGGAAAGAGGTAGCAAAGGAAGGAAGGAGAGAAGGAAAGAGGGAGGGAAAAGGAGAGAAAGAAAAAGGGAGGGAAGGAAGGAAAGAGGTAGCAAAGAAAAAAAGGAGAAAGAAAAAGGAAGGAAAGAGGTAGCAAAGGAAGGAAGGAGAGAAGCAAAGGAAGGAAGGAGAGAAGGAAAGAGGGGAGGGGAAAAGGAGAGAAAGAAAAAGGGAGGAAAGAGGTAGCAAAGGAAGGAAGGAGAGAAGGAAAGAGGGAGGGAAAAGGAGAGAAAGAAAAAGGGAGGAAAGAGGTAGCAAAGGAAGGAAGGGGAGAAGGAAAGAGGGAGGGAAAAGGAGAGAAAGAAAAAGGGAGGAAAGAGGTAGCAAAGGAAGGAAGGAGAGAAGGAAAGAGGGAGGGAAAAGGAGAGAAAGAAAAAGGGAGGAAAGAGGTAGCAAAGGAAGGAAGGAGAGAAGGAAAGAGGGAGGGGAAAAGGGAGAGAAAGAAAGGAGAGAAAGAGGGAGGGAAGACGGGCCACAGCAATGTGTGGCGGATACAGCTAATAAACTATAAAATAAATAAACATTTATTTATTTACGACATTTATATGCCGCCCCTCACCCCAAAGGGGTCTCAGAGCGGCTTACAAGTAAAACGTCAATACAATATATATTATTGCCATAGCACAATATTAATATCATACTATACTATAACATTATTCTGTAATATTATTAGTAATATTACATATAATATAAAATATATAACTGTACTATCATATTAGTATTATATTGTATTACATATATTATCAATATAATATGTATATACAATATATTATATTACAACTACCCTCAAATAGTTACAATAACATTCTGATATTATTGTTGTTATTGTTGTTATAATTATACAAAGGCTGTCCTAATGAGGAGAGGCCAGCTTGTTTGCTTGTATCCTGCTGATCTGGAGACTAGGCCACAATGGAGCCCTGGATTCAAATTGCAGTAATATTATTATTAGTAGTAGTAATATTATTAGTAATATTACATGTAATATAAAATATATAACTGTACTATCATATTAGTATTATATTGTATTACATTGTAATATTATCAATATAATATGTATATACAATATATATTACAACTACGCTCAAATAGTTACAATAACATTCTGATATTATTGTTGTTGCTGTTATTGTTATTATTATTATTATACAAAGGCTGTCCTAATGAGGAGAGGCCAGCTTGCTTGCCTGTTTTCTGCTGATCTGGAAACTAGGCCACAATGGAGCCCTGGATTCAAATTGCAGTAATATTATTATTAGTAGTAGTAATATTATTTTTGTTGTTGTTGTTATTGTTATTATTATTATACAAAGGCTGTCCTAATGAGGAGAGGCCAGCTTGTTTGCCTGTTTTCTGCTGATCTGGAGACTAGGCCACAATGGAGCCCTGGATTCAAATTGCAGTAATATTATTATTAGTAGTAGTAATATTATTAGAAATATAAAATATATAACTGTACTATCATATTAGTATTACATTGTATTACATTGTAATATTATCAATATAATATGTATATACAATATATTATATTACAACTACCCTCAAATAGTTACAATACAATTCTGATATTATTGTTGTTGTTATTGTTATTATTATTATACAAAGGCTGTCCTAATGAGGAGAGGCCAGCTTGCTTGCCTGTTTTCTGCTGATCTGGAGACTAGGCCACAATGGAGCCCTGGATTCAAATTGCAGTAATATTATTATTATTAGTAGTAATATTATTAGTAATATAAAATATATAACTGTACTATCATATTAGTATATTGTATTACATTGTAATATTACCAATATAATATGTATATACAATATATTATATTACAACTACCCTCAAATAGTTACAATACAATTGATATTATTGTTGTTGTTATTGTTATTATTATTATACAAAGGCTGTCCTAATGAGGAGAGGCCAGCTTGCTTGCCTGTTTTCTGCTGATCTGGAGACTAGGCCACAATGGAGCCCTGGATTCAAATTGCAGTAATATTATTATTATTAGTAGTAATATTATTAGTAATATAAAATATATAACTGTACTATCATATTAGTATTACATTGTATTACATTGTAATATTATCAATATAATATGTATATACAATATATTATATTACAACTACCCTCAAATAGTTACAATAACATTCTGATATTATTGTTGTTGCTGTTATTGTTATTATTATTATTATTATTATACAAAGGCTGTCCTAATGAGGAGAGGCCAGCTTGCTTGCCTGTTTTCTGCTGATCTGGAAACTAGGCCACAATGGAGCCCTGGATTCAAATTGCAGTAATATTATTATTAGTAGTAGTAATATTATTAGTAATATAAAATATATAACTGTACTATCATATTAGTATTACATTGTATTACATTGTAATATTATCAATATAATATGTATATACAATATATTATATTACAACTACCCTCAAATAGTTACAATAACATTCTGATATTATTATTGTTGTTGTTGTTGTTGTTATTATTATTATACAAAGGCTGTCCTAATGAGGAGAGGCCAGCTTGCTTGCGTGTATCCTGCTGATCTGGAGACTAGGCCACAATGGAGCCCTGGATTCAAATTGCAGTAATATTATTATTAGTAATATTATTAGTAATATTACATGTAATATAAAATATATAACTGTACTATCATATTAGTATTATATTGTATTACATTGTAATATTATCAATATAATATGTATATACAATATATTACATTACAACTACCCTCAAATAGTTACAATGCAATTCTGATATTGTTGTTGTTGTTATTGTTATTATTATTATACAAAGGCTGTCCTAATGAGGAGAGGCCAGCTTGCTTGCCTGTTTTCTGCTGATCTGGAGACTAGGCCACAATGGAGCCCTGGATTCAAATTGCAGGGAAAGAGACTCCACTCAACATTAGGAAGGGGGACGAGGAATGTGTTGGCTGGGAGTGTGGTGGCGCCCTTTTCTCAGGGGGAGAGGGGGTGTCCAAGCAGAGGCTGGGTGGCCATCTGTTGGGAAGGCTTTAATGGTGCCTCCCTACCTGGCAGAATGGGGTTCGATGGGGTGGCAACCGCGGCCCCTTCCAACTCCACCGTCCTATGGCCCGAACCCTGCGAATTCCCCTGCCCTTCTCCTCTACCTGGCCTGCTGCGCCTGGCTCAGCCTCTGCGGATCTCCCGCGTCGCCATCAGAGTCAACCACGAGGAGGAGCCGGAAGGAACGTTCGCCTTCCCACCTTCCCTGGGCTGTAACCCCCTCGTGCCTGGTCCGAGCAGGGGCGCTTCCTGTTTTCCCACCCACATTGGAAACGCCAGGGGGCGCTGCGGAGCAGAGAGAATTTCAGCAGCTGTGACGTCAAGCAGCCTCTGTTTAAATACACAGCCACGAAGAGAATGGGATGTGGCCAAGCCCTGACTTAGCCAAGGGGCCAGTTTAGGGGTTCAAACCACCCCTGAAATGTTTCAGGTCCAAAATCATGAATGTTAACTGGCTAACCAAATCCCCCATTCAGGCAGGGCTGTTGAGGTCCAAAAAACCTGGAGGACCAAAGTTTGCCCATGCCCATTATATAGACATGCATACATTTAGAAATATTAGTCAGAAAAAATATTTTATTTCTTTCTTTACGACATTTATATGCCGCCCTATTCGCCCCGAAGGGGACTCAGAGCGGCTCACAAGTAACATCCCGAATAGACTACTGCAACGCTCTCTACGTGGGGTTGCCTCTGAAGACTGTTCGGAAGCTGCAATTAGTCCAACGTTCGGCAGCCAGGTTACTAACAGGAGCGGGGCACAGGCAGCATACAACTCCCTTGCTGCGCCAGCTCCATTGGCTGCCAATTAGCTTCCGGGCACAATTCAAAGTGCTGGTTTTAACCCAGTGTTTTTCAACCTTTTTTGAGTCGCGGCACATTTTTTTACATTTACAAAATCCTGGGGCACACCACCAACCAAAATGACACAAAATGACATTCTTAACACAGTAATACATATAGTTAATATGTTTTTAAATGTATTTATACACTCAGTGTGAAACCTGGGCCTGTTTCGATGAACACAACATAGATATTGTTGTGCAATTGTTCTCCAGATTGCGTAGAACGCGGCCGCCAGGCTTCTCACAGGAACATCGATGAGATGCCACATTACACCATCTTTGCAGCGCCTGCACTGGCTGCCCGTTGAGTATAGAGCCTTACACAAGACCTTGACCTTGGCTTTCAAAGCCCTACGGGGCCGGGGCCCAACATACCTAAAAGACCGCTTGTTGATGCCTGCTTGCTCAAGGACCCCGCGGCCAGCAAACAAGTCTTCGGCGTTGAGTATTTATGTCACAGCGGATAGGCAACAGAAATATAGAAGTTTAATTCCCCATCGGCCCAAAAACTTCAGTCTCTGTTCGAGTGAATAATGAAACTCATTCAATTCACAAGGTAAATATATAACTTTGTATTGAATTGTATTTAACAATAACTGGCAAAACATCGAAAAACAACAGCCATCACAGCTACCTTTCTAAACATCCTTTCCTCACAGATATCAAATCCCAAATAACAAATCCCAACTGTCACTTTGTAACTGACATTCCTCAAGGTTCCATTTAGCAGTCTTGAGACAGCGCCATCTGGTGTCAAACATGTCACACTGCAGGTCATCTCAAACTGCGAAAATATATCTTGTGCTGACTCATGAATTGCTATTCAAAATGCAATAATCTGACAACAAGAACCTTCTTCACGTACCAGGCTTGAAAGAGGCCCACCTGGAGACCACGAGACGGAGATCGTTCTCCGTTGTGGCCCCCGTTCTTTGGAACTCGATGCCACCGGACCAGATAGCCTCCCTCGACCTGCCCCAGTTCCTGACCGCTCTGAAGACCTGGCTATTTAGGAGAGCCCATGGTTAATGCAGAACCAGGAACTCAAATACCGAGCCTGGCCCCTGCATTTAACCACTGAATATTTTAATCTAGTTTAAATACTCTATTTTAATTGTGGAATTTGTTGTGTGTAAGTCGCACGGAGCACTAACGTGGAGGGCGACTCAGAAATAATAAAGTCAGTCAGTCAGTCAGATATGACTTCCTCTCACATATTTATACATGGCTATCATGTCTCCTCTCAGCCTTCTCTTCTTCAGGCTAAACATGCCCAGCTCTTCAAGCCGCTCCTCATAGGGCTTGTTCTCCAGACCTTTGTGAAGTTTCACCCTGAGTAAAACTTGCTTCCAGTTAACTATGGATGTCATGAAGCTGTTATAAACAGTTCCTGGGGGAGGCAACTCTCAAAAATCCAGTAAAATCGTAAAAAAAAAACCCCAACCATTTCCAAGCAGAGAGGCTCAATTTGTTTCTTGGAGACCTGTGAGGGGGCTGCTAGGAGGGGGGAGAGTGCCAATTTCCCACAGCACACCTGATGATCGCTCACGGCACCCTAGTGTGCCACGGCACACTGGTTGGGAAACACTGATATAGGCATGCATACATTTAGAAATATTAGTCAGAAAATTTATTTTATTTCTTTGCGACATTTATATGCCGCCCTATTCGCCCCGAAGGGGACTCAGAGCGGCTTACAAGTAACATCCCGAATAGACTACTTCAACGCTCTCTACGTGGGGTTGCCTCTGAAGACTGTTCGGAAGCTGCAATTAGTCCAACGTTCGGCAGCCAGGTTACTAACAGGAGCGGGGCACAGGCAGCATACAACTCCCTTGCTGCGCCAGCTCCATTGGCTGCCAATTAGCTTCCGGGCACAATTCAAAGTGCTGGTTTTAACCCAGTGTTTTTCAACCTTTTTTGAGCCGCGGCACATTTTTTACCTTTACAAAATCCTGGGGCACACCACCAACCAAAATGACACAAAATGACACTTTAACACAGTAATACATATAGTTAATATGTTTCTAAATGTATTTATACACTCAGTGTGAAACCTGGGCCTGTTTCAATGAACACAACATAAATATCCTGGCAGGAATGGCAGAAAGACACACGGAGGGCTTGCTCAACAGCTGGGAGTTATAGTTCTCCCGCAATCAAAGAGCACTCTGAACTCCACCAATGATGGAATGGAATCAAACTTCCCACACAGAACTACCATAACCAAGAGAAAATACTGTAATAGTTTGGTGGGCATTGACCTTGAGTTTTGGAGTTATAGTTCATCTATCTCCAGAGAGCACTGTGGAGGGGAGGGAGGAAGACGTGGGGCGAGTCTGTGCAGTAGCGCCTGCACAGGTCACATCTCCCCCCCCCCCCAGCCAGGCATGTAGCCAGGGGGGGGCTAAAGGGGCTTCAGCCCCACCCCCCCGAAATTCTCAGGGAGGTCCGCGAAAAGGCCTTACTGGTACATTATTTAAACTGTTATGTTTATTCATATCATGATCTGATCACCATGCTCATTATATCCCACATTAATGGGGTTATTGGGATAACAATACAAAAGGTTTGCTAGGGTAGACCCTCTTCCACCCAGTCTCAGCCCCCCGAACCAAACTCAGCCCCCCCCCCGAATCAAAATCCTGGCTACGGCCCTGCCCCCCGCAAAAGCGGCAGCGTGAGCAAAGCAAGGCAAAGCAAGTAAAGTGAGGCTGGGAAGAAGGGAGCCCGAGTGGAGAAGAAAGTGTTCGGCAGGAGGGGGAAGAAAGGGTATTAGAGGTTCCAATTTCCCACAGCACACCTGATGATCGCTCACGGCACACTGGTTGGGAAACACTGTTTTAACCTACAAAGCCCTATACGGTTCTGGCCCAGTTTTCCTGTTCGAACGGATTCTCCCCTACGAACCATCAAGAACATTAAGATCCTCTGGAGAAGCCCTGATCTCGGTCCCGCCAGCTTCGCAAGCACGGCTGGTAGGGACGAGAGACAGGGCCTTCTTTTTTTATATGTATAATATTTTTATTAAGTTTTTGTGTATTGACAGAAGATGATAAATCCGTCCGGGGGGGGTGAGGGAGTGGGAAACTCGGATAGGGTTTGGGTGGGGCATTTTAGGGATAAGGCTGGGATAGGGGGTGTGGGTAGGGGAGGGTACAGTGATATAATTATTTATTTCCGGCATTTTACCCCGCTCTTCTCAACCCCCGAGGGGGGACTCAGAGCGGCTTCCAAAAAGGCACAATTTGATGCCGACACAGTAAAACACAGCATAAAACCCCAAAAACATTACACATTAAAATACAATTACATCAACATATCATACACATTCATTTAAGTTAATAAAAAACCAAAAAACCCACAAAAAAACAAAAAAAACCAAACAAAAACCACAGTGTTTTGTCTATAAAAAGCATTGAGCCCTATTCATCAACTTTCCATTAAAATCCAGTCTAAAATGCTGCCTTGTGCTAGTGTGCAAATGCCTGGTCCCATAGCCAGGATTTCACTTTTTTCCTGAATGTCAGGAGGGATGGAATTGATCGTATGTCGCTTGGAAGCACATTCCACAGACAGGGAGCCACCACCGAGAAGGCCCTCTCCTCGTCCCCACCAAACGCATTTGAGAAGTAGGCGGGAGCGAGAGCAGGGCCTCCCCGGAAGATCTTAAATTACGAGGTGGGACGTAGCAGCAGATGCGTTCGGACAAGTAAGCTGGGCCAGAACCGTATAGAGCTTTAAAGGTCAAGACCAGCACTTTGAATTGAGCTCGGAAGTGGAGAGGCTTATATATAAAAGACTTCCCAATAGCTTCTCAAGGTTATCTTACATTTTGGCTTACTTTAAATTAATGTATTGTATTCTATTATCCCATTATATTATAATAAGCAATAGTTATTTATATATTTACAGTTACACTTCATTTGGATTTATTAAGAATTGTATTCCCTTATTCTGCATATATTCCTTGAAGCTGGACCAGTCCGTTTTTTCTTTCTTCTCATATAATTTCTGTGATAATATGTCCATTTGGATAATGTCCATGGTCTTCTACGTCCAGTCTTCCGCACTCGGAGTGGTGGTCTGTTTCTATTTTCTCGACAGCATTAGCCAGGCACTTGTACTTAATAAGAATAGCATTCTATCCTGATTTCTACTTAAACTGGGTACTGTGAATCCCAGCAAGTAAATTTGTGGATCTATTTTGTATTTTGCTTTGCTTTGATAATTTTTTTGTGTTTCTCTGTGTACTGTCTTCCAAAACTTCCTAATCTTTTTACAATCCCACCATTGGTGTAGGAATGTACCAAGTTCTTTATTGCATTTCCAACACTTGTTAGAAATGCTTTTTATTAAACTTGGCCAGTTTACCTGGGCATAAGTGCCATCTATATTGTAATTTCAACCAATTTTCCCAGATATCTGTTGCTGCTGTGTAGTTTACATTTTTTTCCAGACCTCCTCCCATTGCTGTAAATGTATTGTGTGTTTCAGGTCTTTTGCCCACTTTATGGGGGCATTCCTTAACTTGCTCCTCTTCTGTTAACCATATCAATAGTTGTCTATATATTAAACTTATTTTTTTCCTGCTTTTTCATTATTAGATCCCAGTAATCCTTCCCTTCTGAAAACCCAAGTGCCAGGTCTTTTTTGTATATTTGATGTATTTGGTGGTATTGAAACCAAGTCGTTTTTTGGTTTATTTGTGTTAAATCTTCCATTGTTTTAATGTCCCATTCGGTGTTATTTGTCTTTTTAAAAATTTGTTTATATGTTAATCACAGGACCTTCTCTGTGGTGGCCCCTCGGCTGTGGAACTCTCTCCCAAGTGATCCCAGATCTGCCCCCTCTCTGTTGTCCTTTAGGGGACTGGTAAAGACCTGGATGTGGAACCAAGCCTTCCCAGAATAGGCTGAGATGGGCTATTGTTTGAATGAATGACCACGCTTACAGATTGAGTGGAATTGTTTTAATGGCGATGTGGTTTTATGCTGGTTTTTAAAATGTATTTTAATATGGTGTTGTAGTTGTTTTTAAATTGTATAGCATTGAATTTTTGCTGTTATGCCGGTCTGAGTCCCTCGATACAGGTGAAAAGGCCGGGGCACAAATTTTTTAAAATAAATAAATAAATAAATACAATATATTATATTATTACCATTTGGAACCGATGGGCTGAACATTTTCAGAGTCTCTTCAGTGCTAACCGTGTAGTCCAAGGCTCAGCTATCCAACAAGTGATACAACTACCAATGAAAAATGAACTGGACGCAGCTCCCACTCTGGAAGAGACCCTTGAGGCCAGACAGCAGGTGAAAAATGGCAAGGCAGCTGGGATCGATGGGATCCCACCTGAAGCTTGGAAACAGGGAGGTCACGTACTCCATGCTCAATTCCACGAGCTCCTTGTGAGTTGCTGGGAAAAAGGTGAACTGCCATCAGATCTCCGAGATGCAGTTATCATCACCCTGTATAAGAAAAAAGGAACCAAATCCGATGGCTCAAACTATCCAGGTATAACTCTGCTCCCCATTACTGGAAAAATCCTTGCAAGGATACTCCTGAACAGATTAGTTCCTGCTATTGCAGAAGAACTTCTCCCTGAAAGCCAAGGCGGCTTCAGAGCTAATAGGAGCACCACAGATATGGTTTTTGCCCTTAAACAACTGCAAGAGAAATGTAGGGAACAGAACAAAGGACTCTGTAACATTTGTCGACCTCACCAAAGCCTTCGACACTGTGAGTAGAAAAGGTCTGTGGCAGATCCTGGAACGACTAGGATGTCCCCCCAAATTCCTCAAAATGATTATCCTGTTACATGAGGGCCAGCACGGTCAAGTCAGATACGGCGATGCTCTCTCGGATCCCTTTCTAATAACTAATGGAGTGAAACAATGTTGTGTTCTTGCAGCAACCCTATTTACAATCTTCTTCAGCATGATGTTCCAAAGGACTACGGTAGACCTCGAAGACGACGGCATATATATACGCTATCGTATGGATGGTAGCTTGTTCAACTTAAGCCGCCTGAGGGCTCGCACTAAGACTCTAAACTATCTTGTCCGTGAGCTGCTTTTTGCAGACGATGCTGCCCTTGTCGCCCATTCAGAAGCAGCTCTGCAGTGCCTGACATCCTGCTTTGCAACATCTGCAGAGCTGTTTGGGCTGGAAGTCAGCCTGAAGAAAACAGAAGTTCTCTACCAGCCCGCACCACAGGAAGAACACCATCATCCCCACGTCAGCATAGGCACATATGTGCTTAAGTCCATCCAGCAGTTCACCTACCTGGGAAGCATCATCTCTTCTGATGGCAAGATCAATAAAGAGATAGATCACAGATTAGCAAAGGCATATAGTGCATTCGGAAGGCTTCACAAAAGTGTCTGGAGCAACAAGCACCTGAGGCAAAGCACCAAAATCAGTTTGTACAGAGCTATCGTACTGTCTATTCTCTTTTATGGGTCTGAAACATGGGTCACCTATCACCAACACCTACGACTCCTCGAATGCTTTCAGCAGCTCTGTCTTTGCACAATCCTAAATATACACCGCAACTTGGAAACAACATCACCCAAGGAGACTTTCTGCTGTGCTTTCTGCAACCGGACTTGCCTATCTCGAATTGGCCTTCTTTGTCATCAATGGGCTTGTAGAAAGTGTGGGATGAGTCCTTCCTGAATCTTTGTTCACGAAGAAAAGCCAAGAAGATAATATTACCATAGCACAGTGGTGAGTACATTTTTTTCTGGAAAGGGGGCAGTAGGCCAAAAAGGTTTGGGAACCACTGATCTAGACACTATAATCCTATTTATGCAGACCAAAATCTCATTGGCTTTTTTAGCTGCCACATGGCATTGTTGGTTCATGCTCCCCTTCCTCCCCACGAGCACTCCAATATATTTTTCACATGTCCTGCTGTCGAGCCAGGCATTGTCCCCCCGTTCTGTGTCTTTGCATTTCATTTTTTCTGCCTAAGTGGAGTATCTTGCATTTGTCTCTGTTGAACTTCATTTTGTTAGTTTTGGCCAATCGTCTCTCTAATCTGTTAAGATCGTTTTGAATTCTGCTCCTGTCTTCTGGAGTCTTGGCTCTCCCTCCCAATTTGGTGTCGTCTGCAGACTTGATGATCCTGCTTTCTCACCCTTCATCTAAGTCAGGGAGGGCTGTCCAACTTCTTCGGGCCAAGGGCCGGAATTCAGGTGACTGATCACCTTGGGGGCCGGAGCGGAGGGCGTGGCCGCTCGCGGGGGCGTGGCTGCAGGGGGCGTGGCCGCTCACGGGGCGGGGCCGCTCCTGCCCTGGTGCACATGCCCAGCGTCTTGGCCCACCCCTTTTCGGCTGACACCCAGCCCCGCCAGGGGGTGAAGATACTGGGCTTGCCCACGCCTGACGCGACCCAGCCTCTCCACCCGGCGTCGCAGCAAGATGCCCACCCCTGCGCGCCAGGAGCGGGTCACGCAAGATGCGGCATGCGCGCCAGGGGGGATCGGGCGAGCCGCCGAAGCCGCCTCCGCCGATTTAGCTAGCTCTTGCAGCGGCCGCGCCTGAAGGAAGGTAAGCCCGGGAGCTTACCTTCCTTCAGGTGCGGCCGCTGCAAGAGCTAGGGAGACAGCGGAGGGTGGCTCACCGATCCCGCCCTGGTGCGCAAGCCCGCGAGCGGCCCTGCGCGAGCAAGGAACAGGCGGGGGGAAGTCCCGCCCCTAGGGCATCTGACGTGGCTTCCCTCCTCTTCCTCCTCACTCCCCCCCCCAGGATGAAATTTTTGGAATTTTTTTCAAATTGTTTTTCAAAAACCCTGATGTCTTGCAGGGGGTTAGGGGGCCGTAGGGAAGGGGCTCGGGGGCCGTGTACGGCCCCCGGGCCGCCAGTTGGGCGGCCCTGATCTAAGTCAAGAATCACGATCCTGAACAGGACCGGGCCCAGGAGGGAACTCCGCTCGTCACTTCTTTCCAGGATGAAGAGGAAGCATTGGAGAGAATCACCCTCTGGGTTTGTTCGCTTAACCAATTACAGATCCACCTAACCGTAGTTTTGCCTAGACTACATTGGACTACTTTGTTTGCCAGGAGGTCATGGGGGACTTTATCGAAGGCCTTACTGAAATCTAGGTACGCTACATCCGCAGCACTCCCCGCATCTACCCAGTTGCAACTCTTATCAAAATTTATCATTCTTTTTTTAGAGTTATAATAAAAGATTCAAAGATAAGCCATAGTTTCATTTTAAAACACTTTATTTAGTAGCAAAAAATATCCCAATACCTGTATACCATAAGTTCAAAAATTCCAGTGATGAACAATAAAAGAATGAAAACCTTTAGCTTTTCAGACGTTTTAATCTACAACTTGCCAAGCTATCTGCAATGAACTGAAGCTGTGTGCCAATACATCTCACAGGGCAGAGGTTTCTTATCTTTCTTTGTTCATTGGCCAGCCTGAAACTATGGAAAGACCTGGCTTTATCTAAAGACATCCGTAGAACAGAAGCAGCAGCTGGGATTGTCAGATTGGGCTGTCCAAATATGAATGTTGAAATATATTGCCACCTCAAGACAGTAATAAGAAGTGTTGTTTCATGGCTGGAATTGGTGAGTTTTCTGGGCCATGTTCCAGAAGCATCCTCTCCTGATGTTTTGTCCACATCTACGGCAGGCATCCTCTGAGGTTGTGAGGTCTTTTGGAGACTAGGCAAGTTGGATTTATATATCTGTGGAATATCCAGGGTGGGAGAAAGAACACTTGTCTGTTTGAGGCAGGTGTGAATGTCGCAATTGGCCACCTTGATTAGCACTTAATGGCCTGGCAGTTTTCAAGGTCTGGCTTCTTACTGTCTGGGGGAATCCTTTGTTGGGAGGTGATTAGCCGGCCCTGATTCTTTCTTGTCTGGAGTTACCCTGTTTTTGAGTGTTGTTCTTTATTTACTGTTACGATTTTAGAGTGCTTTTTAAAAAACTGGTAGCCAGATTTTGTTCATTTTTTATATGTTTTTATCCTTTTTTATCTTGTGATGAAATTGTCCACATCCTCTGTTGATTAGCACTGAATAAATAAATTTTGTTCTTTGCAGCTTGTCCAAGCATTGAATAGCTTGCATGTCCTGCCTGGGGAACACCTCCCAACAAAGGATTCCCCCAGGCAGGAGGCAGCCAGGCTTTTTAGCTGCAAGTCCATTCATTGCTAATCAAAGTGGCCAATTGCAACATTCACACTTTTGCCTCAAGCAGACAAGGGTTCTTTCTTCCACTCTGGATATTCCACAGATCTTTTTTGGGGGAAAAAATTAAAACATCCACTCAATGCCTTTGCAAGTCTGCTGAAATCAATGAAACTTAAAATGGAGATGTGATGCAGTCAAGTTTAAAATCCCACCTGAAAGTTTACACTCAGAAATTGAGGGAGCAGAGGGGGGGAAAAGAAACAACATGACAATTTTTTAGAAGTCAAAACAGCTGCAGAGGCATAAATAATAACTATTTGTGGAGGAAAAACCATCCTCAAGATAATAATAGTGAACAAAGCTATGCTATTTCATAAGTTAACACAGTGTCCCTCAACCTGAGGGTTAGGACCTCTTAGAGGGGGATTGCGAGGGAGTGCCAGAGGGGTCACCAAAGACCATAAGAAAATACAGTATTTTCTGTTGGTCATGGGGGTTTCTGTGTGGGAAGTTATAATAATAATAAACTTTATTTGTACCCCGCCCCATCTCCCCAATGGGGACTCGGTGCAGCTCACACGAGGCCAAGCCTAAACAGCAAATTACAATAAAATAAAATCAAACATTAGCAATAAACACAATAAAAAAAAAGAAAATACATACATATAAATAAAAACAATATCCAAAGAAATTTCTAAAATCACAAAGATAGGGCGGGCCGCAGGCACACATATAAAGTATTAAAATTCACTGTGAGATAAGCGGAATAGCATCCTTTACGGTGGGAAAAGCATCCTTTATGGGGGAGGGGGGATGGACTCAAAGAACGGGGTATTGAGAAGAGCAAAGGTAGAAATTAAATAATTACTCTCCGAAGGCACAGCGGAAAAACCAGGTTTTCAGTTGTTTTTTAAAGGTCTTCAGAGTGGGGGCTTTCCTAATCTCTCTGGGTAAGGAATTCCAGAGTCGGGGGGCCACAGAGGAGAAGGCCCTCTCCCTTGTGCCCACCAGATGAGTCTGTGAGACTGGCAGGGGCGACAGGAGGGCCTCCCCGAGGAGCGGAGGGTTCGAGCTGGTTCATGGAGGGAGAGCCGGTCACAAAGGTAGGCGGGCCCCGAAGCGTTTAGGGCTTTGACCCAATTCTATCGTTGGTGGGGTTCAAGGGGCTCTTTGATTGTAGGTGAACTATAAATCGCAGCAGCTACAATTCCTAAATGCTAAGGTCTATTTTCCTCAAACTCCACCACTGTTCACATTTGGGCATATTGAGTATTTGTGCCAAGTTTGGTCCAGTGAACGAAAATTCATTTTGCATATCAGATATTTCCATTATAATTCATAACAGCAGCAAAATTACAGTTGTGAAGAAGCAACAAAAATAATTTTATGGTTGGGAGTCACCACAACATGAGGAACTGTATGAAAGAGCTTGAGGCATTAGGAAGGTTGAGAAACACCTTAGGAAGTCTGACTTGGCCACGGTGGTCCACGCTCTGGTTACATCCCGAATAGACTACTGCAATGCTCTCTACGTGGTGTTGCCTTTGAAGACTGCTCGGAAGCTGCAATTAGTCCAATGCTCAGCAGCCAGGTTACTAACAGGAGCGGGGCACAGGGAGCATACAACTCCCTTGCTGCGCCAGCTCCACTGGCTACCAATTAGCTTCCGGGCACAATTCAAAGTGCTGGTTTTAACCTACAAAACCCTATACGGTTCTGGCCAGTTTACCTGTCCGAACGGATTCTCCCCTACGAACCATCAAGAACATTAAGATCCCCCGGAGAGGCTCTGCTCTCGGTCCCGCCGGCTTCGCAAGCGCGACTGGTGGGGACGAGAGACGGGCCTTCTTTGTGGTCGCCCCTCAGCTGTGGAACTCCCTACCAAGTGATGCCAGATCTGCCCCCCTCTCTGTTGTCCTTTAGGAGGCTGGTGAAGACCTGGATGTGGAACCAAGCCTTCCCAGAATAGGCTGAGATTGGCTATTGTCTGAATGTATGACCACGTTTACAGATTGAGTGGAATTGTTTTAATGGCGATGTGGTTTTATGCTGGGTTTATATGTATTTTAATATGTTGTGTAGTTGTTTTAAAATTACATAGCATTGAATTTTTGCTGTTATGCCGGTCTGAGTCCCTCGATAGAGGTGAGAAGGTCGGTGCTACAAAAGTTTAAAATAAACATAATTAAATAAAATAACAGGTGTAAGAAAAAGATTACCATGAATGCGAGAAGAAGCAAACTAAAGCAACTGACCACCAAAGTCAGGTGGCATAGTTTAAAATGCCACGGGATATCAACATATTCAGAAATTGGTAGGAATCGTTTCACAAGATCTTAGGTACTCACTGACACTAAGAAAGAATCAGATAGAAGCTGGTGAAAGTGACATCTTAGGGTGGATTTACATTACCAGTGAAAAGCCAGTTTAGTTTCCAAAAGGGAGACAAAGGTGAATATGCCCTAAGAAAAAAATGGACTATTCTGTTCTAATGCTTCAAAGTTTTTCCAAGATCTAACTTTTTATCACAGCTTGAACATTTTTGAATGTTTTTTGCTTTGGTTGACCGCTTGCAGACATCATGAGACTGGCCCTTCTCACAATGGTCCGACCACAGTCTAAACCAGGCATGGGCAAACTTCGGGTCTCCAGGTGTTCTGGACTTCGGCATCACAATTCCTAACAGCCACGGGCCCCTTCCTTTTCCCCCTCAGCTGCTTAAGTGGCTGAAGGGGAAAAGGAAGGGCCCCGAGACTGTTAGGAATTGTGGGAGTTGAAGTCCAAAACACCTGGAGGCCCAAAGTTTGCCCATACCTAGTCTAAACAGTGATAGGTTTTGACTTCTCTGTGGATCCTCTAATGTAGTGTTTCTCAACCTTCCTCACGCCTCGACCCATTAATATAGTCTTCTATGTTGTGGTGACCCCCAACCATCTATTTTTTGTTGCTATTTCACAACTGTAATTTTGCTACTGTTATGAATCGTAATGTAAATACCTGAGATGCAGGATGTATGTTAATTCACTGGACCAACTTTGGCACAAAAATATGCCCAAATTTGGATATTGGTGGGGTTGGTGGTGTTTGATTTTTGTCATTTGGGAGTTGTAGTCGCTGGGATTTATAGTTCATCTACAATCAAAGAGCATTCTGAACTCCACCCACAAGGGAACTGAACCAGTCTTGGCACACAACTCCCATGACCAGCAGAAAATACTGTAGGGGTTTGGTGGGCACTGACCTTGGGTTTTGCAGTTGTTGTTCACCTGATAGATCAGGACCAAACTTGGCACGAATACTCAATATGCCCAAGTGCGAACACTAGTGGAGTTTGGGGAAAATAGACCTTGACATTTGGGAGTTGTAGTTGTTGGGATTTATAGTTCGCCTACAATCAAAGAGCATTCAGAACCCCACCAACAATAGAATTGGGCCACACTTCCCATACAGAACCTCAGTGCTTTGAAGGGACTCGCTGGCACTAGCCTCGTACACTCTCCCTCACCCGCACATGCTCACCGAGCACACCTGCTCTCCCCTCCCCTGCTTGGGAGTCTCAGAAACAGCCCTGCCCTTGGCTGAGAGTCCAGCCAATCACAGTGATGGAGGACTTTTGGTGGGGGGATTTGCCATCTGTTTCCAAAAAGGAAGAGAAGGACAGGCGGAGAGATCTTCAGCTTTCTTTGCCAAAGGGATTCCCAAGACCAGGGGTCCTCATTAGGTAGATTGCGATCTACCAGTAGATCATCCTGGTAGATTGTAGGCAGGGCAGGAGGAAGGCTCAGTCCCGCACCACAGGATCCCGATGTCACCCAGGTGCTGCCGGCTAGGTTGGACTGGATGGCCCTTTGGAGGTCTCCACCTATTCTAGGAACCCATTGTTGTTGTTATTATTATTATTATTGTTATCAGAGGCTGAATGGCCATCTGTGAGGAATGCTTTGATTGTGTTTTTCCCTTATGGCAGAAGGACTGGATGGCCCTTGGAGGTCTCCTCCTACTCTAGGAACCTGTGGTTGTTGTTATTATTAGCAGAGGCTGAATGAATATTATCATCATTATTATTATGAATAAATTCAGGGGCTTATTATACTCACATTTAGTTGAATTCAGTCTTAAAATATATTACTGTATATGGCTCTCACTAAAATAAATTTCCAAATATTTTGCTTTTATGGCTCTCTGAGTAGTGGGCAGGTAGATCATTTTGACTTGGTTGTTTTATAAGTAGCTTGCATGCTGAAAAAGTGTGACCACCCCTGCCTAAGACCATCAGAAATATATGTTTTCTGATGGTCTTTGGCGACCCCTCTGAAACCCCCTCACGACTCCCCCCAGGGGTCCCAACCCCCAGGTTGAGAAATGCTCTAATGTGAAAGGAGGTAGTTGTTGTCATTAATTTTCCCCCCTCAAAGCATTCAAATGCTTTTTTAATCTGCATGTGTTTGCGGACATGCAAGATCTGAACTCAGATCATGGGTTCGGGTGCACTCAGGACATTTCGATGCCTCTTCTTCTGCTTGGCCTGATCGCTGCTTGAAAGTTTTCCCACACTGTGAACAGGTACAAACTTCCTCTGCGACATGGAGTTTCTGATGTCGTAGAAGAACGGAGCTTGAGGTGAACATTTTCCCACAGTATGAGCAGGTCAATGGACTTGGTCCTGTGTGGCTTCTCGAATGTTCGAGAAGGCTGGATCGCCGATGAAAACATTCCCCACAATCGGCGCATTTAAAGGGCTTTTCTTCTGTGTGAATTAACTCATGTAATGCAAGGTCGGACCTCCACCTGAAGGTCCTGTCACAGTGGGAGCATTTATATAGCTTCCTTCCTGTGTGGCTCTTCCCATGACATTTAGGATTCGAGGAGTTTCTGAAGTTTTTCCCGCACATTAAGCACTTGTGCGCTTTTTCTCCTGCATGGGTTTTCTTGTGGATATTAAGGCTCCGTCTCTGGGCAAAACTTTTCCCACAGTGGGGACATTTATGCTGCTTCTTGACTTGATGGACCTTCTGGTGCGCAGCGTGTTGCAAACTGTTCTCAAACGTCTTCCCACAGTCTGAGCATTCAAAAGGTTTCGCTTTGTGTGTTTGCACGTGCGCAGCTAGCTCTGAACCGACACAAAAGACTTTCCCGCAAGCAAAACATACAAATGTGCACTCTGCTTCGTGGGTCTTCTCATGTTCAGCAAGTTCTGTTCTCTGACTGAAACTTTTCCCGCAGTAGGCGCATACTTCTGTGTGGATTCTCTCGTGTGAAACTAAGAGTGAAATCCTGCTAAAAGACTCCCCACAGTCCAGACATATATATGGTTTCTTTCCTGTGTGAAGTCTCTGGTGCGCTTTGAGAGAAGAGTCGTTTTTAAATATCTCCCCACAGACTAAACATTTACACGGGAGATCACCTTCATGCTTTAGAAGGTCTAATCCCTGACTGCATATTTCCACGCATCCTGAAGATGTGCGGGGCTTCTCTCCCACTTGGGTTTTGCCTTGTGTGTTCCTCCCAAATGTATTTCCACAGTGGGAACACCTATGTGGCATCTGACCTTTGTGGGTTCTCTCATATTCTCCACACTGGGAGCATTTATACACTTTCTCACCCACATGGGTTCTCTCGTGGGCCAGAAGGTCGGAGCTGCTGCTGAAGCTCTCGCCACAGTTCCAACATTTGTATTGCTTCTCCTCCACATTGAGTTCATCATGCTTTCTAATAAGGTCAAAGCTTTGACTAGAAAGTTCCCAGTTTTCATCAAATTTGGCTTCGTTCCCCTCATTCCAGATGGTGGGCTCGTTTTTGTACACACCTTGTGCTGGAAGAAACGGATCCTCAATCTTCACAGATGTAACCAGTTGTTCCATTTCCTCTGTACTCTCAAGTAGGGGGGGTTGTTCCTCCTTTTCGGTCGGCTGTGCATCAGTTGCTGGGAGGGAAAAAATTGAGAAGAAGATAGGTATTATTCAGGTTATTTACTTATTTATTTATTTATTAATCGGACTTCTAGGCCGCCACTCCCAAGAGGCTCGGGGCGGCTCACAGCAAGATAAAAACACAATAAAAACACAATTTAAACACATCACAACTCTAAAAGATCATAGGTTAAAACACAGTATACAATACAGGAATAAACGCACAGCGTGGTGCCATATAGCACATGAAATCAGCAAGCAGGCTAAATGAGCTGAACACTGATGGTATCTTATGGGCTGAAGGCCTGTTTAAAAAGAAATGTCTTACAAGCCCGCCTGAAGGCCATAAGGTCTTGGATGGCTCGTGTCTCGGCCGGGAGAGCGTTCCACAAATTTGGAGCAATCACAGAGAACGCTCTCCTGCGGGTTGCAGTCAGCCTGAGTGTCTTGGCAGAGGGAATTGCCAGCAGGTTGGTGTCTTCTGACCGTAGTGATCTCGTAGGGCAATATAGGGTAAGCCGGTCCCTCAGGTACATTGGCCTCAGGCCGTGTAAGGCCTTAAAGGTGAGCACCAGCACTTTGAAGGTGATCCGGTGCTCAATTGGAAGCCAGTGCAGATCCTGCAAGGTGGGTGTGATGTGACAACCTGCTGGGCTACCAGACAGGAGTCGGGCGGCAGTGTTCTGCACCAGCTTGAGCTTCCCGGTCATCGACAGAGGAAGGCCAACGTAGAGGGCGTTACAGTAGTCTAGTCTCGAGATGACCGTGGCTTGGATCACCGTGGCCAGGTCATTCCGGGATAGATAGGGGGCCAGACGCCTTGCCTGTCTGAGATGGAAAAAAGCTGTTTTACTGGTCATGGAGATTTGGGTCTCCATGGTCAGTTGAGAGTCCAAGTGAACTCCCAGGCTCTTTACAGAAGGCGATGGGCATAACACCACACCGTCCAGGGTCGGAAGCTGGACATCCCCATCCCCCGGGCGGCCTAGCCACAAGATCTCCGTCTTCGCTGGATTCACCTTCAACCTAATGGCTCGCAGCCATCCAGTAACGGCCTCAAGGCAGCGTTGGAAATTATCGGGTACGGATCCAAGCCTGCCCTCCATCCTCAGAATGAGCTGAGTGTCATCAGCATACTGATGGCACTCCAACCCAAAACTCCGCACCAGCTGTGCAAGTGGCTGCACGTAGATGTTAAATAACAAGGGGGAGAGAATGGCCCTCTGAGGAACTCCACAAGCTAATGGGGAGCCCTTGGAGACCACCTCTCCCCTCCTCACTCGCTGAGACTGATGGTGGAGGAAGGAGGTCAGCCATTTTAGGGCTGTCCCCCTCACTCTAGCCGTGGCAAGGCGGTAGGTCAAAAGATTGTAATCGACAGTGTCAAACGCTGCCGTGAGGTCCAATAACACAAGCAGCGCAGACCCACCTTGGTCAAGCTGGCAGCAGAGTTGGTCTGTGATGGAGACCAGGACCGTCTCCGTCCCATGCCCAGAACGGAAACCGGACTGGAAGGGGTCTAGCCATGCTGTGTCGTCTAAGAAGGAGTGCAACTGCTCCATTGCTGCCCTCTCAACTACCTTCCCCAGGAACGAAAGATTCGACACTGATTGGTAGTTGGAGGGAACCGCGGGATCTAACGTCGGTTTTTTCAGCAATGGAGCTACCACCACCTCTTTTAAGCTCTCTGGAAACACTCCTTGCTCAAGGGAGGTATTTACAATGTTCAACAGAGGCCCACGTAACCCCTCCAGGCAAGATCTAACAAGCCAGGAGGGGCACGAGTCGAGGCAGCAGGTGGTAGGCCTAGTTGCAGGGAACTCCACAGATAATGGGCAGGCTCCAGTACCTGCCTCTTTAACAACAACAACAACTTTATTCTCATATCTTGCCACCATCTCCCCAAAGGGACTTGGGGCAGCTGTGGTCCCTGATCAAAAAATGTTTGGGAACCACTGAGATAGAGGTATGTGTCTCAGCAGTTTTCTAGCTTCTGCATCCTGGAGGTTATGCCCGATTCCAGCCACATGAGTGTGCTGTCACTCCAGTGGGTCCCAAATTTTTTTTGTATACAGATGGACAAAGAAAAAAGACAACCCGACGCTTCTATTGGTTCTGGAGAGAGTTACCCAATACGTTTTCATTCCCAGTACCTTCATCCTCAGTCTTCATTGGATCCTCCTTTGTCTTGGAGGGATTTACAAACTCCTCTTTGGACATACCTGTGACCTGGAGGAAAAGATGGAAATCAAATAAAAAGTCAACAGAAAGCAGAACACATTTTAGGAGGGTGAATGACTAAGGGTATAATTACAAATGGATCCTTGTCAAGAGACAATTTTAGAGCATTTTTGAAGGATTGCAAACATGACCTAGGAAGCAGTCTTTTATTAGGTAACATTTTGTGGTAAAATTAGGTGCCTCAGCTTATATTCAGGTCAGCTTATATTCGAGTATATACGGTAATTCAAAAATGTCTGTCAGAGCTCTTGAAGCTCCTTCCAGATGTTTTGGGGCCCATCAACATCTTGGCAGTTCGATGCTCGAAAACGCTGGCGTTGCATCTCCAACTCAATGACATCTTTATTCAACATTCCCTCTTTCCCAGATTGCCTGGCATCCCCTGTAAATCCCCTGTAAATTCCCCAAATGAGGGCTGGCTGAATTAGGTAACCTCTATTATGCACAGATATCTATATTGCAATGAAATGAAAATGGTTTCAATAGAAATGGACAACTCAAGAACAATTTTTAGTCTTGCTTTACAGTCCCAACTGGGTACTACTTATTGCTATACTGTAACTCCTAAACATAGTCTAGTATTATATACATAACTATACATACAGGATTATATACATAACTATACATACTGTCAGGATTATATACATAATACAACTATTTCGTCTTGCTTTACAGTCCCAACTGGGTTCTAATTATTACTATACTGCAGTGTTTTTCAACATTTTTTGAGCCACGGCACATTATTTACATTTACAAAATCCTGGGGCACACCACCAACCAAAATGACACTCTAACACAGTAATACATATAGTTAATATGTTTTAAATGTATTTATACACTCAGTGTGAAACATGGACCTGTTTCGATGAACACAACATAGATATCCTGGCAGGAATGGCAGAAAGACACAAACTTCCCACACAGAACTCCCATAACCAAGAGAAAATACTATAAGAGTTTGGTGGGCATTGACCTTGGGTTTTGGAGTTGTAGTTCACCTATATCCAGAGAGCACTGTGGACTGAAATAATGTTGGATCAGGACCAACTTGGCATGAGTACTCAATATGCCCAAATGTGAACACACATGGAGTTTGGGGAAATAGACCTTGACATTTGGGAGTTCCAGTTTCTGGGATTTCTAGTTAACACACAATCAAAGAGCATCCTGAACTCTTGCAACAATGGAATTGAACCAAACTTGGCATATTGAACTCTCATTACCAACAGAAAGTACTGAAAGGGTTTGCTTGGGAATTGACCTTGAGTTTGGAAGTTGTAGTTCACCTACACCCAGAAAGCACTGTGGACTCAAACAATGTCATGTTATGTTGTTGTTTGTTTTCTATCTAGAATCACAATGTTGGAAGGAGATTCACCACTTTAAGGTCCCTAAAACAGGCATGGGAAAACTTCGGCCCTCTGGGTGCTTTGGACTTCAACTCCCACAATTCCTAACAGCCTGAGGCCTTTTCCTGCTTAAGTGGCTGAGGGGGAAAAGGGCCTGAGGCTGCTAGGAATGGTGGGAGTTGGAGTCCAAAACACCTGGAAGGTCCAAGTTTGCCCATGCCAGCTTTCGACAGAGACCTCTTCCTCCCCCTTCCCCTTCGCGCCCTTTCTCCCCCTCCTGCCAAACACTTACTTTTTCTTCTACACTGCTGCTTCTGCCGCCATTTTGATCCGAGGGGGCAGCGTGAGCGTGGTTGGGGGGGGGAGGAAGACGTGACCCATGCGGACACTACTGCGCAGACTCGCCCCAGAACAAAGCGAGCAGAGTGAGGCTGGGAAGAAGGGAGCCCGAGTGGAGAAGAAAAAATGTTCGGCAGGAGGGAAAGAAAGGGTATTGGAGGTTCCAATTTCCCACGGCACACCTGATGATCGCTCACGGCACACTGGTTGGGAAACACTGCTATACTGTGACTCCTAAACATAGTCTACATAAATCTCAAAAGGAGAATAGTACAAATGAATTAGGCAACATACCATCCTGTGGGATGGTTATTGACCTCGGTTATTACCTGTTGAGGAACCTGAAGGCCAGGTTGTTGCTGGGTTTCTCCTCCCGAACAAGGAGACTGTATTGTCTTCAGAAATACTTCCAACTGAGCATCCCAAGTCCTTATTGGCTCTTCTTCTGGCTCCTGTTTTACCCTTATTTCTGCTTCTTCTCCACTGCTTCCCATTTTTGTGAGAGCGGCTCCTTCTTTGACTTCTTCTGCTTCAGGTCCTATTGAATCCTGCACCTCCATTTTAAATTCTGGATCCAGCAATCCGTTGTCCCCTGTTTCTTGTATTTCAGCCATTGTTTTCCAACAAATCTGCTTTTGTTATGCTTTACCTCTTTACTTTTCAGTACCAGTTCTTGAGGGATCTCACAGCCCTGAAGCTATAGCCTTATAGCCTGTGAGAGCCAGTCTTTCTGCAGGAGGATACCATTGCCTTCTGCTGCAAAGAGAAAAAGACAAGCTGTTAAATTGAAATATAAAATGTCTGAGAATTTCTTTATTAAGAGTGGGCCATCCAGTCCAACCCCTTTCTGCCAAGAAGCAGGAAAGTCGCATTCAAAGCATCCCCGACAGATGGTCATCCAGTCTCTGTTTAAAAGCCTCCAAAGAGTGTTCCACTGCTGAACAGCTCCTCCGTTTGACTTCCCCTCACATCTTGATCCACGGCCCGCATCATGTCTCCTCTCAGCCTTCTCTTCTGCAGGCTAAACGTGCCCTGCTCTTTAAGCCGCTCCTCATGGGGCTTGTTCTCCAGACCCTTGATCATTTGAGTCACCCTCCTCTGGACATATTCCAGCTTTTCAACATCTCCCTTCAATTGCGGTGCCCAGAATTGGACACAGTGTGAGGGGGGAAATGAAAGGGCCTGAGGCTATTAGGAATTGTGGGGGTTGAAGTCCAAAATACCTGGAGGTCCCAAGTTTGCCCCTTCCTGGTATATAGACATTATAATTACTGTACACCACAGGCTGTTTCAGGGCCCTTCCTCACAGTCATATTTATTATTTATTTACAAGACCTGGTTGATCCATGGTTCTAAATGCTTCAAAAGTACATACAAAACAAACGTTCTGGCGGTGAACATTTCAGAACTCTATCAAAATTTCATTATTGGTGATTTTTAAGACAGAACCAATTAGGAACTGCCATTTATAATGAAATTTTGAAAGTTTTGTTAGAGTTCTGAAATGTTCACTACCAAAACTTTTGTTTTGTAAGTACTTTTGAACCATTCAGAACCATGGATCAACCAGGCCTAGTATTTACCATATTTGTATACCACCTTTCTCAGCCTGAAGGTGACTCAAGGTGGTTTACAGTTTGGCAACAATTTGATGTCCTAAAATCATAAAATACAATACAATTTAAAAACGTTTACCAATAAAATTAAAACTATACAGTACCAATATAAAACACATATAAACAGTCTCCTTCTTAAAATCATTGTCCAGTCGTTCAATTGTTGTACATTGCCTGTTACACTGCACTTGTGAAAGCTTGCTCAAAAAGCCTGGTTTAAACATTTTTGCAAAATGTTAGACGGGAGGGGGCTGCTCTGATATCCCTAGGAAGGGTGTTCCATAGCTGAGAGGCCACCACTGAGAAGGCCCTGTCTCTCGTTCCCACCAAGCGCGCCTGCGATGGAGGCGGGACTGAGAGCAGAGCCTCCCCAGACGATCTTAAAGTCCTAGATGGTTCATTAGGACAGATACGTTTGGACAGGTAAGTTGTGCTGGAACCGTTTAGCTTTATAGGCTTTGAGTTGTGCCCGGTAGCAAACTGGCAGCCAATGGAGCTGGCGCAACAAAGCTGTACGCTCCCTGTTAGCAACCTGGCTGCAGTTCGTTGGACCAATTGAAGCTTCCGAACAAAGGCAGCCTCACATAGAGCGCGTTGCAGTAGTCTATACAGGATGTAACCAGAGTGTGGACTACCATGGCCAAGTCAGACTTCCCAAGGTACGGGTGCAGTTGGCACACAAGTTTTAACTGTGCAAATGCTCCCCTGGTTACTGCCGAAACCTGGGGTTCCAGGCTCAGCGATGAGTCCAAGATCACACCCAAGTGGTGAACTTGCACCTTCAGGGGGGGTCTAACCCCGTCCAACACAGGCTGAACCCTATGTCCTGTTCGGCCTTACGACTGATCTGGAGGATCTCTGTCTTGTCTGGATTCAGTTTCAATTTGATCGCCCTCATCCAGTCTGTTACAGTGGCCAAGCACCGGTTCAGGAGCTAAACAGACTCCTTAGTACTCGCCTGGGCAAACTTGGGCCTTTCAGGTGTTTTGGACTTCAACTTCCATAATTCCTCACAGTCTCAGGCCCCTTCCAAAGGAATTGTGGGAGTTGAAGTCCAAAACACCTGAAAGGCCCAAGTTTGCCCAGGCCTGCCTTAGTAGCAGGTGGGAAGGAGTGAGTTAGACGTCATCTGCGTACAGGTGACACCACACCCCGAAACTCCGGGTGACCTCTCCCAGCGGCTTCATGTAGATGTTAAACAACATGGGAGATAGTACTGAACCCCGAGGAACCCCACAAGACAATGCTTGTGGGGTTGAGCAGGTGTCACTCAGTAACACCATCTGGGAACGACCCTCCAGGAAGGACCGGAGCCACTGCAAATGGACTCATTCCCGCGAGGTGTCCCAGAAGGATACCATGGTCGACGGTATCGAAGGCCGCCAGAGGTCCAGCAGAACCAACAGGGACACTGTCTAGGTCCCGGCGTACATCATCCACTAAGGCGACCAAGGCTGTCTCATATAACCCATAAGAACAAGGCAGATAATCCACAATACTGTATCTGCTTTGACCTGGATTATCTGAGTCCACACTGCCATATAATCCAGTTCAATGCGGATTTTATACCCCTTCCATTCTGTGGAAGGGGCCTTGGAGTGCATCTCCACCAGGCCTGGGCAGACTTGGGCCCTTCCTCCAGGTGTTTTGGACTTCAACTTCCACTATTCCAGGCCCTTCTTCCTGTTGGGTCTTCTTCTGCAGTCAAATGAATGAAGCTCACATTCCCCTTTGATTCTCTCTCTCTCTCTCCAGGCACTCTTTTACCTGACCTGCTCCTCCCTCTCCCACGTGGCCACCGTGATGTCAAACAAACAGGAAGCCGGAAGGAACTTTCAGCTGCCCAACTTTTCTGGGAAATTCTGCCGCTCTAGGATTCTCCCTCTGTGGCTTTAACCCCTTAGCTGCTCCACAAGGGGGGGAAATTGGTTTTAGGCTTTCACTGCCTCCAAAGGCTGCAGGAGACACCCTGGTGTCCTATTTCCAGCTGCAATTTGGTCCTCACTCAGCACCTTATTTAATCCAAATCAAGACTGATGTGCTCATATATATATATATAGAATTTGGGTTGCTTTTTTGAGCTGTATGGCCATGTTCCAGTAGCATTCTCTTCTGACGTTTCGCCTGCGTCTGTGGCTGGCATCTTCAGAGGTCTATTGAAAGTGAAGCAAGTGTAATAATGCATATATATATATATATATATATATACACACACACACACACACACACACACAGTTAAAATGTTTTCCCCTGACATTAAGTCCAGTCATGTCCAACTCTGGGGGGTTGGTGCTCATCTCCATTTCTAAGGCAAAGAGCCGGCGTTGTCCGTAGACACCTGCAAGGTCATGTGGCCAGCATGACTGCATGGGACGTCGTTACCTTCCCACTGGAGCGGTACCTATTGATCTACTCACATTTGCATGTTTTCGAACTGCTAGGTTGGCAAAAGCTGGGGCTGACAGCAGGCCTGGATTAACCCCTTTTGGCGCCCTAGGCCACACTTTGGAATTACGCCCCCAAACCAACCTCTACCGCACACACACCCACACACCATCTCCTCGTGGCGCCTTCTTGAGTCAAGGAAGGAGGGCTGAGGGCGCGAGGACAGAAGGGAAGCCCGACCCCCGGTGCCAGCATCGGCCCTCCTTTCTTGAGTCAAGGAAGGAGGGCTGAGTCACAGGAAGGAGGGCTGAAGCCCGCCCGGGAGCTGGCATCAGCCCCGGGGGTGGGGCTTCCCCTGCCTCGTCCTCTTCGCCTCACACCCTCCTTCTTTGACAAGGGGGCGGGGGCGATGGCGAGGGGGGGCACCATTCCCTCCTCCCCCATCCCCTCACAGCGCTCTCCCCCGAGAGTTGTGTTGCGGTTTTGTCAAAACTGCAACACAACACAGTTTTGTTTCAATATTTTTTTGGGGGTCCGTGTGAATTGCCCCCCCCCCCCTGGCTTGTGCCCCTAGGCCATGGCCTAGGGTGGCCTTATGGATAATCCGGGCCTGGCTGACAGCGGAAGCTCATGCTGCTCTCCGGAATGCAACCTGTGACTTTTCGGTCAACAAGCTCAGCAGCTCAGCGCTTTGTGGGGAGGCTAAATTTAACTGATTTCTGGAATGCTAAATTGCCTCTATGTCTGTCTATATATGTTGTATGTTGAATGGCATTGAATGTTTTCTTGTATATGTGCATTGTGATCCGCCCTGAGTCCCCTGCGGGGTGAGAAGGGCAGAATATAAATGACGTAAATAAATAATAAATAAATAAACCCACTGCACCAAAAATGTATATATATTTCATATATATGTGACAGGTTGCATTTCGGGGAGAGGCATGAGCTTCCACTGTCAGCCCCAGCTTCTGCCAACCTAGCAGTTCGAAAACATGCAAATGTGAGTAGATCAATAGGTACCGCTCCGGTGGGAAGGTAACGGTGCCCCATGCAGTCTTCCCGGCCACATGAACTTGGAGGTGTCTATGGAGAACGCTGGTTCTTCGGCTTAGAAATGGAGATATATATGGGGAATAATGTGGGGAATAATGTCCAGGGTGAGAGAAAGAACCCTTGTCTGTTTGAAGCATGTGTGGAGGTTGCAGTTAGGAAGCTTGGATAGCATTGAGTAGCCATGAAGCTGCAAAGTCAATCAGTGAGGGTATCTGCATAGAGACAGTCTGGCATCTGTTGCCTGGAGGCATCCTGATTGGGAGGACTCAACTTGCACTAGATTGTTTGCTGTCTGGAGTTCTCCAGTTTTTGAATGGTGTTCTTTATTTACTGTCTTGATTCTGGTGTTTAATATTAGTAGCAAGATTTTGTACATTTTCATAGTTTCCCCCTTTGGTTCATTTTCATAGTTTCCATATGGATGTGTTATTTGAAATTGCCCACATGTTTGGTGGTCCCTATGTAGACTTGCAATAATCATAACAAAAAATTAAACATGCTTTTAAACCAGTGGTTCCCAAAGTGGGCGGTACCACCCCAATCTAGGGGGGCGCTGGAAGGCCCAGGATAATTTGAGGGAAGCTGAACCCCTGTAAGGGGGCGGTGGCGTGAGCCAGATGACAGGCTACCATCCATCTCTGTGTCTGTGTCTTCTCTCTTCTTCCCTCCTCCTGCTCTCACCAAGCAAGAGATAATAATAATAATAATACCTTTGGGGTTCCCTTCCAACTGGTTGAGTCTAATAATAATAATAATAATAATAATAATGTCCTTCAACATATTTAGTGTAACGTGGATTCAATGCAGTAACCAATTTATTAACAAAAATAGAAACAGATTGCAAAATAGTCAATCGCGATGATTTGAGATTACTGCTGATGAAAAGAGCCGGGGATTACTACGGTAGATTGGTAGCACCATGCCAGGTTCATCCTTCTCATTAAGATGATTTCAAATGTTTTAACTTTTTTGTATTACCTTTCTATTCTAAGTTCAATAAATAGTTTCATAATTTCAAACTTCAATGTTTCTAATTTACAACTTTATTATATTTTACAAAAAAAGTAGAAATATTAATACATATATATTTCTGTTTAATTGCTATTAATTTTTTAAAAAAAAATAATTTCTAGGGGGGCGGTGAGTAAAGTTTTTCTGGAAAGGGGGCGGTAGGCCAAAAAAGTTTGCGAACCACTGTTTTAAACAGAGGCTGGATGGCTATCTGTCAGAGGTGCTTTGAACGCGATTGTCCTGCTTTTTTTGGCAGAATGAGGTTGGACTGGCTGGCTCACGAGGTCTCTTCCAACTCTAGGACTCTGTTTCCTATTTTAAAAAATGATACCTAAAATATGAAAGCAGTAGTCCTTTGTGAATGGTTCAGATCTTTTTAAAAAGTGTATCTCCACCAATGTTTACCTCTGAGGATGCCTGCCATATTATTATTATTATTATTAAACTTTATTTATACTCTGCCCCATCTCCCAGAAGGGACTCGGGGCGGCTTACATGAGGCCAAGCCCAACAACACATAGTAAAATAACACAACAGCAAATAAAACAATACAATCACTATAACTTACAATAAGCAATAAACAACAACATAGTTTACAAACATTATGGCTGGGCCAGATGTAAATTATTAAAAATTTTAAAATAAATAACACTGGGTGCGAACAGAGGTAGAATGTGTGACACAGGAGGGTTTTTTTTATAGAAAATAATGTGGAGCAGACAACCCAACCGGTGAATAAAGTGCCTCTGAGTACATTTTAGATGCAGGCAAAAAGTCAGGAGATACATATTTCATTTTTCAAAACCAAACTTTATTCAGCCTTAAAGAAGAAGGAAAAGTTCCAAAAAAAGTCCAGTGATTAACTATAATTTCCGAACCACAAAGGTAGGAGTGCAAAATATTGCTCTTCCAGGCGTTTTCATCTACACAGCTCCTAAAACCTGCAAGACTGGCTGCTAGGAAGGGAAGTTGCTGGCCAAAACATCTTACTTCAGCCCAAGTTGGTCCATGCATGAGTTATCTCGATCTGCTGATTTGCATATGGTTTCCTGATTGGCCGGCCTCAACATTCTAACACTCTGAAGCGGCTGAGGGGGAAAAGGAAAGGGCCGGAGGCTGTTAGGAATTGTGGGAGTTGAAGTCCAAAACACCCAAATTCGCCCACGCCTGGTCTAGACACAGCTGTCCGAATATTCACCTGGAAATGTACTTCCACCACAAGACAGTCATAAAGGAATTATTGGAAGTCCCATGGCTTTCGGTGGAAGGAGAGTTAAATCAATTATTTCATGCATCTGCTGAAATCAATGAAACTTGAGATGGCAGCCATTAGCTGAAACAATATACAGTCAAGTTTACATTCCCACCCGAAAGAAATTTTGACTCAAGAAATTCAGAACCAAGAGAAAAAGGAAGGAGATGGCAATGCAATTCTTTACCATTCAACACAGCTGCAGAGACACAGGCCCCACCTACACCGCCATTACCATCCAGTTTCTGAATCCAGATTAGCTGCTTTAAACTGTAGCAGTGTAGACTGCTACGGTATAATCCAGTTTAAAGCAGATAATCTGGATTCGGAAAATGGATGATAATGGCAGCGTAGATGGGGATCAGAAATAACCGAAGCTATGCAGTTTGATAGCATTAAATGATTCAAGAAAAGTAACTGTTAACGTAAAAGGGTCAGACTAAAAATACTAACCATAGAGGTCATATAGCATAGAGCAAAATAGGGTGAAATTGGAGATTGATAGGGATATCTTGACAAGCTTTTACCTCACTCAGAATGAGAAAGAACCAGACGCTGGTGGAGGTGGCATCTTTGGATGCATTTCTGTTGTATTAAAGCAGTGGTTCCCAAACTTTTTTGGCCTACTGCCCCCTTAAATGTAATAGCAATTAAACAGAAAGATATATGTATTAATGCAGTGGTTCTCAACCTTTCTAATGCTGTCAGCCTGAATAAGGTTCCTCATGTTGTGGTGACCGCATCCATATTTTCGTTGCTACTTCATAAATAATTTTGCTACTCTTATAAATTATAATGCAAATATCTAATATGCTCGCCGTGCCGCCGCCGGAGAGGGCTCTGAGTGGATGGGCAGCCGTGGCCTGAGGGGACGCAGAAGTGAGGCCTGCTCTCCCCGCGGAAGCCCCGGGCTGTCCTGCTCCTTCCCCCACCTTTGCCTCCGCTGGGGAAGGCCACGCTTTCTTCCGCAGTGGCGGGGAGGCTCCGCTGGAGGACGCAGAGGCCTTTGCACTGCACTGCACGTGGGAGTCAAAGCGAAGGGGGGGGGCAAAGAAGAGGGCCATGCGACCCCTCCTAAATGGCCAATTGCTCACCACCTCCTTAAATGGGTTTACCGCCCCCCCAAATTCCCCTGAGCCTCCCACCGCCCCCTTGGATCGCCTCACCGCCCATCAGAGGGTGGTACCACCCACTTTGAGAATCAGTGTATTAAATGGAAGGTCACTTAAGTTGTTCTAAGGAAGCAAAGGTGAGTATGTCATGCGAGACAAGTAATAGAAGATTAAATTCTAATTTTTCAAAGTATTTTTTAAAGATCTTCACAGCCTGAGTATCTTTTACACAGACCACGGTCCAAACAATGATAGGACTGACCTTCTTCGTGGACGCCTTGATGTGAAATGAGGTGGTAGTTGTACCTCAATGTTTTCCCCTCAAAGCATCCAAATACTTTTTCTCTCTGCATGTGTTTGCGGACATACCCATCTTTTGTGAACTGGTGCAGGCCATGGGATCTGATGAGGAGGCCCTCTCTCGGTCCCACCACCAACACAGGTGTGGTTGGAGGGGACGAGAGAGAGGACCTTCTTGGTTGTGGCTCCCCAGCTCTGGAATGCCCTTCCTAGAGAGATTAGATTAGCCCCGAATCTCCAAACCTAAAAAACATGGCTATTTACAGGGGTCTTTGACCTGGAGTTATGTACTATGATCATGTGATGACGCTGGCCATTGTTATTCACTACTTTAGTTTGTGTTTGAAGAAACCCAATGACCCACAGGTTTGACTGAGTTTTAGAATTTTTAATTTTTTTAAATTTTATCGATTGACGTTGTCCATTGTTTGAATTCAGTCAAATTGTGTACTGTTTTGATGATATGCAGTTCTATTTTATGTGTGGCACCTTGAGTGCTTTGTTAACTGCCCTGAGTCCATTCGAGGAGATGGTGGCAAGGTACAAATAAAGTTTTATGGATTTGGGTTGTTGTGAGTTTTCCAAGCTGTATGGCCATGTTCCCGAAGCATTATCTCCTGACGTTCTGCCTGCATCTATGGCAGGCATCCTCAGAGGTTGTGAGGTATGTGGGAAACTAAGAAAATGAGGTTTATATGTCTGTGGAATGTTGTTCTTTCTCCCACTCTGGACATTCCACAGATATATCAACCCATTTTCCTAGTTTCCCACAGACCTCACAATCTCTGAGGATGCCTGCCATAGATGCAGGCGAAATGTCAGGAGAGAATGCTTCTGGAACATGGCCACACAGCCCAGAAAACTCACAGCAACCCAGTGATTGCAGCCATGAAAGCCTTTGACAATACATTGCATTTATTTATTATACCTGATCTGAACGCAGGTCATGGCTTCTGGAGCATGAAGGACATTTCAGCACTTCCCCTTCTGCTTGGCCTGATTGTTGCCTGAAAGCTTTCCCACATCGTGATCAAGTACAAGCTTCCTCTGCGACATGGAATTTCTGATGTCGTAGAAGAACAGAGCTTGAGGAGAACGTTTTCCCACAGTATGAGCAGGTCAATGTACTTGGTCCTGTGTGACTTCTCGAATGTTCAAGAAGACTGGATTGGCTCTTAAACCATTCCTCACAATCGGAGCATTTAAAGAGATTTTCTTCTGTGTGATTTAACTCATGTTCTACAAGATCGTACCTCCACCTGAAAGTTTTGTCACAGTGGAAGCAAGTATATAGTTTCCTTTCCTTGTGTGGCTTTTGTCTTGCGTGGATTCTCTTATGAATAGTAAGGCTCTTTTCCTGGGTAAAGCTTTTCCCGCCGCTGGAACATTTGTGCTGCTTCTTGACTTTATAGACCTTCTGGTGTGCAATGGAGCATACTTCTGTGTGGGATATCAAACGTCTAACCATGCTCAAAGACTCCCCGCTGTTCAGACATGTATGCGCTTCCTCTCCTGTGTGAATTCTCTGGTGCAATTCGAAAGAGGCGTCTTTTAAAAAAGTCAACCCACAGAACGAACATCGTCTGTGTATCCTTTCATGCTTTAAAAGGTCTGATTTCCGACCCCACTGTTCCCCACATTTTGAACACGTGTAGGTCTTGTCTTCCGCTTGGCTTTCGTCCTTTTGGTTCCACCAACTTCTATTTCCACAGTGGGAACACCGACACGGCACCTGATTCTTGTGGGTTCTCTCAATTTCCCCACAGTGGGAACATTTATACATTTTCTCACCCACATGGGCTCTCTCGTGCGTCATAAGATCTGAGCTGCTACAGAAGCTTTCGCCGCAGTTCCAACAAGTGTATCTCTTCTCCTCGACATCGGGATCTTCCTGAATGATCAGGTGAGAGTCCTGGCTAAAGTCTTTCCCATTTTTGTCACATTTCTCTTGTTTGTCCCCACTGATATTTTTGCACACACCTTGGGATGAAACAACTGGATCCTCCACCTTCCCTGCAAAATTTCCATTGTCATTGCAGGCCCCATCCTTGCTCTGATCAGGTTCACTCCGACATAAGAAACTGTTCTTTTGGTCAGATTTTCTGGATGTCATCAGTTGCTCCATCCCTTCTGTAGTCTCATGTCGGGGGTTTTGTTCCTCACTTTCAGTCAGCCCCGCACCATCTTCTGAGAAAGAGAAAAACAGAGAAGAATATAGATGTATTATTTAATTTTGTTAACATATTTTATCTATCTATGTATATAATAAAAGTCAGCATTTGCGGGCGGAGGTGTGGAGGAATATGTGGCAGCGTTTCGATTGGTTGCCACTGAGGGAGTATTTGCATAAAGGACTCTGATTGGCCATCTACATTCCAACATTCTAAAGTGACACAGAGGGAAAAGGAAAGGCCTCAGGCAGTCAGTCACTGTGGCCCACATCAATGACGGATCAGGACCAAACTTGGCACACAGGGGCCCAATGGCCCACTTCACAACCTGGTGTGGTTTAGGGCAGGAGGGGCCACCAATGATGGGATTTGCAGTACCTTCACCTGATTCACTTCCCAAACAACACTGTAGCCCCTATAAATCACAGACCAGGCCCAAAATTGACAGCAAGGCTTCCTTAACTTTATTTTCCTGACTAGGCCTCAGCTCATGGGATATTGTTTAGGGCCTGAATTGACAGTAAGGCTTCCTCAACTTGATTTTCCTGACTAGGCCCCCAACAATGACAGAACAAGACCAAACATGGCACACAGATTCCCCATGACCCACTCTACATCCTGCTGCAGTTTGAAAGAGGATGGACCATGGATGATGGGACTTGTAGTACCTTCACTCACTTCCTGAAAACAACACGACCATCATCCAATGAATGATCAAGACCAAATGTGACACACAGAGCCCCCATGACCCACTCCAGGGCTGCCCAACTGGCGTATACGGCCCCCCAGCCCCTTCCTTACGGCCCCCTAAGCTTTTTAATAAAAAATGAAAAATGAAAAAAAATTAAAATAAAATAAATAAAAAGAATACCTACTTCTGGGTTCGGAGCAAGTATTGCGAGAATACGCAATCCACACGGGATTTCGCTGCCAACGCGAGATCACGCCGGCGTTGACAGCGAAATCCCGTGTGGATTGTGTATTCTCGCGATACTCTTCGGCTACTCTACTATTGGATTGCTGAGGCCCACAGACGCGATTAGGACCTTCTTCGACTCAGTCGGTCGTCGCCTCTCTCGTCGTCCGGGTACTCCTGGATCCTGCGCGTTTGGAAAAGGTAGGCCGAAGCAGGGGGCTCCTCATGTATTAAATATAAAATTAAATATATTTAAAGATGAAATAAGGGGAGATGGGATACATTAAAATAAGGGGGGAGGGAAGATGGAATTAAATATATTTAATATTAAATTAAAATAAAGGGGAGAGGGCCCGGGGGAGAGGGTGGAGCCGGGGGCGGGGAGGGGCCCGGGGGCAGACCCTACGGCCCCCCAGGTCATCAGTGACTGGAATTCAGGCCCCTGGGCCAGTAGAAGTTGGACAGCCCTGACCCACTCTATCTTCTACTGCAGTTTGGAGGAGGGTGGACAGTGGATGATGGGACTTGAAGTATCAAAAGTGGCACACAATGCCTTTCTCAAATAACCCGGGCACCGCAGGGTCCCCAAGCTAGTTATGCTATAAACACAAATCAGCAAGCCATATTCCAAGTGTTACAAGCATAAATCCCGAGTAATTCAACAAATATTAATGAAAATATGGTAATTTACACTGGTGTTGTCTTTGTATTTTTTCTTTGATGTGATAATTGGCTCCTCCATTTTTTAGCCAGTTGAAATAGACCTTCCATCTATTTGTAATGACATTTTCTTTGTCCGTTTTTGTTGCTTGCTTAGTCATAATTCCCGTAATGTCTAACAGCACTTGATCATACATATAATCATTCCAGTTACTTAACGTCCATTTTGATTTGTCTTTCCAAAGATGTGTTATCTAAAAAACAAATTTCCCTTACTCTTTGGGAAAGGAGGGATTCGTGGACAAGAAGTAATCTCCAAGCAATTCCAATTCCAAGCAGTTCCAATGGTTGTCGAATGCAATCATGGGGAGGAGAGGGTTGTTTTGAGACTCCAAGCGGGAAGTGGAGAGCAGGCGTACTTGGCGCATGGCAGCGTGGTGTGCATGTGCGTGCGAGGCTGGAGGGAACGAGTCCCATCAAGGCATGGGAGTTCTGTGTGGGAAGTTTGGCCCAAATCTATCGTTGGTGGGGTTCAGAATGCTCTCTTATTGTAGACGAACTATAAATCCCAGCAACTACAACTCCCAGATGACAAAAACAGTTGCACCCCCCCCCCCCCAAATATTCAGATTAGAGCATATTGGGTATTTGCGCCAAATTTGGTCCAGTGAATGAAAATACATCCTGCATATCAGATATTTACATTATGATCCATAACAGTAGCAAAATTACAGTTATGAAGTAGCAACAAAAATAATTTTATGGTTGGGGGTCACCACAACATAAGGACCGGGCTGTGGCACAGCTAGTTAGTAGCCAGCTGCATTAAATCACCACTGACCAAGATGTCATAATTTCGAAGCCAGTCTGGGGCGGAGTGAGCTTCCGACCATTAATAGTCTAGCTCGCTCTTGACCTATGCAGCCTGAAAGACAGTTGCATCTGTCAAGTAGGAAATTTAGGTAACAACCCCACAGTGACTCTCATCTGAAACCACACTAACAAAAACTTTAAAAACATGCATAGAGTACTACTTTAAATGCAACTTGCATTGTAAGACCCCATGCAGTTTCAAAAAGGTGTGAGAAGGAAAAGTGCTTCCCGGTGGGCCAGGGCAGAATAGAAGGCAAAGCTGAACAAGTATGATGTTGAGGAGCACCGTAAACATAGCAGGAGCAGAGTAAATGCCAAGGAAAAGAGGAAAGGCACCAGAGCAGAGGATTCAGGCAAGTATGACACTTCTATTGGTGTTAAATGCAGCAGGTTCGAGACTTACCCAACACATGTTCATTCCCAGTACCTTTGTACTCATCCTTGAGTAGAAGTTTCGTGTTTGGGTCCTTTGCTTCAGGGGATCGACAAACTCGTTTTGGAACACCTCTGTGATCTGGAGGAGAGGATGGAAATCAAATCAAAATAATGTGTGTACAGCTCAAAGGCAGACAGAATGATTTACCTCTGTTCTGACACACAAATCCTTAGAGCAGACATTTTGCTTCCAATGAATGGTCCCCTCCCTGCTGTCCTTCCAGAGGCAGGATAACACCTTTTTACTTGGACAGGCTTTTAAATAAGGTTTTTAAGATCAGTTCACAGGGTGCTGTGGGTGGGATTGGGGGAACATGAGTTTTAAACGCCATTTTAGTATATCTACTTAATTTAATTTTGTTTTTACCACACTGCTACTATTCAATTGGGTTGTTGTGTGTTTTCTAGGCTGTATGGCCACGTTCCAGAAGCATTCTCTCCTGACGTATCTCCCGCATCTCTGGCAGGCATACTCAAGAGGTTGCGAGGTCTGTTGGAAACTAGGAAAATTGCGTTTATCTATCTGTGGAATAATGTCCAGGGTGGGAGAAAGGACTCTTTGTCTGTTTGAGGTAGGTCTGAATGTTTCAATTGGCCACCTTGATTATCATTTAATGGCCTGGCAGTTTTCAAGGTCTGACTTCTTACTGCCTTGGGGAATCCTTTGTTGGGAGGTGACTAGCTGTCCCTGATTATTTTTTGTCAACCCCAGCAGTCGCGCTTGCAAAGGAGGTGGGACCGAGAGCCGGGCCTCCCCAGAAGATCTTAATCTCCAAGGTGGATCACAGAGGGAGAAACATTCGGACAGGTAAGCTGGCCCAGAACTCTTTAGGGCTTTGAATTGTGCTCGGTGTCAAATGGGCAGCCAGTGGAGCTGACGTAACAGGAGGATTGTGTGCTCGCATAACAATAATAACAAAGCCCAACAAGAATAAATCTTGGTGTCTTGGTTTTTAGGCCTGCGGTGACTCAGAAAATTGCATTGGATAGACCTCATCAGCTCTAGATTCTTAGATATGGTTACCATGGTTATCTGTGGGTGAGCAGGTGGCAATAGGCATATGTTCTGTATCTCAAAAACTAAAACTGAAAGGGGGAAACTGGTAGCATTTTTGGAATCAGCAAGTTGGCTGAATTGCAGTTTCCTTTACACTTGCCATCTTGCACTGTGTGTTTGCTGCCACAAATGTTTGACATGCGGTCTATTGTGATTTTATCTGCTGTTTTTAATTGTGGTTTTTAACTTTTTGATTGTGTTTTTGCTGCAATTTTTTGGTATGTTGTTCCTGTTGTGTTTTTTATGATTGCTGTGAGCCGCCCCGAGCCGTTTGGGGGGGGGGGGGCACAGACAAGTATGAAATAATAAATAAATTAATAAGCCCAAAAACAGGTCTTACGTTTGAGGGAGCAAAATGTGTGTTGGCTAGTATTATTGATAAATATATATTCCGCCTTGATCTTAGTTTAGGATTCAAGGATTCACAGTACACTTGAAAACAAAGGATAGTTAAAGACTACATAGAAAAAAAACACAAAATCTGGTCAAAAAGAACACCTGGAAAACAATACGCTACAGAAACAACACATCTGATTAAAGGCTGCATTTAAAAAGTGAAAGCCTGCCTAAATAAAGAGGCCTTTTCATGTTCAGATAAAGATACCGGATAACTAAGAGTAGCAAAAAGGTCAAGGCCACTGAGTGTTCAGTTTGTATCTTGTGACTGTGAAGACAACAGGACTTTGAGCAGACCAACTGGAAGATAAACACTCACCTGCCCTTCCCAACCTTTGGGCCCTTGATGCATCAGAAGGAAATCCTCTGCTAGGGCCACAGCCTGGGATGAGGTTTGGGGACGGCATCCCCTGAGCCACTTCTGCATATCTGAGGGCAGGGCAGCCAAGAACTGCTCCAGCGTCACCAAATCCAGGATCTGCTCCTTGGTGTGTCTCTCCGGCACCAGCCACTTCTGGCAGAGTTTCCGGAGATTCAACCAGAAGTTTCGGGGCCCCACGGCTTCTTGGTACATCAACATCCGAAAATGCTGGCGCTGTGTCTCCAACTCAACAGCACCTTTACCTGCTGTTCCCTCTTTCCTAGAATGTGTGGCATCCAGATGGCGTTCATCACCCATAGTCGTTGTCTGAATCTCCTGAGGGTGAGACTGTTGGAGGGTCTCCACACCAGAAGGAAACTGTAGTGTTCTCAGAAATGTTTCCAACTGAGCATCCCAGGACCTTGATGGCTCTTCTTCTGCCTCCTGTTTTACTCTTTGTTCTGATTCTCCTCCACCGCTTCCCCTTTTGGTAGAGCTGCTCCTACTTTGGCCTCTACTGATTCAGGACCTATTGAATCCTCCACCTCCATTTTTATTATTGGACCCAGAAATCCAGTGGGCCCTCTTTCTCGTATTGCACTTCTGGCAATTTCCTTTTCCTTTCCAAACTAAACTGTTTTGTTGTGCCTCTCTCCCTGCTTTTCAGCACCAGTCCTTAGGTTGTCTCCTTCTCATAACATTCAAAAAGTCAACTCATCCAAGGACACTCTTCTTCAAGGAATGCAGCTAAATGCCCAGGACTCGATAAAATCTGTGTGAGCCAGCCATTCCTCCAGAAGATATACCTGTCTTTTGCTCCTAAGAGGAAAACACACAGGCTGTTAAACTGAAGTCTAAAATGTCAGAGAATTTTTCTATTAAAGATGGACAAATAACAAGTGAGTAATCTCCAATGTGGCCCAACCCATTGGATGTCTGACCCATCTGAAAATGATGTCACAACAGTCCCAGTTCATTTTCATTCAATTTTGAGCCAGTTTTTCTTCCACCAAAAAGGAATAATGTGAAGTGGGTTAAGACGGCAGAATGTTTTGTAATATTTTGGGCTGTTAGGTGGTCAAAAGATCTGAGAATTTGTTTGGTACTGTTCCATTATCTGGGTGGAGGCCACCAGGGGTGCTAGAGAGTCAAGGATTGTCCCATTTATAGAGCTGGAATTTTATTATTTATTTATAGCATTTCTAGTCTAACCTTCTCACTTCGAACGGGACTCAGGGTGGATCACAGAACACATATACGGCAAACATTCAGTTCCGTTAAACAGACAGGACAGGCAACAGATAGAGGTAAACATATTGGCATTTTCTCAACTTCAGCATCCTGGAGGTTCTGCTCGATTCCGGCCACAGGGGTTGCTGTCTCTCCATCCTCTATGTCAGGGGTGCTCACACTTTTTCAGCATGCGAGCTACTTATAAAACAACCAAGTCAAAAGATCTACCTACCCACTACAAAAATGTGAAACATATAACACAATATCTGCTTTGAATTGGGTTTTCTGAGTCCACACTGCCATATAATCTGATTCAAAGCAGGTAACATGGGCTTTTATTCAACTGTTTGGAAAGGACCTCAGATAACCCAGGGCCGGCAGCACTTGGATGGCGTAGGGAGCCTGCGGGGCGGGACTGAGCCTTCCTCCCGTCCTCCCTGCGACCTACCAGGACGCCCTACGCAATCTACCAGTAGATCGCGATCTACCTAGTGGGCACCCCTGCTCTATGTTGAAGAGCCCTTGATCACAGACTTCCTCCTTTCTTTCGATTGCCATAATTTTCTAGTATTTCCTTTTTATGGTGCCATAAAATACTTCCACGCTTAAGCGGTACGTAATTTATCTACTCACAGCTGTTTTCGAACTGCTTAGGTGGACAGTGAGCTGGGCAAATGTCGGGCATTCACCCTGATCTGGGCTTCGAACTGCCAACCTTTCGATTGGTAAGATTTATTGCAGCTGATGATTAACTAGCTGTGCTAAAGCCCGACCCGGAGTTGAAGGAGGAAAACCATTCCCCCCATTTTCACTGGCTATGCCCCCCTCTTTCCCATATCATAAAGGAGGGTTGTTTCCAAGATTAGGACATGGCTGGGGGGAATAACAGGAAAGGAGGGGGAAATGGTTTTCCTCCTTCAATCCACCCTCCACCACCATAAATGGGACAATCTTTCTCTAGCGCCCCCTTGTGGTCTCCGCCCAGAGAATGAAACAGTGCCATCTGCTCAAGCCTGATAGTGTGCCCTTCATCCTTCCTCTCCATAGTTCAAAGACGTTGAAGCGTTCCTTTTTTAGGGGAGAACTTTCTCATCCAAACAAATACTAAAAGAGGAAAGTACTCAGTATCTTCTGCTGCCTTAAGAATGTAAAAGATTCACTATATCGGATCAGACAAAAGGCTTCTCCAATCCGGATCACAATAACACGAAGATAGCTGCAATTCCTTATTAATGTTCACTGCTAAATTGCTTAGAAGCAAAAGGGAGTTGATAAACTGCCGAGGTCCAGAGGAAGGCAACCCAAATGGTCAAAGGTCTGGAAACCAAGCTCCATGTGAAGCAACTTCGGTCCCTTCTACACAGCTGTATAAAATCCACATTGAACTGGATTATCTGGCAGCATGGACTCATATAGCTCAGTTCAACGAAGATATTGTGGATTATCTGCCTTGATAGTCTGGGTTATATGGCTGCATGGAAGGGCCCTTCAAAAGCTGGATTTGCTTAGCCTGGAGGAGAAAAGGCTGCGAGGGGACATGAGAGCCATGTTTATTATTTTGTGGTTTATTTACTTGATTTCTACCCCGCCTTTCTCCCAGAGGGGAATCAAAACAGCTTACAAATTTCAATGTTTTTTCGGTTGTTTTAAAGTGTGTTTTTATACTCTCTGTAAGCCGTCCTGAACCCTCAGGGAAAGACGACATACAAAACTGAATAAATAAATAAAATAAATGTTGCACGGTAAACAATAAAACACATCTAATCGAAATATAAAACAATCTAAACATATAAACAAACAAAACAAATATAAATCAATAAAAACAAATTTAAAACCATACAAAATGCCGATTTGTGATCTCATATTCATAATCGTTTTCCAAAATCCATATGGACCGGGCTGTGGCGCAGCTAGTCAGTAGCCAGCTCCATTAAATCACTACTGACCGAGAGGTCATGAGTTTGAAGCCAGCAGGGGTCGGAGTGAGCTCCCAACCATTTATAGTCTAGTTTGCTGTCTACCTATGCAGCCCAAAAGACAGTTGCATCTGTCAAGTTGGAAATTTAGTTACTGCTTTATTTAACTAATTTACGACACCATAAAACCTTCCAGCAGTGTGTGTAAGAATGAGGAAGTACTCCATCAAGGACTCGGTGTCACAAGTGGATGGTGAAGCGGCAGCTCCCCCTGTGGCTGGAATCGAGCATACCCTCATGAAGCCGAAGAGCTGGAATGTTAAAATGCCTCTGTGTCTGTCTATATATGTTGTATGTCTAAATGGCACTGAATGTTTGCCATGTATATGTGAATTGTAATCTACCCTGAGTCCTCGATGGAAAATACTGTAAATAAATAAATAGTCCATTATTCAAACTGTTAAAAGTTTCATTCCATAGTTTACTCGCCAAACACCAAATATTTATATATTTATATATTTGAAAGGATGACATGTGGAATATGGAAAGGATTAATAACTGGGGCGAATTACAGGGAGTGGTCAACCCGTTTAAGGAGCTCCACTGGCTGCCGTTCATCTTCCAGTCCCAATTCAAGTCCTGAACAGTTTGGGACCTCCCTACCTTTGTGACCGCATCTCCTACCACCAACCTGCATGATCTCTCCGATCCTCTGGGGAGGCCCTCCTCTCGCATCTTCCTTTATCACAGGCAAGACTTGTGGGAAAGAGGGACTTTGGAACTCACTATCTGGTGAAATTAGGCAAGCCCCCTCCTTAGCAGATGTCAAGAAAAACCTGAAAACCTGGCTCTTCTGAGTTGCCTTTGGAGAGTGACCATTTATCCCATTTCTGTTTGTCCCATCTATAGTGTTGTCCCTATGATGCACTTCCCCCCGCCCTAAACTGAAAGCCTTACCCCACTGTTTTATCCTTCTTGGGCTCCCCTCAGTTACATATTTTCTATTCCTACCACACCCAGAGTTTTATCATTTTATCTTGTCCATTTGGCCTGCCCATCCTGTTCGATTTTTATATTGTGTCAATCTGCTTTATTATTTTACTTTGCTGTTGTAATTATTTTCTGATGTAACTTTTGTTTTTACTGTATTCTGTATTTATTTTATTATTCATTTTTATTGCTGTTGTTTCAAAATAACAATAAAAGAGGGTGAACAATAGGTTTAATAGGAAAGTAGTAAATTAAAGGGTAAGTATAGATAAGAGTTTGGGGAATTGAGGGGTGACGGAAAAGGGGGTTGGGCTAAAATAATAGGGGATAAGGAGAAAACCGGGGTTGGGGGGGGGGCTTCCAGTCCATTCCACAGAGAGATGGTCCTCCCAAGATATTTATTTATTTACTTCATTTCTATTCCGCCCTTCTCACCCCGCAGGGGACTCAGGGCAGATTACAATGTACACATTACATTTTAGACACACAAACACACAAGACAGAGGCAATTTTTAACATCTGGCCACCAGGGGGAGCTGTCGCACTCGGAAGGTATTTCCATGGAATTTACATTGCATACTGCAAGAGCCAGTTATGTTGATCACAAACTCTGGTTTAAGAGCGGTAGGAATACTTGTTTATTGTGTATTATAACATGTTATGTGATAACAATATAGACACTTTGAAACGAATGTAAGACAACCTGTATATTTCTTACACCTTTGGTTTGCTACTTGAAGGTGGAAAAACGCGACTCTGCTGACAGCGGAGACCTGGGCCTCCATTGACAACAGAGGGTCCAAAAGAACTCCAAGGCTCTTTACTGAAGACGGGCATAGCACCACGCCGTCCAGGGTCGGAAGCTGGACATCCCTACCACCTGGACGACCCAGCCAGAGGATCTCTGTCTTTGCTGGATTCACCTTCAACCTACTGGCTCGCAGCCATCCAGTAATAGTTTTGTGGCAGAGATGGAAATTATCAGGTACGGTTTCGGGCCTGCCCTCCATCCTCAGAATGAGCTGAGTGTCATCAGTGTATCTCGGATCTCGGAACATCGTTCGCGGATTCGCCAAAAATATGACAATACTATCCTATATAAACATTTCCTCATGCATCAACATAGCCCCGAATCTTTCAAGTTCGCAGGAGTGGAAAAGGTGAAGATCCCCATCCATAGTGACTCACAAACTATACTATTAGAGAAACCTGGTGGATCGTCACCCTCCAGAGCGAGTTTCCGGGAGGGGTTGAATGAGCCCCTCCCCCTCAACGCCCTCCTTGCGTGAGACGTGCATTGCCAAAAACAGGATTTAAACCAACCACACCGGAGCCAGGGCCACCCTTGAGGTCCGCAGGAGCACAGTGTATATGAATCTTTCCTCCACCGGATGGTATGTTTTTCAAAATAAGCTATGATTGTATGCTTAGCCTACCAGCTACATGTGCAGAGTGCAGACATTTATATGCTTGTATTATTGTTTATTACAGTATATGTTTCCCGTTCCTGTGACGCTGCGCATTATGCCTCTTTATGTTGCCGCTTGAGAAAGCCTACATGGCGAAATGGATCGGGCCTCGCAGATCGACCATTGCGGCCCCTCCAGCGTTCTAAGCTGTTAATGTGCCTTGAACCCTTGCAACCATACGGATATTGTGGACTTCAGCTCTGGGACTGTATCTACCTCATTGTACGGGGAGTGTGGCATTAGAAGTGGATATTGCCTATTGTGCTCACATTTATGTTACATTGTATCCCCTCCCCAGTCTATTCCTCACACCTGAATGACTCCAAAGCTGTTTTTCCACTGTGTTTATGTAAAAACAATGTTGCAAGGTTCTTTTATACCAATTTTGGTTTGAATATATGTACCAAGACCAATTGTACATTAACCCTATAAGGGTCTTATGATTGTTATTGATAAATGACTTAATTGACTTACAGTCTTGCAGTGTGTATCTTGCTCAGACTCTGCTACCACCAATTGTGTGTGTTCACTAATCAGTGTACTGGTGACATTCCAGCCCAAAGCTACGCACCAGCTGAGCAAGTGGACGCATATAGATGTTAAATAATGATCTAACAACATTTGAAAAATAATTTCTGTTCCCGGTTTGAACGTGTTATTTCCTGTTTAATTGTGTAGTACTGACTGTGAAAGTAGTTTTTATACTCCAGAAAGTTTATTTTTGTGGCTGCCACAAACTAGGTTGAATTAGTCGACAGGCCTGGGCCAACTTGGGCCTCCCTCCAGGTGTTTTGGACTCCAACTCCCGCAATCCCTCACAGCCTCAGGCCCTTTCATGAGGGGGAAAAGGAAGGGCCCTGAGGCTGTGAGGAATGGTGGGAGTTGGAGTCCAAAACACCTGGAGAAAGGCCTAAGTTTGGCCATACCTAGACTAGGCACAGCTGTCCAAATATTTACCTGGAAATTTACTCCCACCACAAGACAGTCATAAAGGAATCCTTGGCAGTCCCATGGCTTTCGCTGGAAGGAAAGTTCAAGCTTGCTTCCCCTTCCGGCTCTCTCTTGGCGCCAAAGAACACTGAGCCTAAAGGGGAGGAGCCAGAGCAGGAGGCCGGAAGGAACGTCCAGAGGCCCACTTGCTCCTGGCTGGAGGATTCGGCCGCTCTAGGACCCGCTCTCTGTCGCCTTGCCTTAAAGAGTGAGCCTTGGCAGCCTCTGGCTGGGGCACCTCCCTTCTATGGCTGCATCCACACTGTCAAAAAAAAATATTGAGTTCAACACCATTTGAACTTCCATGGCTCAGTGCTACAGAATCATGGGATTTGTAGTTTTGCAAGGTCTGTAGCCTTCTCTGCCAAAGAGTGCTGGGGCCTCACCAAACTATAAATCCCATCATGCTATACTAGTGAGTTATATCATTTACAAGATCTGCCTCCCCCCCTCTCTATATCTCTCGGCATTACTTTGCGAACGAAGATTCTTAGGAAGGACTCATCCCACGCTTTCTACAAGCGCATTGATGACTAAAAAGGCCAATCTGACATAGGCAAGTCTGGTTGCAGAAAGCACAGCAGAAAGTCTCCTTGGGTGATGTTTCCAAGTTGCGGTTCTTTCTGCGTTGTCGTTTCTCTTCGAGACCCATTCGGCGTGTCTTCTCGAAAGAGGCCGCAGCATTGTGGATAGTGCGTCTCCATGCCTCCCGATGTGAGGCCAGGGTGGACCATTGTTGGTGATCAATCTGGCCGAGCCTGAGATGTTGTTTCAGGGAGACCTTGTATCTCTTTTTGGGGGCGCCTCTCTTGCGCTGACCCGTGGTGAGTTCACCGTAGAGTAGTATCTTTGGGAGGCGGTGGTCCTCCATCCTAGAGACGTGCCCTGCCCAGCGCAGCTGTGTTCTCAATAGCATGGCCTCAATGCTGGCGATCCCTGCTTGCTCAAGGACAGCAACATTAGTCACATAGTCAGTCCAGTGTATATTTAGGATTGTACGAGGACACAGCTGTTGAAAGCGTTCGAGGAGTCGTATGTGTTGGCGATAGGTGACCCATATTTCAGACCCATAGAGGAGAACAGACTGTACGAGAGCCTTCTCAGTGGTGGCCCCTCGGCTTTGGACCACTCTTCCTAGTGACATCAGATCTGGCCCCTCCCAAATCTGACATTTGTCCAAATGCATCTCTCCCTATGAACCTTTGAAAGTTAAGACCTGGCTGTTTGACCAGCCATTTGCAGATCAGATCTGGCCCCTCCCAAATCTGACATTTCGCAAGAAAAGTTAAGACCTGTAAGCCATTTGCACCTAAATTGAGACCTAAGGAATGATGACGACGCAACGGAAATCAATTTTAATAATGAGACGCTGAGATTGTGTTTTTAAATTTTAATTGCTAAGTTTGTGTTTTATATGGCTGTTTTATTAATTGTTGATGTATTTTATCTGTGGGCAGTTCTTACCATGTGTACACCACCTTGAGTCGCCTTCGGGCTGAGAGGGTATCCAACATTCCAGCTTCTGGCCACCAGGGGGCGCTGTCACATTCCTTCATTCTTCGCATACTTCCTGGAGATTTTTATGGCCTCGTAAATTTGTTAAATTAGCCTCCCCAAAAGTGGTACCTAAATTTCCTACTTGACAGATGCAATTGTGTTTCGGGCTGCTATGGTCGACAACAAGCTACACAATTTGGGTCGGGAGCTCACTCCGACCCGGGCTGGCTTCGAACTCATGTAGTGATCTTAATGCAGCTGACTCCCAGCATATGCAAAACCACACACACACACACACACACACGCATACACACACAAAGCACATATGCACAGACTGACCCACAGCAACACGTGGCAGTTGATGGCTAGTCTATCTATATAAATACAAATGTAATGTTCGTTTGTGGGATTAACATAACTCAAAAACCACTGGACGAATTGACACCAAATTTGGACACAGTACACCTATTAGGCCAATGAGTGACCATCACTCATAAAAACACTGAAAAACACAGTGGGGGGGGGGGACTTTAAAAGCCACAAAAGCAAAAAGATGCTACAGCAGGTGCGCAAAAACGACTCTCCAGGCAAACAAAACACACAATTGCATATCCACACTATCTTCCAGACTACAGCTCCCAGTATCTCCTAGACCAGGCCGTTTAGGATAAGAGAATGATCCAAATGCATTGCTTTCAATATGCAATCTTTCTTCTCCTTGGATTTCTTTAAGAGCATCCATATCCCTGCGTATTTCCAATTTCCTATTCCTGGACTGCAACTCCCAGCAATCCTCCAGATAGATAAGATAGAGATAGCTACCGGTAGTTAGGTAGATCAGGAGGACTGCTGGGAGTTGCAGTCCAAGAATAGGTAGAGAAGGAAGAATGGGGAGAAAGAGGAAGGGAAAGAAAAGGGAGGGAAGTAAGGGAAGAGAAGGAAGGAAAGAAGGAAGGAGAGAATGAAAGAAAAAAAGGGAAGGAAAGAGGGAAGGAAGGAGAGAATGAGAGAAAGAAAGGAGGAGAGAAAGAGGGAGAGAAAGTTGGCCACAGCAAAGCATGGCGGGTACAGCTAGTCTATATAAATAAAAATGTAATGTTCGTTTGTGGGATTAACATAACTCAAAAAACGGAGTGGAACTCGTCATAAAAACATAGTAGATAACATAAAACAAAATAAGTAACACATCAAATTTAAAACAATCAAAAAATTAACACAATGCAACCTATGGATCAATAGGTATATGTTATATAAAGCAATTAGAACAACATTATGGTTCAAACCATTGCAGTAATAAAGATAAGCCATAGATTCCTTTTGGTGGTTATTAAGAATGTTTATATTTTGCCATTGTCAAAGCTCTGTTTAAAAAGCCCAGTTTTCAATTCCTTCCTAAAGGACATGAGTGTGGATGGAAGGCACCATCAATGCCCTCCCAACAGATGTCCATCCTGCCTCTGCTTAAAAACCTTTGGAGAAGGGGACTCCATCACACCCCTAGGCAGTGGTCTAAGTGGTCCCTGGTCAAAAAAAGGTTGGGAACCACTGCTCTAAAACATCAACAAACTTGTAAAGGTAGGAGTACAGGCTCATCAGGCGTAAATTCTCAGGTAATGTTTCTTCGGCGTCGAGTATTTTTGTCACAGCGGATAGGCAACAGAAATATAGAAGGTTAATTCCCCATCGGCCCAAATACTCCAGTCTCTGTTCGTGTGAATAATGAAACTCTCATACAATCCACAAGGTAAATATATAACTTTGTATTGAATTGTATTTAACAATAACTGGCAAAACATCGAAAAACAACAGCCTTCACAGCTACCTGTCTAAACATCCTTTCCTCACAGATATTCCAAACCAACTGACACCAACTGTCACTTTGTAACTGACAAATCCTCAAGATTCCATTCAGCAGTCTTGAAACAGCGCCATCTGGTGTCAAACATGTCACACTGCAGGTCATCTCAAACTGCGAAAATATATCTTGTGCTGACTCATGAATTGCTATTCAAAATGCAATAATCTGACAATGTTTGCTTGGCCTTCACAAGATCTGTGCACGATGGGTACACAGCAGAACTTCAGAGACTGGATCTCACCACCGTACGGCATCCTCCATACAGTCCAGATTTAGCACCGTCTGACTTCCATCTGTTCCCGATAATGAAAGAAGATCTGCGGGGACATCATTATGCTTCTGACGAAGACGTTGAAAGAACTGTGAAACGCTGGTTGTAGAAACAGAGTGTTGACTTCTTCCGTGATGACTTCAGAAAACGTGTTCATCGGCAGAAATATATCCAATTGTCTGGTGATTGAGGGGGAAAGTGAATAATGGTAGTAAAAGAGCACATTATAAAGGATTATTTCTGCGTTTGATTTATTAAAATACTAGCTTGAGGACCCGGCGGTGCCCGGGTGGTTTGAAAAGGGTATTGTTTGTTTTCGGATGTTAGGTAATATTAGTTTAGTCATATATTACACTATGTCTTAATCAAACTCAAGTTTGGTCCGGATCATTGGTGGAGGTCACAGTGGTGTCTGAAAAAGGGTGAAGGTGCTGCCAATCCTATCATCTGATATCCATCCTCCTCCAAACTGCACCAGGATGTAAATTGGGTTACCAGTTTTTTTCGCTGTTGTTGGGATTTTTCCAGTGGTTTTTTTCCCCATTTTTTTGAGACATGTTTATGCTGCCACTTTGCTTGAAGGATGTCTTGTCTATTTTGGGGCCTATCTTGTAATGCTAGTAATGCTCTCAGTACATCAGGAAACCCTCTCACTGTAGTGTAATCCTCTCAGAAAATGAACATTCCATTGCCAATGGAAAAAAAACTGCCAACTGGCTAACTGACTGCCTGAGGCCTTTCCTTTTCCCTCTGAGTCACCTTAGAAGGTTGGAATATGGTTGGCCTATCGGACTCCGTTATGCAAATACCATTTCAGTGGCAACCAATCCCCTCTGTCTGGGGCCATAGAATGTTGGAGTTCTGAGGCTGGCCAGTCAGTGCCCGTTATGCAAATAATCCCACTGTGGCAGCCAATCGAAACGCTGGCACATATTCCTCCGCTCGGTCGCTCGGCCGCACCACCTCCCGCAAACACTGACTTTTATTATATGTAATAGATAGATAGATAGATTTCCATCCAAACCCAAGAAACGAAGGTGGAGGCATTACTTTTCATTCAACCCTCATAGGTTGGGGCTGAGATTTAAGACAGCTGATGTAATATCTTGGCTGACTTTTTTAAAAGTACACTTTCCAAGCCCTGCCTCCCAAGGATCACACATGGTTCACCTATTGGTAAATCATATTCCAAAAATACTAAATGAAGCGCATATAAGGAAAGCTGGAGTTTGGCTCATGCTAGATCTCTGTTACTACATCACAGGATTTCTGGGAAAGAGGAAACCTGTTTTCCTTGTTGCAGACGCGGCTTCCCAGACACAGACATGCTCTGAGTTGACTGGAAAAGGAGAGGTGTGTTGCTCAAGTAGTGGGACAACAAGCACAGCTTTGGTGGAGAATTGCCTTCTGGAGAACCAGTCTTGTGCAAAGTGGGAATGGTATAGTACCAATATCTTCTGGGAAGAGATACAATAAGGCTCTTTCTCAATTCTGCGGCAGGATAAATAGGAGAGAAATCTCCATATAGACACAGAAGAAGAAGTCCAGAGAGCTTTGGTGTTTTCTAAAACCTCCATCAGTAGTTCTTCTTACTCCAGATATTGACGGAGAATGAACCGGATCCTTTTTGGCTTCTCCTTTTTGCTCCTGTGGACTTTCTGTGAGTAGCAGGGGTGGCAAATACTTACCATGGTGGACTTCCTGTCGGATTTCTAAAAACAGGGTTCTCAGTGTGGGTTGGTCGCAAACAAATCCTAGCAAGAGGAGAGCAATATCTATCCATGGGAATTGAGGAATCATGGAGAGCTCTGCCTAACCCACATTGGACAAAGGCAGGACCTGCCCACTGATGTTGTAGTTTATCAAGGGCCTTCTTTTCACATCTTCCAATGTATTAACTACCTACCCCCCCCCCCCCCGCCCACCCAGTTTAGCATAATCTGCAAATTTCCTCTTCATCTAAAGGTAAAAGGTAAAGGTTTCCCCTGAAAATTAAGTCTGGTTGTGTCCAACTCTGGCGGATGGTGCTCATCTCAATTTCTAAGCCGTGATTTTAATAGTGAATGCAATGTTTTAATATGTTTTGATGTGCATTAATTTAAATTTTACATTTCAACATAAATGTATTTGAACTGTAAGTTGTCCAAAGGCATTGAATAGTTGCCTATATGGAAAGCCGCCTTGAATCTCCTTCGAGGGATATAAATAGAATAAATAAATAAGCTGAAGAGCAGGCATTGTCCGTAGACGCCTCCAAGGTCATGTCGTCTGCATGGAGCACCGTTACCTTCCCACCAAAGCAGTACCTATTGATCGACTCACATTTGCATGTTTCTGAACTGCTAGGTTGGCAGAAGCTGGGGCTAACAGCAGAAGCTCACCCCGCTCCCTAGATTCGAACTGCCGGCCCTTTGGCCAGCAAGTTCAGCAGCTCGGCAGTTTAACCTGCTACACCACCAAAAAAATATTGAAGGGTGTCAGGGGATCGTCGAATTGTAGAGACTGCGAGGTCCTTTCCCTATTAAATCAGGACGCTTCTGCGTCCTTTCCTGTCTCCTGTACAATTTCTGTCAATCTGGAGACTCTAGACCCGTGGTTCCCAAAGTGTGCGGTACCGCCCCCTGGTGGGCGATGGGGCAATCCAAGGGGGCGCTGGGAGGCTCAGGAGAATGGGGGGGGGGCTGAATCCCTGTAAGGGGGCGGTGGCGTGAGCCATGCTTGCCACTTGCAGGGTCACGCACTTGCGAGGACGTCCCCATTGGAAGAAAGAGGCGATACACAGGACTGTGCCGTGGGTGGGGTTGACGAGAGGAAGGAGGCGCGCACTGCGGTTTCCATGGCAATGCCTGCCCGGGGATTCCAACTCGCAGGGACACAGTCACAAGCGCGCGATCCCCGGGCAGGCATTTGGACTGAATAGCTCTTGGAGGTCTCTTCAAACCCCAGGATATTATTATTATTATTATTATTATTATTATTATTAAGGAGAGTCTGAACGCCCATCTGTCATGAGTGTTTTGATTGTGCTTTTCCCTTATGGCAGAAGGAAGTTGGACTGAATGGCTCTTGGAGGTCTCTTCCAACTCCAGAATATTATTATTATTATTATTACTATTACTAAAGGAGAGTCTGAATGACCACCTGTCATAAGTGCTTTGATTGTGCTTTTCCCTTATGGCAGAAGGAAGTTGGACTGAATGGCTCTTGGAGGTCTCTTCCAACCCCAGAATATTATAATTATTGTTATTATTATTATTATTATTGAGAGTCTGAGTGACCATCTGTCAGGAGTGTTTTGATTGGGTGTTCCTGCATAGCATGGGAATGGACTGAATGGCCCTTGAGGTCCCTCCCAACTCCATGATTCTGAGATTCATGCTGCTATTTGGACCAGAACGCATGGGTCGATGTCATTCAAATGTAATTCAAATGTCAGGTTATGTCCGAGAAAAATATGAATCTCATATAAATTATTTTATTACTATTATTAATGTGCAATTCAAAATTTTCAGTGTATGATATGGCATTGTGATTTCAAATGGAAAAAGCTGGAGTGTGTGCATGTTTATGTGTATGCTTATGTTTTTTTGGGGTTCATAAATTTTATGTGCTTATGTTTGTGTGTTTCAAACCCTTTCCCATATTCCATTAAACTCTCCTTCAATTTCTCAGCCCAGCAGCTCTTGTGCAAGGAATGCCATAGTCAGAAACTCTCCGACTGTCGGAATAGCAGCAAACTGTGTGAAACTCAATCTGGTAGATGTTATACAGCGGGATTCTATGATGGTACGTAAGTGCTCATTGAGCAAAAACCAGGCAAGCTGAAAATAGTAATCACCTTGGAAAGTTCCAATGAATGGATGGAAATTGGGTCCATTTTTTAACACACACCCCCACCCCCAATTGTGATTAGAAGCATTAGAAACCCAATTGAATAGCCTATGTTCAATATAAGCCATTTCTCAGAGGAAAAAGACAGGTGCTAAAAGCCCTACCCCTAACCTCTCAACAGACTAATGGAGGGGTGAGTTTGGTTATGCTTCACAGCCTATAGCAGTCTTTCTCAACCAGTGTGCCGTGGCACACTAGTGTGCCGTGACGGGCCTCCTGCTGTGCCGCGAGAAAAGCTCTCTGCCCCCCTTCCTCCCCCCCTCCTGCCGAACTCCTGCTGCTTGGGGGAGGAGGAAGGGCTGGGCAGTGGCGAAGAAAAAGAAGAAGGGACCGGGGCGCCGCCTCCTTCGGCCGTTTCCCCAGCCAGCCCCCAATCCGCCATGACTCCCACCATGACTCTCGCCCCTCGCTCGTTGAAGCCGCGTGGAGGAGGAGCCCCGCCCACTGAAGCCCGTCCACTGCTCATGCTCCTGCTCTGTAGGAGAGCTGAAGCTGGGGGGGGGGGGGCCGGGCATGGTGCGGTCTGTAGGAGAGCTGAAGCTGGGGGAGGGGGCGGGGCTCTGCCCCCTCCCCTGGCTTTGGCCCTCCCAGGAGCTGCTCCAGCCTTGAGGGGACAGTGCCAAGCCAGCATTGTGCTGGCTCTGGCACCGCTGGCTTGGCACTGCCCCCTCAAGGCTGGAGCTGCTGCTGGGAGAGGTGAAGCCGGGGGTAGGGGGCAGGGCATGGCGCAGCCTGGCTCCGCCCCCGGCTTCGGCACTCCCAGCAGCTGCTCCCAGCAGGCCACCAACCCCCAGCCGTTCTTTACTGTGTTAGAGTGTCATTTTGTGTCATTTTGGTTGGTGGTGTGCCCCCAAATTTTTTTTAATGTTAAAAGTGTGCCGCAGCTCAAAAAAGGTTGGGAAACACTGGCCTATAGCACAGGGGTCAGGAACCTATGGCTCGGGAACCAGGTGTGGCTCTTTTCATGATTGCATCTGGCTCTCCAGAGCAGCCTGGCCCTTCCTTCCTTCCTCCCCCTTCCCCCTTTCCTTCTCTCCTTCCTTTTCCCTCCCTCTCTCCCCTTCCTTCTTTCCTCCATTCTCCTTCTTCCTTCCTTCCTCTGGCTGGTGAGGCCCGAAGATCACCTGGAAGAGGGCCGAAGATCATGGGCGGTCTAAGGTAATTTTAAATGGTAAACGAACATTATTTTGGCGCCCCAAAAACATTATTTCCCCATGTAGAACAAATATGGATTTATAATATCACAATACCGTTAGTAGTATTATATTTTATCAATTTATATTCAATATATTATACCATACTCATACTATATTATATCATCATTATATTATATTACATTACAATATAATTAAAATATAATATATTTAAAAAATAAAATAATATAACATTCTATTATATTATTATTATAAAATAATGAATAAAATTATTTATTTAAATAAAATTATCCTCTACTAAATATTTTCATTACTCCTATAAAACTCAAATATCCCAAAATAAAGTAAAATTAAATATTATATATTACTATTTTGTACAATACCACCGTACTGCAATATTGTTTGCAATATTACATGTAATATAAAATATATCATTATTCTATTGTTATATTGTTAGAGGAATTCTATATTGTATTTTATTATATTGTATGACAATATTAAGCAGAACTGTATAATAATCAACAAGAAATGCAATGTAAATGCATCAAAATCAGAATATATTACCTACCACCCGTCTCATAATTCATAGGAGTCTCCCATAAGTCCAAAATTAGGATCCCAATGTAAATGTAAATAGAAAAACAGCCAAAATGTTCAAATGAGGTCGAATACAGGCAGCGCGGCCTGGGCAAACTTGGGCCCTCCCTCCCTCTAGGTGTTTTGGACTCCAACTCCCACAATTCCTCATAGCCTCAGGCCCCTCAGGTCTAGACAGAAATAGAGCCGAAGAAAGGAAGGAGAGAAGAGGTCACAGAGGAGGAGGAGGAGGAGGAAAGCCCTTCATTCATTCCTTCACTTACACTTCCTTCACTGATTCTTTTCTCTTTCCCCGCAAACGTGCGTGCGGCGGAGACAAAGGGAGAGGGGCTTGCGAGCTACCTGATGAACACCCCTGCTCTGGAGAGTCTGTATTTCTTCTTTGCTTCCTGTCTAGGCTCTTTGGGGATTCTCTGGAGACTCTGCTTGCATCCTTTCAAGATTACCATTGTGCTTTGTCCCCTTTCCCTATATTTAACCAATTCCAAACTGATGGGGTGGTGTCACATGAATGAAAAAGACACCTCTTGGGCGGGAATTGGGTGGGAACACCTCTTTTATAAATATGACCTTAATGCCATCCCATAGAGACTTGCTTGAAGTAACGAGTGCAAAGTATATGCCTTGTTTGCAAGAGTAATTCTGTGTGCAGAAAGGCACGTGTGAAGGTGAACACTGCCTCTCACATGCCTGGCACTGGTTGTGACCCTTAGATGGTCTTGGAAAATGAAAATAACATCGTTGCGGATCTGGAACAAAGCAAATCAAGCGTAGATATTTGCTCTCTTTCAAATACAAAAAGGATTGCCTAACTTCTAGAAACTAGAAGGTGTATTAGAATAGAACAGTGTTTCCCAACCTTTTTTGAGCTGCGGCACACTTTTTACATTTACAAAATCCTGGGGCACACCACCGACCAAAATGACACTCTAACACAGTGATACATATAGTTAATATGTTTTTAAATGTATTTATATACTCAGTGTGAAACCTGGGCCTGTTTCGATGAACACAACATAGATATCCTGGCAGGAATGGCACAACATAGATATCCCACAGAAATGGCAAGAAAAATACTACAAAGTTTGGTGGGCTTTGACACAGAGTTGTAGTCCCACATCCAAGAGAAAATGTGGACTCAAAGAATTTGGATCAGGCTTTGAACTTGGCATTGAGTACTGTATGCCCAAATGTGAACACAGATGGAGTTTGGGAAAAATAGACCTTGACATTTGGGAGTTACAGTTTCTGGAGGGGGGCTCGAAAGACCAGCAGTCTCCCTCTCACTTATGCTGCCCCCTCCCTCCCCGCCAGGCTTGAATTGGAGTCATGGGGAGCAGGAGCCTCACTCACCACCTGCGCAGCTCCTCAGGGGTCAGCAGGGCGGTCCGGGTGGGCATCTCGGGGCTGGCAAAGCAGGCAGGAAGGAAGGCGGTGGGCAGGGAGCCGGAGGGAGGCCGAGAGCGGTTTCACGCGCACCGGGGAGGAGGGGGAGGAGGGAGGGGCGTGGCTGGTGCTGGACTGAACCATCCGGCATTAGGCCAGGGGGGGAGGCAAGAGGATGCCTCTACTTGGGGAAAGGGAGGCGGGCGTTCCCAATGCATGGAGAGGGGGAGACCAAGTAGACAACGGGTGGGGAGGGGGGGATGTTTGTAATTTTGTGCCTTTATCGAGGTAGGTTTCTTAGGGTTTTTGTACTTCAACACGCTAGACTCTTCCCCCTCCCCTCCTGGAGGTTCCAATTTCCCAAGGCACACCTGATGATCGCTCGCGGCACACTAGTGTGCCCCGGCACACTGGTTGGGAAACACTGGAATAGAAAGTGTACCTGTCTGAACCAGGTTTCCAGGGCCTCTGTTCAGAAGTAAACAAGACAATAAAGAACAGATTGCTCCCTTGAATGCAAAAATTAGTCCTTTTCGTTTTTAGCAGGGGAGGGAAACTCTTGATTGCAAGTCATACTTATTGGGCATAATTCTTTGAAAACAAACATCTTCCTGACATTGTTTTCCCCTTCCACAGTTGTAACATTAGACCATGTGACATACGGATGCTATGAAGTTCCAACAAGTTTGGTGGATTGTGATGACCCTGTGAAGAAGAGTGCACGGTGGACTAATATTACTGTTTGTTGTGACACAGACTTGTGCAATGGGTGGAAGAAACCACCTGGTTTTTAATCCCTGGCTTCCTGGCCACTCATTCTGCCGAAATCACTAATTTTCTTCCATCTGTGTTTACATGTAGCTAGTAAAAGATCTTCTCAAGTCCTGAAAATTCCCAGCTGCACAACCATTACTGTATTTTCCAGTGTATAAGACGACCCCAACTTTTCCAGTTAAAATATAGAGTTTGGGATATACACGCCGTATAAGATTATCCCTCTTCCAATGCACACCAAATAAACAATTAAAAAGCATCAGATTTGATTTCAATATGGTAATTTTCCTATTACTGTTCCTCCTTCTTTGCCTCTCAGATCTCACACATGCGCACCTGCACCGCTTCACTGCAGTCTTCAGGAGCGAGATCTGAGAGGCAGGGGAGGAGGTACGGTAATAGGATACAAGGGCGGGCCAGACAGGTAAAAGAGGTGTGTTTTTCTGGGCCCAGAGCCATTCTCTCTTTTGTCCATACCCTGGGCGCACAAATGAGGTCAGACCTGTCCTGGAAAACGCGCTCCCGCCACGCTCCCGCCGCGCTCCCGCCGCGCGCGCATGCACAGCAGGGGTCCCTCTGCCTCTTTCTCCTCGCCCCGCCCTCCTTCCTTGACTGAAGGTAGGAGGGTGGGGCGCGGAGGAGGAAGGTGGCCTAGGGCGGCAAACATCCTTAATCCGGGACTCTGAGTAAGCCTTTTTATTCTGAAAACTATCAAGAAAAGAGCACAATTCCTGAAAGAAGAACCAGGACAATAAGACTGTAAATAGGTCCTCTCCTTTTTTGCTTTGTATTTTATTCATGTTGTATTTTGAAATGGTCATATGTCTAGTCAAATAAATAAATAATTATATTATAGCATCAAAGCACCCCCAACAGGTGACCATCCAGCCTCTGTTTAAAAACCTCCAAAGAATGAGTCTTCACCACACTCTGGGGCAGAGAGTTCCACTGCTGAACAGCTCTCACAGTCAGGAAGTTCTTCCTCATTTTCAGGTGGAATCTTCTTTCCTGTAGCTTGAAGCCATTGCTCCATGTCCTAGTCTCCGGGGCAGCAGAAAACAAGCTTGCTCCCTCCTCCCTATGACTTCTCCTCACATCCTCATACATGGCCCTCATCGTGTCTCCTCTCAGCCTTCTCTTCTGCAGGCCAAACACACCCAGCTCTTTAAGCCACTCCCCATAGGGTTTGTTCTCCAGACCCTTGGTCATGTGAGTCACCTTCCGCTGGACACATTCCAGCTTAGAGTCTCCCTTCAATTGTCGTGCCAAGAATTGGACACAGTGAGATTCCGGGTGTGGTCTCACCAAGGCAGAATAGAGGGGTGCTATGACTTCCCTGGATCTAGACCAGTGGTTCCCAAAGTGAGCAGTACCACCCCCTGGTGGGCGGTGGGGCGATCTAGGGGGGGGGGCTGGAAGACCCAGGAGAATTTGGGGGGCACTGAACCCCTATAAGGGGGCGGTGGTGTGAGACATGTGACGGGCTACCATTCATCTCGGGGTGTCTCTCTCTTCTTCCCTCCTCCTGCTCCCTCCTCCTCCTCTCACCAAGCAAGGGATAATAATAATAATAATAATAATAGCTTTGGGGTTCCCTTCCGACTGGTTGAATCTTATAACAATAATAATAATGTTCTTCAACATATTTAGTGGAACGTGGATTCAGTGCGGTAACCAATTTATTAACAAAAAAAGAAACCGATTGCAAAATAGTCAATGGCGATGATTTGAGATTCCTGCTGACGAAAACAGCCGAGGATTACGGTAGCAGCATACCAGGTTCATCCTTCTCATTAAGATGATTTCAAATGTTTGAACTTTTTTTGTATTACCTTTCTATTCAAAGTTCAATAAACAGTTTCATAATTTCAAACTTCAATGTTTCTAATTTACAACTTTACTATATTTTACGAAAAAGGTAGAAATATTAATATGTATATCTTTCTGTTTAATTATTATTAAAAAATTAAAAAATTATTTCTAGGGGGGCGGTGAGTAATTTTTTTTCTGGAAAGGGGGCGGTAGGCAAAAAAAGGTTTGGGAACCACTGATCTAGACACTATAATCCTATTTATGCAGACCAAAATCCCATTGGCTTTTTTAGCTGCCACATGGCATTGTTGGCTCATGTTCACCTTCCTGTCCACAAGGGCTCCAAGATCTTTTCCCACATCCTGCTCTCGAGCCAGGCATCGTCCCCCATTCTGTATCTTTGCATTTCATTTTTTCTGCCTAAGAGGAGTGTCTTGCATGTGTCCCTGTTGAACATCATTGTGTTCGTTTTGGCGAATCATCCCTCTAATCTGTCAGGATCGTTTTGAATTCTGCTCCTGTCTTCTGGAGTATTAGCAATCCCTCCCAATTTGGTGTCATCTGTAAACTGGGCGATCCTGCCTTCTAACCCTTCATCTAAGTCATTAATGAAGATCCTGATCGGGACCGGGCCCAGGAGGGAACCCTGCTGATGGCACTTCACTCATCATTTCTTTCCAGGATGAAGAAGCAGCATTGGGGAGAATCACCCTCTGGGTTCGTTCACTTAACCCAGTGATTTTCAACCAGTGTGCCGCGGAACACTAGTGTGACGTGAGATATCATCAGGTGTGCCATGGGAAATTATTTTCGAACTTCATTCATATATAAACTATAAGGCGCATCTGTCCCTTTAAGAAATGGAACCATAGCACTCTCGCGTTACCTATTTTGTGTTCATCGAAACAGGCCCAGGTTTCACACCGAGTGAGTGTATAAATACATTTAAAAACATATTAACTGTATGTATCACTGTGTTAGAGTGTCATTTTGTGTCATTTTGGTTGGTGATGTGCCCCAGGATTTTGTAAATGTAAAAAATGTGCCGCGGCTCAAAAAAGGTTGAAAATCAATGACTTAACCAATTACAGATCCACCTAACTAATTTTGCCTAGCCCACATTGGACTAGTTTGTTTGCCAGAAGGTCATGGGGGGACTTTGTCGAAGGCCTTACTGAAGTCCAGGTACGCTACATCCACAACATTCCCCGCATCTACCCAGCTTGTAACTCTATTGAAAAAAAGAGATCAGATTACTCTGGCATGACTTCTTTTTGATAAATCTGTGTTGACTATTAGCGATGATCGCATTCCTTTTTAAGTGTTTGCAGACCACTTCCTTCATGATCTTTTCCATAATCTTGCCTGGTATCAACGTGAGGCTGACCGGACGGTAATTCTTTGGCTTGTCCATTTTCCACTTTTTGAAGATTGGGACCAGATTGGCCTTCCTCAAATCTGCTGGGACTTCTCCCGTTCTCCAAGAACTCTCAAAGGTGATTACCAGCGGTTCCGAAATGACCACCTTTGTATCTGAGAGGTCATCTTAGTAGTACCTGTGCTGCCACCTAGAAGATGGTTGGCACTTTTAGTCTGGCTCTGGAGCAAAAGCCTGCCTGATATTTGGAGTACTGTGTACAATTCTGGTCTCCGCACCTTAAGAAGGATATAACGGAACTGGAAAAGGTACAGAAAAGGGCAACAAGAATGATCCAAGGGATGGAGCGGCTCCCTTATGAAACCAGGTTGCAACGCCTTGGTCTTTTTCAGCCTTGAAAGACGGCGTTTAAGAGGTGACTTGATCGAAGTGTATAAAATCATGCATGGGATAGAAAAGGTGAATAAAGAAAAATATTTTCTTTGTCACAAAACACTAGGACTAGAGGGCACTCCTGAAGCTCCAAGGTAGGAAAATTAGGACTAATAAAGGAAATATTTCTTCACCCAGAGGGTCATTGGGTTATGGAACTCACTTCCAGAAGAGGTTGTGACAGCTGTCAGCCTGAACAACTTCAAGGCAGGATTAGACAGATTCATGGATACCAAGGGTATCGGTAGTTACTGAAAAGGACATTCAAGTGCCACCTCGGAGTTGGTTGAGGTAGGCAGGATTTCCCCGGGTACTGGTTGTGGGGGGTCGGGAGCAGGTCAGGGTTTTGCCCTCCCTTCTGCTCGAGATCCCCGTGTACAACTGGTGGGCCACTGTGTGATACAGAATGCTGGACTAGATGGGCTGAGGCCCGATTCAGCATGGCTCTTCTTATGTTCTTATGATATGTGAGACCCAATCAGCAAGTTTTAAAGAAGTTGACAACTTCGATTATTCAGCAATAGAAATCCCTCCGCAAGTAAAATTATCCTTGGAAATCAAAAGCTTATCCTTTCGCTGTGTTGATGTTGATGAAATAATTAAAAAGGAGACACATTAGAAATAATGAATTTTCACTGATAGTTTATATTTTATTACATCAAATTCGGTCTTATAGTTGCTTCTATCCAATGAAAATATAAACTAGGACCGTACCGAAAGAGAACACATAACTAGAGGTGTCACTACAGCAGGCATGGGCAAACTTTGGCCCTCTAGGTGTTTTAGACCACAATTCCCACCATTCCTAACAGCCTCAGGCCCCCTCCTTTCCCCCCTCAGCCGCTTCAGAGTATTAGAATGTTGAGGCCGGCCTATGCTTTAAAGTTATTGAAAAGTCATTCAAGACACTGGGAGTTATAATTTGGCAAGGCATCAGCACTCCTTGGCAGAGAGGGCTAAAGACCTTGCAAAACTACAACTCCCATGATTTCATAGCACTGAGCCAGTGCAATGGGTGTCAAAGTGCAATCAATACTACAATTTTGCCCACTTTGCCGCTCTTAAACCGAACTGTGTTTTGCAGCTTGAAATGTTGATAAAACCCTGTTCTGCTTTAGAAGAACTAAGTCCTCAAAAATACTGTCTGGCAAGAAATGCCTTTTTGCAGCCACAACATTCCCATCTCGACAGATGAGGTTTTCTGCCGCAGCACTTGAAGGCACGCCTGTGTTGAACTTTAAAAAACTCCGCCATATAATTGGAAAGGCCAGCAGGGTTGACAGCTCCCGATTGGGTGTCTTCAGGTACTTTGAGATTTCCTCCTCAACTGGGTCCACTACAGATCTCCCTTGCTGGGGCTGGATGTCAAAAAAGTCAAGCAAACTATTGTCACCTTCCCGGTCTTTCTCTGAGGATTCTTCAGCGGCGGCACCCTTGAGTTCAGCTTTCAACAAGGCTTCCACGGTAGACCTAGGAGAGAGGGGATGATGGGTCAGTGGAAGTGGGGGAACCCAAGGTGACACCTTTTCATTCAGGAGGTTCTTTATTTATTTATTTTATTTATTTACATCATTTATATTCCGCCCTTCTCACCCCGCAGGGGACTCAGGCTGGATTACAGTGTACATATACAGGCAAACATTCAATGCCAGACACACAACATATATAGACAGACCCTCAAGAGGCTATCAATCAATCAAAACTTTATTACGGTCACAGACCAGCACAAAGCGGGCACAAGCGCCCTAAGAGGAGAAGGACAACTCCCCAGTAAACAGTTATTTAAAATCAAACTAGAAATCAGTATAAAATATATTTTAAAAGACAGGATATTGTTGCCTTACGATGTCAATCATCACCCGTCTTATATTAAGGGCAGCAGCACAGAACTTAGCAACACTGTAAGTCATTGCAGTGTTAGAGTCCGAAAGCAGCAGGGTGGAATAGCATCTTTCACTGCGCCCCGGGTACTTTAAAAGCCATGGTCCAATGAGATTGGATCTAAGATCTCTGTAGAACATGCATTGAAGAAGCACGTGCTCAGTTGTTTCCACATGACCAGACCCACAGGGGCATAGTCTCTGCTTGAAGGGGGTCTTCTGATACTCCCCTCCAATACAGCCGATGGGAGGGCATGGCATCTTGCCAGGGTAAAAGCCCTTTGGTGTTTGGGCACCTCCAGATCTGTTAGGTATGCCATGGGGGCAGTGGGGTATCTAGTGTCTTCACTAACAATAAAGGCTGGGGAACAGGCTAGGTCGGATTGGCGCACTATGTCCAGGATCCGTTGCTTAATGAGATCCTTGGCTTGGTCCCATCTCATGCTTAGCAATTGTCCTTGGGAGAAACCTAGCGTTGCGATCTTTGCTGAGACTGTTTTAATCCATGTGGACAAGAGGCTATCCAACATTCCAGCTTCTGGCCACCAGGGAGAGCTGTCGCATTCCTTCATTCTTCGCATACTTCCTGGAGATTGTATAGCAGGGGTGCTCAGGATGGTGATCGAGATCACCCGGGTGATCTTTGGGCCTCATCTGGGTGATCTTCAGGCCCCTGACCAGGTCAATCGCTGCTGGTCCTCTTCATGCGCCCCTGCACGCTTCAAACAAGTCCTCCGTCGTTGTTCCTCCATGCTGCCTGATCGCGCGCCGCCTCCAAGAGCTCATGAGTCCAAGAGGCAGAATGGGCACTTCGGCAGCCCCCTCTTTTGCATTCTTCCTCCTCCCTCCGTCCTTCTCCAGCCACTCAGAGTCGTCGGAGACCAAAGGGGTGGCCGTGGATGATGTGATGCATGGCTGGCCTCACGCATGCACAGAAGCGCCCATTTTGCCTCTTGGACTTCTCGTGAGCTCTTGGAGGTGGCGCACATGCTGGCGGCGTGGAAATAGGAGCAATGACGGAGGAGAAGAAGGACGCTTTGGGGTCATTTTCTTACCTCATCTCAAAGGTCGGTCTTTTTACTTTGGGGTGGGTGCTTGATTGTTCTGTGGCATGTCTCTTTGTTTCCTTTTTATTTTTAAAAATGGCCTTTTAGCTCCAAAGCCTCTCTGCTTGCTTTTTTCCTTGAGAAATATATGTTGGGGAATATGGAAATGTGGGAGAAATTGGGTGGTTGGATGTATTTTTGCATGCCCCTTTGTTTACCTTGCTGAGTATTAAATGGCCTTGCAGTTCAAAAGCCTCTCTTCTTACTTTCTGGCTGATAATATGTGTGGTAATATGGCAGTGTGGGAGAAATGGGGTGGTTGGATGTATTTTTATGCTCTGTTTTATATTGTTGTTATTAAATTGAAATGTTGATGTTTTATAACTTCATTTTATGTAAACTGCCCCGAGCCTGCTGGAAGGAGCGGTACATAAAAATGAATAATAAATATAAATAAATAAGAAAATACTTATACGTTTTACATTTCTGGGTAGGTGATCTTTGGGACTTGATTTTTTAATCAGTAGCTCCCATGCTGAAAAAGTGTGAGCACCCCTGTTGTATAGCCTCGTAAATCAGTTAAATGAGCCTCCCCACAAAGTGGTACCTAAATTTCCTACTTGACAGATGCAACTGTCTTTCGGGTTGCAAAGATCGACAACAAACTACACAATTTGGTCGAGAGATCACCCCGACCTGGGCAGACTTCGAACTCACGACCTTCTGGTCAGTAGAGATCTTATGCAGCTGACTCCCAGCTAATTGTTGTTGTTGTTATTATTATTATTTGGGCTGAGAGGGGTGGTACAGAAATATAGTAAATAATTAATAAATAAATAAATAAATTATTGTTGATAGCATATTGTTGCAAAGGTCAACAACAAGCTACACAATTTGGTCGAGAGCTCTCCATCATTCCAAGGCAGAATTTGTTCAGTTTTTTTTTGAAAGGGTCGATTGAAAGAGGACAGCCATGGAAGGCATGAGGCCAATCTTCCCTCTGGTATATAACAAATGGCACTGAGGTCACAACCACTGAGGATGCCTGCCACAGATTCAGGCGAAATGTCAGGAGAGAATGCTTCTAGAACAGGGGTTTTCACACTTTTTCAGAATGCGAGCTACTTATAAAACAACCAAGTCAAAAAGATCTACCTACCCATATTTTGATAGAAGAAATAAGGGACATTTACGTGATTATTCGTAAAAATAAGGGACACTTCACAAAATGCATCCAAACAAGAGTTCCTTCTCCCACCCTCATATCATTCCACAGATATAAACAGGCAGAATTAAAGCACACAGACCTTTCAGCTGCAAGGGATTCAATGCTGATCTATGTGGCCAATGGGACATTGAAAAATGCATCCAGACAAGAGTTCCTTCTCCCACCCTGATATCATTCCACAGATATAAACAGGCAAAATTAAAGCACACAGACCTTTCAGCTGCAAGGCCATTCAATGCTGATCAATGTGGCCAAGCAGATGAACCCCTCGGAGTCGCCAAAGCCTCGTTCAGCTGCCAAAGCCTCGTTCTGGTTGTCCTCCCTTGTGGCTCCTTCGCGCGCCACCGCATACTCCAAAAGTGTATGCGGGGGCCAGGCGCCCGCCCCCTCCTTTGCTCTGCTGCCCTCCTTCTCCCTCCCTCCCCCTCAGACCACGCTGCGATGGCACTGAGGATGGAGGCGGGGGAGTCGTCCCAGAGGCAGCAGATGATGCGCCACGCGGAAGGTGGACCGGGCGCAGGGCAGAAGCGCCCCATCCGGCTGCGACTGACCTCCTTTGGACCCGCGATCAACTGGTCAATTGCAATCGACTTCGTGGGCAACCCTGTTCTAGAATATGGCCATACAGCCCCAAAAACCTACAACAACCCAGTGATTCCGGCCATGAAAGCTTTTGACAATACAGAAAATACAGTGTTTTCCAATGGTATTTGGTGACACTCCCTCATGCTTTCCCAGGGGTCCCGACCTCCAGGTTGAGAAATACTGTGTTATAGTACTAGTATTATAGCTTTATTGAAATGGAGACCCTCTGAGTGTCACCTTATCTTCTTACCTGTTGATCTGGGTTGTCTGAGCTGAATCCAGCCAGTCTGTTTTGAATCGGGGGTGTAAGCAGGCTGCCAGAAGAAGCTTGTTGTCTTCCCAAATGCCTGCAAACCGCTTCCTTATGGCTTTCCGGACGCCTCTCAAGAGTGGAAGACAGTATATATATGGTACAGGCTTGTTTTCTAGCTCTTGCAACTTGCGCTCAAGGCTGTATAGAGTTGGCAACAGATACCCCATGAACATGCCATTCTCCCGTTGCAGGATATCAAGGGACAATGCAAGTGGCCCCATGATCTCAGTGTACTCCTGCAACACTAGCCGCTCGTCAGCAGTGATCCTATCCAAAGAACACATGTCCACTATGGCATCCACTTTTAGTGGCACAGTAGACAGGAGCCTGTTCAATTGCTTCAGTGCATCAAAGACTGAATTCCACTGGATCCGGTTTGGGACCGTCAAATACGTACCACATTGTTCATAAATGTACTCCGTAACTACTGAGTTGTTCTGCTTCGACCACAGCTTTCGGCACTTTCTCGCCAAGGCACAAAAGTGTTTCTGGAAAGGACCAAAGGGGCCATCTTGGGTGGAGCCAGCTATCAAGTCTGCAACGTCATGAGTTGCTACCAGGTTAAGAGTGTAGCTGGCACATCTGTGGTGCGGTGGCAAATTGAGATCTGATTCTGGGGCATGTTCATTTGCTAGGTTGCCTGTATCCAGGATTTCAGAAAGAGGGAGAAACTCCATTCCAGACTCATCTTGGTTGACATCATAATCATCCTCCTCCTCCTCTGAACTGGATTCTACAGGTTCTTTGGCCCCAAATCCTTGGGATGCTTCTATAAAGTTGGAGCCATTGTCTGTGGTCACACATACAACTTTGTCACTAATTCCGTATTGTGCATGGATATCATGCAGGGCGTTGGTGAGGATGCTGTAAGTGAGGGGTCCCTTTAGGCGCTTGTACGCCAAGGCCCCAAACTCCCGCTTCAGAGTAATGGGGCTGATCCAGTGGGCCGTGACCCCTAAGAAGTTCCTTTTGCCATCAGTCCGGCAATAGGCAACAGTCGCCACATGGGACACAGCACTCATCCGGCTCGCGAGGTTTTCTCGTAAGCCGGCCGCCCTCTTTTCAATTCTGTCTCTCAGGGTCTTGGCAGACATGACGGTGAAATCCTTTGGAAGACCCAGCCGAACCAGTGCAAGGAAAGTAGGTCTGTCCACGGTCTGAAGTGGAGCAAGCTCCTCCGTAATGTAATCCATGAGAGTCCTGTCGAGAATTTTTTGGGTGACATTCTGTTTGCCAGATCTCCTGATCCTCACGGCAGGAGGACCATAAACATCAGCAATATCATCCTTTTCCCAATCGAAATGCACAGGTTCTTCTGAAGGGACAGGTCTTCTGTCGCCTGTGGTTTCAAGAATGTTGTTCAGCTTATCAAGGTGAGCCTTCTGAGGAGAGAGGAAAAATAAGGAAAGCAAATCTTAAAATGGAAAATAGATACTTCAAAAATATTAAACACAAAAGGGGACAGTGAGTGATGTCTGATAATTTTGTTGTGCAATAGAACAATGACAATGAAGCTATTCTGTTCTATAACACCTGGCACTATGATCATTCATTCTATTTTGTACAGCAAGCGTACTTACTTATTTATTTACTTACTTACTTACACGATCCCTCGTCTGAGGATGATAGCCTTCCAAGTGCAGAGTCTTGGTGGTGGTTATGTAGGTGACTATAAAGCCCTATTATTGACCCACATGTTCTTCCAGAGTTTCCAGATGTTTTAGATTTTAATGTTAGCATTGAATTCTTGCTGTCTGCCGGTCTGAGTTCCTCTACGGAGGTGAGAAGATCAGGATACAAAAGTTTCAAATAAATAAATAAGGTGGTCCCGGTCAGGATTGGCTTGACACACCTTCCTCTTGGCACATTTCTCCCTTTTGCCTTCCATTTGTGCCTCTTCGAATTCTGCAGCACTGCTGGACACAACTGACCTCCAGTTAGAGCACTCAAGTGTCTGGACTTCCCAGTTCTCAGTGTCTATACCAGTGTTTCCCAACCAGTGTGCCGTGGTGTTCCGTGTGCCGTGGGAAATTAGAACCTCCAATACCCTTTCTTCCCCCTCCTGCTGAACACTTTTTCTTCTCCACTCGGGCCCCCTTCTTCCCAGCCTCGCTCTGCTCGCTTTGCCTCGCTTTGCTCTGTGGTGAGTCTGCGCAGTAGCGCCCACACGGGTCATGTCTTCCTCCCTCCCCCGTCCCCTTCTGAACACGCTCACACTGGCAAAGTGAGCAGAGCAAGGCTGGGAAGAAGGAAGCCTGAGCGGAGAAGAAAAATTAAGTGTTCGGCAGGAGGGGGAAGAAAGGGCGCAAAGGGGGAGGAAGAGGTCTCTGTTGAAAGCTGGCATGGGCAAACTTGGACCTTCCAGGTGTTTTGGACTCCAACTCCCACCATTCCTAGCAGCCTCAGGCCCTTTTCCTTTTCCCCCTCAGCCACTTAAGCAGGAAAGGGCTTCAGGCTGTTAGGAATGGAGGGAGTTGAAGTCCAAAGCACCCAGAGGGCCGAAGTTTTCCCATGCCTGTTTTAGGGACCTTAAAGTGGTGAGCCTCCTTCCAACATTGTGATTCTGGATAGAAAACAAACAACAACATAACATAACATTGTTGGAGTCCACAGTGCTCTCTGGGTGTAGGTGAACTACAACTCCAACACTCAAGGTCAATTCCCACCAAACTCTTATAGTATTTTCTCTTGGTTATGGGAGTTCTGTGTGGGAAGTTTGTGTCTTTTTGTCATTCCTGCCAGGATATCTATGTTATGTTCATCGAAACAGGCCCAGGTTTCACACTGAGTGTATAAATACATTTAAAAACACATTAACTATATGTATTACTGTGTTAGAGTGTCATTTTGTGTCATTTTGGTTGGTGGTGTGCCCCAGGATTTTGTAAATGTAAAAAATGTGGTGCGGCTCAAAAAAGGTTGAAAAACACTGGTCTATACCACAGTTTTTAAGGTTGACTTTAAGCCCTTCTTTAAATTTCTTTTCCTGTCTGCCAGCATTCCTTTTTCCATTCTTGAGTTGGGGTATATCAACTGCTTTGAGAGACGGTGGTCAGGCATTCGGACAACATAGCCAGTCCAGCGGAGTTGATGACGTAGCAGCATCGCTTCAGTGCTAGTGGTCTTTGCTTCTTCCAGCATGCTGACATTTGTCTGCCTGTCTTCCCAAGAAATTTGCAGGATTTTTTCGGAGGTAATGTTGATGGAATCGTTCCAGGAGTTGAGTATGACGTCTGTAGATGTCTCGCAGGAGTATAGCAGGGCTGGGAAGACAATAGCTTTATAAACAAGCACTTTGGATGTCCCGGTCCCCAAACACTCTCTGCTTCATTTGGAAAAATGCTGCACTCGCAGGGCTCAGGCAGTGTTGTATTTTAGTGTCAGTGTTGACTTCTGTGGACAGGTGGCTGCTAAGGTAGCGGAAATAGTCAACATCTTCTAATGTTACACCATTAAGCTGTATGTCTGGCATTGCAGAGGGATTGGCTGGTGACTGCTGGAAGAGCGCTTTGGTTTTCTCAATGTTCAATGAGAAGCCGAGCTTCTCATATGCTTCTGCAAAGGTGTTTATAATTACTTGTAGGTCTTCTTCTGAATGTGCACAGACTATATCATCACCACCATATTAGAGTTCTATAACAGATGCTGGTGTGACCTTGGTTTTGGCTTTCATTCTGTTATTTAGCTTGCCACCTGTCTGAAAGGTAATTTCCACTCTGTTGGGAAGCTTCCCATCAACAAGATGAAGTATCGTAGCCATAAAGAATAAGGTTGGGGCAATAACACATCTGATTCCACCTTAAATGGGTCTGTTGCCATCATGTCACTATAGAGGAGCCGCAGGATGTTTACAAATTTGTCACAGAGCAGCTGAGGAATGTGTGCAGCTCTTTAGTAGGTGTATTTACGGAGGTCTTGAACCACCCCTAATTTTCCTGGACATAGAAAGGGTGAATTACCTCCAGAAGACGCAATTCATCTTTTAAATAGGTTCCAAACTCCTGCTAAATTACGGAATTCTTTTACTGTTTTTTCAAAACTAAACATGAAATTCTAGCCACCTTTTTCGTTCCATCTTGTTGACACTTTGTGCAGATACAGGGGGACCCTAGAACAGAGTATCTGTTCTCTGAATGTCTGCACTTTCTCCCATTGCAATACAGAGTGGACGCTTAAGGTTCCCTGGGATTTGGTTCCAAGACTCCCAATGGATACCTAAATCCATGGGTAATAAAGTCCTATTATATTCAATGGAAGAGTAAAATAGTGTTTTTATATAAAACTAGCTATCCCCTGCCACACGTTGCTGTGGCCCAGTCTGTGTATATGTGTGTATATATTTGTGTATATGTGTATATATGTGTGTTTGCATGTATATATGTAGTCTTGCACATGTGTTGTAATTTTTTGGTTTTTAAAGTCTGTTCTGCTGTGTTTTTCCATGTTTTTATGAGTGATGATCATTTGTTGGCCTGACACGTGTATTATGTCCAAATTTGGTGTTGATTCGTCCAGTGGTTTTTGAGTTATGTCAATCCCACAAATGAACATTACTTATCCTGTCGTGGTCCCTGTGAATACGTACATGTGATATTCTTGCGCTAGTGCAATAGCTTTCGGAACCTTCTAGAAAGAATTTCAAAGAGCTCTGCTGAAGCCCCGCCCATCCCTCCCGAGAGGATATATAGCCAGTGGGAGGGGCTTCAGCCTCCAGTTCTCTCTTTCCGCCCTCAAAGGCAGTAGCGAGAACCTCATCTCTTTCCTCCCCAAAGTGGTTTCTAGATTTCATATGTCTCAGGAACTAGTCTTACCATCCTTGTTTCAGAACCCCACTACGTCTTTAGAGAGGAACCTACATCTCCTTGATGTCCGTAGAGCTCTGGCTTTCTACGTTGACAGAACTACTTCAATTAGAAAGTCCCCAAGGCTTTTTGTAAAGTACAAGAAGGATGCCAGTGGCCTTCCTGTATCCTCCCAGTGCCTCTCTTCATGGATCGTCCTGGCGATTCACCTGGCGTACCGCATGGCTGGGAAGGATCCCCCGCAGCAGCTGAAGGGCCACTTTTTGAGAGCCGTCTCGACATCTGTGGCCTTTATGAGCAGCGTTGCTCTAGACCAGGGCTGTCCAACTGGCGGCCCCGGGGCCGGATCCGGCCCTGTAGCCTGTTGGACACGGCCCCAACTATGCTCTCAGCCGCCATTTTTAATTTTTTTTTAAAAAATCGATTTTTTTTAAAAGGCGGCCGGGGGGGAGGGGGAGGCGGGGCAGGGAGGAGGAAGAGAGCTAGCTCCTCCTTTTCGATGCCCCCCCCTACCTAGGGCGGGGGAGCCGCCAAAAGGCAGAAGGCGGCGCCAAGAGCAGCGCGTCACAGGCCTGGCGTGACGCGCTGCTCTGGCGCCGCCTACTCCCTCCTTTTTCGGCGGCCCCCGGCCTAGGAAGGGAGGGGGCGCCAAAAGGAGGAGTAGGCGGTGCCAAGGGGCAGCGCGTCACGCCAGGCCTGTGACGCGCTGCCATTGGCGCCGCCTTCTGCCCTTTTTCGCCCCCTTCCTAGGGCAGGGGAGCCGCCGAAAAGGGCAGAAGGCGGCGCCAAGAGCAGCGCGTCCCTGGCCTGGCGTGACGCGCTGCTCTTGGTGCCGCCTACTCCTCCTTGTCGGCGGCTCCCCCGGCCTAGGAAGGGAGGGGGCGCCGGGAAAGGAGGAGTAGGCGGTGCCAAGGGCAGCGCGTCACGCCAGGCCTGTGACGCGCTGCCGTTGGCGCCGCCTACTACCTCCTTTTTCGGCAGCTTTAGGAGGGGCGGGCCTGGGCTGGGGGCGGGGCCTGGGGCGGGGCCTGGGGGCGGGGCCGAGTGGCCCCGCAGGTCATCAGTGACCTCTTATCCGGCCCTGGACCCGCCAGAAGTTGGACAGCACTGCTCTAGACGCAGTGTGCTGCGCTGCCACATGGTCATCTCATCATACTTTTGTCTCCCACTACAAACTGGATGTTACATCCAAGAAAGAGACGGATTTTGGAAGGGCAGTCCTCTTCTCTGCGGTGGCATGACGCCCACCTACCAAGGTCAGTAGCTCGCTAATCTATCACATGTACGTATTCACAGTGACCACAGCAGAGCAAATTATGGGTTGCTTACCAGTAACCATAGTTCCCTGAGTGGTCATCTGTGAATTCATACATCCCCGCCCGTCCTCCCCTCTCGTCATGCCTCCGGTTTCCTTGTGTGCGTGTTTTTACGCGATCTTAGAGAGAACTGGAGGTTGAAGCCCCTCCCACTGGCTATATATCCTCTCGGGAGGAATGGCCGGGGCTTCAGCAGAGCTCTTTGAAATTCTTTCTAGAAGGTTCCGAAAGCTATTGTGCAAGCGCAAGAATATCACATGTACAAATTCACAGGTGACCACTCAGGGAACTATGGTTACAGGTAAGCAATCCATAATATTTTTATTTATATAGATTAACTTTTTGGAATTTTTTAAAAAACATTTTTGAGCTAAGAATGATTAAATCTGTGGATAGGAGAGCTGACTATAATAAGCAAACCACAAATGTTGAAGGCTTGTCAGCGTGATTAGCACTTACCTTCAGGTGCTGCTTCACACTTGATGTGTCACTAAGCCCTGAGCAAATCCTCTTGATCAGTGGTAAACAGTATTTGCATTGCACTACCAAGTTTCGGCCCTTCTGGCTCACAAACGTCATAGCTTTCTCGGGCTCTTGCTGTTCAGGAGCTGCTGTCTTCATCAGCTGCTTCTCTGAATCGTTCGCGAGGTAGTCCTGGTTGCATTGTGGCTGTGGCTGCTCATCAGTCACCTCGGTCTCACTGGTGGACTCTTCCATCATTGCACCCTCGGAAACTGCAGCAGCCTTGCCTGCAAAAAATTGACAGAATTGTTAAAAAGGATTTGCCAAGATACCATCAAAGGCTTAAGGAAAGGAAAGCATCTCTAGCATATCAATCTGAGATCGATGCTTTTATATATATATATCTATATATCTATATATATATATATATAAAAGGAATGGTCGCGTGATGTCGGGTATAGGCAGGAAAACTAGAACCCCCAGAACCAAAACAACCACCAAACACATTCCCACATACCACGAGGTACATACGGAGCACAAAAACCCCGACCTACATACCTCGCAAGACCCCTAAATACGACCCCCAATAAACCGCCATTCACACCAAGCATCACAGCGCTTGGTGAATGGCAATGCTCAATGGAGCTGGCAAGGAGAAAGAGGACAAGGCAGAGGAGGAGGAAAGAGCAGCAAGGGGGGGAAGGATCGTAGCCTTACCTCCTCCTCCGCATCCCTTTGCCTCCATCGCTGACGGAACCCCCAGCCAATCGCCGCCGCTTCGGTCGCTTCTATGACTCTCCAGGGAGGCAGCACTGGACCACGGGGAAAAAACCTCAAAAAACTACAACAAAAATGGCCGCCGACCCACTTCCAGCCCGGCCGAAAAGGCTCCGCCAGAAGTCGGTCCGCCAGGAAAAGGGTCCAGGCGGCAACTGCCACCCAAACACTAGCAACCGGAAGTCACGCCCACCTCCCGGCCAGAAGTGACGCCATAAAAGATCGCGCACGCCACGGAGCAGCAACAGCAACGGGCTCCCACCCACCGCTGCACTCCTCTGGGGCAGAGAGCCTTCCCCGCCACTGAGGCTGCCCTCCGGAGGATGGAGGGTCAAGAAGGAGGAGGCGTGGGGGCGCTGGCCTCACCTCTACTACCCTCCGGATGGCACAGGGTGAAGACAGAAGGAACGGGGTCGCTTCTGCCGCCTTGCCGCTCCCTTCGGCCCAGTCAAACACACCCACAACAACATACACTAACTTAACAACGACAAACCCACAACATTAAAACCAAACAACTTGCGATACTTACCTCTACAGACCCACAACACAACAGACACACACAACGCATACATAACACTGCTAAAAAGAAAAAAACACAGTACAACCAAACAATACACCCCACATACACACCATATATCCACAACACACTACCACTACACACTCACAACAACAACCTACACACTCATCACCACACACTCTTCTGCAACCACCATCCCAAACACAAACCACAAATCCTCCACTTGACAAATACCACCCCCACAACATGACAGCCAGAACACTTCTACATCCCACCCATCACAAGAACCCACAACGACACATCCATTACCCCACCAAGAACGTAAGTCACATAATTTCAAACCCTTACGTACACAAACTTTCTCTCATCTCCTGAATAGGGCACAGCAACGCGTGCCGGGTACAGCTAAAATATATATATATATAGTCTGTGTGTGTGTGTGTGTGTATATATATATATATGTATGTATATATATGTGTGTATATATATATATATATATATGTGGTCCATAATCTCCAGGAAGTATGCAAAGAATGAAGGAATGCGACAGCTCCCCCTGGTGGCCAGAAGCTGGAATGTTAAATAGCCTCTGAGTGTCTGTCTATATATGTTGTGTGTTTATGGCGTTGAATGTTTGCATATATATGTACGTTGTAATCTACCCTGAGTCCCCTGCGGGGTGAGAAGGGCGGAATATAAATATTGTAAATAAATAAATAAATAAATAAACCCCTGTGAGTAACACATGCATCTCCATCGCACACACCCCCCCCCCAAACAAACATTCCACAAGTCAGATGACCTCCTGACATCATGCTAACTTGTATGGACTCTGAGTTTGTCCAGATCCTGTTCTGCCTAATGTCTTAGTCCTCACTCCCCTCCCTGTTGTATGTAATTTCTGTAATATGTTGCTATTTTCTGTTTGTTCAAACTATGTAAACCGCTCCGAGCCCTCGGGGAGTGGCGGTATAAAAGTTTGAAGAAATAAAATAAATAAAATAAAGTCTCTTCCAAAGGGCAAGGGTGGGGGCTTTCTCCTTGGAGGAAGAGAAATAGCTGGAAAAAAGGGATCAGCTATTTCTCTTCCTCCAAGGAAGGGGACACCACCATCTTGCTCCTGGATGTAAAAATACAGTGAGACACACAACACCAATACTCCCAATTGTTATACAGCCAAGGGAGCATGCAACACTCTGTGGTCACAAATATCCAAAACACAGAGTGTTTTCTTGGATGCCGAATTGGACTGTGGACTTCACTCCTTCTACGGATTCTAATTACACCTGGAGATCAGACTGTTTACAACATTATTTCACCCATTGAGGGTATAAGGACTGAATAATTCGGACTTTACCGAACCTCAGTGTGAGTAAACAAATGTGAGAATCCTCAATCGTCATTTGGCTAAGCATACTGTATTGGCATTAAGAAAAACTAAATAGTTAATAACAAGAGATTTATTTGATTCAACAGTATTTTCCTTGTGATTTAGTCTTTGTATATGGTTGTGGACTCTGTCCCTTCAGTTTGTATACACAACACAAATAGATAGACTGTCCGAGGCTATTAACATTCCAACTTCTGGCCACCAGGGGGGCTGTCACTTCACCATCCATCTGTGACATTGATGAAGTACTTTCCACATTCCCCGCATGCTTTGCTGGAGATTTTTTATGGCCTTGTAAATTTTGTTAAATTAGCCTCCCCACATATAGGTGGTACCTAAATTTCCTACTTGACAGATGCAACTGTCTTTTGGGTTGCAAAGGTCTACAACAAGCTACACAATTGACCGGTAGCTCACTCCAACCCGGGCTGGCTTCCAACTCATGACCTTTCGGTCAGTAGTTATCTTTAATGCAGCTGACACCCAGCCAGCTGCGCCACAGTCCCGGTGTGAGGTGATGCTATTTATTAGAAAAGAGCCAGGCCTTGCTTTTATTTTTTTAATGAATGCTCCAATTAGAAAATGCATAAAGATGTAGGTGAACTACCACTCCCAAAATCGTGAGTCAATCCTCCCCAAACCCCGGCAGTATTCACAGTCGGCCATGTTGGATCTGTGCGGCAAATTTGGTCCAGATGTCGGTTGGGTACGGGTGAACTACAACTCCCAGGTTCCAAGGGCAATCACCTCCTAACCCTGTCAGTATTCACAGCCGGCCATGTTGGGTCTGTGTGCCAAGTTTGGCCCAGATCCACTGTCGGCTGGATTCAATGCTCTCTGGATAAGGGTGAACTACAAGTCCCAGATTCCTAGGGCAATCGCCCTCAAACCCCTGCCAGCATTCACAATTGGCCATGTTGGGTCTGTGCGCCAAGTTTGGCCCAGATCCGTCATTGGCTGGGTGCAAGTCCTCTGTTTGCCGTGTGCCATAGGCAAGAGTAGGAAAGGGTTAAGGGAGAGGCAGTGGGCGGGGTCATGCAAATTCCACACCAATGGAGAGAGAAAGGAACACTGGGATGTGGTGCTCACTATAACCTGCAATGTCATTGGAGGGAGGGCTATGGGTGCCTCCTGAGTGATGGAAGTGGAGGCAGGGGCCTGTCTGCATAAGTAGATACTCCAGTCACATACACAAATACAGATTTTCACTTTTATTCTGGGGATGGATGGATGGATGTCCTACTCACTTATCCCCCCAGTGAGCCGCTGTCTTTTCCTCGGTTCCTCCGTCTGCTGGTTCTCTTCTGTCTCCATCTTAATCTCGCTTGGCCCCTCAACACACTCCTCCTGATCTTGCTGATCCTTCCTGTGCTCACCTAAAGACCAGGAATAGAACAAAACAACATGGAGCACATTGTGTGCAGCAAAGCAATCGTGTGATATTTTTCTTCCTTCATTTAAGAAGTAGAGAACCCCATAAGAGGGTCATCTGAAGAACGGCCATAAATCTGAAATGACCTGGAGGCACAAAACAGCAGCAAAAGATTCCCATTATAGATAACTAGACAGACCTCACTGCTCTTACAATGCAAAAGAAGCAAGCTTTAACTCCTATTATGTTACAAATACGATGGAGCGTCTCGTTCCCACCAGTCGTGCCTGCAAAGGACGTGGAACTGAGAACAGGACCTCCCCAGAAGATCTTAATCTCTGAGATGGTTCATAGGGGGAGATGCGTTTGGACAGGTAAGCGAGGTGATGCACCGGTTCAGGACCTCAACAGCCTCCTTAGTAGCAGGTGGAAAGAAGTGATAGAGTTAAATGTCATCTGCGTACAAATGACAACGAACTCCAAAACTCCAGATGATATCGCCCAGCGGCTTCATGTAGATCAGTGTTTCTCAACCTTCCTTATGCCGCAACCCCTTAATCCAGTTCCTCATGTGGTGGTGACCCCCCCAACCATAATATAGTTTTCATTGCTACTTCATAACTGTAATTTTGGATTGATTTGGTAATATGGGAGTTGTAGTTGCTGGGATTTATAGTTCACCTACAAATCAAAGAGCCCTTTGAACTCCACCAATGATGGAATTGAACCAAACTTGGAACACAGAACTCCCATGGCCAACAGAAAATACTGGAAGGGTTTGCTGGGGGCATTGACCTTGAGTTTTGGAGTTGTAGTTCACCTACATCCAGAGAGTAGTGTGGACCCAAACAATAATAGATCTGGACCAAACTTGGCACGGATTCTCAATAAGCCCAAATGTGAACACTGGTGGAGCTTGGGGGAAATAGACCCTAACATTTGGGAGTTGTAGTTGCTGGAATTTATAGTTTGCCTACAATCAAAGAGCACTCTGAACTCCACCAATGATAGAATTGGGCCAAACTTCCCACACAGAACTCACATGACCAACAGAAATTACTGTGTTTTCTGGTGGTTTTTGGCGACCCCTCTGACACTCCCTCGCAACCCCCCCAGGGGTCCCGACCCCCAGGTTGAGAAGCATTGATGTAGATGTTAAACAACATGAGGGATAGTATCAAGCCCTGTAGACTCCACAGAACAACGGCTGCGGGGCCGAGCAGGTATCCCCCAACAACACCTTCTGGGACCAACCCTCCAGGAAGAACTGGAGCCATTCTACAACAGTACCTCCAAGCCCCATACCGCAAGGCGTCCCAGAAGAATACCGTAGTCTATGGTATCACTGAAGATCACTGAAAAGTCCAGGAGAACCAGCAGGGACACATTGCCCCTGTCCAGTTCCCTACCCAGACAACCCACTAAGGGAGGGCTGCCCAGGAAGTCGATCATGATCGACCAGTCGATCCCGGGACCAAAGAAGCGGATGGGGCGATTCTCAGAAGGGGCGGAGCCAGGCTGCTCCAAGCCCCGCCCCTCCCCGGCTTCGGCACTCCCAGAAGCTTCTCCAGGCTTGAGGATGGCAGGGCCAAGCCAGCTTTGTGCTAGCTATGCCACCACTGGCTTGGCATTGCCATCCTCAAGCCTGGAGAAGCTGCTGGGAGCTCCAAAGCCAGAGGGGAGGGGGCGGGGCTTGGCGAGGCCTGGGCAGCCCTGCTTTATATGAAAGCCTCCTATAACCCATGTTATATGTGCCCTCCCTCACAAAGTATCTATTCCTATTATCTCACCCAGCGTTTTTAAACATTTTATATTGTGCATGCGGCCCGCCTGTCATTTGTGATTTTAGATATTTATTTGCATATTGTTCTTTTATTTATATGTATGTATTTTTATTGTGTTATTGTTGATGTTTTGATTTGATTTTATTGTAATTTGTTGTTTGGGCCTGGCCTCATGTAAGCCGCCCCGAGTCCCCATCGGGGAGGTGGTGGCAGGGTATAAATAAAGATGATGATGATGATAAAAATAACAATAAAAACAAAACAAAACTTCTGATCCTTGCGGTGTTTGAGACTTCAGCTCCCAGAATTCCTGACCATTAGACAAGCTGGCTACGACTTCTGGGAGTTGGGAGTCCAAAACAAGATCACTGAGGTCGGAGGGTGCCAACCTCCTGGAGGTCCCCTGGGCGAAACTCGCGAGACTGACAGCAACCCGCAGGAGGGCGTTCTCTGTTATTGCGCCCACGCTGTGGAACACCCTCCCTGCGGCAACACTCGCTATTCAAGACTTGCTCCCTTTTAGACGGACCTGCAAGACCTACCTTTTTCAGCAGGCTTTTAACCTGTAGGTCCTGCCCGTGTGCAATTCCATCATGTTTTTATCCGCCATCTCTAGTGTTGTATTTGCACACTAGATTCTTTTTAAATCACTGTGTGATATTGTGTTTTAATCTGCCGTTGTTTTAACTGTTACTGTGTTTTTACTGTGTTTTGTACGGCCTTTGTGAGCCGCCCCGAGCCCCCCCGGGAGTGGCGGCATAGAAGCCTAAGTAATAAATAAATATAAATAAATAAATAAAACATCTGTTTTTAATTCACATTTTTCAACATTCATGGAGTCCTGTGTTTCTAACTGACTTTAAACCCAAATATTACATATTAACACTAATAAACCCTCAATATTCATTTCTCACCTCTATGGACTCTCTGGTGCGTCTTGAAGGCTGAGGCATGTTTAAAGGTGTCTCCACATTCCGAGCAAATGAGAGTTTTCTTGGTGTCAGGGCACTCTAGTTTCTTATCCTTGTGGGTCCGCACATGAGCCATCAGTTCCGAGTTGAACTTGAAGGCCTTCCCGCAGTCGAAACACACAATCGCATCCTCCCTGGCGTGGGTTCTCTCGTGCTCCATAAGTTCAGACTTTTTGCTGAAGCTCTTCCCGCAGCAGGAGCACACCGCCACGTGGATTCGCTCGTGGGCTCTCAAACGCGCAATACTGCTGAAGCACATTTTGCATTGCAAGCATTTGTACTGCTTCTCTCCCGTGTGAGTCCGGCAGTGAGTTCGGAAATTCGAGTAGTTTCCGAAGTTTTCCCCGCACTTCAAGCATTTGTAAGGTTTCTCTCCCCGGTGGACACCCTGGTGTTTAAGCAAACCAGATTTGTGCATGTACTTTTCCCCGCATTCTCCGCAGGTGTGGAATTTCTTCCCTCCGTTGGTTTCCTCTTGAGGGTTGCAGCCAAAGGTGTTCCTACAGTGAGAACATTTGCGTGGCCTCCGCCCCATGTGGATCCTCTCACTCCCTCCGCAGTGGGAGCATTTATACAGCTGTTCGCCCACGTGGTTTCGCTCATGAGACAGAAGATCTGAGCTGCTGCTGAAGCTCTGGCCACAGTGCCAACATTTGTACAGCTTCTCCAATTCAGAAGAGCTCTCGAGCACAGGAGGAATATCCACATCCTGTTGGATGGCGGACTCATCACCACCTTTACAACCACTGTGTGAATCAACAAACAGATCCCTTTTCTCCTCTGTGGCATCCCCATTCTGCCGATCTGCTTTCTGTTGACCCTTCTCAGTTTCTCCTTGACACAGAAAATTGTTCTCATTCTCTGTTTTCAGGAGTGCTGACATTTTCTCAGGTCTATCCAATAATGGATTTTCTTTCTTGCTGTTTTTCAGCCACTCACCACTTGCTAGGAAAAAAAAGAATCAGAATGCAAATATGAATCAGACCAAAATATATTGATGCTGAAGTCCTGTAACACAGTGTTTTTCAACCTTTTCGAGCCGCAGCACATTTTTTACCTTTACAAAATCCTGGGGCACACCACCAACCAAAACGACACAAAATGACACTCTAACGCAGTAATACATATAGTTAATAAGTTTTAAAACGTATTTATACACTCAGTGTGAAACCTGGGCCTGTTTGGATGAACACAACATATATATGACTTCCTCTCACATACTTATACATGGCAATCATGTCTCCTCTCAGCCTTCTCTTCTTCAGGCTAAACATGCCCAGCTCTTCAAGCTGCTCCTCATAGGGTTTGTTCTCCAGACCCTTGTGAAATTTCACCCTGAGTGAAACTTGCTTCCAGATAACTATGGATGTCATGAAGATGTTATAAACAGTTCCGGGGGAGAGGCAACTCTCGAAAAATCCAGTAAAATTGTAAAAAAATAAACATTTCCAAGCGGAGAGGCTCAATTTGTTTCTTGGAAACCTGTGAATGCTAGGAGGGGGAAGAGTGCCAATTTCCTACGGCACACCTGCTGATTGCTCATGGCACACTAGTGTGCCGCAGCACACTGGTTGGGAAATACTGCTGTAACATACAACAGTGTAGTAAAATGTTATCCCGGGACTGTGGCGCAGCTGGCTGGGAGTCAGCTGTGTTAAGATCACTACTGACCCGAAAGGTCATGAGTTCGAAGCCAGCTCGGGTCAGAGTAAGCTTCCGACCGTTGTGTAGCTTGCTGTCGACCTTTGTAGCCTGAAAGACAGTTGCATATGTCAAGTAGAAAATTTAAGTACCATTTATGCAGGGAGGTCGATTTAACTAATTTATGACGCCATAAAATCTCCAGCAAGCGTGAAAAATAATAATAATATTTTTTTATTATTATTTATTAGATTTGTACACCGCCACTCCCAGAGGCTCAGGGCGGTTTACAGCAATGTGTCAAAGCATAAAAGATAAAATACAATAACACTATTATTAATAAATAATAAATAATAAACTTTATTTATACCCCACCCCATCTCCCCAATGGGGACTCGGGGCGGCTCACACGAAGCCAAGCCCAAACAACAAATTACAATAAAAGAATGAGGAAGTCCTCCATCAGTGTCACAAGTGAATGGTGAAGCGGAACCAAACATACCCAGAATACCCGCATTAAGCTGGAATGTTAAATAGCCTCTGTGTGTCTGTCTATATATGTTGTGTGTCTATGGCATTGAATGTTTGCCACGTATATGTACATTGTAATCCGCCCTGAGTCCCCTGCAGGGTGAGAAAGGCAGAATATAAATACTGTAAACAAACAAACAAATAAAATGGGAAAGTCATGCTTTTCTTTTTGGATTTTTTTTCCGGTGGAAGGGGATTTTCAAGCTATAAATGGTAGAATATGGGGGGGGGGGGCATAATTCAATCAATAACTAATAAACAATTCAAAGACAGTAGGTTCTTCTAAATACAGTCAGTTCCTGGGTAACACACAATATAGGCTGGGCTTCACCATAGCAGGTTAACCACCAGCTGCAGTAAATCTTGCCAACAGAAAAGCTGACACATTGAAACCCATGTCAGGGTGAGTTCCTGGCCTTTAGCCCAGCTTCTGCCTACCTAGCAGTTTCATAAACAGCAATGTGAGTAGATAAATAGGTGGTATTTAAGGGACCCATAAGGAAATGCCAGAAAAATGCTGGTGATTTGATCAAGGAGGAAGTTTATGAAAAAGCTCTTTGGCAGGGAAAGTGGAACAACAGCACCCTCTGTGGCTGGAACCGAGCACAGCCTCCAAGATGCCGAAGATGGTAAAGCCAATATATACCACTATCTATTAGGCATGAGAAAAATGAAACGGAAATTAAAAGGATTCGTAAGAGATTCGTATGTAATGGGACTTTTGAGGTTTTACGGATCGCTACCGCGATCCCCGTTGCTCTGCTGCCATGCCCCATCGCAGGGGCCAGCTTCACACACACACACACGTGCGCGCTTCTCCTCCTCTCTCTCAGGCTTCCCCCTCCTTCTCTTCCCCGTTGCTCTGCTGCCATGCCCCATCGCAGGGGCCTGCTTCACACACACACACACACACACACACACGCTTCTCCTCTCTCTCCCTGCGCTCTCTCAGATGCTTCTCTTCCCCGTTGCTCTGCCATGCCCCATCGCAGGGGCCAGCTTCAGCTCTCCAGGTACGTGTTTTGGACTTCAACTCCCACCATTCCTCACAGCCTCAGGCCTCTTCCTTTTCTCTCAGCCTGGGCAAACTTGGGCCCTCGCTCCCTCAGGATCGGGGTGAGAGAGAGGCAGCGAGGAGCAAGGGGGGCCTCCTCCTTTTCTTTTGCTGCTTCCAAGAATAGAAAACCCACTCCCTCCCTTCCTCCTTCCCTCCCTCCTTCCTATTTGGAGAGTCCCATCTAGAATTCAGTGTGGTTTATTCAAGTTTTGGCCTACAACTCCCAGAAATCCCAGCCCATTTACCAGCTGTTAGGATTTCTGGGAGTTGTAGGCCAAAACCATCTGGAATGCACATGCTCTGGCATATGAATTACTAACGAATTTCGTTAGTACTTAAGTTACATTTCCGAAATTTTTGGGAAATTTTTTGTAAGTCTTTCTTTTACTAATCAACCCCCCATTTGATATAAGAATCGCCGTTTTAGGATTCTAAACCATGCCTACTATCTATGTACAGTTGTCTGCCTTGTCATTGTACAGCTGCACTGAATGTTTGCTATATATGCGTTCTGTCATCCACTCTACTAAATACTGTAAATAAAGAAATAAATAATAGATGTTCTGTAGGTTCATTGTTGAATTTGTATTTCCAATTACAACATACACAGATAGGGAAACATTCAATGCCTTTAATACAGTGAAATAACAATGACACACAAATACACAGAAAAAGGGTAAATGCTTCCTTTCTGAATACAACTCTCAGAATTCCTATGTGTCAGTAGGCTACTTTCTCAACTTGCTTCTCAAGTGCCATCATAAGAAAATGGAAACTCACCCAATAGGTTTGCACTGGCTTTATCTTCCTGTTTGGTTTCATGCATCTCCTCCGTGTCTGAAAGGTCCTGCATTCCCTGGGAAAGATTTATAAACTTTGAATGCATGAAGGAAATTAAGGAAATACAGAACATAGGTTGGACGAATTATTCTAGGTACCAAAGGATAACTGCCTATATTTGAACTTGGAAACCAATCATTTGCTTCTATTGGCCAAATCCAATCCCACTCCAATTAGGACTCAGAACAACTTCAACTTGTGGCAACCCTAAGAATGAGACTATTTTGATGGACGATACCCTCAGGGTTGGGTATGATATTGAAAGACTGAGATCCTGTGGCTGGGTTCCCCGGACTGTAGGGATGTTCAGCTTCCAACCCTGGACGGCGTGACATTATGTCCGTCGCCCTCTGTTAAGAGCTTAGGAGTAACCCTGGACCCCCTGTTGTCGATGGAGGCTCACGTCTCCAGCGTCAGCAGGGTAGCATTTTTCCATCTTCGACAGGTGAGGAAGCTGGCCCCCTACTTGTCCCGGCGCGACTTAGCCACAGTGGTCCAAGCCACGGTCATCTCGAGGCTGGACTACTGTAACGCTCTGTACATTGGCCTTCCTCTGTCGGTAATCCGGAGACTCAAGCTGGCGCAGAACGCCGCAGCGCGACTCCTGGCGAGGGTACCGATTGGCCACCAATGCCGGATTACCTTCAAAGTGTTAGTCCTGACTTTTAAGGCCTTACATGGTCTGGGGCCAGTGTACCTGCGGGACCGCCTTGTCCCATATCATCCCACCAGATCACTGCGCTCCGAAGAGCTAAATCTCCTGGTCATCTCAAATGTGAAGACCTACCATCTGTCTGCAACACGCCGGCGGGCTTTCTCTGTTGCAGCCCCTACCATGCGGCACTGCCCGCCGGCATCCGTGCCACCCAGAGCCTCCTCCCGTTCAGGAGAGCAGTTAAGACATTGCTGTTCCAGCAAGCCTTCGGGGTTAACTAGGCTGTAGCTCGCGCTGCCTAGCTACACCCCACTGCGACTCCATCTGCTGTTTCAACTGTTCTAGTTGTAATTCTATTCTAATGGTGTTACTGTGGTTTATGAGATATCTGTCAATTGTATTTTACGAACTGTTGTGAGTCGCCCCAAGCCGTTGGGGGGGAGACGGACGGCAGACAAATGCGCAAAATAAATAAATAATTAAAATATTGTGTGTATTATGTGCTCATTGGTTACTCTTGTAGTTGACGTTAGTTAGATGCTTGATATTGTTGGTATAATATATATATATATATTAGATAGAATCCGATTGATTGTGTGTTTTTGCTAATCCAGGTGTTTGCTTCATTCGTCTTTCTAGCCAGGATTGTCTTGTGGAAATGTATCAAAGTTTCAAGAGGAGGGGACTACCAAACTTGCGAAATTAAAATAGCCACTGATAGCTGCATTACCTGTGTTGAAACTGCCAAGCAGCGAATGTATCTTTTCTTATTAATAAAAGCACCTGGTTCAAGGAGGCCAGATGGAGCCCTGCTTACCTGCTCTTCTAAGTCTCTGTCCCTTCGCTGGCTCCGCAGGAAATCTTCTGCCAGGGCCACAGCCTTGGCACACGTCACAGGGCCGTTCTCCCAGAGGCAGCTCAGCATCTCCGCTGGGACCACAGCCAGAAACTGCTCCAGGGTCACCAGCTCCAGCATCCTCTCCTTGGTGTTTCTGTCTGGGTTGAGCCACTTCCGGCACTGCTGCTGGAGCTGCTGGCAAAGCTCCCGAGGCCCATCAGCCTCTTGGTAACGCAAGGTCCGAAAACGCTGGCGTCGCATCTCCAACCTGGCAGCATCTCCAGCTAGAGCTTTCTCCCTTTTCTTCCCATAGCTATTGGCATCTAGATGGGCCCTGTATGCCAACTGGATTCCCCCGACGAGGTGTGGCTGAGTCTTTGGAGAAACACGCAACTCGCTAGCCGGCTTGTTGGGTTCTGTCTCACCCTGGGAAGGCACATCCAATGTTATAGAATCCTTCTGTTGTTCCACCTCAGGAGTCTGTGGGGTTCCCCCTTCCGAACGAACTGGCTGTAGTGTCCTAAGAAACTCTTCCAACCGTGCATCCCAGTTCTTTGATGGCTCTTCTACTGGTTCCTGTTTTACCCTTTCTTCCTTGCTTCCCTGAAACTCTTCCCTTTTATTCTCATCTTCTGACTCAAGGCCGACTGGCTCCTGCTCTTCCATTTTTATTTCTGGAAGCAGAAAAACAGTAACCCCTGCCTCCTGAGGGACATCCATTTCCTATCACAGAAACCAGAATCCTTGCATTTATTGGCTCTCCCTCTTTTAGTAGCACCCCTTGAAGGATGTCTCAGTACAGCTGCTTTGTCCTTCAAGTCCGATCAGTCCAACGGATTCATTAAAAAAAAAAAAAAAAAAGCTGGGAAATTATCTAGGCCTTGAAAGGAGACCAACCATTCTTTAGGATGACTTTCCTGATGTTTGTTGTTGCTTTTTTTCCTTTCTTCCTCTCATGTATATCCCATCATTCTCCCAAAATGTGATTCAGGGTGAAGAGGAAACCTTGCTACGAAGAAAAAATGACACAGAGTGAAAAGAAGGTAAGGGTGGCCAAAGACTCAAACGTCTAGTATTATTTATTTATTTATTTATTTATTTATTTACTTTATTTATATTCCGCTCTTCTCACCCCGAAGGGGACTCAGAGCGGATTACTGAACACATACTTGCAGACAATCCCTGCAGTTCAACATATGACATGTAAACATGTGACATTTATCACAATACAGTACAGTACATACATTTTTAGATATATGGACAAACATAGGCAAACTTTCTGGCCACCAGGGGAAGCGGACACACTCCTCATCTCTCTCAGCGTTTCCTTCCAGCCTGCCTTTGTTGTTTCTTCCGCATTCCTCAGCGATTCTTTATGGCCTCATAAATCAGTCAAAGTTTTGCCTCCCCACTTAATATGGTACCTTTATCTCCTACTTGACAAATGTAACTGTCTTTCGGGCTGCAAAGGTCGGCAGCAGGCTACACTTAAAGTCGAGAACCCACCTCAACCCGAACAGGCCTCAAACTCATGACCTACTGGTCAGAGAGATCTTATCCAGCTGACCCTTAGCCAGCTGCGCCACATTCCCAGTGCTTGTATTAGAAAGTTAGTATTTTATTCTATACTCTTATTCAACTACAGAACTCATGTTTTCAGGTATCTTCAACTTCCTTCTGTTGTCTGTAAACTGTAAGACCTTTGGTACATAGACCAAAAACCTACCTAGTGCAGGATTCAGATCCCACCGCAATCAACCACTTGTCTCCTGGAAAGTCTCTTTCTCTGGAAGTTTTTAAGTAGAGTCTGGATGGCCATCTGTTGGAGGTGCTTAAATAGTGTCTCCCTTCGTGGCAAAATGGGGGTGGACTGATGGTCCTTGTGGTCTCTTCCAACTTTATGATTCTACAATCCACAAGCCAAACATGAGTGGTGGAATGTTGGTTGTTGGCCAATCGGAGGCGATATGCAAATAACCCCCATGATTTTTGCAGCGAAATTCCCTGTGGACTCAATGAGCAATTAGGAGTTTCTGATCTACTGTTTTAATTCATGTTAATTCCCTCACCTGTTTCTGTATCTTGCTAACCCGCCCCCCTGACACTATTTCACTTGCTTGAGCACACATTTCATTGCATTTGCCGTGTGAATTTGGCATTAGCCAGAGGATTTCCCATAGAGGATACTTACCTTTCAATATGGAATTGGTATGTATTTAATTGAGAATTTTGTTTAAGTTGCTTGTTTAGGCATATCCTTATGCCTCATGATTATGTGCATGTCTATATGTTAAGGTATTACACTTTTCCTGATGGTTTGTTGATGTTTATATTACAGGCAGGAACCCTATACTTTGGATTACCATTGCTAAAATTGGATATGTAATTGTTTACTTGGAAGATCCCCATTCTATTGTTTATTAACGACGAAAGGCTTTGAAAAGACCCCGGCAGGGGTCAAAACGAGAGAGGGACCCTGGAACACGGTTTTTCCTCGTTGGCCTTGGTGGTTGGTGTTCCCATCATCCACAGTGGAACACCTCACTTTTCGTCTTCAGTTTATTTGAGTCCTTAGAGCAGTGTTTCCCAACCAGTGTGCCAGGGCACACTAGTGTGCCGTGAGCGATCATCAGGTGTGCTTTGGGAAATTGGAACCTCCAGGAGGGGAGGGGGGAGAGTCTAGTGTGTTGAAGTATAAAAACCCTAAGAAACCTACCTCGATAAAGGCACAAAATTACAAACACCCCCCTCCCCACCCGTTGTCTACTTGGTCTCTCCCTCTCCATGCATTGGGAAGGCCTGCCTCCCTTTCCCCAAGTAGAGACCTCCTCTTGCCTCCCCCCCCCCGGGCCTAATGCCGGATGGTTCAGTCCAGCACCGCCCCTGCCCCTGCCCCTCCCTCCTCCCCGGTAGGCACGAAACCACTCTCAGCCTCCCTTGGGCTCCCTGGCCACCGCGTTCCTACCTGCCTGCTTCGCCAGCCCCGAGATGCCCACCTGGGCTACCCCGCTGACCCCCGAGGAGCTGCGCAGGTGGTGAGTGAGGCTCCTGCTCCCCACAACCACAATTCAAGCCTGGCGGGGAGGGAGGGGGCAACCTAAGTGAGAGGGAGACTGCTGGTCTTTCGAGACCCCCCCTCCAGAAACTTTAAGTCTCAAATGTCAAGGTCTATTTTCCCCAAACTCCATCTGTGTTCACATTTGGGCATATTGAGTATTCATGCCAAGTTTGGTCCTCATCCAACATTGTTTGAGTCCACAGTGCTCTCTGGATATAGGTGAACTACAACTCCAAAACCCAAGGTCAATGCCCACCAAACTCTTATAGCATTTTCCTCTTGGTTATGGGGGTTCTGTGTGGAAGTTTGTGTCTTTCTGCCATTCCTGCCAGGATATCTATGTTGTGTTCATCGAAACAGGCCCAGGTTTCACACTGAGTGTATAAATACATTTAAAAACATATTACTATATGTGTTAGTGTGTCATTGTGTGTCATTTTGGTTGGTGGTGTGCCCCAGGATTTTGTAAATGTAAAAAGTGTGCCACGGCTCAAAAAAGGTTGGGAAACACTGCCTTAGAGCATCGCACCCCAGTTTATGGTATATCAGAAGAATGCTGTGGATAAGGTGAATCATGTACTTGTAACAGATGACAATACCACACTGCATTACTTCATTTTGTGGATTTCCAATACAATTATTTTGGCTACACACCGGGAGTCTGCATGTTCTGTCTGAACTCAGTGGGATTCTTCACCTGTCTACTCATAAGTCAGTTACTGGATGTTACTGGATGTTATTAGTTTGAGTTGGATTACAAGGACAGTTTGCAGCTTCCCCAGTGATTTGCTAGATATTCAAATGACCCCTCTGTGGCTTTTTTTCCTTTAGTTTATTGCAGTGTTTCCCAACCAGTGTGCCGGGGCACACTAGTGTGCCGTGAGCGAGTATCAGGCGTGCCGTGGGAAATTGGAACCTCGGGGAGTCTAGTGTGTTGAAGTATAAAAACCCTAAGAAACCTACCTCGATAAATGCACAAAATTACAACCACCCCCCTCCCCACCCGTTGTCTACTTGGTCTTTCCCTCTCCATGCATTGGGAAGGCCCGCCTCCCTTTCCCCAAGTAGAGACCTCCTCTTGCCTCCTGGGGGTTGTGTGTGGGAAGTTTGGCCCACTTCTATCATTGGTGGGGTTCAGAATGCTCTTTGATTGTAGGGGAACTATAAATCCCAGCAACTACAACTCCCAAATGTCAAGGTCTGTTTCCCCTGAACTCCACCTGCGTTCACATTTGGGCATATTGAGTATTCATGCCAAGTTTGGTCCTGATCCAACATTTTTTGAGTCCACAGGGCTCTCTGGATATAGGTGAACTACAACTCCAAAACCCAAGATCAATGCCCACCAAACTCTTATAGGTAGTATTTTCTCTTGGTTATGGGAGTTCTGTGTGGGAAGTTTGTGTCTTTCTGTCATTCCTGCCAGGATATCTACCGTATGTTGTGTTCATCGAAACAGGCCCAGGTTTCACACTGAGTGTATAAATACATTTAAAAACCTATTAACTATATGTATTACTGTGTTAGAGTGTCATTTTGTGTCATTTTGGTTGGTGGTGTGCCCCGGGATTTTGCAAATGTCAAAAGTGTGCCGCGGCTCAAAAAAGGTTGGGAAACACTGGTTTATTGGGATTTCACACTTGAAATAACAACAACAACCACCACCACCTCCCCCAATCCCATTTCCTTTCCTTTCAGGGTAACCCCCAAGGCCTCCCTCTGCTTCTCTTGTTCCATCAACATTCAAAGTAAAGAGTAATGCATTGCTAATGGGGAGAACCCATGCCAGCTCCTTGGCTTCCCTGAAAACTCACAGAACTCACTCATTTTGGGCAACCCTCTTCTTTCTGGCTTCCTTCAATCCCGAGGAAGGTGGATGGCACCCAATTCAGGAGCACAAACTCTTGTTTCCTAGCCGAGGCCGATATGGAAAGACACCGGAAGGGAACATTATCTATGTGGCGCCTCCAGTTGTTGGCTGTTTAGGCCTGCTCTAGGATGAGAGCTCTATTCCTTTAACTCCTTCAAAGCCAAAAGTGTGCTGGAATATGAGGGTTTGTAAGCTTGACCTCGACCAATAGGATTAGAGTTTTGACCAGGGAATTTATTTATTTGAAGATCTTAATAAAGTATCTCAAGTGCCTTTTTCAACACGTCTCTCTCCCTCTCTTTCTCTCTCTGCACACTTTTACAAGCGCATTGATGACTAAAAAGGCCAATCTGAGATAGGCAAGTTCGGTTGCAGAAAGCACAGCAGAGAGTCTCATTGGGTCAGTCATGTAGCCAGGCTTAGGGGGCTTCAGGGCCCCCCGAAATTCTCAGGGTGGTCCGCGAGAAGGCCTTACTGGTACATTATTTAAACTGTTATGTTTATTCATATCATGATCTGATCACCATGCTCATTATATCCCACATTCATGGGGTTATTGGGATAACAACACAAAAGGTTTGCTAGGGTAGACCCTCTCCCACCCAGTCCCAGCCCCCACCCCCACCCCCACCGAACCAAAATCCTGGCTACGGCCCTGCATTGGGTGATGTTGTTTCCAAGTTGGGGTTCTTTCTGCGTGCCGTTTCTCTTCAAGACCCATTCGGCGTGTCTTCTCGAAAGAGGCCGCAGCATTGTGGATAGTGCGTCTCCGCGCCTCCGATGGGGGCCAGGGTGGACCATTGTTGGTGATCAATCTGGCCGAGCCTGAGATGTTGTTTCAGGGAGTCCTTATATCTCTTCTCTGGGGAACCGCCTCTCTTGCGCTGACCCGTGGCGAGTTCACCATAGAGTAGTATCTTTGGGAGGCGGTGGTCCTCCAGCCTAGAGACGTGCCCTGCCCAGCGCAGCTGATTTCTCAATAGCGTGGCCTCAATGCTGGTGATCCCTGCTTGCTCAAGGACAGCAACATTCGTCACATAGTCGGTCCAGTGTATATTTAGGATTGTGCGAAGACAGCGCTAATGAAAGCGTTCGAGGAGTCGCAGGTGTTGGCGATAGGTGACCCATGTTTCAGACCCATAGAGGAGAATAGACAGTACGATAGCTCTGTACACACTTATTTTGGTGCTTTGCCTCAGGTGCTTGTTGCTCCAGACATTTTTGTGAAGCCTTCCGAATGCACTATATCCCTTTGCTAATCTGTGGTCTGTCTCTTTATCAATCTTGGCGTCTGAAGAGATGATGCTTCCCAGGTAAGTGAACTGCTGAACGGACTTAAGCACAGATTTGGCTATGCTGACTTGGGGATGATGGTGTTCTTCCTGTGGTGCGGGCTGGTAGAGGACTTCCGTTTTCTTCAGGCTGACTACCAGCCCAAACAGCTCTGCAACTGTTGCAAAGCAGGAGGTTAGGTGCTGCAGGGCTGCTTCTGAATGGGCGACAAGGGCAGCATCGTCAGCAAAAAGCAGCTCACGGACTAGATAGTTTAGAGTCTTAGTGCGAGCCATCAGACGGCTTAAGTTGAACAAGCTGCCATCAGTACGATAGCGTATATATATTCCGTCTTCTTCTTTGAGGTCTGCCGTAGCCCTTTGGAGCATCATGCTGAAGATGATCGTAAATAGGGTTGGTGCAAGAACACAACCTTGTTTCACTCCATTACTTATTAGAAAGGGCTCCGAGAGAGCATCGCCATATTTCAACAAGTACACACATATATATTAACCTTGGCTCTGTGTATTTTGATATATGTATTTATATATTGCATATAATCTCTATATAGGTATATAATAAAAGTCAGTGTTTGCGGAGGTGTGGAGGAAGGAATATGTGGCAGCGTTTCGATTGGTTGCCACTGTGGGATTATTTGCATAACGTCTCTGATTGGCCAACAACCAACATTTCACCACTCCAAGGATGCAGAGAGGGTATTGAATGCCACTGAGGGAGAATTTACATACGGACTCATGATTGGCCAGCCACCTCCAACATTCCGACACTCTAAGGAGGCAGAGAGGGAAAAGGAAAGGCCTTCAGGCTGTCAGGAATTGCTCCCACTATGGCTTCTGATTGGCCAGCCTCTACAAACTTGCCACACAGAGCACCTATGACTCACTCTGCATCCTACTGCAGTTTGGAGAAGGGCGTACCATGGATGATGGGACTTGCAGTACCTTCACTCACTTTATGAAAACAATGCGACCCTCATTCAATGACCAATAAAGAGCAAACATTGCACACAGAGCCCCCATGACCCACTCTACATCCTGGTGCAGTTTGCAGGAGGCTGGACCATGGATGATGGGACTTGAGGTACCTTCACTCACTTCCCAAGACTGCTGCAAACCTACTCCAATGACTGATTAAGACCAAACTTGGCACACAGAGCCCCCATGACCCAATCTACATCTTGGTGCTGTTGGAGTACAACGGACCACGGATGATGGGACTTGAAGTACCTCTAAACACTTCCTGAGACTGCTGTAACCCTCATCCAATGACTGATCAGGATCAAACTTGGCACACAGAGCCCCCATGACCCACTCTACATCCTGGTGCTGTTAGCAGGAGGATGGACCATGGTTGATGGGACTTATGGGTACCTTCACTCACTTTCTGAGACCACTGCAAACCTCATCCAATGACTGATCAAGACCACACTTGGCACAAAGAGCCCCCATGACCCCCTCTACATCCTGCTGCAGTTTGAAGGAGGGTGGACCATGGATGAAGGGACTTCCACTAACTTCACTCACTTCCTGAAAACAACGCGACCCTCCTCCAATGACCAATAAAGACCAAACTTGGCACAAAGAGCCCCCATGACCCAATCTGCATCCAGTTGAGAGAAGGACAGACCACAGATGATGGGACTTGCAGTACCTTCAGTAAGTTCATGATACCACTGCTTCTCCCAATAATGATAGATCACGGCCAAACTTGGCAGACAGACCCTCCATGACCTACCCTACATCCTGGTGGTGTTTGGAGGAGGATGGACCATGCACAATGGGATTTGCAGTACCTTCACTAACTTTCCGAGAGCACTGCGAGCCACAGAAATAACGGATAAAGACCAACCTTGGCACACAATGCCTTTCTCAAATTACCCGGGCACCACCGGGTCCCCAAGCTAGTATATTACTAAAAACCATGTACTCTCCAGCAGCTGCTGAGGGAGCCTTCCGCCATCTTTAACTGCCATTCCTTCAGCCATAGAGAGGGAGGGGGCCAACAATCTATAATGTTTGTTTGTGGGATTACTTGGCATTACTTCGCGAACAAAGATTCTTAGGAAGGACTCATCCCACGCTTTTTACAAGCGCGTCGATGACTAAAAAGGCCAATCTGAGATAGGCAAGTTCCGTTGCAGAAAGCACAGCAGAAAGTCTCCTTAGGTGATGTTGTTTCCAAGTTGCGGTTCTTTCTGCGTTTTCGTTTCTCTTCGAGACCCATTCGGCGTGTCTTCTTGAAAGAGGCCGCAGCATTGTGGATAGTGCATCTCCATGCCTCCCGATGTGAGGCCAGGGTGGATAATTGTTGGTGATCAATCTGGCCGAGCCTGAGATGTTGTTTCAGGGAGTCCTTATATTTCTTTTTGGGTGCGCCTCTCTTGCGCTGACCCATGGCAAGATCACCGTAGAGTAGTATCTTTGGGAGGCGCTGGACCTCCATCCTAGAGACGTGCCCTGCCCAGCACAGCTGTGTTCTCAATAGCATGGCCTCAATGCTGGTGATCCCTGCTTGCTCAAGGGATTAACATCACTCAGAAACCACTGGGCGAATTGACATGAAATTTTGACACAATACAGCTAATAGTTCAACTAGTGTCCATCACCCCTAAAACACACACATACACACACACAAACCAGCAGGACAGACTTTAAAATCCTCTAAAATAAACCATATATACTGTACATATACACATATTTATATACATATACACATGAGCGCGAGCACGTACACACACATATATATGTATATACGCAAACACACACAAATATACACATACTGAACTGAACTGAACTTTATTATTTATGAGTCGCCCTCCACAAGTGTGCTCCGGATGACTCACACAGCTAGCAATGCAGTACTAGAGTATTAAAACATTAAAATATCAAAATATTAAAATGGCTAAAAATATCGGACTCGGGAGGTTCCGGGTCGCTGGTTGTCGTATTATGCATAGTGTACATACATATACGCCAACACACATATACACATACACACATATGCACTAACCATCCCCTGCCAGGCATTGCTGTGGCCCAGTCTGGTGATCTGGAAAATAAAGTAAGAGAAAATGTTGGTTTCTAATCTATGTAAAGTCTTGATGTTTTGGGTGAACAGTGTTTCTTGCTGTTTCTTTTGTCAGTGTTGATGTGGACGTTGTCTGGTTTGCCTACTCTGGAGCATGCAACATATAATTGTCCTTCTTTAGGGGTCCCTTTCAAATCTATGATGCTATCTCTCTCTCTCTCTCTCTCTCTCTCTCTCTCTCTCTCTCTCTCTCTCTCTGTGTGTGTGTGTTAGATCTATCTATATCTATGGCTGGATGGCTCTTTGTCTGGAGGGCTTTGATTATGTTTTCTTGCCCTGGTGAAGGGAGTTGGACTGGGTGGCCTTAAGTATTTTCTGTTGGTCATGGGGGTTCTGTGTGTGAAGTTTGGTGGGGGTCAGAATGCTCCTTGATTGTAGGTGAACTATAAATCCCAGTAACTACAACTCCCAAATGCCAGGGTGACAGGGTCTATTTCCCCCAAACTCCATCTGTGTTCATATTTCGGCATATGGAATATTTGTGCCAAGTTTGGTCCAGATCCATCATTATTTGAGTTCAAGATGTTCACTGGATGTAGGTGAACTACAACTCCCAAATGTCAGGGTCTATTTCCCCCAAACTCCACCTGTGTTCATATTTCGGCATATGGAATATTTGTGCCAAGTTTGGTCCAGATCCATCATTATTTGAGTTCAAGGTGCTCACTGGATGTAGGTGAACTACAACTCCCAAATATCAGGGTCTATTTCCCCCAAACTCCACCTGTGTTCATATTTCGGCATATGGAATATTTGTGCCAAGTTTGGTCCAGATCCATCATTATTTGAGTTCAAGGTGTTCACTGGATGTAGGTGAACTACAACTCCCAAATATCAGGGTCTATTTCCCCCAAACTCCATCTGTGTTCATATTTCGGCATATGGAATATTTGTGCCAAGTTTGGTCCAGATCCATCATTATTTGAGTTCAAGGTGCTCACTGGATGTAGGTGAACTACAACTCCCAAATGTCAGGGTCTATTTCCCCCAAACTCCACCTGTGTTCATATTTCGGCATATGGAATATTTGTGCCAAGTTTGGTCCAGATCCATCATTATTTGAGTTCAAGGTGTTCACTGGATGTAGGTGAACTACAACTCCCAAATGTCAGGGTCTATTTCCCCCAAACTCCACCTGTGTTCATATTTGGGCATATGGAATATTTGTGCCAAGTTTGGTCCAGATCCATCATTGTTTGAGTTCAAGGTGCTCACTGGATGTAGGTGAACTACAACTCCCAAATGCCAGGGTCTATTTCCCCCAAACTCCACCTGTGTTCACATTTGGGCATATGGAATATTTGTGCCAAGTTTGGTCCAGATCCATCATTGTTTGAGTTCAAGGTGCTCACTGGATGTAGGTGAACTACAACTCCCAAATGTCAGGGTCTATTTCCCCCAAACTCCACCTGTGTTCATATTTGGGCATATGGAATATTTGTGCCAAGTTTGGTCCAGATCCATCATTATTTGAGTTCAAGGTGTTCACTGGATGTAGGTGAACTACAACTCCCAAATGCCAGGGTCTATTTTCCCCAAACTCCACCTGTGTTCATATTTGGGCATATGGAATATTTGTGCCAAGTTTGGTCCAGATCCATCATTATTTGAGTTCAAGGTGCTCACTGGATGTAGGTGAACTACAACTCCCAAATGCCAGGGTCTATTTCCCCAAACTCCACCTGTGTTCATATTTGGGCATATGGAATATTTGTGCCAAGTTTGGTCCAGATCCATCATTATTTGAGTTCAAGGTGCTCACTGGATGTAGGTGAACTACAACTCCCAAATGCCAGGGTCTATTTCCCCCAAACTCCACCTGTGTTCATATTTGGGCATATGGAATATTTGTGCCAAGTTTGGTCCAGATCCATCATTATTTGAGTTCAAGGTGCTCACTGGATGTAGGTGAACTACAACTCCCAAATGCCAGGGTCTATTTTCCCCAAACTCCACCTGTGTTCATATTTGGGCATATGGAATATTTGTGCCAAGTTTGGTCCAGATCCATCATTATTTGAGTTCAAGGTGCTCACTGGATGTAGGTGAACTACAACTCCCAAATGCCAGGGTCAATGCTCACCAAACCCTTCTAGTGTTTTCTTAGCTTGGAATCCAAGTTGCTGAAAGAGGTAGCCACGCCCCTTTTTATAAAGACATTCCACACTGTGATTGGCTGCCCTCTTAGCCAATGGGAGGGCTGTTTCTGAGGCCACAAAGCGGGGGAAGGGGGGACAGGCGTGCTGAGCGCGTGGCAGAGTGTGCGCATGCGTGGGCGAGGGAGAGAGGGCGAGGCTGGAGGGAGGGAGGGAGGCTCTCAAGGGTCTCTTCAAGGAAGGAGGAAAGCCTGGGGCTGAGAGAGAGAGGCCCACCAGCATCAGGAGCAGCTTGGGTAATCTGCAATACTATTTATGAGGGGGGGACACCAGTTTTTCCTTTTGTTTATTCTTAAAATTAGTGCTCCCATAAGGATGTGGGTGAACTACAACTCCCAAAATCGTTGGTCCATCGCCCCCAAACTCTGTCAGTATTCAAAGTTGGCCATGTTGGGTCTGTGTGCCAAATTTGGTGCAGATCAGTTGTGGGATGGGCTCAGAGTGTTCCTTGGTTGTAGGTGAACTATAAATCCCAGCAACCACAACTCCCAAATGACAAAGGCAAAAAACCCCTCTCTCAACCGCATCCAAGGAAGGGGCTTCTTTTGATTCAAATTCCCATGAGAGAACAACAGAGAATCATAGAGTTGGAAGAGAACTCGTGGGCCATCCAGTCCAACCCCATTCTGCCAAGCAGCAGCAAAGCACTCCCGACAGATGGCCATCCAGCCTCTATTTAAAAGCTTACAAAGAAGGAGCCTCCACTACACTCCAGGGCAGAGAGTTCCACTGCTGAACAGCTCTCACAGTCAGGAAGTTCTTCCTCCTGTTCAGGTGGACTCTCCTTTCCTGTCGTTTGAAGCCATTGCTCCATTGTGTCCTGGTCTCCAGGGCAGCACAAAACAAGCTTGCTTCCCTCCTCCTCCCTGTGTCTTCCCCTCACATGTTTATACATGGCTATCATGTCTCCTCTCAGGTTTCTCTTCTGCAGGCTAAACATGCCCAGCTCTGTCAGCCGCTCCTCATAGGGCTTGTTCTCCAGACCCTTGATCCTTTGAGTCGCCCTCCTCTGGACATATTCCGGTTTGTCAACATCCCCCTTCAGCTGTGGTGCCCAGAACTGGACACAGTGTGATCCTGGTGTGGTCTGACCAAGGCAGAATAGAGGGATGGCATGACTTCCCTGGATCCTGACACTAGACTCCTGTTGATGCAGCCCAAAATCCGGTTGGCTTTTTTTTTGCCATCGCCTCACATTGTCTCATGTTTAACTTGTTGTTGGCATTGAAAATTTCTGCCGCTTCTGTCGTTGTTTTGCTTCCAGTTGCCCTACAAGCCCATGCCCTGGTTGCTCAGCAGTGGGTCCTTGTTCCTGTGTAGCCCACTTGACGACTGGTGCCCAGGAGAAGCACTCGCCACGGTCCTTATCCTGGGCGACGGCCGAGCCAGTATAGAATTCTTTAGAGTTTGTTTCACCATATTTAAATGGGTTGGGTGCACTTAGTTCGACTTCTCAGTTGAGACCACTTTGGTTTAATTTAACCTACTGGTAGTTTTCACTACTATCAGCACAGCAATCAACATAATATAAGCAGGTAAGCCCCCGCCAACAACAAGGCATCACCCAATGGGGAGAAGTTGTTGTTGTTACTATTATTATTATTATTATTATATTCAGCTGCTGGACATAAAGCCCAGTCTCCAAACAAAATGAAACAGTTCATCACTTTAGCTGTGAATTCAAAACTTCCTGGACCCAAACTAAAGCTTTGTCGCTATATTTTAAATGTTTTCTCTTCTAGAACATGGCCAAACAGCCCAAAAAACCTACAGCAGCCCAGTGATTCTGGCCACGAAAGCCTTCAACAATACATTGTTTTCTCTTAATTTCTAAACCTACTACGTTATACAAAACACTCAGCCAATAGGAGTAGATGAAAAAAGGAATGACTTTGCGGGTTCACAGTGCTTAGGGACAGAGTTAGGGTTTCGTGCGGAAGAAAAGGAAATCTTCTGAAAGTTTCTTTGAGCAAAAAAGTTTGGGAACTGCTGGTGTAAACTACGGTTTATCCCAAGCATAAGTAGGTGGTTTGCTCTGGACACTAAAATACCTTGTAAGAGGCAGGGGCGGTCTGTCCATGTAAGCGAACTACGCGGCCGCGTGGGGCGCCATCTTGGATGGGCGCTGCCACGCCGGCCACGCCGCCGTAGCAAACCTCCCTGCTCCTGGCCTGCTGCCTGCAGCAGCTTCTGAGCATGCGCGGACATTTCCGCGCATGCCCAGAACCTCCGGAGCTGAAGTTCAGCTCCGGCAGTTTTGGGCATGCGCGAAAATGTCAGTGCATGCTCAGGAAGCTGCTGCAGGCAGCAGCAGGGATCGGCGCCAGCCGCGCCGCCGAAGCAAAACTCCCTGCTGCTGCCTGCAGCAGCTTCCGAGCATGCCCAGAACTGTCGGAGCTGAACTTCTTTCCTCTCCTAGCGCTTCCTGGTGCCCGCTGCCGGCCTCCCCATGGGGCGTTGCACAGGGCAAGGGAGAGCGCTCTCCGCCTCTGCAACGCCCGTGGGTGGGGCTGGCAGGGGAACCAGGAAGCGTGAGGAGGGGCCTTCGGAGGCCTTCGAATTGCACAGGGCAAGGAGTGGCGGCGGGGGAGGAATGGAAGGAGCGCAAGGTGCCGCTTAAAAATGGGGGCACCAAAATAATGTTGGGGGCAAAATAATGTTTTTTGGGGCGCCAAAATAATGTTCTCCTACCATTGGAAATTACCTTAGACCGCCCCTGGTAAGTGGTGTATAAGGACTGAAAAGCAACATCATTTATGGCCACCGAGATGTGCTAAAATGGAACTGGGATTGTTTTCCCGTTTCTTTCTATTCCCATCGAACATCTTGCTTGCTTTTCCTGCCCCTTTCTGTCTACCATCAGTAATTTTCCCAATGTTTTGGCTTTGCAGGAGATCCTGGCAACAGTTCAAGGTCTACCTGATAAGATGGGAGGGAAAGACTCTTCTCAGCCCGGACTGGGAAAAGGCCCTTCCCTCATTCAGGCCAAGCCTAGTGGAGCATTCGAGGAGAGAGCCACCCAGAAGAGCATGCCGGAGAAAGTGATCACTCCAGATTTACTATGCCAGCAATTCAGGGACTTTGGCTACAGGGAGATGTCGGGACCTCGGGAGGTTTGCAGCCAGCTGCACCTTCTCTGCCGCCAGTGGCTCCAACCAGAAAGACGCACCAAGGCGGAGATGTTGGGCTTGGTGGTCTTTGAGCAGTTCCTGGCTCTCCTTCCCTCTGAGATGTCGTCCTGGGTGAGGGAATGTGGGGCAGAGACCAGTTCCCAGGCGGTGGCCCTGGCAGAAGGCTTCCTCCTGAGTCAGGCCGAGAAGAAGCAGGAAGAGGAGACGGTGAGCTCAGTTCATTCTGGTCATTTTGAGGCCCATCCAGATGTCTTGGCATGTTTTTTTGATAATTGAGTCTCATTGGTCAAAAGACTGGTCAAGGATAGCCTGGACCAGTATGGTGGGCTTCCGCTTCCCAGAAGACAGAGTTTGCAGCTAGGTTGCTAATGGGGGTTCTGTTACAGAGAACACGTAGTACCTTTTAAAGAGATTGGGTAATGATTGTCCTGGGCAGAATTAATAGCACTGGTCATTTCCTGTACAGCTCCATATGGTTTGGGTCCCAGCTTTTCCAAAAGGTGTTTTCTCTACCCTGGTTGAGCTCAGCCGGAGATGTCACTCCTTTCCTCCTGTGAGGATGGGACGGAGCCTTCTTCTCAGTGGCTTCCTCGGGTTCTGCAACTCTTTGGTAGGGAGATTAGATTGGCTCCTTCCTTCCTGTCCTTTTCTTCTCACAGGGAAACATGCTTCTCTAAACAGCTTCCAGTTAAACATGGGCAGTAGCGGTGCGCTTATCTGCCATCTTATTCTGCACTGTTATCTCTGGGTTGTAATTGTTTCAAGTCTGTAGAAAGGTTATATTTTAGCTATTAAAAACACAAGAAGCAAATGAATATGTAAGTGTTCGACATACCCCACCTCTCCCTCCCCGACACTACTGAAGCCTTGTTGTCTTCCTTTGTTATCCCATTTCTCCCTTTTATTTCCTTCCCTTGTTTCTGCTTCTGCGACAGGATTTGTTTCTCAAAATGATCCCTGAGGTAGATCCGTGTTTCCATGAATCCAGTCAAAGGCAGCAGCCAAGGGGGATGATGGGGGACAGAGAAGAAAAGTCTCCCTCACTAAGTAAGTGCAGTACTAAGTTTTCTCCTTGGCCTTCTCTATTCACGTTTGTCTGAATATATCTGGGTTGTATGAATCGTTGCATGTTAACAGTATCATACTGCCTAAAGAGTACTAGGATGTTGTAGGCATACTTCAGGTAAGAAAGTCTCTTAACAGAAAATCCACTTATTCTTTCTAAGTTTCTGTGTAGCTAGATTTTTCCCTTGTAACGTTTTCACTGGTAAAGAAGGACTGGGGGAATACAACTCTTAGTATCAGGTTACAGCACAATCTTGTCAGAAAGCAATGCAATCAGGCCCGGATTAGCGGACTGTGCCGCCCAAGGCCGCCTGTCTAAATGCCACCCCCTGGGGGGCGGGGCCTCTTGCGGGGGGCGGGGCCGGCGAGAAGAAGGCGCCGCCGGAAGTCCCGCCCCTAGGGCGACTCACGCGGCTTCCCCCGCTGCCCGCGCTCGCACCAGCGCCCTCCTCCCTTCAGTGGGCGCTGGTGCGAGCTGGGCGGCGGCGGGGGAAGCCACGTGAGTCACCCTAGGGGCGGGACTTCCGGCGGCGCCTTCTTCTCGCCAGCAGCAGCTTCGCCCCTCCTCCCTTCAGTGAAGGGAGGAGGTGAAACCGGCATGAGGGGAGAAGGCGCCGCTGGAAGTCCCGCCCCTTATGCGGCTTCCCCCGCCGCCGCCCTGCTGGCCCATGCCCCAAACACGAGCGGGCGGGCGGCGCCCACAGGGGCAGGACTTCCGGTGGCACCTTCTCCCTCTCACCGGTTCCGCCCCCTTCCTTCACTGCGTGAGGATCGCCCTAGGGGCAGGACTTCCGGCGGCGCCTTCTGTGCCCACCCTCCCTCTCACCAGGTTCCGCCCCTCCCTTCACTGATTAAGAGGAGAGGCGGAGCCGCTGCCATCGAGAAAGAGAAGGCGCCGCCGGATAGTCCTGCCCCTAGGGCGACCTCACGCATACATTCCACTTTCTTCTATTTTGTGTTTGGGGCACGGGCGATCTTCCAAGCGGGGCAGCGGTGGGGAAGCGTTAATCGCCTTCTAGGGTGGCGGGACTTCCCCTCACCCCCTTCCTTCAGGCCCGGAAATGCCGCCCCCAAAATCCACCGCCCAGGGCCATGGCCTCGGATGGCCTTATGGGTAATCCGGGCCTGAATGCAATAAAGATTCATGTGGGAATGAGGAGGATTCTCCCCTAGTCCACCCTATTGCCATGGTGTGTGCCTGCTGACAACAAGGCCATGTAAATTCAGCTGCCACTGGCGCCCGCTTCCAAAAGAAAGTAGGAAATCAGATAGGCTCGTCTCATCGGCTCCCATTGCATATGTGAAAAATGAAGAGATTTAAAATGTTCACCACTAATAATGAAAATCATAAAAAAATGAAGGGTTGTGAACGAATAGTTTGACATGGGTCATTTTGGAAGAAGGCTTCTGATTGTTTGTAGGTTTTAAATGTTGTTGGGGTCTTTTTACTAACCCAAGACTGACCTTGACGTCATAGTTTCATTTGATGTGTTCGTTTTGCTGATTTTGAATAAAAAGGTTGCTGGGGTGCTCTTCTTTTTGGTGGAGGAGGAGCCTGTCCTTTTCTCCATGTTATTCCTGCCTCGGGTCCCATTTTCCGTTCAAGAAGCCATGCTCAGGAGCAAATTTGATTGATTAACTTGTGCGTGATTATAAAGGAGGAAGATGGTGTGCATTCTTCCAAAACCTCCCAATTCTTTCTGTGTAGACATTAGGGTGTCTGTTACAGTTGAATATGTAGAAGGAATTTGAAGGAGAAAGGAAAGAATGGGGAATAATGTTCTCTTTGCCTTCTCTTTTCTGTTCCTTCCAGGAGAGGGAACAAGGGCTGGGTCTACACGTGGAAGTGCATCTCTTCCTCAAGACGGACTCAGAACAGCGTCTGCAGGAGTCCATCAGGTAGGGGGCAGGCCCTCCAGCAAGCCAAGAATGGGGCAGGCTGTGCACTGTTGTCAATTTCACCACTCTATGGCTCTCAAAGAATCTTGTTCTTTCCCTTTGCTTGCATCCAATGTGTTACTTCAAAGAGCCTGCAGATATCATAAAATAAGAATTTCGGCTTTTAGAGCAGCCTGAACCAATATTTTTGTTGTTCTTCAGGTGACTTTTGAGGAGGTGGCTGTGGATTTCACAGAAGAAGAGTGGGCTCTGTTGGACCCAGGCCAAAGGGCCCTTCATCAGGAGGTGATGGAGGAGAATTTGGAAATCCTGCTCTCTCTGGGTAAGGCTCCCCCTGTCTTGTGCTTAGTCAGCTCACATAAAACCAGAATTCTTTGTATTATATTATATATTATATTTATATTAAAGCAGTCAGAATTCTTTTCTTCTAATCTTGTTGACTTCTGATGTCTCTTTCCAGGAAGCACTTGTGGAAACAATTCCTCGTCACAATCACAACTTCCAACAGATCAAAGAACCAAAAAGGCTGAAAAAACATTGAAGTTTTTGAAGGGGAAAAAGAGATTCACTCAAAAGGCATTCCTCTCCCCTTACCAATCAGATCACATAGGGGAAAAACCATTTCATTGTTGGCTATGCAGACAAGGTTTCATTTTGAAGAGTGATCTCCTTTGTCATCAAAAAACTCACACTGGGAGGAAACTATTCAAATGCCCGAAGTGTAGAAAACACTTTATTTGGAAGTCACACCTCACTCAACATCAAGCAACTCACACTGGGGAGAAACCATTCAAATGCCAGGAGTGTGGAAAATGCTTTATTCGGAAGACACGCCTCACTCGGCATCAAGCAACTCACACTGGGGAGAAACCATTCAAATGCCAGGAGTGTGAAAAAGGCTTTATTCAGAGGGTAGACCTCACCCGGCATCAAGCAACTCACACTGGGGAGAAACCATTCAAATGCCAGGAGTGTGGAAAAGGCTTTATTCAGAAGGTAGACCTCACCTGGCATCAAGCAACTCACACTGGGGAGAAACCATTCAAATGCCCGGAGTGTGGAAAAGGCTTTATTCAGAAGGTAGACCTCACCTGGCATCAAGCAACTCACACTGGGGAGAAACCATTCAAATGCCAGGAGTGTGGAAAAGGCTTTATTCAGAAGGTAGACCTCACCTGGCATCAAGCAACTCACACTGGGGAGAAACCATTCAAATGCCAGGAGTGTGGAAAAGGCTTTATTCGGAAGACAAGCCTCACTCGGCATCAAGCAACTCACACTGGGGAGAAACCATTCAAATGCCACGAGTGTGGAAAATGCTTTATTCAGAAGGTAGACCTCACCTGGCATCAAGCAACTCACACTGGGGAGAAACCATTCAAATGCCAGGAGTGTGGAAAATGCTTTATTCGGAAGACACGCCTCACTCGGCATCAAGCAACTCACACTGGGGAGAAACCATTCAAATGCCAGGAGTGTGGAAAAGGCTTTATTCAGAAGGTAGACCTCACCCGGCATCAAGCAACTCACACTGGGGAGAAACCATTCAAATGCCAGGAGTGTGGAAAAAGCTTTATTCGGAAGGCACACCTCACTCAGCATCAAGCAACTCACACTGGGGAGAAACCATTCAAATGCCAGGAGTGTGGGAAAGGCTTTATTCAGAAGGTAGACCTCACCCGGGATCAAGCAACTCACACTGGGGAGAAACCATTCAAATGCCAGGAGTGTGGAAAAAGCTTTATTCGGAAGACACACCTCACTCAGCATCAAGCAACTCACACTGGGGAGAAACCATTCAAATGCCCGGAGTGTGGAAAAGAGTTTATTCGGAAGGCACAACTCACTGAACATCAAGCAACTCACACTGGGGAGAAACCATTCAAATGCCAGGAGTGTGGAAAAGGCTTTATTCGGAAGGCACACCTCACCCAGCATCAAGCAACTCACACTGGGGAGAAACCATTCAAATGTCCAGAGTGTGGAAAAGGGTTTATTCAGAAGGCAAAACTCACTCAGCATCAGGCAACTCACACTGGGGAGAAACCGTTCAAATGCCCGGAGTGTGGAAAAGGGTTTATTCGGAAGGCAAAACTCACTCAGCATCAGGTAACTCACACTGGGGAGAAACCATTCAAATGCCCAGAGTGTGGAAAAGGCTTTATTCAGAAGGCAAACCTCACTCAGCATCAAGCAACTCACACTGGGGAGAAACCATTCAAATGCCCAGAGTGTGGAAAAGGGTTTATTCAGAAGGCAAACCTCACTCAGCATCAAGCAACTCACACTGGGGAGAAACCATTCAAATGCCCGGAGTGTGGAAAAGGGTTTATTCGGAAGGCAAAACTCACTCAGCATCAGGCAACTCACACTGGGGAGAAACCATTCAAATGCCCGGAGTGTGGAAAAGGCTTTATTCGGAAGGTAGACCTCACCCGGCATCAAGCAACTCACACTGGGTAGAAACCATTCAAATGCCCCAAGTGTGGAAATAATTTCACTTGGAAGAAATCCCTCACCCACCATCAAGCCATTCACACTGGGGAGAACCCATTAAAATACCTGGAGTGCAGGAAAAGTTTTTTTCAGAAGAGAGATCTGACTTACAATTAAACAGTTCACAGTGGGGAGAAGCCATTTCTGTGTCTGGAGTGTGGGAAGGCATGTCTTGGTCGTCATCAAGCAACTCACACAAGGCAGAAGCAGTTGAAGGTCTTACATGACATTAAAAATTCATAGCAATGAGAAACCATTGATATGTTTAGAGTCTGAAAAGTGTTTCACTCGGCCTGCCTTTCTCCCCCTATAGCAGGCATAGAGCAAACTTTGGCCCTAGAGGTGTTTTGGGCCCCAACTCCCAAAATTCCTAACAGCTCCCCGGCCACAACACCTGGAGGGCCGAAGTTTCCCCTCTGCCTGCACTATAGGGTCTCAAAGGCAGCCAACAGTAAATATAAAACGATGTTACCGAGATGGTTCCTATTGATTTCTTTCTTTTAACTCACTTGTTTGGTTTTGTTTATTGCCAAACTTAAAAAGTTAACTGAATTAATCTGTTTATGTATCGTATCAGAAGAGAACCAAGGGTACAATTGTAGTGTATCTAAAAAACACAAAGTTTAAAAACTTGGCATTGTATTAAATTTATTTGTTTGTTTATTTGTTTACTGTATTTGTATACCGCCCTTCTCAGCCTTCAGGTGACTGAAATGTCCTTTGACCAGTGGCTGGCCACTTGGAGTGCCTCTGGTGTTGCCATAAGAAGGTCCATGGTGCACATGGCAGGGCTCAGACTGCATCGTAGTATGTGGTCTGTGGTTAGCTCTTCTCCTCACTCACTTTAGCAACCTTTTTATTCAAAATCAGCAAAATGCACACATCAGATGAAAGAATGGCATCAAGGTCAGCCTTAGGTTAGTAAAAGAAAACCCAACAACATTAAAAACCTACAGAAATGTGAAACCTTCTTCCAAAATAACCTTGTGACAACCTATCTATTCACAACTCTCCATTTTCTTATGATTCCATTTTTGGTGGTCAAAATTTTAAATTTTTTCATTGTTCACACATGCAATGGGAGCTGAAGAGATTAGCTTATCTTTTTCCCACTGTGACAACCTATACTTTCACTAATTAAATTAATTAAAAACTTTATTGATAGATCATCTATCTCCCCAAGGGCCAGTTTTCACACAAAAAGGTAAACATTCAATGCCCAAACAGGTGCAAATACATTGAAGCAATACAGCATAGTGCAACTAATAACAATAGTGAGCTAATTGCATAAAATAATAAACTACCCTCCATTTTCTTATGATTTCCATTTTTGGTGGTCAAAATGTAAACCCCTGCATTTATCACATATGCAATGGGAGCTGATGAGATTAGCTTCTCTGTTTTCCCCCTTTCTCGTCGTTTTGCTGGTCATACATGCTCAGAAGTGGGCGCTCGTGGCAGCTGAATGTACATTGCCTTGTTGTCGGCAGGCACACACCACAGCAATAGGATGAACGAGAACCTTCTTCATTCCCATATGAATCTTTACGGCATTGCTTTCTGCCAATATACTATTGTAACCTGATATTAAGAATTGTATTCCCCCAGTCCTTCTTTACCAGTGAAAATGCTACAAGGGGAAAATCCAGCTACACAGAAGCAAAGGAGGAAAATACAGATTTTCTGTTCAGAGACTTTCTTATCTGAAGTATGCCTACAACATCAGAGTACTATTTAGGCAGCACGATATCATTCAAGTTCCACAATCTATACAACCCAGATATATTCAGACAAACTTAAACCGAGAAAGGAGAAAACTGAGAACTGCACTTACTCACGGAGGGAGACTTTCCTTCTCTGTCCCCCATCATCCACCCTGTTGTATATTCTAGTTCAAAGCAGAAAAGGTGGGTTTTTATTCAGCTGTGTGTAAGGGGCTTTGGCCTCCATGAATTGTTTTCGCTATGATTTGTTTCAGTCTATTTGATAATACTCCTGCAAATAACTAGTAATCGCAATTCACTAATTAAAACTGAACTGAAATTCTTCACTTGTTCCATATCTCCAACTTCTTGAACTTGCCGGTTGAAAGATCGCAGGTTTGAATCCAGGGAGTCAGGTGAGCTCCCTCTGTTAATTTCAAAACACAGTGGGTCTAACCGTAAATAGTGACCAAACAAAACTACATACAGGTAGTAATCACAAAGAGATAACAATAACACTATAGTTCAATATTTGTTTTAGTGCTCATCTATATATATAAAAAGAGAATGGTCATGCGTTGACGCTTATAGACACGAAAACTATAAGCCCCAGAACTACCAACCTCCCCAAACACATTCCCCCATGTCACAAGGTACCTACAGGGCACAACAAAACTGGCCTCCCTACCTCACAACCCCCCAAAACACAGCCCCCAAAAAACGCCCATTAGAAATAGCGACGCATCCTCCACGGCAATGGCCTTCCCCCGCGAGGGGAGGGGAGAGGGAGAACAATCGCGCAGCTGCACTCAGCCCCCCCCCAACCCATCCCGTCGCCCTCTCTCCTCACTCACCAGGTACCGGGGCCTTCACTGCGACAGCGCCGCCTCCCGCCCCGCCGCCTCCCAGCTGCTCCTGGACCGGTCGCGCGGGCGGCGCGGGTCCCGCCTCCTCCGCTGGCTTCGCGGCCGCCGTCACCGTCCAGCCGCTTCCGGACCCAGGCGCCGCTCCTGGACCCGGGTCGCGCGGCTGACGCCGTGGCCGCCTTCTTGGCCTCCCCCACCGTCTCGCAGCCGTTCCCGGACCCGGCCCGCATGGGTGGCGCCGTGGCTGCCTGAAAAGTGGACGAGGAGGCAGCGGAGGAGGCGGCCACGACACCGCCCGCACCACCCGGTCCAGGAGCGGCGCCCGGTCCGGAAGCGGCTGGAAGGTGACGGAGGAGGCTGAGAAGCCAGCGGAGGAGGCGGGAACGCTGCCACCCGCGCGTCCCGGATCCAGGAGTGGCGGCACTACACTTCCCAGAAAGCTCCGCATGAACAGGAAGTGGCCGTGCGGGGCCTTCTGGGAAGTGTAGCCCCATGGCGGACTTCCGGCCGGGAGAGGCGGGACTTCCTCTTTGGCGCCTGCTTCGCACGTCCTTGCCCTCTTCCGCCGCCTCCCTGCTCCTCCTGGACCCGGGCAGCCAAAACACGCGGCCCGGGTCCAGGAGCGGCTACGAGGCGGCCTAGGAGGCGGCAGAGGAGGCGGCCCCGACGCCACCCACCCGGCCCGCCTCAACAACCGTCTGAGAAACGGCGGAAGACCCCCCCCTTCCCACGACGATGAGGAGAACACAGAAAATAAAAAGTAAGGAATGAAAAGAAAAGAATAGGAGGATGGAAGGGGAGAAGAAAGGAAGAAAAAAGAAAGGAAAGCGGGAAGACGGAGAGAGAGAAAAAAATACAAGGATGGAAGGAAGGAGGGGGAAGGAAAATAAACCAGAAAGGAATGAAAAAGCCACAGCGAAGCGTGGCCGGGTCAGCTAGTAAAACATAAAGCAGATAAAGCAGTCATTGCGAAACAGCACATATTCTATAAGTACATATGCAGTAAATCATATATCATTCAAAGATGATTATCATACAAAAGTGTATACTTCTAATAAATCAATCCTCCTATATTCAATTCATTCAGCATGTATGCAATCATATACCAAGGATCACCTCTCCTTCCAGATGGGAAGCAGTCTTATCCCATCTGGAAGGAGAGGTGATCCTTGGTATATGATTGCATACATGCTGAATGAATTGAATATATGAGGATACCTTATAATTAGAAGCCCTGAAGAAGAGACAAAATGGCCCGTAAACAGCTGTTCTCGGAGAAAGGCGACTTTGTTTTTGCGGTTTGCAACACCATCGCGGTTTGACTATTTTGTTTGCGGTTTGGATTTCCATCGCTATTTTCATTTCTTCTGAGGAGTAATCGTTGCTCCTTGGCTCAACAGAACTCTATAGATTGTTTGAACACTACTGAATTGTTGATTGACTCTTTGATACTATCCCCATTGTGAGCATTTATAATTCATTTATTTAGAAGTATACACTTTTGTATGATAATCATCTTTGAATGATATATGATTTACTTCATATGTACTTCTAGAATATGTGCTGTTTCGAAATTACTACTGCTTTATCTGCTTTATATGTTTTATGAGCACTAAAACAAATATTGAACTATAGTGTTATTGTTATCTCTTTGTGATTACTACCTGTGTGTAGTTTTGTTTGCTCCCTCTGTTAGCCCCAGCTTCTGCCAACCTAGAAGTTTGAAAGCATTGCAAATGTGAGTAGATGAATAGGCACTGCGCCAGCGGGAAGGTAACAGCACTCCATGCAGTCATGCTGGCCACATGACCTTGGAGGTGCCTGTGGACAATGGTGGCTCTTTGGCTTAGACATGGAGATGAGCACCAACGCCCAAAATCGGACACAACTGAACTTGATGTCAGGGGAAAACCTTTACCTTTAAATTAACTTGTTGAGGTATGTGGACAATCGTGGTCTCTGCCCAGGAGTCTGGAGTTTCCCCTTTCTGGAGCACTTGATTCATTATTGAAAGCAATAATAAACCCAATTCATCTTTGTACAGCTTGTAGAAGAAGGCAGAAAATCCATCTAGGCCTGGGGCTTTCTTTATTTTGGCCTTGTCAATGGCCTTTGCTAGCAACAGCCTTGCGAGGGAGGTTGGGATGAAAGTTAGGTTTTTTTTAGGATGTCTCTAGTCCAGAACTCTTAACTGCTCTACACAATTAACTTTCAGCATTATTTATTTCGGACTGAAATATGGGGGAGAACGCATTGAGCTTTTGACCCTGTAGAAAAGGCTCATATGGCAGGTGCTGGTAGGTAACGGCTTCTCTATAGTTCTGTCCCTTTGGTGGAGGTCACAACAATCAAAGAGAACGGGTTCCGGAAGACACAGAGGTCAATGTTGATAAAACATAAATCTTTATCTTGGTAATTCGATGTCAATAATATCTTGCAATTGTCGTTGTGAAACAAAAATCATTCAAAATATTCCGTCTATATTAGACATATGTATAATCCACAAAAAGCGTATTGCAACTACGCTGGCAATAACTATAAATTATAAATCCACAATGGGTAAATTGGGTTAATTGACAGTAGCGTAGTGTTCTTAAGGGTCGACAGTCATGGTCCAAGCCGTTTCGCCAATTGTGGCTTCCTCGGGACCCCAGACTCAATTCAATATGCAGTTTCACAGGTCCAGATTTCTATTAATATAATATATACAAAGAGCAAATCAGTAAATCATACTATACAATATAGCAAGCCCGTATCAGGAACTACAACATGGAATGAAGTCAAAGTAAAAGGTACATACCAATGTAATGACTATTCAGCATATAGGTGTGGACGCAGCCACCGACGCGATGTAACCGGACAATGAGAGATGGAAAGCAGCACCAATTTAACTCAATTCGGTTCCACAGGTGTATTCAAATTAACAGCTCACTGATTGATAAATGATCGTTCAACCCTCCAGGATACTCTGATTTAAGGTTGACTATCCAGAATTTTTCTCTTTGGAGTAAATGTAGTTTGAAATCACTGTGGCCGTGGGTCAACTTTTTCCAATACCACCACTTTAAAGTCTTCATAATGATGGGATTCCCTGAAATGAGTGTATAATATGGAAGAGTCGTTACGGGTTCTAAAGCGTGATTTGTGTTCCTGGACGCGCACCTTAAGTTCACGCCCCGTTTCTCCAATATAGTATAAAGAACAGTTGCAAATCAAACAATAAATGATGCGCTTGGATCCACAACTCGTCCAGGATTTATAGTGAAAGATGCGTGATTGATCACTGGATGTAATGGATGTTTGTTGACTGATATGTTCTGTCCCTTTGGTGGAGGTCACAACAATGCCAACCAGTGCTTTCCAAACTAATCTTTCGGGACTCAAGGATCCGCAAAAACATTGTAAGGGTTCTGCAAAAATTCTTTTTAATTTGTGCCAGTGTATACCTCTACTTTTTCAAAACAAAATCTGAATCTGTGCCACTGAATGACTTTTGGGTTGGGTTTGATAAGCATGTAGCTGTCAGAAGCCAGAAAGGCTATCTGAGCTCTTCTCCATCTTTCGATGCCAATCAGGCTTTCCAGGTATTAATGCTTACACCCCCCCCCCAAAATTAGTACTAGGTTGAATGCCTTCTTCTAGATCCGTGGTTCCCAAAGTGGGCGGTACCAACCCCTAGTGGGCGGTGAAACGATTCAAAGGGGCGGTGGGACGCTCAGGAGAATCTGGGGGGCACTGAAGTCCTGTAAGGGGGCGGTGGCGGGATTCCAACACACAAGTGCACGCCTGCCAGTTGGAAAATCCAACTGGAAAATCCACACAAGTGCACGCCTGCCAGCCTGGAAACCGCAGCGCATGCCCCCTTCCTCTCAAGTCCACGAACGGCGCAGTCCTATATTGCCCCTTCCAATCCAATGGGTCCCTTGGAAGGAAGGGGCGATATGAGACTGCACCGTGGGTGGAGTTGAGGAGAGGAAGTGGGCATGCGATGTGGTTTCGAGGCAACGCCTGCCCAGGGATTCCAACTGGCAGGCTGAGACAGTCTCGCGCTTGCAAGTGTGTGCCTGCCAGTTGGTCCAGCGGAGAAAGAAAGCCTGCAAACACTCCCTGAGTCACTGCAGCGTTTGTAGGCACCTCCTGAGAGATGGCCATGGCATGAAGGAAAATGCAAGCAGCTCTCAATTTCCAAGGTCCAGTATTCTCTATTGCTCAGGTTTGGCTCAATTCCATTGTTGGTGGAGTTCAAAATGCTCTTTGATTATACGTGAACTATAAATCCCAGCAGCTACAACTCCCAAATGAGAAAATCAATCCCCCCCCCCCAAGTCCACCAGTGTTCAACTTTTGGTATATTGAGTATTTGTGCCAAATTTGGTCGAGATCCAGGGTTGTTTGGGTTCAGAGTGCTCTCCAAATGTAGGTGAACTACATCTCCCATAAATCACTGTCAATTCCTCCCAAACCCCTCCAATATTTTCTGTGGGTCATGGGGGTTCTGTGTGCCAAGTTTGGTCCAGGTCTGTCATTCATGGGGTCTCGGCTGTGGAAGTCGGAGCTGAATCAATTGAAGGTACTGCAAATCCCATCATCCGTTGTCCATACTCCCCCAAACATATTGTTTATGTGATTAATCACTATGCTTTAATTATGTTCAATTTGTAACAATGAAAATACATCTTGCATATTAGATATTTGCATTAGAATTCATAAGAGTAGCAAAATTATTTATGAAGTAGCAACAAAAATATGGATGGGGGTCACCACCACATGAGGAACCTTATTTAGGGGTCACAGCATTAGAAAGGTTGAGAACCAATGCATTAATACATATATCTTACTGTTTAATTGCTATTATACAAAATTAATTTCTAGGGGGGGCGGTGAGTAAATTTTTTTCTGGAAAGGGGGCGGTAGGCCAAAAAAGTATGGGAACCACTGCTCTAGATGAAAACAATAAAAAATAGAAATGAAATTAGAATACCTTTTTAGTAGGGATAATACAGGAAAGGGTAAAAAGTAATAGTACAATAATTTAAATAACCCCTTTCTGAAGAATATTTCAGAGATTTAGGGAAGATGTTTAAAAAAAAAACCCCGAAAGGTTGCACTCCTTGAGACACAGCTTTGCCCTCCAACCAAAGGGAAAGAGCATCACAGAGGCTTCACTCTGCTGAAAAGTGGTGTGTGAATCCCACCAATCCTACAAACTCCATGCACGTCTTCAGTCCTGTCAGCACCATTACTCTCAGATGCAGTGACTCTGGGGGATTGGAGTTTGGGAATCACGGGTTCAACAACACTGGCTCATTCCACAGTGTACATCAGGCATGGGCAAACTTGGGTCCTCCCTCCAGGAGTATGGGACTTCAACAGGGTATTCGGAATGGTGGGAGTTGGAAGTCCAAAACACCCGGAGGGCCTAGGCTTGCCCATGGTTGGTGTAAATGCACCCCTGGTCAGTATCCCCAAAAACACAGGAAAGGAGGGAGAACTACTGCTTTAATATATTAATTTGTTGTATATGGCAGTGTTTCCCAACCTTTTTTGAGCCACGGCACACTTTTGACATTTGCAAAATCCTGGGGCACACCACCAACCAAAATGACACAAAATGACACTCTAACACAGTAATACATGTAGTTAATATGTTTTTAAAATATATTTATACACTCGGTGTGAAACCTGGACCTGTTTCGATGAACACAACATAGATATCCTGGCAGGAATGGCAGAAAGACACAAACTTCCCACACAGAACTCCCATAACCAAGAGAAAATGCTGTAAGAGTTTGGTGGGCATTGACCTTGAGTTTTGGAGTTGTCGTTCACCTGTATCCAGAGAGCACTGTGGACTCAAACAATGTTGGATCAGGACCAAACTTGGCATGAATATGCCCAAATACGAACGCAGATGGAGTTCAGGGGAAATGGACCATGACATTTGGGAGTTGTAGTTGCTGGGATTTATAGTTCCCCTACAATCAGAGAGCATTCTGAACCCCACCAATGATAGAACTGGGCCAAACTTCCCACACAGAACCCCCAAGAGGCAAGAGGAGGTCTCTACTTGGGGAAAGGGAGGCGGGCCTTCCCAATGCATGGAGAGGGAGAGACCAAAGAGACAGCGGGTGGGGAGGGGGGTGTTTATAATTTTGTGCCTTTATCGAGGTAGGTTTCTTAGGGTTTTTATACTTCAACACACTAGACTCCCCCCCAGGTTCCAATTTCCCATGGCACACCTGATGATCGCTTACGGCACACTAGTGTGCCCCGGCACACTGGTTGGGAAACACTGGTATATGGTATAGGTCAGGGGTGCTCATTAGGTAGCTCAGGAGCTACTAGTAGATCTTTGGCCCTCTTCCAGGTGATCTTTGGGCCTCACCAGCCGTATGGGGCACTCCTGCCATGCGCGCGCACACCCTGCGCGCATGCGCGCTCCTGCTGCTGGCTTCCGCTTTCGCGGTGCCTCTTTCGTCTGCAGGGCATTGCAGGAAGAAGGAAGCACGAGGCGGGGCCTCTGGAGGGAGCGCCCTGCCTCTCTCTCGTCCAGAAGCAGCTGTGCAGCCTCCGTTGCCGGCGAGACAGGCAGGGCGGAGCGCTCCCTCTGGATGTCCCGCCTCGTGCTTTCTCCTTCCTGCAATGCCCCGCAGGCGGAAGAAGCGCTGCACGGACGGAAAACAGCAGCAGGAGCACGTGTGGTGGCAAGAGCGCGCGGTGGTGGGAGTGCGCGGGAGCGCACGGCGGCAGGGGCAGGTAGGTCTCTTGGACTTGGTTGCTTTAAGAGTGGCTCGCATGCTGAAAAAGTGTGAGCACCCCTGGTATAGGTAATAGGTTAACTGGTTCTGTTTTGTTGAATGTGTATTTTAGGTAATCTGTTTTTTAGCCGCTGTATGCTGCTTTGAATCCCACCCATGGAAGAAAAGCAGGATAAAAATGAATAAATAATAATGCGTTATGGAAGGCTTTCATGGCCTGAATCACTGGGTCACTGTGAGTTTTCCAGGCTGTGTGGCCATGTTCCAGAAGCATCCTCTCCTGACATTTTGCCCACATCTATGGCAGGCATCCTCAGAGGTTGTGATGTCTGTTGGAAACTAGGCAAGTGAGATTTATATATCTGTGGAATAATGTAGTAGGTGGGAGAAAGAACTCATAATAATAATAATAATAATCTGTATTTATACCCTGCCACCATCTCTCCAATGTGGACTTGGGGCGGCTAACATGAGGCTAAGCCCAGACAACGAATTACAACAAAACAAAAAATCAAAACATCAACAGTGAACACAATGGAAATACATACATATAAATACAGAACAATATACAAATAGATATCTAAAATCACAAATGACAAGGCGGGCCGCATGCACAAATATAAAATGTTAAAAACTCAGGGTGAGATAAGTGGAGTAGCTTCTTTGTAAAGGAGAGCACATATAAACAAGGGGGGATGGACTCCAAAAAGAACGGGGACATTGAGGAGCAACTGTAAAAATTTGAGGACTACTCTCCGAAGGTACAGCGGAAAAACCAGGTTTTAAGGTGTTTTTTAAAGGTCTCCAGAGTGGGGGCTTTCCTAATCTCGCCAGCCATGGAGTTCCAGAGTCGGGGGGCCACAGAGGAGAAGGCCCTCTCCCTTGTGCCCACCAGACGAGTCTGTGAGACTGGCAGGGGCGAAGGAGGGCCTCCCCCGAGGTGCGAAGGGTTCGAGCTGGTTCATGGACAGAGATCTGGTCACAAAGGTAGGCGGGTCCCAAACCGTTTAGGGCATTGTAGGTGATCACCTGCACCTTGAATTGGGACCGGAAAATGAACAGCAGCCAGTGAAGCTCTTTAAACAGGGGGGTTGACCGCTCCCTGTAACTTGCCCATTATTAATCTGGCTGCTGATCGTTGGACAAGTTGAAGTTTCCGGGCCATCTTCAAGGGTTGTGATTTTAGATATCTACTAGCTGACCCGGCCACGCTTTGCTGTGGCTTTTTATCTTTCCTGTGGCGTTGCTGTGCCATAGTCTGTGGCTAACCCCTTCTACCCACATGGTGTGTATGTGTGTGCTGATGTTTGTGTGTATATGTGTATATTGTGTATGTGTGTGTTCTTATGTATATGTGCATGCATATGTGTTTGTGTGCATGTCTTCATGTATAAGTGTGTGTGTGTGCTGATGTGTGTGTATATGTGTATAATGTGTGTGTGTTCTTATGTATATGTGCCTGTATATGTGTGTATGTGTGCATGTCTTTATGTGTGTTTGTGTGCTGATGTTTGTGTGTATATGTGTATGTGTATATTGTGTATGTGTGTTCTTATGTATATGTGCCTGTATATATGTGTGCATGTGTGCATGTCTTTATGTATATGTGTGTGCTGATGTTTGTGTGTATATGTGTATGTTTATGTGTGTTCTTATGTATATGTGCATGTATATATGTATGTGTGCATGTCTTTATGTATGTGTGCTGATGTTTGTGTGTATATGAGTATGTGTATATTGTGTATGTGTGTGTTATTATGTATATGTGCATCTCTCTCTTTTCTCTTTCTCTTTTCTCTCTTCTGTTTTTCTGTTTCTTTCTCTCTCTCTCTCAGGGCTAGCGGTGGCGGCGGCGAGGGAGGGTGGTGGTGGTCATGGAGGAGGAGGAGGCAGCGACATGTGGTGCTGCTTCTTCCTCCACCTCCTCCTCCCTGTCTGGCCCCCTCCCTGCCGCCTCCGGTGGTCGTGATCGGAGCAGCGAGGGGTAGGAGGAGGCGGGAGGAGGCGGAGTAGGAGGGAGCCGCCTCCTCCTCCCTGTCAGGCCCCCTCCCTCCCCGCCGCCTCCGCTGGTCGTGATCGGAGCGGCGAGGGGGAGGAGGAGGCGGAGGAGGAGGGCCTGGGGAGAAGGGAGGGAGGAGGGTGCTTACCGCTTTCCCCCGCCTGTGCTGGCAAGGGCCCCGCTTCTTCCTCCTCTTCCTCCTGGGCTTCTCCTGGGCGAGCACCTCTTACCGGCGGGTATGTGGGAAGGAGGCGAGGGTGAGTGTTGGGCCGCTGTGCTCTGGCTGCCATGCGCGAACGTTCTAAGTGCGCGCTGGCAGCGAACAGGCACGGATGCCAGGTTTTGTTGTCCGTTTTTTGGGGGTTGTGTTTGGGGGTGTTGCAAGGTACGTAGGTTGGGTACGTAGGAAAAGGGCCTGAGGCTGCTAGGAATGGTGGGAGTTGGAGTTGAAAACACCTGGAAGGTCCAAGTTTGCCCATGCCATCTTTCGACAGAGACCTCTTCCTCCCCCTCCCCCTTCGCACCCTTTCTTCCCCCTCCTGCCCAACACTTACTTTTTCTTCTACACTGCCGCTTCTGCCGCCGTTTTGATCCGAGGGGGCAGCGTGAGCGTGTTCAGGAGGGGAGGGGGAGGGAGGAAGATGTGACCCGTGCGGGCGCTACTGCGCAGACTCGCCCCAGAGCAAAGCGAGGCAAAGCGAGCAGAGCGAGGCTGGGAAGAAGGGAGCCCGAGTGGAGAAGAAAAAGTGTTCAGCAGGAGGGGGAAGAAAGGGTATTGGAGATTCCAATTTTCCACGGCACACCTGATGATCGCTCACGGCACACTAGTGTGCTGTGGCACACCGGTTGGGAAACACTGGTCTATACAACACCCACTAATTCAGCACCAAATGCTGAATCCGGGGCAGCTTCAGGGCAGATTTACACCACAATAATTTGCTCTTAGGGTCCCTCCAGATAGACCTTATATCCAACAATGGAAGGACCAAGGCAGTGACATCTCCGGCCCATCCTCTGTTCGGATATCAGCCAGCATGGCAACATCTTAAATCAAGAAATAGTTTTCTAAGATCTACAGAGATACTCACAGGAATACCTCAGCAAGTGAGAGTCCAAAAGTCGCAGGCTAAAACCAGAACCTTAACCCATGCCTGATACCGAGACTCCCCCGCCCCCAGCACACAGAAGACTGGGTGACTTGGAAGGTACTGAAGAGACTGTGTTCTGGCACCACAAGATGAAGAGCCACCCTTAAGAAATGGGGCCACACAGTGTACATGCGAGTGTAGAGTACAGCAAACCACAGGCCACCTTTTACAATGCTGTCTGAGCCCTGCCACATGCACAATGGAGGACCTCCTTATAGCCACACTAGAGGCACTCCAAGTGGCCAGCTTCTGGTCAAAGGACATTTAATATAATGCCAAGTTTTTAAACTTTGTGATTGTTTAAAATACATTTTCAATTGGACCCTTGGCTTGCTTCTGATACGATAAATAAATACGGTGGTACAATGGGTTAAACTCCTGTGCTGGCAGGACCACTGACCGAAAGGTCGGTGGTTCAAATCCAGGTACCGGGTTAGCTTCTGTCTGTCAGCTCCAGCTTCTCATGTGGGGATATGAGAGAAGCCTCCCACAGGATGATAAAACATCTGGGTGTCCCCTGGGCAACGTCCTTGCAGGCGGCCAATTCTCTCACACCAGAAACGACTTGCAGTTTCTCAAGTCGCTCCTGACATGAAAAAAATAAATAAAACAAACTAGATGAGATTTAGAACGTTATTTTCATTAGTCTGCTGATAACATAGGGCAGGGCTGCCCAGGAAGTTGAGCGCGATCGACCAGTCAATCCCGGGACCGAAGGAGGTCGATCTCAGCCGGATGGGGTGCTTCTCAGAGGTTGGGGCGGAGCCAGGCCACGCCAAGCTCCGCCACCTCCCCCGGCTTCGGCACTCCCAGCAGCTTCTCCAGGTTTGTGGAGGGCAGGGCCAAGCCAGCCTTGTGCTAGCTATGCCACCACTGGCTTGGCACTGCCATCCTCAAGCCTGGAGAAGCTGCTGGGAGCTCCAAAGTCAGAGGAGAGGGGGGAGGGGCTTGGTGCGGCCTGGCTCCACCCCCCCTGTGGCTTCAGCTCTACCAGCAGCTTCTCCAGGCTTGAGGATGGCAGTGCCAAGCCAGCCTTGTGCTAGCTATGCCACCACTGGCTTGACATTGCCATCCTCAAGCCTGGAGAAGCTGCTGGGAGCTCCAAAGCCAGAGGGGAGGGGGCGGGGCTTGACACGGTCTGGCTCCGCTCCCTCTGGCCAAGCCCCTCCCCCTCCCCTCTCCAGCCTTGAGGAGGTAGATAGATTTTTCTGACTTGGTTTTAATATAAGTAGCTCGCATGCTGACAAAATTTGTGGGCACCCCTGAAATAGGGTTTTCCCCTCTTGTCCATGAAATCTGGGTAAAAATCAGAAGAATTCAAGTGGAAACTCTTGTATGTATATATATTTTAATAACCTGGACATACCTAAAAAATCAGTACTGCCAATATTGGCATTTGATAAAAACATAGCTGCGAAACATGAATAATCTTGCCAATTTTCTTACAAAAAAATGTGATCGCACGTTACCTCAGTTTAGTTTGCGAGAGTGATTTAAGGGCACCCCATATAAAAACTAAAGGGAATGTTTACAAGTTTCCTCATAGTCTGATCAAGTTCTCTTCTGCGAGAATTCACTAGTGCAAGAGATTAAGTGGAAACTTGACGCTTTTTGTGACAACAGGAGCAATTGTATCATTTCTCTTCCATCTCCTGGGTCTCTTGCAAGACTTAAGGTCAGGGACCTTTCAAAATGTCTATGCCTTTGAAACTATCTTTCTTTCGAAGAGCAAGGCTCTGGCTCTGATGAAAGCCTTTCCTACGAACAGATTTATATGTGCCGCTTCCCGTCTGACGCAGAGTTGTTTTTTTTTCCTGAAGGGGTTTTTTCCTCTCTATCAGTCCAAGCATTCAAACAGTTGTGTTTTCATACAGATTCACAGTTGTGAAGAGATGCCAAAAGTTCTCACACAGGTTTTCTTCTGTTCAACTAGGCCTGATTGAGAACTGAAGCTTTTCCCACATCAGGAGCATATAAACAAGTGCACTCCCTCACAGGACATTAGGTTATGGGCCCAAGAGAAACACTTCCCACTATATCTTCTCTCCTGTGTGGATTCTCTGATGGACTCTGAGAGCAGAGCCATGACTAAAAGTATCCCCACACTGCGAGCACTGGAAGATTTCCCTGGAGTCCGAGCATTCGGGCGACTTATCCGTGTGGGTCCGCACATGGAAAACCAGCTCGGAAATGACTTCAAAGGCTTTCCCGCAGACAAAACAGGCTAAGGAATCCCCTCTTGAGTGGGTTCGCTCGTGTTCAATAAGTTCGGACTTTTTGTTGAAGCTCTTCCCGCAGTAGGAGCACATCGCCATGTGGGTTCTTTCGTGCGCTCTCAAGTGCGGGCTGCAGCTGAAACACATCCCGCAGTAGGAACATTTGTACTGGTTTTCACCCGTGTGGGTTCTCCGGTGGATTTTGAGGCTCGTGTATGTTCCAAAGTTTTCTGCGCACTTTGAGCACTTGTAAGGTTTCTCCCCTCTGTGGATCCCCTGGTGCTGAAGGAAACTCGAAATCTTCATGTACGCTTTCCCGCAGATTGGGCACACATGTATTTTCTTTCTTTTCTGTTTTTCCTGCTGGGTGTTGCCGCTAAAGGTATTCCCGCAGACTGAGCATTTGTGTGGCTTCTGGCCCATGTGGATCCTCTCGCTTTCTCCGCAGTTGGAGCAGGTATACAGTTTCTCCCCGACGTGGTTTCTTTCATGAGACAGAAGGTCAGAGCTGCTACTGAAGCTCTGGCCACAATGCCAGCACTGATATGGCTTCTGCTTCTCTCCTTGGGGGCTGTTGTCCATAGTGAGGTCTGAACTCAGGCCAAAGCTTTCATCAACTTTCCGTTTTTCCTGCTGGGTGTTGCCGCTAAAGGTGTTCCCGCAGACTGAGCATTTGTGTGGTTTCTGGCCTATGTGGATTCTCTCGCTTTCTCCGCAGTTGGAGCAGGTATACAGTTTCTCCCCGACGTGGTTTCTTTCATGAGACATAAGGTCAGAGCTGCTACTGAAGCTCTGGCCACAATGCCAGCACTGATATGACTTCTTCTCTCCTTGGCGGCTGTTGTGCATAGTGAGGTCTGAACTCAGGCCACAGCTTTCATCACCTTCCTCATATTTCACGTTCTGAACCTCCTGGATGTTGGGTTCATTTTCAGTTTTGCAAACCTCTTCATCCCCTCCATTCTGCCTCTCCGGCTTATACTGACTCTCATCGGGCTCTTGGTCTGTTTTCAATAACATCACTGAGAGCTCCATTTGCTCAGGATGCTCCAAGATGGGTTTCTCCTCCTCCTCCTCGCTTTCTTCAATCCACCCTCTGTCTACTGAAAGAGAGACAAATATACAAAACATAAACCAGAGCTTTCTATGATGAGGATTTTTGTAGATTTTTTTGGGGTTGTATGGCCATGTTCTAGAAGCATTCTCTCCCGATGTTTTGCCTGCATCTGTTGGCAAGCATCTTCAGAAGTTGTGAGGTCTGTTGGAAACTAGGAAAGTGGGGTTTTTATATCTGTGGAATGTCCAGGGTGGGAGAAAAAACTCTTGTCTGCTTGAGTCAAGTGTTAATGTTGCAATTTACTACCTTGATTAGTATTGAATAGTCTTGCTGCTTCAAAGTCTGGCTGCTTGCTGCTTGGGGGAATCCTTTGTTGGGAGGTGTTGGCTGGCCCTGATTGGTTCTTGCCTAGAATTCTCCTGATTTTTGTTTTTGTTGTTTTTTTTAAAGTGTTGCTCGTTATTATTGTCCACATGCTTGTGGATTTCAATGGCTTCTCTGTGTAGTCTGACTTTTTTTATTATAGTTCAGGCCTGTCCAACAGGCGGCCCAGGGGGGGGGGGGCGCACACGGCCCTCCAGCCCCTTGGATCTGGCCCTCCTACCCTCCTGCAAGAAATCAGCTGTTTTTTTAAAAAAAATTGAAAAATTGTAGCGGCGGCACAGTTGTCCGCCATTACCTGTCCTTGCTCTTCAGCAGACAGGAAATGAGCCAGGACAGGAAATGACGCCACGGAGCCAAAGGACTACAAGTCCCAGCTTCCCCTCCGCAGCGCCATTTCCTTTGAGACTAGAAGAGTACAGGAAGTACTCTTCTGCTGTGTCTTCGGCTCCTGTCTCTGTGTGTTAGCCTCTATCGTGCTCCGGCTCCTGGATCCTCGTTGGAAGAGAGAAGCCGGACCCGAGCAAGGCTGTGTGGAGCTCCAATTGGGCAGCGGTCATTTAGAAAGGATACCGAACTAAGGTAGGGTGAAGCAGAGGGCTGTTTTGCTGGGGTTCCTTCCTTCCTTCCTTCCTTCCTTCCTCCTTCCTTGCTTGCTTCCTTGCTTCCTTCCTTCCTTGCTTGCTTCCTTCCTTGCTTTTTTATTTATTTTATTTATTTCCTTTTATTCTTGCATTTATTCCTCCCTCATTTCTTCCCCCTATCCATCTTCCTTCCTTCCTCTCTTCCTTTCTTTTTTTATTTTATTTTTATTTATTTTCAAACTGCGGCCTCCCAGGTGATCAGTGACCGGAATTCCGGCCCTTGGGCCGGTAGAAGTTGGACAGCCCTGTTATAGTTTATTGCAGTAGCCACAAGGCCATATCAAGCAGAACAAACCATGCAAAAGAAATACATGTATCAAGCATTGAACAGTAGTCTGACATGGTAGTTGTTTGAGTGCTCCAGAGTTTCTGTGTTCTCAAATAATATGCCAGGCTTTGAAGTTGCAAGGCCATTCAATGCTAATGGCCAATTGCAACATTCACACTTGCCTCCAACAGACAAGAGTTTCTCCCACCCTTGACATTATTCCACAGATATATAAACCTCACTTGCCTAGTTTCCAACAGACCTCACAACCTCTGAGGATACCTGCTATAGATGTGGATGAAATGTCAGGAGAGAATGCTTCCAGAAAATGGCCATACAGCCCAGAAAACTCACAGCAACACAATGATTCTGGCCATGAAAGCCTTCAACAACACGTCAACCTCAACTGTTTTTACAACTAATTATATTTAATAATAATAATAGTACATTGACAAAATCACGATCTGTCAACTGCAAAAGGCCGTCAGTCAAAGCAAACAGGCTGTGAAACATAGAAACTACCGCAGGATGAAAACAAAAAACCTCTCTCAAAATAGTTCAGTGATAGAACATTTATAATATAAGTCTTACATTCACTTGGATTTGCGCACATCATTCGAAAATACCTCACACAGTCCTAGACGTTTGGGAAGTGTTCGACTTGTGATTTTTTGATACGAAATCCAGCATATAGATCTCGTTTGCTGTGACGTACTGTGGTTTTGTGTCAGTAGAATAAATTTTTACCTGTATCCCGCTTTTCTCCCACAAAAGGAACCAAAAAGTGGCTTACAACTTATTAAAATCATTAATACTGTTTTAATATTAGTATATTTTAAAAGCGGGATTCACGCAAAAAAAATTGTAGTATTTTTAGTATTAGCCACTTTGAGTCTCCTTATAGAGAGAAAAGGCAAGATTTATTAAATAAACATAGTAATAATTACCCAACACAGATGCACTCTCTTCACTCTCCTGCTTGGCTTCAGTGAGAATCTGTATCTTCACATCTGTCTGAGCCTGGTTAGCCTGGGAGAGGTTCACCAAATCCTCATCAGTCACTGCTGTGTCCTAAGGGGTAGGAATTTAAAATAAAGTTAGGATGCAATAAAGTGAGTATTGAGTAGGCATGCAAAAGTTTTATTATGTGAATTGCATTTTCACTACAAAATATAGTCAGTGTTCCATATTTACTGCTGTGGGGAACAACACCTTGTGAAAGTGCAGAGCCCCAAATCTTAACATAGCTTTTTTTAACCTTAAAGTATATCTACCTTGAGATGTATAAGTTCTCCGAAATGACTGTATTGTCCATTTCCACCTGCAGCTGACTATAGAAGCACACAGAAGGACCAAGAGATTCTCAAGAAATGTTCTCTCAAGGTTCTCCAGCACAACTTCCAGGGAAAGTTGATGAAATAGTTAGGACTGGACCATCTAGAGCAGGTCTGTCCAACAGGCGGCCCGGGGGACGTACACGCCCCCCTAGCCCCTTGGCTACGGCCCCTTACCCTCCTGCAATAAATAATATATTAAAAAAAAATTTTTTAAATATTTTTTTCAATTAAAAATATTATTTATTATTATTATTATTTGGTCCCGCCCCTTGGCTTTCTATTGGCCCCCTCATCTTCTCCTGAGGGAGGGGGCCAATGGGAGGGAGTGACATTTCTCGGGCCCCGCCCCCTTGGCAGCAAACAGGAAGAGCGACCCGGCCGCATGGCTTTCCCCCTCGGCAGCGCTCCTTCCTCCTTCTCATCCTCCCTCCCTTCCCAGGGAGGGGAGTTATTGCAAGGAAGCATTCAGCGTTAAGGTGAGCCACATTTCTTCTCCCTCCCTCCTTCCATTCCACCCTTTCATCCTTCTTTCTTCCCTGCCCCTTCCCTCTCTATCTTTCTCCTCTCGCTCGCTTCCTCCTCCTCAGGATTGCTGCCTCCATCGCCCGGCCTTCTTTCCTCCCCCTTCCCTCTCTCTCTTTCTACTCCCTCCCTTCCTTTCCTTCCACTCTTTCCTTCTTTCCTCCCTCCCTCTCTTTCACCTTCTTTCCTTCCTTCCACCCACCCACCCTTTCGTCCTTCCTTTCAACTGTTCTCCCTCCCTCCTTGCCCCTCTCTCTTTCACCTTCCTTCCTTCCTTCCACCCACCCACCCTTTCGTCCTTCCTCCCTCTCCCCTTATGTTAATATTAAATATATGGAATTGTTTAATTATGCCCCCCATGTGTTCTATTCCCTCCCTCTCCCCTTATGTTAATATTAAATATATGGAATTGTTTAATTATGCCTCCCATGTGTGGCATTCCCTCCCCCTTATGTTAATATTAAATATATGGAATTGGAGCCCAGGGAGGGGGCCGGGCCGGGGGAGGGGCGGAGCTGGAGCCGGGGAGGGGGCGGAGACAGGGGCAGACCCTTAGGCCCCTCAGGTGATCACTGACCGGAACTCAGGCCCCCGGTCCGGTAGAAGTTGGACAGCCCTGATCTAGAGCAGTGGTTCTCAGACGAAGTCCCCAGATATTTTGGTCTACAATTCCCAGAAATCCCGCTTCGGATTCCGTTTAGGGAGAAAAGCGGGATGTAAATAAATATATTATTATTTGAAACACAACAGGATGAGTCCACAGCAGACAAGATCACTCTGCTGGCGGATGTTTTGGATCACACATTGGACACTTTCCAAGTGTCTAGGACTGTGTGATGTATCGGCGAATAATGCGTGCAGATTTATTTACAGTGAAAAGGACACAATGCAAAAATATGTATACACTTGCCCAGTGTTCAAAGCAAAGAGCAATATCACGATGTTGAGTCGGATTATATCCGTCCGTTACGGGAACAGCCTCCCCGAGTGTAAACAAAGTGTTAAATAGTACACCCAGGATAAACTATTGAATGCTTTATTCACACTCATGGAGTCGGATATAATCTGACTCAACATCGTGATATTGCTCTTTGCTTTGAACACTGGGCAAGTGTATACATATTTTTGCATTGTGTCCTTTTCACTGTTGTGTATTTGTATTTACTTGTAATAAGCAATATATGACTCATTATAGATGTATATTTTGATTGCAATTCGTATGATCATTCCTGTTTGGTTGCATTTAGCCAGCTGCGCCACATTCCCAGTAAGGTGGCCTTCTGCAGCTGGCAGATGATAATTTTGTCAGCGTCAATTGTGTTTAATATCCCTCCCCAGCAGATCTGGGGGAAACCCGAGTTTCCCCCAGATCTGCTGGGGGGAGATGTTATTCACACAGATTGGACACGGAATAACATCCCAGCAGATCTGGTGGAAACGCGGGTTTCCCCCAGATCTCCTGTGGAGGGATGTTATCCCGCTTGGAAGCTCATGGCTTCCCTCCAGATCTGAGCAGCCCCGTTCAGATCCGGAGGGAAGGCATGAACTTCCAAACCGAGTTGGGAAGCCCACGCCTTCCCTCCGGATCTGGATACGGGGCCGTCAAGATCTGGAGGGAAGGCATGGGCTTCCAAACGCATGCCTTCCCTCCACATCCGAAGGGCCCCGAAGCCTTTCCGAAAAAAGTGCCGCCTGATTCAAATTCACTTCTGGGTTGCTTAAAGCCCTTCAAAAACACTTCGGAAGTGATTTACATATGAATTTAATACGACTTTTGGAGCATTCCGATGAACCTAACCACTCCTAGTGATTACCTAATGAAATGGAAGTCATATGAACATTACTTTGACTATCATGTATTAGTTATGTATTGATTTAATGTTAATATACTGTAGTGCAATAATAGGGATGCTATGACATATATATTTTATGTATGTTGTTGTTCTTTTTATACATGTAAACCTAGTGCCAGAGACTTATCTCCTACTGGAATACTAAGAAGAATCAATTACCTGAAGGGGGTGTTCCCTACCACAAACACCAAAATAAGGAATACTACCCAAGATACCTTGTAGTAACCTTGGTCACCATGTAGAACTCTTCTCTGACACAATCACTACCTCGAATGCCACAAACAGTCCTTCAAATTACCTATAAGTGACTTTTAAAATCATCAGACATATTCTGTCACTATATTGGACTATTGTGTTTATTTAGAGGGGATTTGTACCTTTATATTGTGTATATAAGAAATAAACTTGTTGTATGATAACACATCTGATGTTCATAAATAACAATAACATAATAGGTTGTTGTAGGTTTTTCGGGTTGTTTGGCCATGCTCTAGAACAGGCCTGGGCAAATTTCGGCCCTCCAGGCCTACCGGCTGTTAGGAATTCTGGGAGTTGGAGTCCAAAACACCTGGAGGGCCGAAGTTTGCCCAGGACTGCTCTAGAAGCATTCTCTCCTGACATTTTGCCTGCATCTGTGGTAAGGATCCTCAGAGGTTGTGATGTTTGAGGATGCTTGCCACAGATGCAGGCCAAACGACAGGAGAGAATGCTTCTAGAACAGGGGTGGGCAACCTATGGCCCATGGGCCAGATCCGGCCCGGCAGGGCCAAGAGGAAGGGGTGCCGCTGCTGCCATCCGATCGCGGGCTCTGTGGGGCCTGTGTTGGCAAACAGGCCAGAGGAGCGGCAGCTTTGGAGTGCCTGCCATCCCTGGAGGCGATCTGGGCCCGCAGCGGGAGCACTCCGCGACCTGCAGGAGCTGATTGCCGTGGCGACCCGGAAGACTTGATCATCTTCCGGGTCGCCACAGCAATGAGCCGCCTCAGATTTCAGAGTGCTCCCCCTGTAGGCCAGGATCACCTCCAGGGATGGCAGGCACTCCAAAGCCACCGCTCCTCCAGCCTGTCTGCCAACACAGGCCCCACAGAGCCCGCAGTCGGATGGCGGCAGCACCCCCCTTCCTCTTGGCCCCGCAGGGCGATCTGCTGGGGAACGGCTGGGGGCGAGAGCAGGCGGAGGTCTGCAGCCTCTGATGGCCTGCTGTTCTGTTCTGCTCTGCTGCGGCGGCTTGGTCTGCTTTGCCATCCTCTGGGCTGGGGTCATTGGGCCATTCCACCTTGGGATCCTTCCTCTCTTCAGGATGTCAGCCTTCATCTTGGTTCGCACCTTGTCTTCTTGAATTAAATTTTATTTTAGTGGTTTTTATTACTATTTTATAATAATTTTATTATAATAATAATATAATAAATAATATAATATAATGTTATATTATATCATAATTTCAATATATTATAATGTCTTTATATATACTATAATATAATAATTATGATATTAATACTAATAATATGTGAGTATTTCTTGATATATTAATATGTTAATATTAATGATGTGTAATATATAGTAAATATAGTAAGTAAGTAAGAAAGTAAGTAAATAAATAAATAAATAATGTAGATTAGAATGTAGTTCAGCCTTTAGGCGCGGCGCTCCATAATATTTTTTGGCTCTCGTATGGCCCCTTGGAAAAAATAATTGCCCACCCCTGTTCTAGAACATGGCCAGACAACTTGAAAAAACTACAACAACCCAGTGATTCCAGTCATGAAAGCCTTCGACAATACAAATAACATAATACTTTGTGTATCTTAGTTGTAGATATTTGTGTTCCAAATGTATCAGCCTCCACTAAAGCAGCTGGGCAGCTATGTCTGTTGACTATGAACACCATTCTCAACAGCACTTCAAAGACAGTATTTGGGGAACACACTCACCTGCCCTTCCCAGACTTTGGCCTCTGGCTGCCACAGGAGAAAATCTTCCGCCAGGGTTACTGCTTGGGCGCATGTCTCTGGAGCATTCTTCCGGAGCCAGGTCTGCATATCTGGTGGCAGGACAGCCAGGAACTGCTCCAGGGTCACTAACTCCAGCATCTCCTCCTTAGTGTGACTCTCGGGCTTCAGCCACTGGCGGCAAAGCTCTTGGAGCTGCTGGCAAAACTTCCGTGGCCCGTCAGCCTCTTGGTAGCGCAATGTACGGAACTGCTCGTGCTGCGTTTCCGATCCAACGACTTCTCCAGCCAGAACTCTCTCTTCCTTCTTCCCATTGTGTGTTGTACTCTCTTGAATTTCTCCAGTGCCTTGTGGCTGGAGTTGGGAAAGCCACAATTCCCTGGCCCACTTGTTGAAAACAGTTGGATCGTTACATTGGTTCCGTCCAGGAAGCTGTGGCGTTCCTCCACTCAAAGGAAGAGCCTGAAGGCCCATCAAAAAGCCCTGCAACTGGGCATCCCAGATCCCAGAAGGTCCTTCTTCTGGCTCCTGTTTTACCTTGGCTTTCAGAAGAATGGTGCCTTGTTTTACATCACCTGGTACGGTGATGGCCAACTCCCTCTCCTCTTTCTCCATCTTTATTTCGGGATCCATGTCCTCCTCGATCAGGACCACCATAGCTTTTGCATCTTGGGTTTCTGCCATTCTGTGGCAAAGAAATCACCTTCTTAGTCGGATTTCAGCACCACCTCTCTAGTCCCGCTGCTTTATCTGTCAAGTTCAGTAAGCAATCAATAAATCAATCATTACTCAGACACGTACCATGCTAATTTGACACCAGAGATCAATATTGTTAAATCTTTGGGTAACCATAGGGACATAATTTTCAGACCGGCGGATGGGGGGTGGGGGTGGGTAGTCTGCCTCAATCGGATAGACTACATTTCTGAGGCTCACAGACAACTCCATAACACTACCTTTTATATATATAAAAAACCCCTAGCTTTGGGACCCGGCAGTGTCCGGGTTATTTGAAATGGGCTGAGGCCTAGGAACTCTTACTGTCCATTCAGACTGAGGCCTAGGAACCCTTACTGTCCATTCAGGCTGAGGCCTAGGAAGCCTTACTGTCAATGCAGGCTGAGGCCTAGGAAGCCTTACTGTCAATTGAGGCTGAGGCCTAAGAAGCCTTACTGTCAATGCAGGCTGAGGCCTAAGAAGCCTTACTGTCAATGCAGGCTGAGGTCTAGGAAGCCTTACTGTCAATTCAGGCTGAGGCCTAGGAAGCCTTACTGTCCATTCAGGCTGAGGCCTAGGAAGCCTTACTGTCCATTCAGGCTGAGGCGTAGGAAGCCTTACTGTCCATTCAGGCTGAGGCCTAGGAAACCTTACTGTCAATGCAGGCTGAGGCCTAGGAAGCCGTACTGTCAATGCAGGCTGAGGCCTAGGAAGCCTTACTGTCAATTCAGGCTGAGGCCTAGGAAGCCGTACTGTCAATGCAGGCTGAGGCCTAGGAAGCCTTACTGTCAATTGAGGCTGAGGCCTAGGAAGCCTTACTGTCAATGCAGGCTGAGGTTTAGGAAGCCTTACTGTCAATGCAGGCTGAGGTCTAGGAAGCTTTAATGTCCATTCAGGCTGAGGCCTAGGAAGCCTTACTGTCCATTCAGGCAGAGGCGTAGGAACCCTTACTGTCAATTTAGGCTGAGGCCTAGGAAACCTTACTGTCAATGCAGGCTGAGGCCTAGGAAGCCATACTGTCAATGCAGGCTGAGGCCTAGGAAGCCTTACTGTCAATTCAGGCTGAATTCAGGCTGAGGCCTGTTGGGAAAAGTGGTGTTTTCACCTTTGGCTGGAAGGATGTATGTCTATTTTTGGGCCTAGCTTGTAATGCTAGTAGTGCTCTCAGTACATCAGGAAACACTGAGTGTATAAATACATTTAAAAACATATTAACTATATATATTACAGTGTTAGAGTGTAATTTTCTGTCATTTTGGTTGGTGGTGTGCCCCAGGATTTTGTAAATGTAAAAAAAGGTTGAAAAACACTGCACTACATAACCCTCCTTGAACTTGTTGTTCACATAATCCTTGGCTCTGTCTTTATCCATAGAGGCAGCCTCTCCATACAGACAAACGCTCTTAAGTCCATATTGAAAAATCACAAAACAGCGAGTCCGCGAAAGGCGAACTGCAAAGTAGTGAGGGAGCACTGTATGTTTATATGTCTGTGTGTGTTTGAGCTGTCCCTCTGTATCTAACAGCCCTTTGAAAGCAAACAAATGAAAATGAGTTTGACACCCCTGATCTACACTGCAGAATGAATGCAGTTTGACACCACTTATGTAACTGCCTTGGCTCAATGTAATGGAATCCTGGGAGTTATAGTTTGGAGAGACACAAGCCCCACTTTGGCAGAGAAAGTTAAAGACCTTGTAAAACTACAATTCCCAGGATTCCATATGGCTGAGCCATAGAAGGCAAAGTGGTGTCACACTGCACTGATTCAACAGTGTAGATGCTCCCAATGATTGCAACAACAAATATTCCAAAGCTGGAACAAAAACCTACATGCAAACTAGTTCTGATTTTAACTTTTGCAGATAACATAGTAGCGGGAATTGGGATAGAAAGTACAGGGATAGTCAACTTGTACTTTCAACTTCAGACTACAACTCCCAGGATTCCATATCGCTGAGCCATAGCAGATAAAACTGGTGTCAGACTGCCTCGATTCTACAGTGTAGATGCACCCTCAAGATTGTGGTTTTGTAGTTGAATGGGCTCAAGATTTTGGGCACACGATCTTATTACAAGAATGGGAATCAGTTTGGAAAAACAGTATTACATTTTTGGGTTCAACCAATGCAGCAGAAAATTGGTTTAAGATGTTTTACCGGTGGCATTTGACACCACAGAAACTGGCCAAATATTATAAGAATACCAACGATAAGTGTTGGAAATGTACAAAGCAGATTGGAACATTCCTTCACTGCTGGTGGACTTGTGGCAAAAGTCAAAAATTTTGGAAATCCATTCATGCCCACATACAGAAAATACTGGAGGTCAACATGGAGTTAAAACCAGAATATTATTTACTCAAGAACTACTAAGAACTACCTGGATATCCGAACTGGAAGACCTATCATTCTATTTCTATACTATATCTTTTTCTCTTCTCTATACCCCATCCCTAACCTGCCCCATTTCTTTCTCCTTTTCCCTGTCTCTATTCTCACTCCAATTCCATATCTGACCTTGCACAACTTTATTTTATATTGTAAAAACAATCTCAATAAAAATATTGAACAAAAAAAAAGAGAGATTGTAAATACAAGTATTCCAAAACTGGAAGAAAAACTTAAATGTAAACTAGTTCTGATTTTAACTTTTGTGGATAACATAGTAGTGGGTATTGCGACTGGGTACTTTCAACCTTATTCCCACTACTATGTTAAATACATTATTATTACACCAGAAGCGACTTGCAGTTTCTTAAGTCGCTCCTGACATGAAAATAAAAACACCACTACTTATATCTATATAAATAAAAATGCAATGTTTGTTTGTGGGATTAAGATAACTCAAAAACTACTGGATGAATTGCCGCCAAATTTGGCCACAAGACACCTACTAACCCAAGGAGTGAAAATCACTCAAAAAAATGATTTTGTCATTTGGGAGCTGTAGTTGCTGGGATTTATAGTTCACCTACAAACAAAGAGCATTCTGAGCTCCACCAATGATGGAATTTAACCAAATGTGGCACACAGAAGCCCAATGGCCAACAGAAAACACTAGGACTTGGTGGGCATTGACCTTGAGTTTGGGAGTTGTAGTTCACCTACATCTAGAGAGCACTGTGGACTCAAACAATGATTGATCTGGACCAAACTTGGCATGAATATTCCATATGCCCTTTTGGTGGTGGTATGTTGCATATTTTCCCCAGAATCGGGCATGTAGCCAGGGGGGGGGGCTAAGAGGGCTTCTGCCCCGAAATTCTCAGGGTGGTCGCAAAAGGCCTTACTGGTACATTATTTAAACTGTTATGTTTATTCATATCATGATCTGATCACCATGCTCATTATATCCCACATTAATGGGGTTATTGGGATAACAATACAAAAGGTTTGCTAGGATAGACCCTCTTCCACCCAGTCTCAGCCCCCCCGACCAAACTCAGCCCCCCCGAATCAAAATCCTGGCTACGGCCCTGCCCAGAATCATTGTTGATGTTTAAAAATGAACACTGATGGAGTTTGGGGGAAATAAACCTTGACATATGGGAGTTGTAGTTACTGGGATTTATAGTTCACGTACAATCAAAGAGCATTCTGAGCCCACCAATGACAGAATTGGAGCAAACTTCTCACACAGAACCTCCATGACCAACAGAAATTACTTAAGGCCACCCAGTCCAACTCCCTTCAACTGGGCAAGAAAACGTAATCAAAGCCCTCCTGACAAAGAGCCATCCAGCCATAGATATAGATAGATCTATATGATTCACACACAGAGAGATATAGTATCATAGATTTGAAAGGGACCCCTAAAGAAGGACAATTATATGTTGCATGTTCCAGAGTGGGCAAATCAGACCATCTCCACATCAACACAGAAAAAGAAACAGCAAGAATTACTGTTTACCCACAAGCATAAAGAAATTACGTATATTAGAAACCAACACTTTATCATTACTTTATTTTCCAGATCACAAGACTGGGTCACGGCAACGCCTGGCAGGGGACAGCTATATATATATCCATATCCCATACAGTATTCCTTATTTAAAATGAGACTCAAAGTGGCCTATAACTTGCAGGCTTAGGCTCTGTCTACACTGCTGCAGAATACAATATAAATGGTCAGTGTAGACTCATATAATGCTACTTAACTGCACCGACCTGTTGTCCGCACTGATTATATAGTGCAGTTCCAAACTAGTGTAGATGAGGCCCTAATAAATAGTTAAATAGCCTCTGACTGTCTGTCTATATGTGTTGTGTGTCTATGGCACTGAATGTTAGCCATGTATGTGTACATTGCAATCCGCCCTGAGTCCCCTGCGGGGTGAGAAGGGCGGAATATAAATACTGCAAATAAATAAATAAATAATTCTATATTGCATCCATATTGGTCCATATCCACCAAAGCTCCTGCTAACCTATAAGCCAGTGAGTCTTAAAGGGACTGCTGCATTCATTCTTTCATATATATATATATATATATATATATATACATATATATATATACATACACACACACACATGCATTTATTCTCTCATATATATATATATATATATAGACATACATACACACACACACACATATATTCCATTTATTTATTTATATGCACACTTCTGTAGTTGGCTGGAGGACTCTCTATATGAAAAGTTTCAGGCTGCAAAGGAACTGGGGAATGCCCTTCCTTTGCCTTGGCCTTTCCCTTTGCCACCTGCAAGCCTTGCAGCCCCTTCCCACTCACCTCTCTGCAAGACTTCTGCCTTGGCTCTCCCTGGGATTCTATGGCGCTCCTAGCCCCGCCCCTCCCTGATCACTCCTTGCCCCGCTCTCCCCCAGACCGGAAGGAACGTTCCATGACCACACACTGGGGCCACTCTAGGGCTCAGAGCTCTGTCGCCTTAACTCTTTCATACCCAGGCCACCCAACCTTTATATCAAGGGATGATGGATATATGTTTACATTTACCAAATCCTGGGGCACACCACCAACCAAAATGACACAAAATGACACTTCAACACAGTAATGCATATAGTTAATATGTTTTTAAATGTATTTATACACTCAGTGTGAAACCTGGGCCTGTTTCAATGAGCTCAACATAGATATCCTGGCAGGAATGGCAGAAAGACACAAACTTCCCACACAGAACTCCCATAACCAAGAGAAAATACTATAAGAGTTTGGTGGGCATTGACCTTGAGTTTTGGAGTTGTAGTTCACCTATATCCAGAGAGCACTGTGGACTCAAACAATGTTGGATCAGGACCAAACTTGGCATGAATACTCAATATGCCCAAATGTGAACACAGATGGAGTTTGGGGAAAATAGGCCTTGACATTTGGGAGTTGCAGTTTCTGGGATTTATAGTTAACACACAATCAAAGAGCATCCTGAACTCTTGCAACAATGGAATTGAACCAAACTTGGCATATTGAACTCTCATTACCAACAGAAAGTACTGAAAGGGTTTGCTTGGGAATTGACCTTGAGTTTGGAAGTTGTAGTTCACCTACGCCCAGAGAGCACTGTGGATTCAAACAATGTGATGTTGTTGTTTGTTTTCTCTCCAGAATCACAATGTTGGAAGGAGGCTCACCACTTTAAGGTCCCTAAAACAGGCATGGGAAAACTCCGGCCCTCTGGGTGCTTTGGACTTCAACTCCCACCATTCCTCACAGCCTGAGGCCCTTTCCTGCTTAAGTGGCTGAGGGGGGAAAAGGAAAAGGGCCTGAGGCTGCCAGGAATGGTGGGAGTTAGCTATGCCAGCTTTCGACAGAGACCTCTTCCTCCCCCTTCTCCTTCGCGCCCTTTCTTCGCCCTCCTGCCAAACACTTACTTTTTCTTCTCCACTCGGGCTCCCTTCTTCTCAGCCTCGCTCTGCTCGCTTTGCCTCGCAAAGACATGGTGGGGCGAGTTTGCGTAGTAGCGCCCGCACGGGTCACATCTTCCTCCCTCCCCCCTCCCCTCCTGAACATGCTCACGCTGCCCCCTCGGATCAAAATGGCGGCAGAAGCAGCAGCGTGGGCAAAGCGAGCAGAGCAAGGCTGGGAAGAAGGGAGCCCGAGTGGAGAAGAAAAAGTGTTCGGCAGGAGGGGGAAGAAAGGGTATTGGAGGTTCCAATTTCCCACGGCACACCTGATGATCGCTCACAGCACACTAGTGTGCCACGGCACACCGGTTGGGAAACACTGCCCTAGAGGACAGGATCAGGATATATGAAGTGATCTGAACAGATTAATACCCAAAATGAACAAAATTTGATTCCAGCAGGGATAAATGTGCAGTATACTGCAATTTGCCCATTCAAAAATTGAAATGCACAGATATAGGATGGGATGCAGAATACATCCTGGGCCATGCAAATTGGTGACTGGGATTGCTGTAAAATTGCTGGAAGAAACATTAACAAGCCTTCCTATCAGGGATTACCACAAAGTCAAGAAGGCTTTTGAAACAGTTACGCTATTTATTTCTGCAAAATCACTAAATGCCAATGACTGAGATAGGCAAGTTACAAAATCAGAAAGCCAGATGAGACAGTCTCCTTACTCAGTGATGTTTGCTCAGTCCGGTTCTTTCTGTGTTGTTTCGCTCGAGAACCGTCTTCTCTGTGGTCGAAAGAGGCCAAGGATGGCTAAAGGCCCCAGCTCCATGCCTCCTGATGTGAGGCCAGGGTGGACTACTGTTGGTGATCAATCCAGGCCGAGCTGAGATGTTGTTTCAGGAGTCCTTATATCTCTTCCTCCGGGCGCCTTCCAATATGCTTGGAATAGCGAATGGACTCACCAGTAATTGTAGTATCTTTGGGAGGCAGGTCAGGGCTCCTCCACCTGAGATGTCAGTCCTGCCAGTCCCTGCAGCGTTGAAATCCCTGATGGCACTGAGGTAAAAAGCGGTGCTGGTGATCCCTGCTTGCTCAAGGACAGCAACATTCGTCACATAGTCAGTCCAGTGTATATATTGAGGAGAAGACAGCGCTGATGAAAGCGCTTGAAATCTGGAGGTGTTTGCTGATTGACCCATGTTTCAGATGAAAAACACACTGAGTATGGAGAAACTATAATGATATATAATACCACAAAATGTGTGTAAAGCACAATATCTAATACTATTATATTCACAAGTAAACAATAATAGACCAGGTTCGTCCAGTAACAGCATTCAATTACGAACATCTATTCAACAGTCATCTGCATATACAGGGAGAGTGGTAAGAGTCCGAGTCGTGAGTGAGAAAATCTAGGTCAGAACCAGAATCAATATAGCAGAGGTAAACATCCAAAGACTCTGGAAATAAAGCCATATAAAAAGTCACAACTCACTGAATGGCACAGTCTCTGCTCTCTTCAGTATGTGGAGCTAGGGCAAAACGGGGGGCGATACTTACGCTCCTGACGTCAGTGCATCTTCCCGCATCGTAGGAGAGACCTAGTATCCCAAAGGCCTTTAGTGGATAATAGTTCAAGCCAAAGATGTGGCACAATATCCAAAGTAAGGTCCATCCAAGGAAATAATATATTTCAAGCCACTGAAGGTCTTGTGATTCAACTTGAGACTAGACGGGGAAAGCAAGCCACAGTAGCCAAATGGTTCTTAGCGTTCCTCTACCAAAAGTAAACACAAAGTACTGGTAGCCGTGTGGCAGTATGGTAGAGTGTTGAGATAGAGAAAAAGTAGTATTGTATCCCAATGAGATATGGCAAGCAGCCCGTGATCATCCAAAAGGTCCTCAAAGGAGGCTGCTGTAAGAAAGGGTGAGCCCAGATGGTGGAAGGGAAGCCTACGCCATGTGTTGACCCATGTTTCAGACCCATAAAGGAGAATAGACAGTATAGTAGCTCTGTACACACTGATTTTGGTGCTTTGCCTCAGGTGTTTGTTACTCCAGACTCTTTTGTGAAGCCTGCTGAATGCACTATATGCCTTTGTTAATCTGTGATCTATCTCTTTATCAATCTTGGCATCTGAAGAGATGATGCTTCCCAGGTAGGTGAACTGCTGAACGGACTTAAGCACAGATTTGCCTATGCTGACGTGGGGTTGATGGTGTTCTTCCTGTGGTGTGGGCTGGTAGAGGACTTCCGTTTTCTTCAGGCTGACTTCCAGCCCAAACTGCTCTGCAGCTGTTGCAAAGCAGGATGTTAGGCGCTGTTGGGCTGCTTCTGTATGGGCGACAAGGGCAGCATCGTCAGCAAAAAGCAGCTCACGGACTAGATAGTTTAGAGTCTTAGTGTGGCCCCTTAAATGGCTAAAGTTGAACAAGCTGCCATCAGTATGATAGTGTATATATATGCCGTCTTCTTCTTCTTCGAGGTCTGCCGTAGCCCTTTGGAGCATCATGCTGAAGATTGTAAATAGGGTTGGTGCAAGAACACAGCCTTGTTTCACTCCATTAGTTATTAGAAAGGGATCCGAGAGAGCATCGCCATATCTGACTTGACCGTACTGGCCCACACGTAACAGGATAATCATTTTGAGAAATTTGGGGGGACATCATAGTCGTTCCAGGATCTGCCACAGATCTTTTCTGCTCACAGTGTCGAAGGCTTTGGTGAGGTCGACAAATGTTACATAGAGTCCTTTGTTCTGCTCTCTACATTTCTCTTGTAGTTGTCTAAGGGCAAATACCATATCTGTGGTGCTCCTATTAGCTCTGAAGCCACATTGGCTTTCAGGGAGAAGTTCTTCTGCAATAGCAGGAACTAATCTGCTCAGGAGTATCCTTGCAAGGATTTTTCTAGCAATGGAGAGCAGAGTTATATCTCGATAGTTTGAGCAACCGGTTTTGTTCCTTTTTTCTTATACAAGGTGAGAATAACTGCATCTCGAAGATTTGATGGCAGTTCACCTTTTTCCCAGCAACACACAAGGAGCTCGTGGAATTTAGCATGAAGTACGTGACCTCTCTGTTTCCAAGCTTCAGGTGGGATTTCATAACAAGTCTAGGTATGACAATAATAATATGGTTATGGCTCATGAATGGAACAATGAAGAAGGAGACAGAAGGCCTGATTCTTGCAGCCCAGGAGCAAGCCATCAGAACGAATGCAATTAAGGTCAGAATCAAAAAATCAGCTGATGACCCAAAATGCAGACTGTGCAAGGAAGCGGATGAAACCATTGATCCTACTGTCAGCTGCTGCAAGAAAATCGCATCGACCGACTACAAACAAAGACACAACTGTGTGGCCCAAATGATTAACTGGAAATTATGTCACAAGTACCACCTGCCAGCAGGGCTTTATAGGTGATGACGTGCACCTTGAATTGGGACCGGAAGATGAACGGCAGCCAATGGAGCTCCTTAAACCAGGGGGTTGACTGCTCCCTGTAATTCGCCCCGGTTAGAAGTCTGCCTGCCAACCATTGGACCAATTGAAGTTTCCAGGCCGTCTTCAAGGGTAGCCCCACGTAGAGTGCCTTGCAATAGTCCAATCTAGAGGTAACTAAGGCGTCAACCATCGTGGTCAGGTCAGGCTTCGCAAGGTATTGTCGCAGCTGGTGTACGAGTTTTAATTGTGCAAAGGCCCTCCCAGCCACCGCCGACACCTGCACATCAAGCATCAGTGCTGAGTCCAGGAGGCCCCCAAGCTGTGGACCTGCGCCTTCAGGGGGAGTGCAACCCCGTCCAGCACGGGCTGCCACCCAATACCCTGGTCAGGCGTACGAATGACCTGGTGGACCTTTGTCTTGTTGGGATTGATCTGCAGCTTGTTTTCCCTCATCCAGATCGACACAGCAGCCAGGCACTAGTCCAGTATCCGAGGGGCTTCCTTGGATTCCAGTGAAAAAAGTGTAGGGTGTCATCCACGTAGAGATGGCACCCAACTCCAAAACTCCGGATGACCTCTCCCAGTGGTTTCATATAGATGTTAAAAAGCATGGGGGACAGAATGGAACCTTGCGGGACCCCACAGGTCAACAGCCAGGGGTCCGAGCAGGTGTCACCCAGTTTTACCATCTGGGAACGACCCTCCAGAAAGGACTGAAGCCACAGTAAAACCGTGCCCCCATGTCCCATCCCGGAAAGCCAACCCAGAAGGATACCATGGTCGATGGTATTGAAAGCCGCTGGGATATGCAAGAGAACCAGCAGGGTCACACTCCCCCTGTCCAGTTCCCTGCGGAGGTCATCCACCAAGGCGACCAAAGCTGTCTCGGTACTTTGCCCAGGCCTGAAGCCAGACTGCGATCGATCTAGAAAATCTAGGAACTCCTGGAGCTGGAAGGCAACCACCTGCTCCAGAACCTTGTCCAAAAAGGGGAGGTTGGAAATTAGTCTGTAAATATTAAGCACAGAGAGGTTAAGGGAGGTCTTTTTCAGTAATGGTTTTACCACCGCCTGCTTAAGGCAGGACGGGAATTTCCCCTGGCCCAACGATGCATTTATGATGGAACCAAACCAATCCAACAACCCATCCTTGGCCAGTTTAACTAGCGAGGAAGGGCAAGGGTCCAGAATACAAGTGGTCGCCCTCACAGCCCCAAGGATCCCATCCATGTCATCAGGCAAAACAAGACGAAAAGAATCCCAAATAATCTGATAGTTAGTGCCTCGGTTACCTCATTTGGCATTGCGCTCAAACTGGTGTCCAGCTCAAGACATATCTGAGCGACTTTGCCTGCAAAATGTTGAGCAAAATCGCTGCACCGAGTTGTCGAATCCTCGGAGGCCCCATACACCACACGTGGGTGGAGGAGCTCCCCAACAACTCTGATGGCCTGTTGGCTGCACACACTATGCGGGCAGTCGAGAAGGCTTTCCTGGCTGCCCGCAGAGCCGCAGAATAAGCCTTAATAGCAGCTTTAGCCCATGCTCGGTCAGAGACGTCACAAGATTTCCTCCAGATGCACTCCAGACCCCTTCTCGTACATTTAATCACCGCCAGCTCCTCAGTGAACCAAGGGGTTGGTGCAACTCTACACAACGAGAGGGGACGTTCAGGAGCAATCATGTCAATCGCCCTGGTTGTAGAGATCAACCAGTGTCGACAGGATCGTCAGTCTCCAGGACAGGAAGATCCCCAAGAGACCTCAGGAATCCATCTGAATCCATAAGTCTCCTAAGGCGGACCATCTCAATGGGTCCACCACCCCTGCGGAACTTAGAGGTCACGGTGAGTCTTAAACTGATCAGATGATGGTCAGACCATGACAATGGAAGAATGTTTTGCTCTTCCACTTTGACCATACCACCACCCGCAATAAAGACTAGGTCAAGTGTGTGAGCCGCCTGATGCGTGGGACCAGCCCCGGTTGTCATGGCAACTATGAAGTCCTGAGCAGCACCTGATAGTGTGGTCTTTGCATGAATGTTAAAGTCTCCCAGAACTGTAAGTTGCTGGGAGACTAAGGCCGAATTACAAACAACTTCTGCTAGTTCAGGCAGGGAAATTGCTGAGTCGCAGGGTGGATGGTACCCAAGTACTGGATGACGGGTGTTTTACCGTTGACGAATCTGGCATTCACAAGCAGGATCTTAAGTCCAGGGGGTCTGTCGTTTTCTCATATTTATTTAAAAAGCCATTCAATGTGTTGTCGAAAGTTTTCATGGCCAGAATTACTGGGTTGATGTGAGTTTTTTGGGCTTGTATGGCCGTGTTCCAGCAGCATTCTCTCCTGATGTTTCGCCAGCCCCAGATGCAGCTCCAGGACCCCCCTGATAAGTGAAAATCCGCAAAGTAGGGACGCTGCACCCACTCGAGTGGGCGGAGTGTTCCTACTTCGCGGCAGCCTTCTCCTCCTTGCCGCCTCTGCTGCTCCCCACCTCGGAGGCCCTTTCCTCTCCACGCTGGGTGCCCAAGGGGCCTCCAAGGTGGGGACCAGCGGAGGCAGTGAGGAGGAGGCCACTGCCAAAAAGGGCCTCAGCGGCGGTCTTCTCCTCCTCGCCATCTCTGCTGCTCCCCGCCTCGGAGGCCCCTTGGACACCCAGCCTGGCAAGGAAGGAGGGGGGACCAGTGGAGGCGGCGAGGAGGGGGCTGCTGCAAAGTATGGTGGTGACCTCCTCCTTGCAGCCTCCACTGCTCCCCACCTCGGAGACCCTTGGGCATCCAGCCTGGCAAGGAAGGAGCGGGGAGCAGCGGAGGCAGCGAGAAGGAGGCTGCTGCAAAGTACAGATGCCCACTCGGTGGTGGCCTCCTTTTCCTTGCCGCCTCCATCGCTCCCCGCCTCGGAGGGGCCTTGGGCGCTGAGCCTGGCAAGGAAGGAGCGAGGACCAGCAATACAGTGTTCCTTCCATATAATGTTCACTCGCTGCTCCCCACGAAATAGCGAGTCCGCAACAAGTGAACCACGAAGTAGCGAGGGAACACTGTATTGCCAACAATATCTTCAAGACTTAACGTCTGTAGTCCTCGGAAAAGCATTTATAACCCTGCACTAGCTAGCTAGAGGGGAGCTATAAATGGATCCTGCATGCTCGTAGGCTTTGTGTTTGTGGATCGGGGGGAAAGAGAGGATTTTATACACTATCTGTTACATTGCCCTTTGCATAATGACCCTAGCAACAATCTCCTGGGAGCCCAGCGCCGGCCCCGCCCATTCCGCCGACTACGCGGTCGCGTAGAGCGACGCTTTCTGGCGGGGCCGCTAACCGGGGGGCGCCGCGCGCGGCCGGCTGCCCCACACCCGCTGCTGCGCTCCGCAGGCAGCTGCGCGCTGCTGCCGCTGGCGTCTCTTGCGCTGTCGCGCGGGATACCCCTCGCGGCCGGGCGGGACACAACCGCGCATGCGCGCTGGGCTGGCGCCGCCGCTGCGTACGCCACCGTCGCGTGACGACTTGCGCGCCGCGGGATGCCATCGCGCATGCGCGATGCGGAGCGCCCGCCGCAGCCGCACGGGACGCGCCACGCAGAGCCGCACGGACGTCCCGCGCATGCGGCGGGCGGGACGCCTCCACGCATGCGCTGGGAGTGTCCAGGAGCCGCAAGGGGGCGCCAAAATCAGGCTTGCCTACCCCTCCGGGAGAGGTCAAGCCGCCCCTGTGGGAGCCCTTCAGAAAGAAAGGGCAGCATGGCAACAGTCAGCAGTTATCTGTGACCTGTTAGCGGATGGTTCCAAAATGCAACATTAAAGGTTGCCACACCTGCAGTTACAGCCCAAAAAAGTTTGAGCTAAGTTTGTAAAGTCCACAGCGGAGGCTAGAAATGGGAATGGAAACAGTTTTGGATAATACAAATCAGATTTTCTTATTGTTGTCATGCCTACGGAGATTTTCACTGTGACTGTAATTTGAAAGAGCTCATTTAGAGAAAAAGTTTTAATGTTTATATTGGAAAGTATACTGTACTTTGAAGAGTTGTATTTTATTTGATGTCGTGGCCTATGGCTAGTACAATAAACAACTCACACACTCTCTCTGCATCTGTAACCTCCATAAAAGTGAAAGGCCCCTTGTATCTCCTCTACCCCACTCCTGCATCATTTTAGGTGTTTTGCTTCTTTAAGAGATCCTCTCTTGTCTTCTCTTGTTTGAGAGTGGATGCTCAACCTTCAAGTGGGCGGCCTATAATATCAATTTGGAGGGAAATAAAGTTGGGGTTTTTTTTAAAAAAAAAGACTCTCTTTTCTACTCCGCTCCTGCATCTCTTTTGACATCTTGCTCGTTTAAGAGATCCTCTCTTGTTTGAGAATGGATAACACATCTTCATCTGGAAGCATTTCGCCACCCTCAGCTGGATGGTCGAAGAAGACATTTGAAATCACATTGCCTTTGTTGTCGCAAAGACCTTGAAAAATCGGTTAGGCGCTATTCATAAAGTAGTTTGCCAGAGTATCTCTCACTAGGAGGCCATTCTGCTGATCTTCTAGGGACGTTGGGAAGGAGAGTAGTCCCTCGGGGGCCTGGTCAAACACACTCTGGTCTTCCGAACACAGCGCGTCCACCAAATCGTGCCCGCGGTTCTCGCAGATGTTGTGGAGGACGACACACCCCACAACGACAGGGATGATGTTGTCTTCCGACACCTCCAAGCGCGTGGCCAAGCATTTCCACCGGCCTTTCAGCCGCCCGAAGGCGAGTTCGGCAATCTTCTTGCAGTCCTCCAGGCGGGAGTTGAAACGCCTTTTGGACGGATCGAGGTTGTCGGTGAAGGGAGTCATAAGCCATCGCTTCAAGGGATAGGAGGTGTCAGCCAGGATCAAAGGGGGGATCTCGACGTTGCCAATGGTGACGGTGGGATTCCCAGGCACGAAAGACCCATGGTCCATGCCGTCGCACAGCACCTGGTTACGGAAGAAGGAGGCGTTTTCGTCTTTGCCGCACCAGCTGAGTTCGATATCGACGAAGCGGCCCCTGTGGTCCACCAGGGCTTGCAACGACATCGGGAAAAAGCCCTTCTGGCTGACGCTGGTCCCCTTCCGCACAGTGCAGAGGATGGGGATCTGGGTCCGGTCCACGACCCCAACGCAGTTTGGAAAGCGCATATTCGCAAATCCCGCCATGACCTTCAGAAATAAAAGGAAGCAATGTTAGAAAGAGTCCGTGTGCTTAACTCTCATCACTATCTAGATCAGGCATGGGCAAAGCCTCAGCCCTCCAGGTGATTTGGACTTCAACTCCCGCAATTCCTAAAAGCCAAAACACCTGGAGAGCCGAAGTTTGCCCATGCCAGATCTAGATCATGTCAGAAATATTAAATGTTAATTACCGTAGGTATTTTTAATTACAAAAATGTGAGTCAAAGACTGAAAGGCTTAAATGGATGCAATGACTCAGCAAAAGCTGCAGTTCAATATAATCAGGTGTGCCTGTAACTTAGTAGCCCTCAGTCTGTGGAAGAGGGGCTTCGCTGTGTTAGTAGGCCTCAGTATGAGGAGGCCTCAGTGTTAGTTCACCTCAGTATGAATGAGGCATCAGTCTGAGAAGGCTTCAGTGGGAAAAAGGCCTCAGTGTTAGTAGGCCTCAGTATGTGAAGGCCTGGTGTGAAAAGCCCCAGGTTGAAGGCCATCAGGTGTAAAGCTTCATTGTGAATGTTGGTCAAGCTCTACAGCAGGGGTGCCCACACTTTTTCAGCATGCGAGCTACTTATAATAAAACCAAGTCAGAAAGATCTAACTTCCGCGTGCGCGCCTCCCGCACTGCGCACCGTCCACTTTTGCTTCCGGACGAGAGAGAAGCAGAGTGGAGCAGGGGAGGGGGCGGGGCTTGGCACAGCCTGGCTCCGCCCCCCTATGGCTTCAGCTCTAGGAGCAGCTGCTCCAGCCTTGAGGAGGGCAGGGCCAAGCCAGTGGTGGCATAGCTAGCACAAGGCTGGTTTGGCCCTGCCAAGGCTCCTCAAGGCTGGAGCCTGGCTGGCTGGGAGCTGCCCAGCCTTGAGGAGGGCAGGGCCAAGGGAAGAGGGGCGGGGCTTGGTGCAGACTGGCTCCGCCCCCCTCTGAGAAGCGCCCCATCCGGCTGCAATCGACCTCCTTCGGTCCTGCTATCGACTGGTTGATCGCGATCAACTTCCTGGGCAGCCCTACTCTACTGTCACCTATGTATCCACTGCCAAGACCCTGCACTTGGAAGGCCACCATACTCTGACTATGAGGGATCCCCTAAACTAAAAAAAATCCCGTAAAGCTACTGTGTAAAGCTTCTGTATTACTTTGGTGTGAGAGGAGGCTGTGTGCGAGCAAAGCTGTTTATCTGCATGAGAAAGAAGCCTAGCATGGAAGCAAAGAAGGAAGTATAAAGAACTTCATTTGTGTTATGGAAACCTTGGTCTTGTAAAAGGTACAACCATATTATTTTGCTATAAAGAAAAGCCTTTTATGGAAGAGATAACATTAGTCTGTGTGTTTTTGTTCTTTTTATTACTTTGGGCTACTGGTGTGGGTCACACTGCTGCTGATATGTTACTCTGTGTTTTTTTAGCCTTCGCAGAGTCATTGTATATGCATTGTTATACTTTGCCTGTCTCCTTGTGTCCAAAATGGAGAATTGTATGGTTTGATTTATTATTTTAACAAAAGGATTAGAAACACACAGCATAACAGACTGCAAAATATTTAATTAGGTAATCAACTCAAAGTTTTGTAAAGATGATAACTATGTAAGTTAAAAGTATATAAATGCCTTCTGAAACTAGAGAACAATGATGGACCCAAAATGTTTGGGCATAATGTTTGTATGGATGCAGGAGAGAAAACAAGTTGGTCAATTTTAGATTTGGTTTGGTTATTTGGGGTGCTGATTCAAAAAACTGTATTGGATAGACTACATTAGCTCTAGTTTCTGATACAGAAGATATACCAGGCCTGTCCAACAGACGGCCCGTGGGCCGTACACGGCCCCCCAGCCTGATGGGCATGGCCCCCCTACCCTCCTGCAATAAATCTGTTTTTTTTATTAAAAAAAAATATATTAATTTTTTAAAAAAAAAAATTCTTGGGGGAGAGAGGAGGGAGGGACCCAGCTCCTCCTCCCTGCCTCGCCCCCTCCGTCCCTTTCTCCACCCCGCCGCTGCGATCCGGATCACAGCAGGGGCGGAGAGAGGGAAGAAGGAGGCGGGGCAGGGAGGTGGAAGGCACCCGGCTCCTCCTCCCTGCCTCGCCCCCTCCGTCCCTCTCTCCGCCCCGCCGCTGCGATCCGAACCTTCCACCTTTCTGTTATAATTATATTTAATTGTGTTTTAATCCCTCCCTAATTTATTCCCAACCTCCAACCTTCCACCTTTCTGTTATAATTATATTTAATTGTATTTTAATTAGGGGGTGGAGTGGGGGGGAGGTGGCGGAACCGGGGCAGGGGGCGGGGGCGGAGCCGGGGGCTTGGCCCCCCAGATGATCAATGACCGGAATTCTGGCCCAAGGTCCAGTAGAAGTTGGACAGCCCTGAGATACACCATCCAGTCGTCACCATCTGATCGCCCAGAGAAAACCCTATTTATTAAGTCTCGGTACTATAAAAGGGTTTCGCGAGACCAGTCATTCTCGTTGCAATGCTGTAATAATGGTGAGGTCACAGACCACTAGTCCACAAACCATAGGTTGGGAACCACTGATCTACACTGTAGAACGAATACAGTTTGAGATCTCTTTAACTGCTATGGCTCAATGCCGTGAGATATGAAATGTGATTTGTATTGGTATAGAATCCTGGGTGTTGTAGTTTGGTGAGGCACCTTTGTTTGAAGCTTTGTAAGACTATAACTCCCATGATTCCATAGCATTGAGCTATTACAGTTAAAGTGGTGTCAAACTGTATTAACTCTACAACATAGATCAGGGCTGTCCAACTTCTACCGGCCCAGGGGCCTGAATTCCGGTCACTGATGACCTGGGGGGCCGTAGGGTCTGCCCCCGCCCCCGGCTTACTACTCATAAGAGGCATGCATACAGTCAAATATAATCTTTTACTGAGATAAAATGCAGGGTGGGAATTCAAAAGGGGCATCCATACAGTCAAATATAATATTTTACTAACATTAAATGCAGGGTGGGCATTCAAATACACAATTACATAATAATAACATAAAGGTTAGCCTACCTTCCCAAACGCACAGGATCCAGGAGCAGCCGGACCACGAGCAGAGGCGGCGACCGACCGAGGCAGCAGCCGGGAAGGTACAAATCACGTCTGCGTGGGCCGCAGGGATTAAGTAGCCGAGATTTCGGCAACAGGAGTATCGCGAGACTACGGAAGCCACACGGGATTTCGCTCTCAACGCGAAATCTCGCCTGCGTTGAGAGCGAAATCCCGTGTGGCTTCCGTAGTCTCGTGATACTTGCTCCGGAACCCAGAAGTGGGTAATTTTTAAAAATATTTTAATTTAATTTATTATTTTTTTATTAAAAAGATTAGGGGGGCGTAGGGAAGGGGCTGGGGGGGCATATACGGCCCCCGGGCCGCCAGTTGGACAGCCCTGACATAGATCAATGATTCCCAAATTCTAGTCTTCTAGCTGTTTGGACTTCAACCCCTAGAAGCCTCAGGTGTCTTGGCAAATGATTTTGAGAGAGTCCAAAATACCTGGAAAACCAGAGTTTGAGAAACATTAGCATATACACAACCTATAAGGATGCTTGCCATAGATGCAGGTGAAACGTCAGGAGAGAATGCTTCTAGAACATGGCCATATAGCCCGAAAAACCTACAACAACCCAGTGATTCCATCCATGGAAGCCTTCGAAAATACATTATATGCCCTCAATGTTGGCAGGGTGAATCCATGCCAATCAAACAGTGCTTTGACCCCGAAAACTCTCTAATAACTCATCGGAAGTACCTCCTGAGGATCTTTGAGAACCACCAACTTCTTGAAGAGGAGCTTCTCAATCGCCAGGCAGACTTCGATGAAGACCTCTCCGACGGTGGAGCGCCCGACCCCAAAGCGGTCAGCCACTGCCCGGTAGCACTCGGTGGTGGCCAGCTTCCAGAGGGCAATGCCAGTCCGCTTCTCCACGCTCAGCGGGGCCCTCATGGTGGTGGTCTGGCGGTGCAACTCCGGCCGAAGTGCATCGCAGAGCTCCAGGAAGGTGTCCTTGGTCATGCGGAAGTTCTGCAGCCACTGGTCAGGGTCCCAGGTCTCCAGCACCACCCGCTCCCACCAGTCCTGGGTGATCTGGCGGGCCCAGAAGCGGTGCGGCCCAGCATCCAGCTCCTCAGCAATCAGCCTAGTCTCGCTCTCAGGGCAGATGTCTGGCAGGAGCTGATGGAGAAGCGAGATGTGGTGGGCCATCACTCGACGAATGGTCCTCCGGGCCCGGGCCGCAACGCCGCCCCGGTGCAAGTGGAGCCGGACCAAGCTGTGGGTGGCCAGGATCACGAGGATGATCGCTTCCATGTTCTCCATGGTCAGCAGAGGCCCCAGAACGGGAAGAGGAGGAAACTCTATAATAACACAATTTTTTGAAGTTTAGAGGGGGAAGTCCACTCTGGCTGGATCTACACTGCCTTATATCCCAGGATCTTTTTCCAGATAGTCTGCTTTGAACTGGATCATATGTTTTATGGTTGAATAGGGTTTTAATAGTTTCAATTTATTGTTATATGTTATTATTTATTGTTATATGTTATCAATTTATTGTTATATGATTTTTTTTTGTTTTGGTTTCTCACATGAATGTTGGGTATTGAATTTTGCCATGCTTATGTTGGAAACCGCTTCGAGTCCTCCCAGGAGTGAGAAAAGCGGTATATAAATACAGTAAATATATAAATAAATGTGTCCACGCCGCCAGATAATCTGGGATAAGCAGATATATGGGATTGGATCCTGGAATATCGGGCATTGTAGATCCAGCCTCTGCCTCTAGTCATTTTAGCTAACTTTGGTCCTTATATTCCTGACCTAAATCTATTTCAAGGGTCTGAAAGTACAATAAAAGCAACACAGTAACACAAAACCTTTACAGAAACGTCACAACCTCTGAGGATGCTTGCCACAGATGCAGGCAAAAATAATGAGAGAATGCTTCAAGAACATGGCCGTATAGCCCGAAAAACCTATAACAATCCTTTACTGAAATGCTGATTTTCTAATTAAATCCAAAAGAAGAGAAGCTGTTTGATCTAGTGTATGTGTGTGTGTCTGTCCAATGATTCTAGGAACAGCTCTGGATTATTTATTTATTTATTTATTTATAAATTCGATTTGGTAGACCGCTCTCTCTGGAGCCCAGAGCGGTTTACAGCATAAAATCAATAAAACATCAATAAACAGATAAAAGACGTATACCCAAAGACTTGCGGAAGGCCAACAAACCCGTAGTGCTCATATCTCCTCCGGCAGAGAATTCCAGAGGGTCGGAGCGGCCACTGTAAATGCTCTCTGCCGGGTGCTCGACAGCCTACAGATCTTAATACTAGGGACCTCTAGTAGATTAAGCCCCTGATTGTGGATGATGTGATTTTAATCGTGATTATAATGTTTATATGTTTTAATGTGCATTTTAACTCTAATTTTTAAATTGTAACTTAAATGTAATTAATTGTCTGTTGCCTAAAGGCATCAAATAGTTGCTATATGTACAGCCGCCTTGGGTCCCCTTCTGGGTAGAGAAAGGCAAGATATAAATAAAGCGATAGATAGATAAATGGATGGATGGATGTTTGGGGGAAAGCTCCATCTGCATCTGGTCTTTTAAAACTTACTTTGGTCCTGATATCCACCTAAAATGTCTCCAGGAGACTTAAAGTACAATAAGACGGCACAGTAATGCGGCAACTCTATAGAAATAATGCTTTTCTAAAAATATTTTTTAATCCAAAAGAAGGGAAGTTAATCACTCTAATAATTTCTTTTAAAGCTTGGAGGGAAAGCCCCTCAGCCTCTAATTTATCTGATTACACTATGTAACATGAATTTTGTTCCTGGGTTATAAAGGTCATTTTCTAATTGATTCTATCATAAAAACATAGGAAAAGTTTATTAAACTGCAGAAAAAAGTTATTTGTTAATCTTATTGTGAATTTTAGATGTTTTTAGATTTTAAATGTTAGCATTGCATTCTTGCTGTTTGCCGGTCTGAGTCCCTCTATAGAGGTGAGAAGATCGGGGTACAAAAGTTTTAAATAAATAAATAAATCCTGCAGCACATTTTGCTATAGCTTTTCAATGAATATCTCAAGATTTCACTCAAGATTTTGTGAGTAAACTGCCTTTATTACATCAACCAGTTTGATGTGGAGCGTTTTGTTTTCTGGTGGTTCTGAATGTATTGCTAAATGGGGTTGCTGTGATCAATCATTAAGTAAGTTTTAACTTTGCCTGTATTCTTCTTTTTGAAAGGCCAAGCTGTCCTATCTCAGACCTTGGCTCTCCCATTGTGTTTTACCGTAATTCTGCTAATGTAGTCCTTTTAGAGGAAGGTACAGTGTTCCCTCACTTATTGCTGGGGTTAGGTTCCAGGACCTCCCGCAATAAGTGAAAAACCACGATATAGGGATACTCTATTTATTTTAATATTTATACATTATTTTAGTAGTTCTACACTATTTTAAGTTTTTATAAACTTATAATAAAGAGAAGGAAAGGCCCTTCAAGGCTGGAGGGAGGACTGAGGAGGGAAAGCGCCTTGAAGAGCGATGGCGGCAAACCTCCACAAAACAGTGAAAATGATATATATTTTAAATTTAAAAAAATTTAAATCTGCGAAACAGCGAGTCCGCAATAAGCGAACCGCGTAGCGAGGGAACGGCTGAGTCCTTCCATGGTCTAAGCATTTACATAATCCCAATAAAAACAAAGGAAATTTATTAAAGTGCAAAAGCGTTGTTTCTGTGGGACACCCAGGAGCACATTTTGCTGTAGTTCTTCAATGAATCGAGTCTCAACCAATTCAACATAGTTTGCGGCAGCCACAAAACGAAGTTTCTGGAGTAGAACAACTACTTTCAAAGCATGTATCACACAATTAAACAGGAAATAACACTTTCAAACCAGGAACTGATTTTTTACACATACACACATAGTGTGTGTGTTGGTAGCGTATTTTTAAGCTATATCTTCCCCAATTTTTATATTATAACTTATTTGAAGCCTTTAAGAGATCAAAGAGAGTGAAAGTCTATCTATCTATCATATCTTTTTATATAGATATCAGTTAGTGTGGATATATATATATATATATATAGATAGATAGATAGATAGATATAGTGTATTTTAAGCTAATTTTTACCAATTAATATATAGTATACAGTATATACATATACATATAGTGTAACTGATATATATCTCTCTCTCTAGATAAGTGATTCTCAACCTGCCCCCCCCCCCCAGGTGTTTTGGCCTACAACTCCCAGAAATCCCAGCCAATTTATCAGCTGATATGATTTCTGGGAGTAGAAGGCCAAAATATCTGGGGACCCACAAATTGAAAACCAGTGTAGCTAATTTTTTCCAATGTTTATATTATAACTTATTTGAAGCCTTTAAGAGATCAAAGAGAGCGCAAGTCTATCTATCTATCTTTATATAGATTTCAGTTACACTACATCTATACCTATCTATCTATATATTTAGCTATCGGACTGTCTATTCTTCTTTATGGGTCTGAAACATGGGTCACCTATCGCCAACACCTACGACTCCTCGAACACTTTAATCAGCGCTGTCTTCGCACAATCCTAAATATACACTGGACCGACTATGTGACTAATGTTGCTGTCCTTGAGCAAGCCGGGATCACCAGCATTGAGGCCATGCTATTGAGAACACAGCTGCGCTGGGCAGGGCACGTCTCTAGGATGGAGGACCACCACCTCCCAAAGATACTACTCTACGGTGAACTCGCCACGGGTCAGTGCAAGAGGCGCGCCCCCAAAAAGAGATATAAGGACTCCCTGAAACAACATCTCAGTCTCGGCCAGATTGATCACCAACAATGGTCCACCCTGGCCTCACATTGGGAGGCATGGAGGCGCACTATCCACAATGCTGCGACCTCTTTCGAGAAGACACGCCGAACAGGTCTCAAAGAGAAACGACAACGCAGAAAGAACCGCAACTTGGAAACAACATCACCCAAGGAGACGGTCTGCTGTGCTTTCTGCAACTGGACGTGCCTATCTCAGATTTACCTTTTTAGTCATCAATGCGCTTGTAAAAAGCGTGGGATGAGTCCTTCCTAAATAATCTTCATTCACGAAGTAATGCCGAGAAAAAGAAGACTTGTTAATGTTTCTTCTAGCAATTTTAACTCCACCCTTGGATTTACCAAGCCCCGCATGTCGCATGATGTATTCTGCATCCCATCCTATATCTGTGCATTTCAATTTTTGAATGGGCAAATTGCAGTATACTGCACATTTATCCCTGCTGGAATCAATTTTTGTTCATTTTGGGTATTAATCTGTTCAGATCACTGCAGAAACAACATCACCCAAGGAGACGTTCTGCTATGCTTTCTGCAACCGGACTTGCCTATCTCGGATTGGCCTTCTTAGTCATCAACGCGCTTGTAAAAAGCGTAGGATGGGTCCTTCCTGAATCTTCATTCGCGAAGAAAAGCCAAGAGAAGATAACTGTATTCTCAATTTGCCTGTGACACGATAAATAAATAAAGATGTACTACACACCATTCTCTTGGTCACTAAGGGCAACACCACTGTATAGGGATAGGTAGCCTTCTTTTGAGGTGAAAAGGGGGGTCCCACAAGTCCTCAAAAACATCACCCAGGAGACTTTCTGCTGTGCATTCTGCAACCAAACTTGCCTATCTCAGATTGGCCTTCTTAGTCATCAACGTGCTTGTAGAAAGCGTGGGATGAGTCTTTCCTGTATCTTAATTCGCGAAGAAAAACCAAGAGTATATATATATATATATATATATATATATACTATATATATTCTTCTTGGCTTTTCTTATATATATGTCGATATAGTGCATTTAAAGTTTTTTTCCCAATTTACACGCACACACACATATAGTGTAACTCAGTGTTTCACAACCAGTGTGCCGTGGCACACTGGTGTGCCGTGAGCGATCATCAGGTGTGCCGTGGGAAATTGGAACCTCCAATACCCTTTCTTCCCCCTCCTGCCGAACACTTTTCCCCAAGCAAACCCTTTCAGTACTTTCTGTTGGTAATGAGAGTTCAATACGCCAAGTTTGGTTCAATGCCATTGTTGCAAGAGTTCAGGATGCTCTTTGATTGTGTATTAACTATAAATCCCAGAAACTGTACCTCCCAAATGTCAAGGTCTATTTTCCCCAAACTCCATCTGTGTTCACATTTGGGCATATTGAGTATTCATGCCAAGTTTGGTCCTGATCCAACATTGTTTGAGTCCACAGTGCTCTCTGGATATAGGTTGAGGTAGGCAGGATTTCCCTGGGTACTGGTTGTGGGGGGTCGGGAGCAGGTCAGGGTTTTGCCCTCCCTTCTGCTCGAGATCCCCGTGTACAACTGGTGGGCCACTGTGTTATACAGAATGCTGGACTAGATGGGCTGAGGTCCGATTCAGCATGGCTCTTCTTATGTTCTTATGTGAACTACAACTCCAAAACTCAAGGTCAATGCCCACCAAACTCTTATAGCATTTTCTCTTGGTTATGGGAGTTCTGTGTGGGAAGTTTGTGTCTTTCTGCCATTCCTGCCAGGATACCTATGTTGTGTTCATCGAAACAGGCCCAGGTTTCACACCGAGCATATAAATACATTTAAAAACATATTAGCTATATGTATGACTGTGTTAGAGTGTCATTTTGGTTGGTTGTGTGCCCCGGGATTTTGTAAATGTAAAAAATGTGCCGCGGCTCAAAAAAGGTTGGGAAACACTGGTGTAACTGATATCTATATATCCATATCTATATATACATATACACTTGCACTCTCTTTGATCTCTTAATGGCATCAAATAGGTTATAATATTACAAAAAAAGCATTTAAAGAGGGCAAAATAAAAAGCTGGAAGGAAAAAAAAGGGACGGAAGAATGGGAAATAATAGGAAATGAATTAAATCACAGTTCAGGTTCCCCCCCAAATTCCTACCAAATTACAAAATAGGATCCATATATATCAGGCATGGGCCAACTTGGGCCCTCCAGGTGTTTTGGACTCCAACTCCCACAATTCCTCACAGCCTCAGGCCCCTTCAGGAATTGTGGGAGTTGAAGTCCAAAGCCCCCTGGAGGAAGGCCCAAGTTGGCCCCTGCCTGATAGATAGGCTTGGACTTGGTTGGATCCCTCCATTGATTACAATAGGCCAATTTAAAAACACTACAAAGAAAGCAGCAAAGGAGGGAAAGCTGGGAGGAAAAGGGAAAGAAAGGAAGGGACAATGGGAGAGAATGAGGCATCCATGCATTCATGCAAACCCAATCCACACCAGGCAGTTTTAGCTTGGCTTCTCCTTCTACCTGGCTTCAAGCTCTGTTCCTTGGCCACCCCCCTCAAAAGGGTTGAAAGCTACAGGGTTAAAACGATAGAAAAGCCTTTCCTAGAGCAGTCTTTGCCCCAACTCCCTCCTTTCACTTTGGACTGCACTTCCCAGAATCCTCCAACATTGGACAACTCAACTGAGCCTTCTGGTAGTTGAAGTCCAACAGTGTTGCATGGGATGGCGTGTGCGTACGCGCTGACGTCATCCGTTCCCCTTGTTTTGGACTCCACTTCCCAGGGATCTCTCCCATTGGCGAGCCCTAGCAGAGGCTTCTGGGAGTTGGAGTCCAAAACCCTTAGACGGGTAAAACTTGAGAACTACTGGTCCAAACCACTGGAGAAACCGCTCTTGTGGGCAGGACGCCATTTCTTGTCCATTCTGGCAGCCAAAATGGCGCCTGGTCAATCTTAAAGGGGAAGAGTCCTTTGAATGGCTTAAGGCAGCAAAGGAAACCCCATAGGTGTGTTAGCCCGTCCCAATGATATCCAAAGCTATTTGGAGTTGCACCAAATAGCTGAACAGTTGAACAGCTCTCCCACACGGTCATAGAATCCTAGAGTTGGAAGAGACTCCAAGGCAAAGAGTTCCACTGGTGAACAGCTCTCCCACACGGTCATAGAATCCTAGAGTTGGAAGAGACTCCAGGGCAAAGAGTTCCACTGGTGAACAGCTCTCCCACACGGTCATAGAATCCTAGAGTTGGAAGAGACTCCAGAGCAAAGAGTTCCACTGGTGAACAGCTCTCCCACACAGTCATAGAATCCTAGAGTTGGAAGAGACTCCAGAGTAAAGAGTTCCACTGGTGAACAGCTCTCCCACACAGTCATAGAATCCTAGAGTTGGAAGAGACTCCAGGGCAAAGAGTTCCACTGGTGAACAGCTCTCCCACACAGTCATAGAATCCTAGAGTTGGAAAAGACTCCAGAGCAAAGAGTTCCACTGGTGAACAGCTCTCCCACACAGTCATAGAATCCTAGAGTTGGAAGAGACTCCAAGACAAAGAGTTCCACTGGTGAACAGCTCTCCCACACAGTCATAGAATCCTAGAGTTGGAAGAGACTCCAGGGCAAAGAGTTCCACTGGTGAACAGCTCTCCCACACAGTCATAGAATCCTAGAGTTGGAAGAGACTCCAGGCAAAGAGTTCCACTGGTGAACAGCTCTCCCACACAGTCATAGAATCCTAGAGTTGGAAGAGACTCCAGGGCAAAGAGTTCCACTGGTGAACAGCTCTCCCACACAGTCATAGAATCCTAGAGTTGGAAAAGACTCCAGGGCAAAGAGTTCCACTGGTGAACAGCTCTCCCACACAGTCATAGAATCCTAGAGTTGGAAGAGACTCCAGGGCAAAGAGTTCCAGAGTTCCACTGGTGAACAGCTCTCCCTCACAGTCATAGAATCCTAGAGTTGGAAGAGACTCCAGGGCAAAGAGTTCCACTGGTGAACAGCTCTCCCACACAGTCATAGAATCCTAGAGTTGGAAGAGACTCCAGGGCAAAGAGTTCCACTGGTGAACAGCTCTCCCACACAGTCATAGAATCCTAGAGTTGGAAGAGACTCCAGGGCAAAGAGTTCCCTGGTGAACAGCTCTCCCACACAGTCATAGAATCCTAGAGTTGGAAGAGACTCCAGGGCAAAGAGTTCCACTGGTGAACAGCTCTCCCACACAGTCATAGAATCCTAGAGTTGGAAGAGACTCCAGAGCAAAGAGTTCCACTGGTGAACAGCTCTCCCACACAGTCATAGAATCCTAGAGTTGGAAGAGACTCCAGGGCAAAGAGTTCCACTGGTGAACAGCTCTCCCACACAGTCATAGAATCCTAGAGTTGGAAGAGACTCCAGGGGAAAGAGTTCCACTGGTGAACAGCTCTCCCACACAGTCGGAAAGATGTTCCACTGGTGAACAGCTCTCCCACACAGTCATAGAATCCTAGAGTTGGAAGAGACTCCAGGGCAAAGAGTTCCACTGGTGAACAGCTCTCCCACACAGTCATAGAATCCTAGAGTTGGAAGAGACTCCAGGGCAAAGAGTTCCACTGGTGAACAGCTCTCCCACACAGTCATAGAATCCTAGAGTTGGAAGAGACTCCAGAGCAAAGAGTTCCACTGGTGAACAGCTCTCCCACACAGTCATAGAATCCTAGAGTTGGAAGAGACTCCAGGAGTTCAAAGAGTTCCACTGGTGAACAGCTGAACAGCCCCCACACAGTCATAGAATCCTAGAGTTGGAAGAGACTCCAGGGCAAAGAGTTCCACTGGTGAACAGCTCTCCCACACAGTCATAGAATCCTAGAGTTGGAAGAGACTCCAGAGCAAAGAGTTCCACTGGTGAACAGCTCTCCCACACAGTCATAGAATCCTAGAGTTGGAAGAGACTCCAGAGCAAAGAGTTCCACTGGTGAACAGCTCTCCCACACAGTCATAGAATCCTAGAGTTGGAAGGGACTCCAGGGGAAAGAGTTCCACTGGTGAACAGCTCTCCCACACAGTCATAGAATCCTAGAGTTGGAAGAGACTCCAGAGCAAAGAGTTCCACTGGTGAACAGCTCTCCCACACAGTCATAGAATCTTAAACTTTAATTCTTAAAAATAAAAAGGTTATTCCCAGGACACAGGGGCCCGAATGCAAAAAGTGAGATAGCAGTTAGGCTTAGAATTAGTGTAGAAAAAATGTGGCATCAAAATGGAGTTGATCCATTGAATCGCGGATACGGGTGCCCATGCGGTTTCCGTATCCGCAGTTCAGAGGAGCGTAGTTTCGGCCTCCCCGGGACGCTCAAAGGGCATTCCAGGTGTGCTCACAGCGTTCTGCGGCTCGGAAAATGAAAGGTTCATGCTTGGAGACAGTAAACGATACAAAGTATCACTTGAGAGAGGGAAAAGTTGCAAGTTAAGGTTTCTTTTATTGGAGGATTTGTTACAATGTTAGGTTTGGAGGAGAGGAAGCAAGGAAAAACAGAATCTTCATTTACGTTGCTGCTAGAGCCACACTCCCAGCGATATTGGCCCAATGGCTCATCCATGAACTGTGGAACTCCCTGCTGCAGGTGAAATCAACTTGAACGCAGGGAGTTCTGGGAGGTTCGACCTCACAGGGACCCCTACACCATGGGGAAAAGGGTCGACAAGGGTGGGATTCGAACCCACGTGTGCAGAGCACAACCACTCGGCCACCTTGTCAAGCTTTGGTCACCCACAGCCGTCCCTGGGTGGACTCGAACCACCATCCTTCTGTTTAACAGCCAGATGCGCTAACCCATTGCGCCACAGAGACCGGGACAGTGTTTCCTCTGTGATCCTGGGATTCAGAAGCATTGGCAATGATCAGCTGGACCGATAAGCCATGCTAGCTTTCTTTTTCTAATACAGCAGTGGAAGGCATTGGTATAACCTGGAGGTCAGTGGACTGAAATTATTCCATGCTCTGCCACTGTTGTTTTTGCTTTCAAACCCTGGTAGCAGCCAAACGTCTCTCTCTCCCCTGTACAGCATGGCAACTTTCTTGTTACACAATGCAAAATCCTCAGCTGCCTCTTTCTCTCTGGCAACAAATCCAAAATCCTTCTCACCTGGCTTTCCAGCAAGGCAGCTCTGTGGCAGACTTTCTTGCATGGGACAAATCCTCTTCAATTGCTAGGCATCTAGACTCCTTAGCTAACTAGGAACTGAGAACTGCTGTCAATCTGCTTTTTACATGCAGAGCTACTGCTGAGACCTCAGTGGGGAGCGGAAAAGCCTTTGAGCTCCCCCCCTGACCCTTGGACCAGACAGACAGGCCCGTATTACCCATAAGGCCAACCTAGGCCATGGCCTAGGGCGGCACCCATGGGGAGGCAGCCGGTCTGGACCCCCCAAAATTCAAAAAAAAGTTTACATTTTTTAAAAGTTCGATCTCCGGCAAGGGGGACACACGAGAGAGGCGGGGCCGACGCGCGAGGAGGAGGCAGAGGGAAGCCACGTCATACGTCCTAGGGGCGGGACTTCCCCCCGCCTGTTCGTCGCTCGCGCGGGGCCGCTTGCGGGCATGTGCGGCAGGGCGCGAGCGGCTCGGCGCCCTCCGCCATTTTCCTGGGTGCTGCATCGGCCGCCCGAGCTTACCTTCCTTTCTCTTCTTTCTCCGAAGGAAGGTAAGCTCCCGGGCGGCCGCTGCAGCACCCAGGAACATGGCGGAGGGCGCCATGCCGCTCTCACCCTGCCGCACATGCCCGGCATCCTGTGCGCCGCCTGCCCCTTTTCGGTGGGGCTGGGTGACGTCAGGCGCGGCGGCAGCAGCAAGGATGAGGAGGAATCGCGAGCACCGTGGCCTCTTCCTTCTCGCCCTTCCCTTATCTGTGGAGTAATGTCCAGGGTGGGAGAAGGAACTATTGTATGTTGGGTGCAGGTTTGAATGTACCATTGGCCATATTGTTCAGCACTGAATGTCCTTGCAGTTGAAAGGTCTGGCTTCTTTCTGCATGTTTATATATCTGTGGAGTAATGCCCAGGGTGGGAGAAGAAACTATTGTATGTTGGGTGCATTTTTTCATGTACCATTGGCCACATTGATCAGCATTGAATGGCCTTGCAGTTGAAAGGTCTGTGTGCTTTCATTCTGCCAGTTTATCCCTGGCTGATTCAATTCCGTGCAAGTCATCAAAGTAAACTAAGGTATCTGCAAAAAAATGTAAATAGTTATTTATTATGTGTGTTGTGCAATATTGGCTTATTCAGTTATGCAAGGTATATCAACATACATTGTACATACAAAGAATCCTTAATAAATTAGAAAAAGAGTTATATGTTTTACATTTCTGTGTAGGTAGATCTTTGTGACTTGGTTGTTTTATAAGTAGCCCGGACAAGAATTTCGGAACACCGCTCATGCTTCCGCACCAAAAACGAAAATTCATTACTATATTGTCACTTTAAAGAAAAACATCACTTCGAAGACTTTCAAGTTCTAGTATTAGAACGGATTAAATCAACCCCTTTCACAGACATTAAGACCAAACTCTTACAACGTGAAGCCTATTGGATTGTCAAACTGGGAACAGAAGCTACTCCTAAAACCAGCATGAGGCAATCAGGTCTTAACGACCGGCTTACTATTGGTGAAGTTCTTTTGTAATTAGTATTGTTAATGATGTGTTTTACTATAGTACTTATACTGAGTGCCTTTCTTCTCATTCCCTGTCCGGTACGAATATGATGATGGTATTTACCACTATGATGATTGTGTATAATTAATTGGTATGTATTTACAGCCTTTCCTTTGTTTAGTTCTCATTGAATGCTCTATTGTGCATGTATATATAGATATATAATGACAGTACATGACATGTTATGCTATTTCGCTTTTTAGATTTAATCTGGACCGATCTGGAAACATTTCTATCTTGGAGCATTGGTCGCAAGGTCCCGACGAAGCCACATTGGCGAAACGGCTAGACCGTCGACCAAGCTGGGTTGCTGTTTATATGATTTACCACATGGACTGTTATTGAATGAAAGATTTATTATTTCTGCAACTCAGCGACCTTGACTCCACTGAGGATTATAGATACCGCATTTGCGGGTGTGATTTCTGTTACTTTGTTTTCGATGGAACCGACTTGTTTATGAATATAGAGAATACGGATGATGAAACATTGAATTATTTACCATATAGAGAATTGATGAAACATTGAATTATTTACAAACCCGTTGTTTATGTTTTCTATTTACACTTCTGATTATTCTGGGAACTACAAGTTACTTACTTTTCCACAATCTCTCGCGGATCGGCCAGAATTTTTTCAATTGTTTCGGTGTAGACACTCAACTGGGAGTCAGAACGTCTCTTCCATGCTTGTACGGCCACAACGAAATTCAGTAAACCACGTTTTTACCATTGAAATTGACGGTGCAGAGTCCCCATAGTATTTATCAAGCTTAGCCTTGGTTTTTTTCTTCAAAAAATAATGCTTAATGAGCACACGAAATTCACTTTTTTTCCATTTTCTCCTCAAATCACACGGTAGTCTGCTATCAATGGTTGTCAAACACAAACTAAATGACGCAGCTTGTTCAAATTTTGACAGGAGTCAACTGACAGATGCTTCTTGACAGGAGCAGTGTTGCCCTTTCAGTTAAGAGGCGGGAAATTCAAAAAGGCACAGACTTATTGACCTACCCTCGTACATAGAAACATATAATCTTCAAGATTCAACAGTCAAAATACATGTATTTTCCCCCAGTCCCACCACCTTCCATTCCCTCCCATAAATCTTTACCCTTGTTTTCTGATTACATAATAAAAGTTACAAAATGAGGGCTGAGAAGGAACACCTCCCAGGTATCTGCAGCCAAGTTAGTTAGTGCATCATGGTGTTAACCAGAGGGATGGTGGGTCACATCTACCCGAGGACAACAGCGGGTCTTGACAAAGTGGTTGAGTCACAAAGACAATGGATTGGGCTCAAATCCCAAAGGTATTGATCTAAATTAGAAATACTTGGTTCTGGTGTTTTGTCTTTGTAGATTGCACATTTATTGTTTTCTCCATTTTCTTTTCCCAGCCTTGGACTATGAGACGCATGCGGCCAGGCTACTGGCCCTGCTAAGAATGGTGCAGAAGGGAAATAAAATTGATGTCTCTACTTCGCACTTTTAGGTTCAGCGTCACTAAAAATAACCTATGCTTTGCTGAGTGATGCGGAATGTGGGGAGACACAAAAGCTTTCCCTGACCGGGAATCGAACCCGGGCCGTGGCGGTGAGAGCGCCAAATCCTAACCACTAGACCACCAGGGATGGACAAGGATGTTTTCCTCCTGCTGTTGGTGCACCCAACAGTATTTGGGGCAAATAAGAAGCCCCATGCTTCCCATAACGTTGGCTTCACCTCCAGTCCTACTCACATGAGAAAGAAGGCTGCTTTGTAAGGACCTGATCACACTAGAGCAGTGTTTCCCAACCAGTGTGCCATGGCACACTAGTGTGCCGTGAGCAATCATCAGGAGTGCCGTGGGAAATTGGAACCTCCAATACCCTTTCTTCCCCCTCCTGCCAAACACTTTTTCTTCTCCACTCGGGCTCCCTTCTTCCCAGCCTCGCTCTGCTTGCTTTGCCTCGCTTTGCTCTGGTGAGTGTGCACAGTAGCGCCCGCATGAGTCATGTCTTCCTCCCTCCCCCCTCCCCTCCTGAACACGCTCATGCTGCCCCCTCAGATCAAAATGGCGGCAGAAGCGGCAGTGTAGAAGAAAAAGTAAGTGTTCGACAGGAGGGGGAAGAAAGGGTGTGAAGGGGAAGGGGGAGGAAGAGGTCTCTGTCAAAAGCTGACATGGGCAAACTTGGACCTTCTGGGTGTTTTGGACTCCAACTCCCACCATTTCTAGCAGCCTCAGGCCCTTTTCCTCCTCCCCCCCTCAGCCACTGAAGCAGGAAAGGGCCTCAGGCTCTTAGGAATGGTGGGAGTTGAAGTCCAAAGCACCCAGAGGCCCGAAGTTTTCCCATGCCTGTTTTAGGGGCCGTAAAGTGGTGAGCCTCCTTCCAACATTGTGATTCTTGATAGAAAACAAACAACATAACATTGTTTGAGTCCACAGTGCTCTCTGGATGTAGGCGAACTACAACTTCCAAACTCAAGGTCAATTCCCAAGCAAACCCTTTCAGTACTTTCTGTTGGTAATGAGAGTTCAATGTGCCAAGTTTGGTTCAATTCCATTGTTGCAAGAGTTCAGGATGCTCTTTGATTGTATGTTAACTATAAATCCCAGAAACTGTAACTCCCAAATGTCAAGGTCTATTTTCCCAAAACTCCATCTGTGTTCACATTTGGGCATATTGAGTATTCATACCAAGTTTGGTCCTGATCCAACATTGTTTCAGTCCACAGTGCTCTCTGGATGTCGGTGAACTACAACTCCAAAACTCAAGGTCAATGCCCACCAAACACTTATAGTATTTTCTCTTGGTTATGGGAGTTCTGTGTGGGAAGTTTGTGCCATTCCTGCCAGGATATCTACGGTATGTTGTGTTCGTCGAAACAGGCCCAGGTTTCACACTGAGTGTATAAATACATTTAAAAACATATTAACTATATGTATTACTGTGTTAGAGTGTCATTTTGTGTCATTTTGGTTGGTGGTGTGCCCCAGGATTTGGTAAATGTAAAAAATGTGCCGCAGCTCAAAAAAGGTTGAAAAACACAGCTTTAGAGTATCTCTCCACTTTAGATCTTGTGGCTGTCTCCTGCAGGATACTGGGGTTTGTAGTTTAGGGAGGGGCATTTAAACTGCTCAGCCAAGGAGATCCTGGACCTCACTAAACTACAACCCCCACAATTCTGCAGGAAGCAGCCACGAGATATAAAGTGGCCTTTGACCTGTGGGGTCCTGCAAGGATCTATTTTATCCCACATGCTATTTAACATCTACATGAAACCGCTGGGCGAGGTCATCCGGAGATTTGGAGTACAGTGCCTCCTCTACACAGATGACACCCAACTCCACTACTCTTTTCCATCAGGTGCCAAGGAAGCCCCTCGGATATTGGACCAGTGCCTGGCCTGGATGAGGAGGAACAAGCTGAGGATCAATAAGCCGGAGGTCCTCTAAGTCAGTTGCTCGGCTGATCGGCGTATTGGGTGGCAACCTGTGCTGGACGGGGTTACACTCCCCCTGAAGTTACAGGTCCGCAGTTTGGGGGTTCTCTTAGATTCAGCGCTGACACTTGATGCTCAGGTGTCGGCGGTGGCTGGGAGAGCCTTCGCACAGTTAAAACTCGTGCGCCAACTGTGACCATACCTTGTGAAGTCTGACTTGACCACGGTGGTCCACACCTTGGTTACCTCTAGATTGGATTACTGCAATGCGCTCTACGTGGGGCTTCCCTTGAAGACGGCCCGGAAACTTCAACTTGTCCAACGCTCAGCTGCCAGATTAATAACTGGAGCAGGTTACAGGGAGCGGTCGACCCCCCTGTTTAAAGAGCTCCACTGGCTGCTGTTTATTTTCCGAGCCCAATTAAAGGTGCAGGTGATTACCTATAAAGCACTAAACGGTTTGGGACCCGCCTATCTTCGTGACCAGCTTTCCTCCCATGATCCAGCCCGAGCCCTTGGCTCCTCAGGGGAGGCCCTCCTTTCGCCCCTGCCAGTCTCACAGACCCGGCTTGTGAGCACTAGGGAGAAAGCCTTCCCCTCTGTGCCCCCCCGACTTTGGAATCCCCCGGAGAGATTAGGAATGCCCCCTAACTGGAATCCTTTAAAAAAAACAACTGAAAACCTGGTTTTTCCACCTGGCCTTTGGAGATTAAGCTCCCCAAATGCCCCCCGTTTTTGGCGAGACCTCTTCCCCCCATGTGACCCTTTATGTTTTGACACTACTCCAATTATCTCCTTCGAGTTTTTAAACATTTTATATGTACATGTGGCTTGCCCTGTCGTTTCCGTTTTAGATTCACCTATGTTGTTGTGTTCTCAAAGGTGTATTTAGTTTATTGTGTTTATTGCTTTTATTGTGTTTATTGTTTTCTGATGTTTTTGATATTTTTTCTGATTTGTTGTTCAGGCACGGCCCCATGTAAGCCGCTCCGAGTCCCCTTTGGGGAGATGGATGCGGGTTATAAATAAAGTTGTTGTTGTTATTATTATTATTATTATTATACTCTAGTGTAGTGTTTCTCAACCTTCCTAATGCCGTGATCCCTTAATACAGTTCCTCATGTTCCCAACCATAAAATTGTTTTCGTTGCTACTTCATAACTGTAATTTTGCTACTGCTATGAATCGTAATGTAAATATCTGATATACAGGATGTATTTTCATTCACGGGACCAAATTTGGCACAAATATCTTATACGCCCACATTTGAATAGTGGTGGGGTTGAGGGGTGGTGGTGGTTTTATAATTAGAGAGTTGTAGTTGCTGGAATTTATAGTTCACCTACAATCAAAGAACATTCTGAACTCCACCAGTGATGGAACTGAACCAAACTTGGCACACAGAACTCCCACGACCAACAGAAAATACTGGGTTTGGTGGGCATCGACCTTGAGTTTGGGAGTTGTAGTTCACCCACATCCAGTGACTCAAATAATGCTGGATCTGGACCACACTTGGCACGAACACACAATATGCCCAAATGTGAACACTGGTGGAGTTTGGGGAAAATAGACCTTGACATTTGGGAGTAAAAAGTGTATAAAAGATAAGAGAAAGATTGTAAGAGCATGGGCAGCTCTTTTTTTGAAGGCACGCGCTGTATTCAGCTGTTTCCATCCCTGCGTGGCCGCACTTGAAAATAAAATATTTTTTTCTACTTCAACTAAAGAGACTGGTTGTTTTTGTTTCTGATTGCCTGCTCTATTGGACCGAGGTTTATGGGGTTCCCTTTCAGTCCCCTAGTTCCCTTGTTTGTATCCCTTCCCCCCTATAATCTCTATTAATATTTTGTATATCCATTGAGTAGTATTTTGTATATCCATTGAGTAATATTTTGTATATCCATTGAGTAATATGTTGTATATCCATTGAGTCTAATACTAATCTTTGTTGCATAAATTCTATCACTAAAATTGGGGTGTACATTACATTTTTAAAAATCATCTTTTAAAAAAATCAGAGGTAGAGGGATATTTGAAATGATGTTCCACCTAAGAGGGGAAAATATTAACAGGGGTGAGATTTGGATCTACACCTTCACCATGTAACCACCTTGTTCAAAAGTGGGTCACTCAGCCGTCCCTGGGTGGGCTCGAACCACCATCCTTCTGGTTAACAGCCAGACGCGCTAACCCATTGCGCCACAGAGACTTGGTCAAGGTTTCCTCTAAGTCTCCATTTGCCCTAAGGTGTTATCATTCGACATTGCTCAGTGACGAGCTAGTTGACAAGCCATAGGAGTTCCCTTTCCTCCGCTGAGCAGAGTGGCGCAGCGGAAGCGTGCTGGGCCCATAACCCAGAGGTCGATGGATCGAAACCATCCTCTGCTAAGTGGCTGCAACTTTTCCCCCCCACTCCAGTATGAAGAATTTTAAAAAAATAATGAAAAAGTGGCAAGTCTGTTTTTATGCTCTTCACTAAATATAGAAGATGGAAAATCTGAGTTCCCCTTTTTAACAAAAATATTTCTGCTGTCTCTAGTCTATTTTTCTTTCTCAGGTCAAACCCTCACCTCCAGATGACTCGGCTCTTGAGAGATTCCTATCAGCACTGGCTTCCTTGCAGGGTTTTTTCTATAAGGAAAGAAGAGATTCTCATCAGAAGCACCAGTGGTGTAGAGGTATCATACGAGGTTCCCAATCTTGTGACCCGGGTTCGAGTCCCGGCTGGTGCACACTACCTTTTAAAAAAATTTTTGCTTCTCCAAGAGCCAAAGAGAGTGCACTCAGTGCAATCCAGCTCCTCCAGCCAGAACCAAATAATATCAATGAGGATGAATGCAGTTTAAGAGTCTTGGTTAGCTAGGGCAGTGATTTTCAACCAGTGTGCCGCGGAACAGTAGTGTGCCGTGAGAGATCATCAGGTGTGCCGTGGGAAATTATTTTCGAACTTCATTCATATATAAGGCACATCTGTCCCTTTAAGAAATGGAACCATAGCACTCTCGCTAAGAAGTGACGCGAGTGTGCTATGGCCGCGCCATCTTGGATTCGCTCAGACGTGGCTAAGTAAACAAAGTTAGAGTTCGTGCTGCAGCTGTGCGTCAACTGACAGTGGCAATTTGGGATCACAGCAAGACAAGCGAGTGACAGTGATGGAGAAGTTTTTGAGAAGGGAAAATGCAAATGCCGAACAGGGCCCTGGACAAAATTATGACACAGATGAAGGCCCTAGTATAAGAGGTGGACAAAAGAAAAAAGAAAAGATGGTGAGCTCGAGGCAATACAGCGAAAGCTATCTTTCATTTGGATTCACTTTCACCGGGGATGCGACGACACCGACTCCGCTGTGCTTGGTGTGTGGTGAGAAGCTGTCCAATAGCGCCATGGTGGCAAGCAAGCTTAAACGCCACCTCCAAAGGAAACACCCTTCTGTTCAAAACAAGCTGATGGACTATTTTGTACGCTTACGTACAAACAATGAGAAACAGGCAAATTCTTTGAGAAAAACCACAAAGGTAAACGAGAGAGCCCTCAAAGCTAGCTACCTTGTCGCTGATCTCACAGCTAAATTAAAAAAGTCCCACACTGTGGCAGAAACATTAATACTGCCAGCTAAGTGAGTGTATAAATACATTCAAAAATATATTAACTATATGTATTACTGTGTTAGAGTGTCATTTTATGTCATTTTGATTAATGGTGTGCCCCAGAATTTTGTAAATGTAAAAAATGTGCCGCAGCTCAAAAAAGGTTGAAAATCACTGCTCCAAGTGTAATGCCTTGGCAGTGGATACGTAGGTGGCTGTGGAGCCCTATTCTTCATCCACATGTTCTTCCGCAGTGAGGACATCAGTTTCCAGGTGGAAGGCGGTCCCGGTCAGGGTTGGCTTGACACGCCTTCATCTTGGCATGTTTCTCCCTTTCACCCTCCATTCGTACCTCTTCAAATTCCACAGCACTGCTGGTCACAGCTGACCTCCAGTGAGCATGCTCAAGGGCTTCCCAGTTCTGAGTGTCTATGCTACAGTTTTTGAGGTTGGCTTTAAAATGTAATGTTGTCCACCAACATTACATTTTCTTTGGAAGACTGCTTTGGAGGACAGTGATTGGGCATTCAGACAAGTATAACCCCAAGCTTGCCTCCCACACATGCATGCCAGTTTTTTTTTAAAGGCTAAAACTTCAAGAGGTCATGGAAAGCCACGTTTTTCAGTGCCCCTTGGACCATAGATTCTAAATAAGTATGTTGAGTGGATGGGTGGGACTTGAATAATTATTTTTCATAGGTCTCAGTCAACCAACAGTGGTGGAGGATTTGTCCCATGCCACAGACAGGAACCTTACATGTGGGCAAGAACATTTATTTATTTATATATTTATTTGGCGGCAGACTTCTATACATCCTTACTCTCCAGGGAGGCCCACGGAATATAGTCCTTCGAGAGGTGAAAACATCTCAGCCCAAGGGCGACATCAGGGCTCAGTTTACAATTGGCAATAATTCAATGCCACAACACAATTAACAATTAAAAACAACCATTAAAGCATTAAACAATTAACATACAATACAAATCTAAAATTTAAAAATATTACAAACTATTTTTAAAAAACCCGTACAAGCCTTAAAAACATTCTTGTGAGCGTTGCCATGTCGTGTTTTTATTCAATTCAACATTTCTAGTTCTCAGCCTGTTGTCAGAAAAATAGAATAGGCTGAGGATTTTGAAATGTCTAGCAAGAAGGCTGACATCCATTGGGGTGCAGAGGGAAGCCCCCTTTGCTTCACCTGCTAACAGAAGCCAAATGCAAAAGCAGCAGTTCTGTAGCAGAGAATGGCTTCAGTCCATTGACCCTTGAGTTATTGACCCAGCACCCTCCCATTGCACCCTCCTACTGTATCCAGGGAAGGGAGCTGGCATAGTTCTGGGACCAATTGATCATTTGCCAATGAACTTTAGGGCAAGAGAGAGGAATACAAAGCGAACACTGTCCCGGTCTCTGTGGCGCAATGGGTTAGCGCGTCTGGCTGTTAACCAGAAGGACGGTGGTTCGAGCCCACCCAGGGACGGCTGTGGGCGACCCAAGCTTGACAAGGTGGCCGAGTGGTTAAGGCGATGGACTGCTAATCCATTGTGCTCTGCACGCGTGGGTTCGAATCCCACCCTTGTCGACCCTTTTTCCCCACGGAGCAGTGTTTTTCAGGTGTAAAGTCCATGGTTCCTCTATCCAGAGTTTCATTTATCCACATTCAACCATTTTTTCTAGGTCCTCTTGCCTGACTCTATAGTTATATTGGTCCAGAAATCTATCGTTTCAGTAGGGAATGCTATTATTCATGTGCAAAGTTCAGGAGTATATCCCCTATGGATTTTGCTTTTAGGTTTGTTGCAAAAGGAGGTCATGAGTTCAAAGCCAGCCCGGGTCGGGGTGAGCTCGCGACCAATTTGTGTAGCTTGTTGTCAACCTTTGCAACCTGAAGGACAGTTGCATCTGTCAAGTAGGAAATTTAGGTACCACTTTGTGGGGAGGCTAATTTAACTGATTTACGAGGCCATAAAAATCCCCAGGAAGTATGCAAAGAATGAAGGAATGCAACAGCTTCCCTGGTGCCCAGAAGCTGGAATGTTAAATAGCCTCTGAGTGTCTGTCTATATATGTTGTGTGTCTATGGCATTGAATGTTTGCCTGTATATGTACATTGTAATCTGCCCTGAGTCCCCTGTGGGGTGAGAAGGGGGGGAATATAAATGATGTAAATAAATAAATAAACCCCAGTAACACATGCATCTCCACCGCACACACCCCCTCCCCCCAACAAACAAAAAAAATGGGGTAGGTGACCTCAGAAGAACTGTCCTTCTCAAAGGATGTCTTTTGGCTGATCATGCTCGAATTTCCAGGAACTATCCAAGGTACAGACTCCATCTGAAGGATAGAATTCAGCCCTATGGATAGCTCCCAAAGTGATATAATCGGCTCTTTGGTTTTGGGCTTCAAGCTCTCAGTTCATGACACTAGCAAGTACATTTATTCCCATTCATGACATTAGAGTGTTCCCTGGCTACTTCGTGGTTCGCTTTCCGCAGACTCACTGTTTTGCGGTTTTTCTTCCTTGCTACTCACCGGGCCAAGTCCTGGTTCTGCCACTGGGACTTTCTCGCTTCCTTGCTACTCACCGGGCCAAGTCCTGGTTCTGCCACTAGTGAGTAGTGAGCGAGTGAAGGAGGGCGAGTGAGTGAGCAAGGGAGGGCCACAAAGGCAAAAGCAGCAGCAGAAGCAGGGGCCTGGCCACCTCTTCCAGGCTCCTGCTTCTGCCTTTGGGCCTTCCTTCCCTCGCTCGCCCACCAGTCCTCCCTTGCTCGCTGCTCATTAGGCCGAGTCCTGGTTCTGCCATTGGGACCTGGCCTGGTGGGTGAGAGAGTGAGGGGAGGGCCGCAAAGGCAGAAGCAGGAGCCTGGAAGAGGTGGCCAGGCTCCGGCTCCTGCTGCCACCGCCGCCCTTGCCACCCTCGCTCGCTCGCTCACTCACCCACCCTCCCTTGCTCACTCATCCGGTTGGGTCCTGGTGGCAGAACCAGGACATAGCCCAGTGAAGAGCGAGCGAGGGGGGGTGAGCGAGAAAAGCTAGAAGAGTGGCAATGGCAGCAGTGACTGCAGAAGCAGGAGCCTGGCTACCTCTTCCAGGCTCCTGCGTCCCTACTTCACAGATTTTCACTTTTCGCGGGTGGTCCTAGAACGTAAGACCCGCGATAAGCGAGGGAACACTGTATTTTGAAAATGTATGTTTGTTCAATATTTGTAAGCAAAGTAGTAATAATACGGTACTATGTTTCAGGCTCTCCAGATGAGAATAAACTCTCAGAAAGTCTCAGGTTTTGTTCCTTTGCAAACCAGCTATTTTGGAGATTCACATGATGGGATCTCCTGCTGTCACCAAGGACTTTTCATTCTTGGAGGGTTTGCAAGTAAATTTTATCTAGGGTTGTTGTAGGTTTCTCAGGCTGTCTGGTCATGTTCTAGAAGCATTTTCTCCTGACTTTTCGCCTGCATCTATGGCAGGCATCCTCAGAGGTTGAATTTTATCTAGTTCAAGGTTGTACTGCTTTGCTGCTTTGTCTTACCTTTTTCCGCAATGGTCCATATTATCAGTATTGCCCTGTGTTTGCTTTGATACTTAAGAGTTCATGAAGAGCAGTGTTGTGAGCCACCCCGAGTCCTTTTGGGGAGATGGGGCAGGATAGAAATAAAGATGATAATCCTGCAAAGGAATGGGGAGCAGCCTCACTCATTACTCGTTTCTGCCGTTCATCCCCATGATCCCTCTGTGTAGTTTCCAAGCAGTCAGCGATTCCAAGTTTTAACTAGTTTGATTTATAAATGCAATATCTTAATTCCTTTTCTCTGTTCAGCTGTTAAAATGCTGATCTATGTATTAGTTTTATTCAGCATTTCATTCCCGTTCTTGCTTTCTCCGAAAATTATTTTCTCAGATAGCATGGAGCAATTTGCAGAGAAGACAGATCTCAGAGGTCTTTTGCTTGTCCTTTTCCCTGGTGGTCTAGTGGCCAGGATTTGGCACTTTCACCCCCCACGGCCCGGGTTTGATTCCCAGCCACGGAAGGGTTTTGGCTTCTTCTTCTCTTCCCAATTGTCTTGCCAAGACATCGCTTCTCTGCCCAGACACAGGGATGCATTATTGCCCCAACCTTATTTTTCATCTTCATCGCTGATACTTTATCGTGTTGATGGGAAGCTTCCCATTGGAGCGGAAATCATCTGTCGGACAGATGGCAAGCTATTTAACCTCAGCAGACTGAAAGCCAAAACCAAGATTACAACTCAAATATGCTGATGACAACGTCGTCTATGCGCACTCAAAGAAGACCTACAAGCCACTCTAAACACCTTCGCAGAAGCATAAAAGAAGCTTGGCCTCTCATTGAACATCGAGAAAACCAAAGTGCTCTTCCAGCAGTCACCACCCAATCCCTCTCCAATGCCAGAAATACAGCTTAATGGCTTAACATTAGAAAATGTTGACCATTTCCACTACCTTGGCAGACACCTCTCCACAAGTCAACATTGACACTGAAATACAACACTGCTTGAATCACCCGTTTCTCACAATTTTCAGGACTTGTTTGAAACAGGAAGGACATGGAGCAGCACAGGCAGAATGGTGCACTGATGTGGGACCTCCGCCATGATCTAAAAAAACTCTTTTATCATCCCCACAGCATAGGCCAAAAATATAATTCCATAGATTACGCAGTATCAAAATGTCCCCCAGAAGCACAGCAGGATTTAAGCATAAGCCCCCATGTGATCAGCAAGAAAGAGATTGACCCCCTTCTTCTTGTTGGTTGCTTGGGCACACCATTCTGACATCACAGACGTGACTATGGTTGCCAGGAGCTTGGACAGAACTCTATGTTAGCCACATGGAGATGGTGATAGTCCAGTGAGGCCTTCATAGTCCTGAGCCAACTGAACAATTGCAGTACTTACTTACAATATCAGGAACCACTACAGGCCAGACTTACACTGGGCTAACTTGCCCTAAATAGTGTAGATCAGGCATGGGCAAACTTTGGGCCTCCAGCTGGTACGCTGTTAGGAATTGTTGAAGTCCAAAACACCTGGAGGGCCCAAGTTTGCCCATGCTTGGTGTAGTGATCATAGAATTGGGAGATACCTTGTGAGCCATCCAGTCCAATCACCTGCCAAGAAGCAGGAAAATCGTATTCAAAGCACCCCCGACAGATGGCCATCCAGGCTCTGTTTAAAAGCCTCCAAAGAAAGAGCCTCTACCACACTCCGGGGCAGAGAGTTCCACTGCTGAACAGCTCTCACATTCTTAGAATTTCCAGAGTGGCCAAACTCTACCATACCAAACTCTGAAACTCTGAGAATAGGGAAGGGAATGAAGAAGTTGGACCTGGTGTGATTTGTGTTTGTGATGTCTTATACATGTAAGGCATTGAATTTTGCCAAGGATTATGTTGTGAACTGCTTTGAGTCCCCCCAGGGGCGAGAAAAGCGAAATATATAAATATAATAAAACAAAAACAAACAGAAGTGCTGTCAGCAGAGTTTACCAGAAGTAGCCAGGTTCAGAAAACCGTATTTTTGTAGAGATCAACTGTTCTCTGAGAATTTACTTTTCCTTCTTTACTCAAGATACTTTTGTGTGACATATAATCCCAAAGACAATAGTTCAGATTGTGGTACCTAGTTTATTACTGATATACTTCGTTCAAAGCATTAAATGCAGTGTGCGGTCTATCCCACCATCCTCACGTGCACGGGAAAATTAATTGGGCCAATGGCGACTAGGGCCTTGCTTCGTGCTATGCAATTTTTTAAGGGGACAACTGGGCGGAGTGCCTTCCAGAGGCAAACTTTGCTTGTAGCAATGCATAGTATGCCACCATCCACAAACTACCTTTCCCTATAAATTATGGGTCTTGATCCCCAATACTTCCTGCCTGCTTTACCAATTTCAAAGATTTCTGTTGAGAGGAAATATTTCAAGAACAACTAGATCAGAATTTGCAGGTCTACAAGCACTTTATGGGAAAGGTCAACCAGGTAAACACAGTACTGGGTTAAGCTGTAATACCTTGCAACTTACAAAACACTAGGACTGAGTAAAGGTATGTATTATACTAAAGTGAAAAAAAGTCAATAAACAATTTATATCAGAAATATAGCATTTATAAGTTTACAAAACACCTGGCAAGATAAGATTTGTCTATGAAATCGACACAAAATCAGAGAATACAAAATATAATAGATAATATATCTGATACTTAGCGTATTGGGAAACCGCTGTGAATAAGAGTAATCTGGTCCAACTGGTAAATATTGTTCGTCTTTCCAAGAGCGGAGTTGTGAAGGTCCGTCTCCACTATAATCCGGATTAAGGATATCAATTAAATTCCGTGCGGATCGAGAAGTTGACCTTTGGGTCAACACAGACGTAATGTCTCTTTGATGTGATTTGTTTCCATATGGACGAAATGTGACTGCCGAAAGTTATTTATAAGATATCAGTGCAGTGCTCCATGGAATGCCTCTGAGGAAGCCGTGGAACTCTTGGCGAAACGGTTGAGCTCCATTTAATACCGTAAGGCATCCAAACAGAACAATTGCACCGACTCAGTTTACACAGCAACCAGCTCAATTTGCTTCAGATTGGAACCGCAGAGCCGATCCAGCGATCCGGACAAACATAAGGATTAACTGGTGAATCGTAGAAATTTTTCTCCACTCTACCGGATCACAACTGATATTCAGGACGTAGGATCTGTTATTGTCGCACACCGGCCGAGAACCAGGGCCCTTTAAATATTCACACAACCACGGCTGGAAATAACAGTCTATTTATTGAAGTAAACAATGTCCAAAAAATAACAGTAAACATGAAAATAGCCAAGGCAAAAAGCATTCGAGAAAATCCCAAAGCCTCAGGCTAATTAAGTTGTAAGGTCTCTGAATATAAATCCACTAAGAAGCAACAGAACTTAAAACTAGGATAGTCCCAAAAAAGGCAAGCTCAAAGTTCTGTCTTGAATGACCAAAAATAATGAAATCAGGAGTTCATGGAACTGCTTGCGGTAGAATCGAAAGTTGACCAGGAACTAAACTTCAACCTTTACAGGGCTAATAACAAGATCTCAACATTCGAACATTTCCCTCCCTTTTCCCTGGGAAAGCAACAGCTGCAGCTAGAATCAGCTAGCCAGGTATTTCAATTCCCGCCCACTGGCCTCTCAGAAAAACTAATTCCCTTAACTGCTTTTCCAGAGTTTCATCACCTTGGCCCTGCACTGAAAATCACACAGATCCCTGCACACCACCACAACCCACAACCCCTGAAGCCACAGGCCCAACAGTTATAGATTTGACATTGTTTCTAAACGAAATGTGATTGAACTTGAACACAACTTCTCGATCCACAACGAATTTACTTGATTTCCTTAATCCGGATTATAGTGGAGACGGGCCTTCACAACTCCGCTCTTGGAAAGATGAACAATATTTACCAGTTGGGCCAGATTACTCTTATTCACAGTGGTTTCCCAATACGCTAAGTACCAGATATATTATCTATTACATTTTGTATTATTCTATGATTTTGGGTCGATTTCATACACAAATAACTTTGTGTCTGGTGGAATGGGGAGGGGGGGAGCAGGGAGGGTATAAAAAGGGCTGAAACGCTATGGAGAGAGTTGTGGGGGGGGAGAAGGGGTCTACATTGTTAATTGCAGCAATAATATGTTTCATACTTAGATCTATGCTTGATGTTTTTATAATTTTAATTGTTATTTTCTACAGTTATGTTATTGATTTGGATATGTGATATTTTTGTATATATGTGAGGCATTGAATTTGCCATTTTTTATGTTGTAAACCGCTTTGAGTCCCCCCAGGGGTGAGAAAAGTGGTATAGAAATGCAGTTAATAAATAAATAAATAATAAATAGATCTTATCCTGCCAGGTGTTGTGTAAATTTATAAATGCTATATTTCTGATATAAATTAGAAAGGTCAACCAGGCCCAGCTTAAGTATGGCTCCCCCCTAGTTGCTTCCCAGCACATTATCTGGATGTTCGTTTTGTTGGGACTTTACCAAACAGTGGCTTATCACTTTTAGCTGCCAATTTCTTTTAGAATTAACTGCTCACACGATCATTTCCTTTTCCTTCCGAACTTGACATGAAGGGGTTAATGAGCTTAATAGTAAAAAATGCTGAAATGTTAACTTGAAATAAAGTGCCCCTCTTGACAAAAAGAGAAAAGGAATACCGAAGGACAATGGGAGAGTGTATGTATCTTGAAGACACAAGCTGACCTGACAATTCAATACTTAGCTATGTATAAATGTTTGTCTATGCTGGCGCCGCATATGTAGTAGCTTATTAGGTAAAAAGTGTCAAAATGGAAAATACTGAGAAAATCATGTTTTTAAGAACCTGATTGGTTAAGGGGTGTGGGGAGAAGGGTTTACACCATGGCCTAGTAAACATTGTATAAAAGATAACAGAAAGATTGTAAGAGTATGGGCAGCTCTTTGTTTGAAGGCACTTGCTGTCTTCAGCTGTATCCGTCTCTGTGTGGCCATGCCCATGCTTGAAAATAAAATATTTTTCCACTTCACCTAAGGAGACTGGTTGTTTTTGCTTTTAATTGCCTGCTCAGCTGGACCGAGGTTTAAGGGTTTCCCTTTCAGACAGAAAACCACTCTTGGAACTGGACGTATCCCATCCCACTAACGGGTGACAGAACAGATGAGCACAGTTCTCCATATCCTGTATTCTCAAGGGCACACACACACCATACTTATTTGAATAGAAAGGACTGGAAAACTGGAAAATGCATCAAAGATACTTCCTCCAATCTTGCTCTGGATTGCATTTCCAGTTCCTAAACAAACAAACTCAAACTAACTGCTCAAAAGAGGCAGGGTCTGAAGGAAAGAATTGAACGATGCTCCACTTGGAGGACTTCTTCACCAAGGGATAGTTTGATCCCCTGAAGATGCATCCAATGGTGGAATGGGACATCTTTCAGAACCAGATATCCGGTCTGGAAACCCTTTCCAGTCCATTATAGTACTGTGAAGTAAAGTTATGCTACCATAAGGGATCCCCTTGGGAATGGGAGCTCCTTAGGAGTCAGAGACCCTCTGAAGTGAAGGTACTATGACTGTACCTTTCCTTTCAGGATACCTCTGGCAAATCAGTCCTAAAAGCCTCAAAGCTAACTCAGTCAACCAGCTAATGGCTATCTGAAAGCCCAAGGCCTTGCTACATTGGGTTGCTGAGTTTTCCAGGCCATATAGCCATGTTCCAGAAGCATTCTTTCCTGACGTTTTGCCTGCATCTATGGCAGGCATCCTCAGAGGTTGTGAGGTCTGTTGGAAACTAGGCAAGAGGGGTTTATATATATCTGTGGAATGACGTCCAGAGTGGGAGAAAGAACTCAAGAGATGTTTCGCCCACAGCCAGGCTCTGCCAGGCCACTAAATGCTAATCAAGGTGGCCAATTGCAACATTCACACTTGCCTCAAGCAGAGAAAAGTGTGAATGTTGCAATTGGCCACCTTGATTAGCATATAATGGCCTGGCAGAGCCTGGCTGTGGGCGAAACATCAGAAAAGAATGCTTCTGGAACATGGCCATATAGCCCGGAAAACTCACAGAAACCCAGAGAGCCATCAGCAACGCCTTGCTACATTCCTTGCCTCTTGTTATGACTTGATCTGCCAGTGCCTAACTTCATCTAGGTCAGGGGTGCCCACACTTTTTCAGCATGCAAGCTACTTATAATAAAACCAAGTCAGAAAGATCTACCTACCTCCTCAAGGCTGGGGAGGGGCGGGGGGGCGGGGCGTGGCGGGAGCCTGGCTCCGTCTCCTTCTGGCTTCGGCACTCCCAGCAGCTGCTCCAGCCTTGAGGAGAGCAGGGCCAAGCCAGCCTTGTGCTAGCTATGCCACCACTGGCTTGGCATTGCCATACTCAAGCCTGGAGAAGCTGCTGGGAGCTCCAAAACCAGAGGGGAGGGGGTGGGGCTTGGCACGGCCTGGCTCCGCCCCCCTGTGGTTTCTGCTCTACCAGCAGCTTCTCCAGCCTTGAGGAGGGCAGGGCCAAGCCATCCTTATGCTAGCTATGCCACCACTGGCTTGGCATTGCCATCCTCAAGCCTGGAGAAGCTGCTGGTAGAGCGGAAGCCAGAGGGGGGCGGAGCCAGGCTACACTAAGCCCCGCCCTTCCCCTCTGGCTTTGGAGCTCGCAGCAGCTTCTCCAGGCTTGAGGATGGCAGTGCCAAGTCAGTGGTGGCATAGCTAGCACAAGGATGGCTTGGCACTGCTCTCGTCTTGTGCTAGCTAGGCTGGAGCAGCTGCTGGGAGTGCTGAAGCCAGGGAGGGGGCAAGGCTTGACACGGCCTGGCTCCGCCCCCTCTGAGAAGCGCCCCATCCGGCTGCAATCGACCTCCTTTGGTCCTGTGATCGACTTCCTGTGCAGCCCTGATCTAGGTCAATGTATTGTCGAAGGCTTTCATGGCCGGAATCACTGGGTTGTTGCAGGTTTTTCGGGCTGTCTGGCCATGTTCTAGAAGCATTCTCTCCTTACGTTTCACCCACATCTGTGGCAGGCACCCTCAAAGGTTGTGAGGTCTGTTGGAAACTATGAAAATTGGGTTTATATATCTGTGGAAAGTCCAGGGTGGGAGAAAGAACGTTTGCTTTTCTGAGGTATTTTGGGCAGACCTTGCTACATTTTAGCTTTGGATCTCTGATTTGCCTAATTTGCACACCTTGCTATATTTTAGCCCTGGATCTCTGGGACTGACCTAACTGGCAGACATAATTCTGCTTTTGAACTCAACCCTGTTCTTCAACTTTTCTTGGTTCGTCTATGTACTGTATTCTTTCTTGTCTCAAACCGATGAGACCGTATCTATTCCGAAACCGAACGCAGCCTTTTTAACATGACCATTAGGCAATGGCATACCACCACCACCTCTTTTTCATCCCTGAGGTTTCATAGGTGGAGAACCCATATTGAAGCTTGCCCCAAGCGTGGAGGATCACCAACATCCCCTATGTGGATTTTCTTGTGTCTGTCAAGGGCTGTTTTTCGGGTATAGCTTCTGCCACATTCAGAACACCGGTAGGGTTTCTCTCCTGTGTGGGTTCTCCGGTGCCTAATAAGGTTTGATTTCCAAGTGAAGTTTACCCCACAGACTGGGCACTGGCACGCTTGTTCTCCAGGAGAAGTCTTCTGGTGCATCGCGGGGAAAGCATTCTGCTTGAAGCATTTGCTGCAGTCCAGGGCACACTGGTGGGGATCCTCCCCCTGGTGATTCTTCTTGTGTGTCAGGAGGTCAGGGTGATGAGAGAACCGTTTCTCGCAATGCGAACACTGGTAGATTTTCTCTCGGATGTGGCCTCTCTCGTGAGCTACCAAGTCTGAACTCTCGTCAAAACACTCCCCGCAATAGGAGCAGGGATATCTTTTGGTCACTTCTGCTTGAGTTTCCTGATAATCATTGAGGTCGGTGCTTGGAGAGAGACTTTCAAGTGATATTCCACTTCTTTGCTCTGGCCAACAATTCTCCTTGGACTCCAGTCCTTGGTCACTGTATTCTGAGACAAACAGAAAAACAATGAAACTTATTTTTATTTTATTTTTTTACAAAGATTGATAATATATGTTCTTTATATCTGAATTTGGTTTAATAGCAGGACACAGGAAATGGATCTAAGACTCTTAGTAGGTCACAAGCTGGACATGAGACAACAGTGTGATGCAGCACCTAAGAAGCCAATATGATTCTATGCTGAATCCATAGGAGTATAGTATCTATTTGTTGTTTATTCGTTCAGTCACTTCCGACTCTTTGTGACCTCATGGACCAGGCCACGCCAGAGCTCCCTGTCGGTATCTATCTACCGTGTTTCCCCGATAGTAAGACACCCCCGATTGTAAGATGCATCGGGGGTGTCAGAGGGGTCTGCTAATATAAGCCGTACCCCGAATGTAAGCCGTACCCCGGCCGCCCGCGTCACTCGGTCCCGCCTCCTCCTCCGCCGCCCTCCCCTGCGGCCTCCTCTTCGAGAACGGAAGAGAGGCGGCAGAGGGCTCCTCAGCCGCCCCTCTTCCGTTCCCGAGAGAGGGGGCTGCAGGAAAACGACAGCGCGGTTTCCTGCAGCCCCTCTCGGGAACGGAAGAGAGGCGCAGAGGGCTCCTCAGCCGCCCCTCTTCCGTTCCCCGAAGAGGGAGCTACAGGGAGAACGATCGCGCAGTTTCCCTGCAGCCCCCTCTTTGGAGAACGGAAGAGAGGCAGCAGAGGGCTCTCCTCAGCCGCCTCTCTTCCGATCCGAGAAGAGGCGGCCGCAGGGAGGGTGGCGGCGGCGGAGGCGGGACAGAATGACGCGGCGGCCGGGGTACGGCTTACCGTCGCCCAATGTAAGCCGTACCCCGAAAGTAAGGCGTAGTGGGACTTTTCGGGGGGAAAAGAAAGTAAGACGCTGTCTTACTTTCAGGGAAACACGGTATCTATCTATCTATCTACCTACCTCCCTATTATTGTCAGTATCTATATATCCCTATTTAGTATCTATATATATCCCTATTATCGTTTATTTATAGTGTCTAGATCAGTGTTTCTAAACCTGGGTCAGGACTCTTGAGGGGAGCATGAGGGCTGTTTTAGGGGGGGTCACCAAAGACTGTCAGAAAACGTATTATTTCTAACGGTCTGTCGGGACCTTATTTCCTGGTTTTGTGTGAAGCCAGGAAATTAGGCCATGTCCTTAGACCAGTGGTTCTCAATCTTCCTAATGACGTGACCACTTAATACAGCTCCTCAAGTTGTGGTGACCCCCTATCATAAAATTATTTTCATTGCTACTTCACAACTGTAATTTTGGTACTGTTCTGAACCATAATGTAAATATTTATCTGATATGCACGATGTATTTTCATTCACTGGACCACATTTGGCACAAATACCCCATAGGCCTAAATTTGAATACTGGTGGGGTTGGGGTTGATTTTGTTATTTGGGAGTTGTAGTTGCTGGGATGTATAGTACAGCTACATTCAAAGAGCATTCTGAACTCCACCAATGATGAAATCGAATCAAACTTGGCACATAGAACTCCCATGACCAACAGAAAATACTGGAAGGGTTTGGCGGGCATTGACCTTGAGTTTTGGAGTTGTAGTTCACCTACTGTACATCCCAAGAGCACTGTGGCCTCAAAACAATGATGGATCTGCACTAAACTTGGCATGAAAATCAACATGCCCAAATATGAACAATGGTGGAGTTTGGGGAAAATAGACCTTGACATTTGTCAGTTGTAGTTGCTGGGATTTATAGTTCACCTACAATCAAAGAACATTGTGGACCCCACCAACAATAGAATTGAGCCAAACTTCCCACACAAACCCCCCACGACCAACAGAAAATGCTGTTTTCTGATGGTCTTCGGTGACCCTTCTGACACCCCTTTGCGACCCCTCCAGGGGTCCTGACCCCCAGGTTGACAAACACTGCCTTAGACCTATCCTGTGTATATTTGAAATCTGGGAGAGGGTTGCCATTGAAACAGGAGCAATGCAGTGAAGAGGCCAGGGTAAGGAGTGAGGGAAATAAACTGTCAGTTGGAAATTTGCTATGTTTCCTAATGCATGCTTTTGAATTAAAGCCTTCCCACTTTGTTCGTGAAGCAATTTCTTCGCCAGAAAGCTACAGATCCGGACATGGCCTTAGGAACCCCTTTGGCAGAGAAGGCTGACGATCTCTCCGCCTATCCTTCTCTTCCTCTTAGGAAACGGACGGCAAATCCTCCTACCAAAAGCCCTCCTCTACAGCCAAGGAGAGGGCTGTTTCTGAGACTCCAAACGAGGAGGGGAGAGCATGTTGGTCATGGGATGGTTCAATTCCATCGTTTGTGGAGTTCAGAATGATTTTTGATTGTAGGTGAACTATAAACGCCGGAAACTACAACTCCCAAATGTCACGGTCTATTTTCCTCAAACTCCACCAGTGTTCACATTTGGGCATATTGAGTATTCATGCCAAGTTTGGTCCAGAGCCATCATTGTTTGAGTCCACAATGCTCTCTGGAGGCAGGTGAACTACAACTCCAAAACTCAAGGCCCACCAAACCCTTCCAGTATTTTTTTTATTAGTCATGGGAGTTCTGTGTGCCAAGATTGGTTCAATTCCATTATTGGTAGAGTTCAGAATGCTCTTTGATTGTAGATGAACTTTAAATCCCAGCAACTACAACTCCCAAATGACAAAACCAACCCCACCAGTATTTAAATTTGGATGTATCGGGTATTTGTGCCAAATTTGTTCCAGTGAATGAAAATACATCCATGTTGAAATTGTGATTCAGAACAGTAGCAAAATTACAGTTATGAGGTTTCAATGAAAATAATGTTATGGTTGGGAGTCACCACAACATGAGGAACTATATTAAGGGGTTGCAGCATTAGGAAGGTTGAGAACCACTGGTAATAACATCACTATGAACTCTTGACTGGTTTAGTTCATGGTGACTGATCACTGGGCTATGTTGCAAACAGGAGAAGTGACTGGGAGATACCGTGTTTCCCCGAAAGTATGACACCCCCGATTGTAAGACGTATCGGGGGTGTCAGGGGGGTCGGCTAATGTAAGCCGTACCCCGAATGTAAGCCGTACCTGGTCGCCGCCGCCGCAACCGGCCCATCGGCCGCGGCACACCTCCGCGGCGCACCTTTCTGCTAGGCCTCTCCAAGGAAGGGAGGGGGAAGAGTCCCAGAGGCGTGGCTAAGCGGCGCTGCGGCCAGAGTGACACGCCGCCGCTTAGCCACGCCTCTGGGACTCTTCCCTCCTCCCTCCCTTTCTCCAACGAAGGGAGGGGAAAGGTCCCAGAGGCGTGGCTAAGCGGTGCTGCATCAGAGTGACGCGTCGCCGCTTAGCCACGCCTCTGGGACTCTTCCTCCTCCCTTCCTTTCTCCAACAAAGGGAGGGGGAAGAGTCCCAGAGGCGTGGCTAAGCGGCGCTGCGTCAGAGTGACGCGTCGCCGCTTAGCCACGCCTCTGGGACTCTTCCTCCTCCCTCCCTTTCTCCAACGAAGGGAGGGGGATGAGTCTCAGCGGCGTGGCTAAGCGGCGCTGCGTCAGAGTGACGCGTCGCCGCTTAGCCACGCCTCTGGGACTCTTCCTCCTCCCTCCCTTTGTCCAACGAAGGGAGGGGAGTCCCAGAGGCGTGGCTAGTCCCAGAGTGAGGCGTGGCTCTGGGACTCTTCCTCTTCCCTCCCATTCTCCAACGAAGGGAGGGGAAGAGTCCCAGAGTGACGGCGACGCGCCGCCGCTAGCCACGCCTCTGGGACTCTTCCTCTTCCTCCCTTTGTCCAACGAAGGGAGGGGAAGAGTCCCAGAGGCGTGGCTAAGCGGCGCTGCGCCAGAGTGACGCTGTCGCCACTTAGCCACGCCTCTGGGACTCTTCCTCTTTCCTCCCTTTGTCCAACGAAGGGCGGGGAAGAGTCCCAGAGAGGCCTAGCAGAAAGGTGCGCCGCGGAGGTGTGCCGCGGCTGATGGGCCGGTTGCGGCAGCGTGGGCGTGACGGCGGCGGCGTGGGCGTGGCGACGGGGTACGTCTTTGTTTATATAAGACGTACCCCGAAAGTAAGACGTAGGGGGACTTTTTGGGGGGAAAAGAAAGTAAGACGCTGTCTTACTTTCGGGGAAACACGGTAGCTAGTAAAGATAAAGGTTTTCTCCTGACATTAAGTCCAGTCGTGTCCGACCCTGGGAGTTGGTGCTCATCTCCATTTCTAAGCCCAAGAGCCGGCGTAGTCCGTAAATACTTCCAAAGTCATGTGGCCGGCATGACTGCATGGATGTAGCTAATGTACCGTTAAAAGAAAAAGAAAGAGAGAGAAGTTCTACCCAAGAAGTCATCTTTTTGTAGGGCATCCATCAGGAACTGCATCCTCACTTTGTCTGAAGACTCTTGCGCCAACATGGGGGCCAAAGACCTCTCCACCTCAAGAAGAGAAAAAAGATATTTTAATGGATTTGTTCTCTGTTCAAACCCCCCAATCCCACTCCTCTTCCTAGTTACCTCCAGATTGGATTACTGCAATGCACTCTACATGGGGCTGCCCTTGAAGACAGCCCGGAAATTGGTGCAAAGATCAGCAGCCAGATTACTAACTACAGGGAGCGGTCAACTCCCCTTTTCAAACAGTTCCACTGACTGCCTATGAGTTTCCAGTCCCAATTCAAGGTGCAGGTGATTACCTACAAAGCCCTAAATGGTTCAGGACCTGCCTATCTTTGCGATTGCATCTTCCCTAATGAACCAGCATGAACCCTAAGATCATCAGGGGAGGCCCTCCCCTTGGTCCCACCTCCGCCTCAAGTGTGGTTGGTAGGGACGAGGGAGACGGCTTTCTCGATACTGGCTCTGGAACTCTCTTCCTAGGGAGATTAGACTGGCACCTACCCTGTCCTCCTTCTGCAAGAACCTAAAAACATGGATGCTCTGCTGTGCCTTTAACTAGACCCAATGTTACCCAAGTTCCAGCACTTTAGCCTGGCCCTCTGCTCTACAATCCTGTCATTTTCATGCCCATGAACATTATCCTCACAGTCCTGCCTTCTGAATTTTGCACTTTCCCGTTGCTCTATCTAGGAATTTGCACACAGAGCCCTCTGAACTCACCACTTTTATCATTCTGTATGGTACTGTTTTTATGATGTTTTATTGTGATATGTTTGTATTTGGTTTTGTTTTGATGCTATCTTATTGTGTTATGTTTTTAACTTTGTGCTCCCTGGGCTTGTCCCTTTTTGAGCTGCCCCAAATTCCTTCGGGGAGATGGAGGAGGGGTATAAAAATAAAGTTATTATTATTATTACTGAATTACATTCTATTATAGAATGCCTCTATGTCTGTCTATGTGTGTTGTGTGTCAATGGCATTGAATATTTGCCTGTATATGGGCATTGTGATCCGCCCTGAGTCCCCTGCGGGGTGAGAAGGGTGGAATATAAATGACGTAAATAAATAAATATACATATAAACCCTTACTTTAGGGTTCAGGTTCTGGCCCAGCTCTCTAATCTGTCTCTTTGGATCTTGATCTTTTCCTCTGGGGGTACCTTGGGATGTCTGACTTGGCCACGGTGGTCCACACTCTGGTTACATCCCGAATAGACTACTCTCTACGTGGGGTCGCCTCTGAAGACTGCCCGGAGGCTTCAGTTAGTCCAACGTTCGGCAGCCAGGTTACTAACGGGAGCGGGGTACAGGGAGCGTACAACTCCCTTGTTGCACCAGCTCCATTGGCTACCAATTACTGTAGCTTCAGAGTACAATTCAAAGTGCTGTTATTGACCTACAAAACCCTATACGGTTCCGGCCCAGTTTACCTGTCCGAACGTATTCTCCCCTATGAACCATCAAGGCCGTTAAGATCTTCTGAAGGAGCCCTGCTCTCGCTCCTGCCACATTCGCAATCGCGCCTGGTAGGGACGAGAGACAGGGCCTTTTCTGTGGTGGCCCCTCGACTGTGGAACTCCCTCCCAACTGAGATTAGATCTGCCCCCCCCCTCCTGACCTTCAGGAAGCTATTGAAATCCTGGATCTGGAAAGAAGCATTCCCGGAATAATGGCCGAGTTTAATAATAGACTAAGTATCGATGATGTATGCGGATCGAAATTGGACATGTTTTTATCTTGGTGACCTGGTTTATATGTATTTATTCTACTTGTATTTTAAACTTTTATTGTTTTTATGATGTTTTAAATTGTAATTTGGCATTGAATTCTTGCTCTTAACCGGCCTGAGTTCATCTGCGGAGGTAGAGAAGATCGGTATATAAAAGTTTTAAATAAATATATAAAATATTAGCTATCCCTCATAATTTGGCATCATCTGCATATTTGAGAAGTCTTTCACCCCCTTTCCTTTCAGTTACTGGTTGAGATGAATTACCTCCTTCAAAGTGGTCTGGAATTTCCTCCTTTCATACTTCAACAAGGGCAGAGAGGGAGGCTGTCCTGAGCAAAAGGATGCGGTCCTCATCAGGAAATCCAGAAAATGATCTCCCCAATCCCGACGTAAGAGGCCAACTGGACTGGGTTGAATCTGTGCTTGAGTTCTTTGAGCTAGAACGTCTAGGTTGGCCCCAAATGAAATGATAGGGACACTCTTTCCTTTCTTCATTCTCTGACAGGTTTTGTCAGCTGCTTTGGGGTCCTGTTCGCCTGTGTTTACTCCCAACTGCACCTCTTGGACTGAAATGAATAGACAAACAACGGTGGTGTTAAAGTTGGCCCTCCACATTTGCAGGTTTAACTTTTGTGGATTTGATCATTTGCCATTCCAATGGATACAACTGTTCTAGGATTCTCTAGGTTCTGCACTGTAACTCTATGGCCAACCTGAACATATAGTCACACTGCAAGAACATGAGTTTCCTAGAGAGAACACTACTGTACTTTTATTTCTGTCCTTCTTCCCGAAGCTGGGATCCAGTGCGGCTTATAATAGACAAAGAAATACAAAGATACTGGAAGAGACAATAACATTTGATAAAGCAGGAGGAACACAGGGAGACCTCAAGAAAGGTGAATTGACTCAATCAAGGAAGTGGAAGCTGTCTTGAGTTTCAAGATATGAACAGGCAAGGTTTTTCCTGGAAGTTTCTCATTCTTAAGGTCTCTATGAGTTGGATACAGTAAAAATACATGTAGCTCAAAAGATACCAAACTGTAGGTTTATAATAACACTAGCACATATACCCAACATTGCCCAGGAGTCACTGGGCCCGCTGCTTGCACGTTTCGCTTTCGCCCTTCTCTAGCTCTGAGAAGCCTTCCTTACAATGTATTGTAAGGCCTTATACGGCCTGGGGCCAGCGTATCTGAGGGACCGCCTCACTCCATATTGCCCTTCGAGATCACTACGGTCTGAGGATGCCAACCTTTTGGAAATACCATCAATAAAGTCGGCGTACCTGACATCTACCCGCCGGAGGGCGTTCTCGGTTATAGCCCCCACGCTATAGAACGCCCTCCCGGCCGAAACCAGGGCCCATGAGGGACCTACTCCCGTTTAGACGGGCCTGCAAAACCTACTTGTTTAGGCAGGCCTTCAGTGAGTAGGCCAGTGCGTTCTTCTGCATCATGCTGCTGCATCTGCTGCTGTCGTTGTCTTAATGCTGTTGTTTTAATGCTATTGCTGCTGTTTTAATCTGTTTATGTTTTAACCCTTTGTTGTGTACATTGGCTCTTGTGAGCCGCCGCGAGCCCCTGGGAGTCGGCGGCATAAAAGCCTCAATAATAAATAAATAAATAAAATAAATAAATAAAAAACATTGTCAAAGACTTTCATGGCTGGAATCACTGAGTTGGTGTGAGTTTTCCGGGCTGTATGGCCATGTTCCAGAAGCATTCCCTTCTGATGTTTCACCCACATCTATGGCAGCTTGGGAGTGATCCTGGACTTATAGCTGAGCCTGGAACCCCAGGTCTCAGCGGTAGCCACGGGAGCTTTTGCACAGTTAAGACTCGTGTGCCAGCTGCGCCCATACCTTGGGAAGTCTGATCTGGCTATGGTCGTCCACGCTCTGGTCACATCCCAAATTGATTACTGCAACGCACTCTACACTCTACTGCAACGCCTTTGAAGACAGTTTGGAAATTACAACTAGTCCAACAGGCGGCAGCCAGATTACTAACTGGAGCTACATACAGGGAGCATACCACCCCCCCTGTCATGTCAGCTCCACTGGCTGCCTGTTCATTTCCGAGTTCAATTCAAAGTGCTGGTTTTGACCTTTAAAGCTCTATACGGTTCTGGCCCAGCTTACTTGTCCGAACGCATCAGCCTCTATGTCCCACCTCGTAATTTAAGATAATCCGGGGAGGCCCTGCTCTCGCTCCCGCCAACTTTTCAAACGCGGTTGGTGGGGACAAGAGAGAGGGCCTTCTCAGTGGGGGCTCCCCGTCTGTGGAACGCGCTTCCAAGCGACATACGATCAACCCCATCCCTCCTAGCATTCAGGAAAAAGTGAAATCTTGGCTGTGGGACCAGGCGTTTGCACATTAGCACAATGCAGCACTTTGGACTGGATTTGTAATGGCAAGTTGATGGATATGGCTCAATGCTCCTGTTATGGACGAAATACTGTCTTAACTTAAGAGAATGTGTATGATGTATTAATGTTAATTGTATTTTAATGTATTTTAATGCTGTATGTTTTTGGTTTTATATTGTATTTTATTATGTTGGCATCAAATTGTGCCTTTTGTTAGGCTGCTCTGAGTCCCCCCTCGGGGGTAAAGAAGAGCGGGGAAATATGTTGGAAATAAATAATAAATAAATATGGCAGGTAGCCTCAGAGGTTGTGAGGTTTGTTGGCCTTGCCTAGTTTCCAACTGACCTCACTACCTCTGAGGATGCCTGCCATAGATGTGGGTGAAACATCAAGAGAGAATGCTTCTGGAACATGGCCATACACTAGCACGGAAAAATCACAGCAACCCACTTCCTTACAATGTCTCCATGGCAATGCTCTCACAATTGTGGGCAGACTCTCTTTGCGCCTCTTTCTTTCTTTCCCCCATTTCCCTCGTACACCTTTCCCGCACTTCCTTTCTTTTTCCTTCACTTTCTCTCTTCACTTTGGTCTTTTCTTTCTTCCTTTCCACGTTTATAGTAGCTTACTGCCATTGGTTGATAAGCGCTGTTTTTAATAGAGTGTTAATATTTTGTATGCCCATATTGTCAAAAATATAACAAATTAACTAGGTATATTTAATTATAATATAATATATTGTATATATACATATAATATTGATAATATTATAATGTAATACAATATATTGGCTTTTCTTCACAAATGAAGATTCAGGAAGGACTCATCCCACGCTTTCTACAAGCGCGTTGATGATTCGGAGGTTGGATGTGTCCTTCGAGCCTGTGCAATGTACCTTTCTGGTGGAGCACAGCATGCACAGAAGTGGCCTCACCCTTTAAACTAAAAGGTCATCTGCCGGGGCCTAGCAAGCTTATGACGGTGGCAGCGAGGTCCTCAGGACATAGGTTTGGTTTGAGTTTCCTTCTCTTAGATCAGGGGTGGGCAATTATTTTTTCCAAGGGGCCACACGAGAGCCAAAAAATATTATGGAGGGCCGCACCTAAAGGCTGAACTACATTCTAATCTAAATTATTTATTTATTTATTTACTATAGTTCCTATATATTACACCATTAATATTAACATATTAATATATCAAGAAATATTCATATATTATTAGTATTAATATCATAATTATTATATTATAGTATATATCAGGGCTGTTCAACAGACGGCCCCCGAGCCCTTCCCTACGGCCCCCTAACCCCTGCAAGACATCAGTTTTTATTTATTTTAATTTTTGGGGAAAAAAATTCAAAAAAATCGTCCTTGGGGGCATGAGAGTGGTGGGGCCGGCGCGAGTGAGGAGGAGGCGGAGGGAAGCCATGTCAGATGCCCTAGGGGCAGGACTTCCCCCCGCCTGTTCCATGCTCGCGCAGGGCCGCTCGCGGGCTTGCGCGCCAGGGCGGGATCAGCGAGCTGCCCTCCGCCCGTGACCCTAGCTCTTGCAGCGGCCGGGCCTGAAGGAAGGTAAACCTGGGAGCTTACCTTCCTTCAGGCGCGCTGCAAGAGCTAGGGACACGGGCGGAGGGCGGCTCTCCAATCCGTCCTGGCGCACAAGCCCGGTATCTTACGCGACCCGCCCCTTTTCGGCGGGGCTGGGTGACATCAGGCGTGGCGCCTGAAGCCACCCCGCCAAAAGGGGCGGGCCGCGCAGGGACGCTGGGCATGCGCGCCAGGGCGGGAACGACCCCACCCCGTGAGCGGCCCGCCCCCCTGCGGCCACACCCCCGCGAGCAGCCACGCCCTCCCCTCCGGCCGCCAAGGTGATCAGTCACCTGAATTCCGGCCCTTGGGCCCGAAGAAGTTGGACAACCCTGGTATATATATAGACATTATAATATATTGAAATTATAATATAACATTATATTATATATTATATAATATTATTATAATAAAATTATTATAAAATAATAAAAACCACTAAAATAAAATAAAATTCAAGAAGACAAGGTGTGAACCAAGATGGAATGGCCCAATGGACCCAGCCCAGAGGATGGCAAAGCTGACCCAGCCGCCACAGCAGAGGAGAGCAGAGCAGCAGGCGATCGGAGGCTGCAGGCCTCCGCTCACTCTTGCCCCCAGCCGTTCCCCAGCTGATCTCCCTGCCCGGGGAGAAGGGCGTTGGGGGTGGGGCCAAGAGGAAGGGGTGCCGCTGCCGCCATCCCATTGCGGGCTCTGTGGGGCCTGTGTTGGCAGACAGGCCGGAGGAGCGGCGGCTTTGGAGTGCCTGCCATCCCTGGAGGCAATCTGGGCCTGCAGGGGGAGCAGTCGGCGATCTGAGGCAGCTGATCGCCCTGGCGACCCGGAAGATCATTTTACTTGTAAGCTGCTCTGAGTCCCCTTCGGAGTGAGAAGGGCGGCATATAAATGTCGTAAATAAAATAATTACAAAAATGTGAGTCAAGCTGAAAGGGTTAAATGGATGCAATGACTCAGCAAAAAACTGTTGATCAATAGAAGGTGTGCCTATTGCTTAGAAACAACTCCGTCTGAGAGCTCTCAGTGTGAGAAGCCTCACTGTGGGGGAAAGGCCTCAGAATGTGAAGTAGACCTTGTTAGGAGAAGACCTCGTGTGTGAAGCTTCAGCTGAACTTTACTTGTGTCATGGAAGCCTTGTAAATAGTGCAACCATATTATTTTGATATAAAGAAAAATCTATGGAAGAGATTACATTGGTCTCGGTGTTTTTGTTCTTTTTGTCACTTTTGGCTGCTGCTAATAAGTTACTCTGCTATATGTTTATGAGGAGGGTCTTTTGTTAGTAAGTCCACTCGCCCAACACATATGTTAATTGCATTTTCACATTGTGTGTAAACCACCCCAAGTCCCTCCGGAGAGATAGTTATGTTATTTATTTATTATTTATTTGTTCGATCTTATATTCCGCCCCTCCCAGCCGGCTCGGGGCTGTTCACACACATATCAAAATACACAGTAAAAACAGCAATCACACAACAACGAAAGATAAAAGTTGCAAGTAATGGAACAACAGTAAACAATGTTGTTTAGGTTATATGATGTCGTTTATGTCTGATGTTTTATAGTTCACTGATTTTAGTCTGTTATTATATGCTATTTTAGTTATGTATTGCACTTTTTATCTTGTGAGGCATTGCATTTTGCCATTTACTTTGTTGCGAACCACTTTGAGGCCCCCTAGGGGTAGAGAAAAGTGTTAAATAAATGAAATAAATAAATCAATAAATAATAAATAGTGGCTGGATACAATAATAAAGTTGTTATTACCTTTCCCCATTTCCTTTCTTTTCCTTCCTTCCATCCTTTTACTTTCTCCTCGTTTACTTCCTCTCTCTCTCTTTTTCTTTATTTAAATAAATAATAGTGGCTGGATACAAGAATACAAGTTGTTGTTATTACCTTTCCCCATTTCCTTTCTTTTCCTTCCTTCCATCCTTTTACTTTCTCTCGTTTACTTCCCCTCTCTCTTTTTCTTTATTTAAATAAATAATAGTGGCTGGATACAAGAATACAAGTTGTTGTTATTACCTTCCCTATTTCCTTTCTTTTCCTTCCTTCCATCCTTTTACTTTCTCCTTTTTACTTCCTTGTGAGGCTCTTTTTCTTTATTTAAATAAATAATAGTGGCTGGATACAAGAATACAAGTTGTTGTTATTACCTTTCCCTATTTCCTTTCTTTTCCTTCCTTCCATCCTTTTACTTTCTCCTCGTTTACTTCCTCTCTTTTTCTTTATTTAAATAAATAATAGTGGCTGGATACAAGAATACAAGTTGTTGTTATTACCTTTCCCCATTTCCTTTCTTTTCCTTCCTTCTGTCCTTTTTCTTTCTCCTCGCTTACTCACTCTCTTCCTCTCTCTTCCTCTCTCTCTCTCTCTCTCTTTTCTTTATTCCCTCCATTTCTTTCTTCTCCCTTCCTTTCTTTCTCCCTAAGCAGCTGAGGGGGAAAAGGAAAGGACCAGAGGCTGTTAGGAATTGTGGGAGTTGAAGTCCAAAACACCTGGAGAAAGGCCCAAGCTCACCCATACCTGATATAGATGCATTAAACTATTTGCAGAATTTTTCAAAATCAATTTGCAAGCAGAAGACAGACATACACCATTACACTAATAACAGCAATTTTCTCTTAAAACACACAGTACTCAGAAGCCTACGGGAATACAGTGACTTCATCACTTGCTAATGAAAGGACAGAAAGGAGTCAGTCTTGCATCCTGGAGACCAGGAGTTTGTGCGTAGTAGCAAGTTTCGAGAACGGCATGTCTCATAACCCTCCTGCACGATTAATCTGTACGGACGACGGGAACCAAAGAACTAGTATCTACCATCCAACCTGTTTCTGCAGCCACAGACTTACCTGGCAGCAATGGGTTGATGTGGGAATCAGCCACCCTTTTGCGTTTCCCAACGCATTCTACAACACGATGTTACTGCAAGGCATTATGGGAAATTTTAATCAGCAACTGGTTCCACAGACCCTGTTCTTGCTTCCAGATCATCCTGGGGCTGCAGGGACGGGGCCTGACAAGAAGATCTTGGGGCTTTTTTGGGGGGGGGGGGCAGTCCATCCTATAGGAGGCTCATCTCTGGTCATATGTGTCACACATTTTAACGCACCCCACTAAAATGTACATGTGTGGTTTGAGTTAGGCTATGATTTTGGAGACCAAGGTACAAATTCTGTTTGGCCACGAAAAACCAGTAGGTAACCTCGGGCAAGTCACATTCTCTCAATCTCAGAAGCCCAGGAAAGAAAGCCCTCTGAACAAAATCTGTCCAAGAGCATCTGTTGATAGGGTTGCGGTAAGTCAGAAATGACTTGGAGGTACACAACAATGGCCATTTGCCAGTAACATGTGATTCTGCAGCTCACACACATGGACAGGAAATGTTATTAAACTCCAACCTGCACCGCCCAAATGCATGATTTTTCAGTTGGAACCCAAGTTGGTAAAATTTGAATATCCCCACCATATTTATTATTTACTTACTAACTTCATTTATACCCCGCCACCATCTCCCCAAGGGGACTCGGGGCAGCTTACATGAGGCCAAGACAGGATTTATTTTACCCCAGTGGTGCACAATCTGTGTTTCCCCAGTTGTTTGGGGCTCTAATTCCAAGAAGCTCTGGTTAGCTTGTCCAATAGTCAGGAATTCTGGGAGCTGAAGTGAGCACCTGGCGAGCTACAGGTTGTGCACCACTGTTTTACACAAACTATGCAGGCGTTGGCATAGGGATCAAATATTCAAACTTTGAAAGTATAGGTTTCAACCCATAATCCTTCACAGATTGACAACAAGGGAATGTTTCTTTTAGAGCAGTGGTTCCCAACCTGTGGTCCACAAGAACTAAAATATGATCCATGGCCTCGCCATTACTACACCATTGCAACAAGAGCAATTGATCTCGCAGAACCCTCTATTAGTGCTGAGGCTTATTAAATATAGTTTTCTGTGCATGAGCAGATGGTGACTACAGGATGGTATACGTTCTGTATCAGAAACTAGAGCTGATGTGGTCTATCCAGTGCAATGTTCTGAATCAGCACCCCCAAATAACCAAACCGAATCTTAAGTTGACCAAAAACTGATTTGTAACCCCTTTGGTAGTAATGTTGGAGAGTGGTCCCTGGTCAAATTGGGCTCTGGTCAAGGGGTCCCAGCTCAAAAAAAGGTTGGGAACATTGTTTTAGAGAACAGGCATAGAGGAAGAACGCCATATGCAATGTAAATAGACTACTGCAAAACTCTCTAAGTGAGGTTGCTTCTGAAGACTGCTCGGAAGCTGCAATTAGTCCAACGTTCGGCAGCCAGGTTACTAACAGGAGCGGGGCACAGGCAACATACAACTCCCTTGCTGCGCCAGCTCCACTGGCTGCCAATTAGCTTCCGGGCACAATTCAAAGTGCTGGTTTTAACCTACAAAACCCTATACGGTTCTGGCCCAGTTTACCTGTCCGAATGGATTCTCCCCTACAAACCATCAAGAACATTAAGATCCCCCCGAGAGGCCCTGCTCTCAGTCCCGCCGGCTTTGCAAGCGCGGCTGGTGGGGATGAGAGAGAGGGTCTTCTCTGTGGTCGCCCCTCAGCTGTGGAACTCTCTCCCAAGTGATGATAGATCTGCCCCCTCTCTGTTGTCCTTTAGGAGGCTGGTGAAGACCTGGATGTGGAACCAAGCCTTCCCAGAATAGGCTGAGATTGGCTATTGTCTGAATGTATGACCACGTTTACAGATTGAGTGGAATTGTTTTAATGGCGATGTGGTTTTATGTTGAGTTTTTATGTATTTTAATATGTTGTTGTAGTTGTTTTTAAATTTATAGCATTGAATTTTTGCTGTTATGCCGGTCTGAGTCCCTCGATAGAGGTGAGAAGGTCGGGGTACAAACGTTTTAAATAAATAAACAGCAGCAAGGATAAGTATCTGACAGAGCTCAGAGATGAAGCTCATAGTTGCAGCCCTCTGGATATTGTTGGACTGCAGATCCAATCAGTTATGTCCAGTACAGCTGATCAGGATTTGTAGTCTCATAGCACTGGAAAAGCCCACAGTCTTAAGATTTTACTCAACAGGAAGAAGAGCAATCCTTACCCAGAGTGGCTAGCATCCCATAATTTGCCACCATAACATCTCTGTACAGAGCCTTCTGCCTAGGATCCAAGAGAACCCATTCCTCTGCAGAGAAATACACAGCTATGTCTTCAAAAGTAACAGCGACCTGCCAAAAAGAAATGAGGAAAGACAATTCTATGAAGTGGCCTTCTACTAAAACGCATGGTCATCAGGCATGTGCAAAAAAAATCAGAAGAGTTGGAAATCGTAAGAAAATTGCGCCAAGCCCCTCCCCTCTGGCTTTGGAGCTCCCAGCAGCTTCTCCAGGCTTGAGGATGGCAATGCCAAGCCAGCCTTGTGTTAGCTATGCCACCACTGGCTTGGCATTGCCATCCTCAATCCTGGAGAAGCTGCTGGTAGAGCAGAAGCCAGAGGGGGGTGGAGCCAGGCCGCGCCAAGTCCCTCCCGTCTGGCTTTGGAGCTCCCAGCAGCTTCTCCAGGCTTGAGGATGGCAACGCCAAGCCAGCCTTGTGCTAGCTATGCCACCACTGGCGTGGCATTATTTATTATTTATTTATTTACTATTTTTATATGCCACCCTTCTCAACCCCGAAGGGGACTCAGAGCGGCTTACAGCAAACAACAATACTGCCAGAGTGGCTTACAATGTACATATAACAACATTGCCAGAGTGGCTTACAGCAAACTGAAAAAACAACAATTAACATTACTGTCATAGCACAACACATCATACTGCACTACAATTGCACTACATATCGCAATATTGTTAGCAATATTGCATGTAATACAAATATACAAATTATAATATCACGATATAATTATTATATCACATTATCATTGGCAGTATTATACTGTGTTACAATACAACACCACCAATACCAAATGCATATTCCACACACCATACCATAATCATACTATTATTATTATTATTACATTACAATTATTATACTATAACATAATACAATATATTGATATTATAATATATTATATTAAATTATAATGTAATGTAACATTATATTATATCATATATTATTGTATTATATATTATTTATAAAATAATAAATAACATTATTAATTTAAACAAAATAAAATTATTTAAATAAATAATTTTATAGAATTATTTTAAACACAGCAAGAGGGGCTCCGAGCTGATGGTAAAGGGTAAAGGGTTGAGGCAAGGTGGAACTGCCTTTCCGTCCCCTTCTGTCTTCACTCTGGCCCAGAGTAGCAGTTGGTGCTGGGGGAGGGCATTGCCATCCTCAAGCCTGGAGAAGCTGCTGGGAGTGCTGAAGCCCGAAGGCAGGGCCGTAGCCAGGATTTTGATTCGGGAGGGGCTAAGTCTGATTCGGGAGGGGCTGAGTCTAGGTGGGAAGGGGTCTACCCCAGTGTTTCTCAACCAGTGTGCCGTGACGGACCTCTTCGGCGTCGAGTATTTATGGCGCAGCGGAATAGGCAACAGAAATATAGAAGTTTAATTCCCCATCGGCCCAATAAACTCCAGTCTCTGTTCGTGTGAATAATGACACTCTCATTCAATTCACAAGGTAAAAATATAACTTTGTATTGAATTGTATTTAACAATAACAAGCTAAGCATGGAAAAACAACAGCAATAACAGCTACCCCTCTAAACATCCTTTCCTCACAGATATTTAATCCAAACTGTCCTCTTCAACGGACAATTCCCAACTGTCAGATCCCAACTGTCATTTCTCAAGATTCTATTCATCAGTCTTGAGACAGCGCCATCTGGTGTCAAACATGTCACACTGCAGAAAATACATCTTGTGCTGACTCATGAATTGCCATTCAAAATTCAATAATCTGACAGTTGGTGCTGGGGGAGGGCATTGCCATCCTCAAGCCTGGAGAAGCTGCTGGGAGTGCCAAAGCTGGGGAGGGGGCGGGGCTTGGCACAGCCTGGCTCCGCCCCCCTCTGAGAAGCGCCCCATCCGGCTGGGATCGACCTCCTTCGGTCCCGGGATCGACTGGTCGATCGCGATCGACTTCCTGGGCAGCCCTGGCCTAGAGTAGTCGTACCATCATCAGCATCACCTCTAGCAATCCTTAAGTTCTTTAGTGCGATTCTATAGTCTAAGCCGGTCTGAGTCCCTCTATGGAGGTGAGAAGGTCGAGGTACAAACATTTTAAATAAGTAAATTGAAATAAATGCTCAACTTCAGGTTATAGTTGACCATAGAGTCATTCTGGAAACGCTAGAAATTTCTACAGAGAACATATCAAAAAGAGCAATCAAATCAATAGAGAATCAAATCAGCAAATGTGGCGGGACAACTCTACATCATGATCTCAGGTATGGTTGGTGGGGATGAGAGAGAGAACCTTCTCGGTGGTGGCTCCCCGGCTTTGGGATGCCCTCCTTAGAGAGATTAGATTAGCCCCAAATTTCCAAAACATCAATTCGAGCCTTAAAACATGGCTATTTACACTGGCCTTTGACTGAGAGTAAATGTACTATGGTCATATGATGACATCGACCATTGTTATTTGGCACTTTAGTTCATGCTTGAAGAAACCCAATGACCCACAAGTATGACAGTGTTTTAGAATAAAAAAAAAATCAATTGACATTTTCCCTTGTTTGTATACAGTCAAATTGTATATTGTTTTGATGACATGTAATTCTATTTTATGTGTGGAACCTTGAGTGCTTTGTTAGCCACCCTGAGTCCCTTCAGGGAGATGGTAGCAGGGCACAAATAAAGTTATTGTTATTATTATCATCTCCAGCAATACAAAGTGATAATAAATAACGTAAGCACCTGAATCGGCTCCATCACAACAGCAACTTGTTCATGACATTAACTGGATCCTGAGTGGATCTGTGACATCACTTCGTGGCCTAGGAAGGAGACAAAAGCAGGCAGAAGATTTTGTTTCTGTTGCACATAGTAAATATTAGCCCTCATTGCGGGAATACCACATGCCTTGTTGCCTAGGAGAGTTAAGATCTCTGACTAAAAGGCATGGAAAATGCTCAGCTTCCCACTTTGGTGGACAGACTTCAACTTCCATCATCCCTGCAACTTTCACATCCATGGGAGGAATATGTTGGTGAGGACGAGAGAGGGGGCCTTCTCGGTGGTGGCTCCCTGGCTTTGGAATGCCCTCCCTAGAGAGACTAGATTAGCCCCAAATCTTCAAACCTTCAATTTCTAGCCTAAAAACTTGGCACACAGAACCCACATGACTAACTCAACCTACCGGAGGGGTTTGAGGTGACTGACTTACCATAGTGGGAGTTGTAGTTTACCCTACAGCCAGAGAACACACTGAACCCCACAGATAATGCACCAAGAGGAAATTTGCCCAACATAATAAACTTTAAGGAGCCATGGAGTTTTTTTGTGATTAACCTGGCAAAATGTGAGTTGCAGTTCACCCACAAGCTTATGCATTTTGTATGATTAATAAACTGACTTTTTCAAATAACCCGGGCGACATCGGGTACCCAAGCTAATGTTGTTGTTTATTCGTTCAGTCAGTTTCGAGTCTTTGTGACCTCATACACTAGCCCACGTCCGGCAGTGGCCACTCCCAGCTCCTTCAAAGTCAAGCCAGTCACTTCAATTATACTTTCCATTCATCGTGCCCTTGGTCTGTCCCTCTTCCTTTTTCCTTCCTTTCCCCCCAGCATTATTGTCTTCTCCAAGCTTTCCCAAGCTATGTACACACACACACACACACATAGATGCACTCTGAGCCAAGGGATGAAAAATATTAAACCATTTTGAACTCTTAGAGCATCGGATTATTTTAACAGTTTTAAAGTGCTTTAAGTAAGGTAAAGGTTTCCCCTGACACATTAAGTCCAGTGGTGTCTGACTCCAGGGAGTGGTGCTCATTGCCATTTCTAAGCCAAAGAGCCGGCATTGTCCATAGACACCTCCAAGGTCTTGTGGCTGGCATGACTGCATGCAGCGTTGTTACCTTCCTGTCAAGGTGGTACCTATTGATCTACTCACATTTGCATGTTTTCAAACTGCTATGTTGGCAGAAGCTAGGCCTGACAGCGGGAGTTCACCCTGCTTCTCACATTTGAACTGCCAACCTTAAGGTCAGCAAGTTCCGGAGCTCAGCAGTTTAACCTGCTGCGCGACCAGGAGGCCCTGTGCTTTAAGTATTTAATAATAATAATAATAAAAAGCTTTATTTATACCCTGCCCCATCTCCCTGGAGGGACTCAGGGCAGCTTACAAGCAAACAAATTGATACAATAAATGATATACACAGAAAGTGATCACATAAAAGCAAAATGGCACGACAAGAATGAAAGACGTGGATGTTCCGTTGTGCATTTGATTAGACAATTCCCTGGACAATTGGCCTTAACCATGACCTACCTAAGTGTTGTCCTTGCACCTTACTACTATTTTTACCCAAACTCTTAATTATCCAGTTGAAGTTGCTCTTATCCTTTTGCTGCTTTATCATCTATGCACTTTACTCATATGACCTACCTTAAATTCAACACCACAATAGTGGTTAAACACACAAGGAGTATAGCAATGCTAATAATGTAGATCAAACAAATATTTTATCATATGAAAATCATGAGTATTATATGTAAATTGATATAATTAGTAACACATCATTCAATGGATTTCCCCATATACATCATCGAATGAAAATACAAGCCCAATCCTACTCTCGTGCACGTTGCACAGTCCATCCATTCATAATAATATACATACGTGTTTGTCCCCATAAAAGTCCATGGATCATTGAAGTGATGAAACGAATTAACTGAAGTGTCTATATAAGCAAAATAATTGTAAATCCGTATGGGAGCCAGGGTACTTTCCTTTATAGTGAGGATAACGATCTGGAAGTTCAAAAAAGCCGCCGCTTTTTGGCTTCAACTCTCACACGATACACGGAAGGGTATGTATCCCGGTTCCAATCCACAACAAATACGGTGTAGGTATGATCCAAACGTCTGGGGTAAGTAGCAACTATAAATCAGCCCAGCTCACTGTTTACCTAAGCAGATTGAAAACAGCTTAGAGCTGTAATTAGAAAAAATAGGTACTGCTAAAAAGCAGGGGAAAGTTCAGAGAGTGCCTTGGACCGCGAGAAGATCCAACCAGTCCATACTTCAGGAAATAAAGCCCGACTGCTCATTGGAGGGAAGGATAGTAGAGGCAAAGATAGAGGACTTTGGTCACATCATGAGAAGACAGGAAAGGCTAGAGAAGACAATGATGCTGGGGGAAATGGAAGGAAAAAGGAAGAAAGGCCGACCAAGGGCAAGGTGGATGGATGGCATCCTTGAAGTGACTGGCTTGACTGGTGTTTTGGACTTCAACTCCCAGAAATCCTAACAGCTGGTAAACTGGCTAGGATTTCTGGGAGTAAAAGTCCAAAACACATGGAGGGCCGGTAATTGCCCACCCCTGCGAGTCTGAAGGAACTGGGAGTGGTGACGGCTGACAGGGAGCTCTGGCGTGGGCTGGTCCAGGAAGTCACAAAGAGTTGGAAGCAACTGAACAAATGAATAACAACACATATTCGGGAAATCCAATCAAACAAGCAAATTGGTCACAGGTGGAGAAATACGAGGAGATGAAGAAAAGTGAGTACTTGAATACTGGACAAAGGAAGGGTCACTGTACAGGCCACTTAATTTTTCTTTTTTAATAACCACAATATGAGGATCATTAATCGACTAAAGTTAAAGACGCAAAGGATTAAAGGACGTCACCAATTTTATTTTATTTTATTTCTCTTTCCCCCTTTTTTTGCCTTTCTCTCTCTCCTCCTTTTAGTTTAAGAGAAATAGATGTATATATTTATATATACAGGTCCTTCTCAAAAAAATTGCATATAGTGCTAAAGTTCATTATTTTCCATAATGTAATGATAAAAATTAAACTTTCATATATTTTCGATTCATTGCACACCAACTGAAATATTTCAGGTCCTTTTTTTGTTTTAATACTGATGATTTTGGCAGACATATCTCAAAAAAATTAGCATATTCCATCCGACCAAATATGCTAATTTTCTGAGACAGTATTTTTGGGTTTTCAGGAGCTGTATGCCAAATCATCAGTACAAAACAAAAAAGACCTGAAATATTTCAGTTGGTGTGCAATATATGAAAGTTTAATTTGTATCATTACATTATGGAAAACAATGAACTTTAGCACTATATGCTAATTTTTTGAGAAGGACCTGTACACTCCCCCTGAAGACGCAGGTTCGCAGCCTGGGAGTGATCCTGGATTCATCGCTGAGCCTGGAACCCCAGGTCTCAGCGGTGGCCGGGGGAGCTTTTGCACAGTTAAGACTCGTGCGCCAGCTGCGCCCGTACCTTGGGAAGTCTGATCTGGCTACGGTCGTCCACGCTCTGGTCACATCCCGAATAGATTACTGCAACGCACTCTACGTGGGGCTGCCTTTGAAGACAGTTCGAAATTGCAATTAGTCCAGCGGGCAGCAGCCAGATTGCTAACGGGAGCTACATACAGGAGCATACCACCCCCTGTTGTGTCAGCTCCACTGGCTGCCTGTCCACCCGGGCTCAATTCAAGGTGCTGGTTTTGACCTTTAAAGCTCTATATGGTTCTGGCCCAGCTTACTTGTCCGAACGCATCAGCCGCTATGTCCCACCTCGTAATCTAAGATCATCCGGGAGGCCCTGCTCGCTCCCGCCTACGCCTCAGATGAGGCTGGTGGGGACGAGGATAGGGCCTTCTCGGTGGTGGCTCCCGCCTGTGGAATGCGCTCCCTATTGATGTACGATCCACCACATCCCTCCTGGCCTTCAGGAAAAAGTAAAATCCTGGCTGTGGGACCAGGCATTCGTACACCAGCACAAGGCAGCATTTTAGATTGGTTTTTAATGAAAGTGGGTGATTATGGCCAATGTTTTTATGGACTGAACATTGTTTTAATCCAGAGTGAATGTGTATGGTGCTAATGTAGTTGTATTTTAATGTATTTTAATGTATTTTAATTGAAGGGTTTTGGGGTTTATATTGTTATTATGTGGGCATCGAATTGTGCCGTACTGTAAGCCGCTCTGAGTCCCCCCTTGGGGGTTGAGAAGAGCGGGGTAAAATCCCGAAATAAATAAAATAAATATCCTTCTTTTTCTTCTCTTCTTTCCCCCCACTTTTTCCCAACATAATTATTCCCCCACTTTACTTGTAATCCTAACCCACACCCTCTCATCTTATCTTACTTTCTCTCTCTATATATATATAAGCCAACTCCCCATATATATACACACATATACCTAAACCACTTTTGTTGCATTAAGCTTCAATCCATGGCTTGTCCCAGTTCAGAAAGGGAGGAAGATTTACATTTCTGCCAAAACAATAATTATTACCCAATCCTAACCAGGGCCCAAAACTCACCAGCTAGAAGAACCTGCTCCTCTCCTTCCAACTTGCTTCCAAGCACTGTCCACTCTTTCCCAGGGAAGCTATAGAAAACACTCACCATAGAGGCTCCTGCGCCTAGAGCAGCACCAACACATGATTGGCTCAGGGGAGAGGCTCAGCGCTTCCTACTTAAAACCACGCCCCCCTCCCTGTTTCCTTAACTTGTATTGGAACGTCCCTTTGTATCCGGAAGTGTCGGGTCGAGCTTGAGTCCACATGTTGCTCTAACTCTTCATGCATGAGTCATCAGACAGATGCAGTGTCTAGACTGGAAGAGCACTGATTCCCAGCCTTGGCCTCCAAGTGGTTTGGACATAACAGCAACAACAATAATAATAATAATATCTCGGCATTACTTTCACGAACGAAGATTCTTAGGAAAGACTCATCCCACGCTTTTTACAAGCGCGTTGATGACTAAAAAGGCCAATCTGAGATAGGCAAGTTCGGTTGCAGAAAGCACAGCAGAAAGTCTCCTTGGGTGATGTTGTTTCCAAGTTGCAGTTCTTTCTGCTTGGTCGTTTCTATTCGAGACCCGCACGGCGTGTCTTCCCTATAGAGGCCGCAGCATTGTGGATAGCGTGTCTCCATGCCTCCCAATGTGAGGCCAGGGTGGACCATTGTTGGTGATCAATCTGGCCGAGCCTGAGATGTTGTTTCATAATAATAATAATAACTTTACTTTTATACCCTGCCAACCATCTCCCCAAGGGGACTCGGGGCGGCTTACAAGGGACAAGCGCAAAAATTACAAATGGAACACAACAATTTAAAACATCAGACAAAATATAAAAACAAACACAATTGTAAACAAAATCAAACAATATGGCTGAGAGAAAAAAGACATAGCTGGAAGGGAGCGCAAGGAAAATGCAATAATCAAATAGGGCTGAGAATAATGTCATCATAGTGTTGAGGTGGACGGTTTATTTGTTTCGCATCAAAAGCACTGCATACATTCGTATAAAACTGATAAAAATAAAAGGCTCGCAGGCGGCTAAATGTCTTTTGACCAAAATCGGGCAACAGCAATGGCATTGTCTGCAACCTCCAACCATTCTTCCTCTGTACAAGAGGCAAGGCACAGTGGACAAGCATACAGATGCAGAGTTGTCTGTTCTGCTCCACAGTCACACAAGGTGGGGGATTCCTCTAGGTCAGGGGTGCTCACACATTTTCAGCATGGGAGCTACTGATTAAAAAACCAAGTCCCAAAGATCACTTGCCCAGAAATGTAAAACGTATAACTATTTTCTTATTTATTTCTTTATATTTATTATTCATTTTTATGTACCGCTCCTTCCAGCAGGCTTGGGGCAGTTTACATAAAATGAAGTTATAAAACATCAACATTTCAATTTAATAACAACAATATAAAACAAAGCATAAAATACATCCAACCACCCCATTTCTCCCACACTGCCATATTACCACACATATTATCAGCCAGAAAGTAAGAAGAGAGGCTGTTGAACTGCAAGGCCATTTAATACTCAGCAAGGTAAACAAAGGGGCATGCAAAAATACATCCAACCACCCCATTTCTCCTACATTTCCATATTCCCCAACATACATTTCTCAAGGAACAAAGCAAGCAGAGAGGCTTTGGAGCTAAAAGGCCATTTTTAAACATTAAAAATAAACAAAGAGACACAGAACAATCAAGCACCCACCCCAAAGTAAAAGACTGACCTTTGAGATGCGGTAAGGAAATGACCCCAAAGCGTCCTTCTTCTTCTCCTCCGTCGTTGTTCTATTTCCACGCCGCCAGCATGCATGCCGCCCAAGAGCTCACGAGAAGTCCGAGAGGCAGAATGGGCGCTTCTGCGCATGCGCGCGGGCCAGCCATGCATCGCGTCATCCAGGCCCACCCCCTTTAGTCTCCTACTACTCTGAGTGGCTGGAGAAGGACGGAGGGAGGAGGAGGAATCCAAAAGAGGGGGCCCATTCTGCCTCTTGGACTCTGGAGCTTTTGGAGGCGGCGCGAGCAGGAGCGGGAGGAGCAACAACAGAGGACTTCTTTGCAGCGTGCAGGGGCGCGTGAAGAGGACCAACAGCAAAAAAACCTGGTCAGGGGCCTGACGATCACCAGGATGAGGCCCGAAGATCACCCTGGTGATCACGATCACCCCTGCTCTAGGTAGTGCCATTTGGCCAGGTTGTCTTTTGATCTGCCCGCTCCGCTTCTGAGTCTGTTCAGGGACTTCCAAGTTGCCCATTCTTGGTTTGCCCCTGAAGGAGGACCCTCCCTCCCTCGTGGGGGCCCACCCAGTTGGGATTTCCTGCTTGAGCTGCCCAGAGGGATACCCTTGCTGTTGCTGGGGGGACGTGAAGAGGAGGGGTGGTTCTCATGAAGCTTTTCCTTGATTTGAGTCTACTGGGAGGAGGCTGGTAGCCATGCAGTGGGTGGCTTTCACAGTGTTCAATCTTATTTCTCTCACTTTTAGCAGCAATTTCCTGTCACACATCAGGGGGGGGGGGCAATGCCAGCTTGCTTGTAGAGTTTATCAACAGGTGTAGATTTAAGACATCCAGTGATTATTCTGCATGTTTCATTAAATGCTATGTTCACCTGCTTTGCATGGTCAGACGTATGCCAAACAGGGCAGGCATACTTGGCAGTTGAATAAGACAAGGCCAGGGCTGATGTTCTTATTAAATTTGGGTCTGTACCCCATGTGCTGCCAGTAAGTTTTCGCGTGCAGCTACTTTGTGCTTGGTGTTCAAGAGGTGCTTCCTATATGCTAGTGTTCAATCTAAGGTGACGTGCTAGTCCTGACTTTCAAGGCCTTGTATGGTCAAGTGCCTTGGAACCGGTACTGTCCCAGTGAACACTGATATGAAGACTGAACCGCCTAACCCCATACAGCGGATGTCCCATGAGAACACTTAGATATGAAGACTGGAATCTTCTAGTCGTGCCCAATGTCAAACAATACCACCTCACTTCAACACGGAGAAGGGCGTTCTCCATCATCGCCCCAGTTCTCTGGAACTTACTACCACCAGAGGTTCGGGCCTTGCATAACCTGCTGGCCTTTCGGAAGGCCTGCAAGTCAGGCCTTTGAGTTGTAATGTGCTATCTCTTAAGAATCGTGTTATCGCTTAGATGTTGTTTTATTCTTGTGGTTTTATTGCTGTTGTAGATTTATTGTTTTATTGTGGTGCTTGATGTAAGCCGCCCCAAGCCGGCTGGGAGTGGCGCCCAATAAATCTAACAAATAAATAAAATAAAATATTTAGGATGGAAACAATGTTCAAGCTCTTGACCTTCCCAGGTGACTTTCAATTTCCTGTAGGCTTCACGGTTGCGTAGGTGAAGTGCTTTGATTGTATATTTTTGCATGGCAGCTTGTCAATACCCTTCTTGAATTGTGATGCTCATTACGGGACACAATATTCCTAATGAGGTCTGACCAAAATAGAATAGAGTGGGTCTAATGCTTCCTTCTATCTAGACACTATGCTTCTATTAGTAAGCATATCTTCTCGTATGTCATCTAATATGTGTGTTATATCGCCCATATTGTTGTTGTCATTTGCCTTCAAGTTATTTCTGATTCATGGTGAGCCCAAAACAAACTTGTCCTGGGGTTTTCTTGGCAAGATTTATTCAGAGGGTTTTGCATTTGTCTTCTCTAAAACAGAATATAATTTGTCCAAGGTCATAGAATAATAACACTTTATTTATATTCCACCCTATCTCCCCAAGGGAACTCTGGGTAGATCACAGTACACATACATGGCAAACATTCAATGCCGTTTAGACAGGCAGAACATACAACTGACAGAAAAGAGGTATGTTGTGTTGACATCCAGCTTTTTGGCACCTTAAAGGTTGTGCTCGAATCCAGCCACAGAGGGTGCTGTCGCTCCTTATTATATAGAACAGATGGGCAATGTGTTGCTTATTAGAATATGGACTACGATGCTCATCATCCACAGCCATCTTAGCCAATGGTGGACCAATGCGGTAGGGTATGTAAAAAAAATCAGTTGGTTAGTTTGTTAACTAAAAATTCAAAGCATGAAGCTGATTGGTTGGCCCACACCCATGAAGCTAGCTGAGTCTGGGAGTTTTGGCAACAGTTACATATTTAGGCTTTGTTGGAGTTCAGCCTGTGATGGTGTCTAATGATCAGGGTACTCTGGATGTTGGGAATGACAATGAGGTTCATCTAGCTAATGATGTTTCTAATGGTGATGTTGCTATTGATGCAGAGAATGACAATGGGATTCCTGTTCAATGTGTCTTTTCCTATGAGAATGTTCCTGAAGGGTTTGGGGATGATGGTGTGGTCCCTGAATTGCTACCAGAGAATTCACATGACTTGAAACCTGAGAATAGCTCAGCACCTGGGCCAGCTGCAGAATTTAATGAGCCAGTAGATAGAAGGCATTTTTTTTGTCAGCACAGGCAAACAAAACAATCTTTCAGGTGTTCTGTCACAGTGTTTCCCAACCTTTTTGAGCCGCGGCACACTTTTAACATTAAAAAAATCCGGGGGCACACCAGCAACCAAATGACACACAATGACACTGTAACACAGAAAAGAATGGCTGGGGATGGTGAGCTGCTGGGAGGAGCTGCTGGGAGTGCCGAAGCCAGGAGGAGCCAGGCCACACCATGCCCCCCGCCTCCCCCCTGGCTTCAGTTCTCCCACAGCTTTGCCAGCCTTGAGGAGGCAGTGCCAAGCCAGCATTGTGCTGGCTCTGCCGCCGCTGGCTTGGCACTGCCCCCTCAAGGCTGGCGGCTGGGGGAGCGTTGAGCTGGGGAGGGGCGAGCCAGGCCGTGCCATGCCCCGCCCCTTCCCCGGCTTCAGTTCTCCCACAGCTTCGCCAGCTTTAAGGGGGCAAGCCAGCACAGCTGGCTCTGCCATCGCTGGCTTGGCACTGGCCCCTCAAGGCTGGCGAAAGCTGTGGGAGTGCTGAAGCCGAGGAAGGGGCGAGCCAGGCTGCGTCATGCCCCCTCCCCGGCTTCAGCTCTCTCACAGAGGAGGAGCATGAGTGGTGGATGGGCTTCAGTAGGCAGGGCTCCTCCTTCGCGCGGCTTCAACAAGCAAGGGGCGAGAGTCATGGCGGGAGTCATGGCAGATTGGAGGCAGGTTGGGGAAACAGCCGAAGGAGGCGGTGCCCTGGTCCCTTCTTCTTTTTCTTCGTCGCAGCCCGTCCCTTCCTCCTCCTCTCCCAAGCAGCAGGAATTCGGCAGGAGGAGGGGGGAAGGAAGGGGGGCAGAGAGCTTTTCTCGCGGCACACCTGATGATTGCTCACGGCACAGTAGTGTGCCACGGCACACTGGTTGAGAAACACGGTTCTGCCAGACTGAGAGAGAGAGATTGATAACAGAGTCAAGGCTGAAATGAAATCTGTTCCTGGCCGCTTGGGACATAAGAGTAGATTAGGGCAGTGTTTCCCAACCAGTGTGCCGTGGCACACTAGTGTGCGTGATCATCAGCTGTGCCGTGGGAAATTGGAACCTCCAATCCCCTTTCTTCCCCCTCCTGCCTTTTCCTTCTCCCCTCGGGCTCCCTTCTTCTTTTTTTGTTTTGTTTTTTGTAATAGTTTTTATTAACAGGTTTTATATTTATAAGACTTACATCATCACAATGGGAAGGGAAGGGAGGGGAAATAAGGGAAGGGGGCAAGAATACAAAAGGGTGTGTTGACTTCCATTCTCATTCTGCACTAATCATACATTTTCATCAACATTTTCATTCTCAAACACGAGACATCCCTGGTGCTCTTCTTAACTATTAATTACCGACAGTGTACCTTTCTTTATTTATATTTCTTTTCGGTATTCTTCTATCACGGCCCAATCTGTCTTTATAACGCCTTTACCATGATTCTGTCTTAGCCAATAAGTTAGTTCATCCATGTCTTTTATCTCCATGATTTTTACTAGCCATTGCTCTTTTGTGGGGAGGAGGTTTTGTTTCCATAGTTTTGCGAACACCATTCTTGCTGCTGTTGAGAGGAACACAAAGAGTTTCTCCACATTTTCATTTGGAAATATTTCTTGTTCTATAATCCCTATCAGGTACAGTTCCGGTCTCATTTTAAATTCTACTTGCAGTATTTTTTTACATTCCTCATGTATCATTCGCCAAAATTCTTTTACTTTAGGGCATGACCACCACATATGAAAAAATGTACCTTCCTGATTCTTGCATTTCCAACAACTGTTACCGACATTTTTATACATTATATTTAATTTCTTGGGGGTTATGTACCAACGGTGTAACATTTTTAGCCAGTTTTCCTTTAGATCCGTCGCATATGTTATTTTCAGTTGTTTGGACCAGATCCTTTTCCATTCTTTAAATTGAATTGGTCTCCCAATATTCTGTGCCCACTTAACCATTGAATTCTTAACTGTATCTGTCTCCGTTGCCCAGTTCAATAACATGAAATAATTTTTTGATATTGTTTTCTTTTGTATCTTCATTATCCTATCCCTGGGATAGGGCTCCCTTCTTCTGCGACGTAGCAGTTGGTTTGCAAACCAAAACTGATTTGTCTTTATATTAGTTGGCTAGAGAAATTGTCCTCAGATTCCAGGCTTCGTTTAGAATACCATGCCAGATCTTGTCTTGTCTTCAAGCTCCTGATTTTGCCTAGGCCTTTGTGCACGTTATGCTCCTATAGCTGCCTTGTATTATGGGATTTTCATCAAGCATTTTACCTTTGCCTTTGGGTTTTGGGATTATATCTTGGCCTTTGGATTTTGAGACTATTTGAACTGTGCGTTTTACCTTGGATATATTCTACTATTGATCTTCTTTAACCTTTTTGTTGGATACTATATTTGATTCAATAAAAGCCTATTTATTCAGAGACTGTCTGTTGTGTGTGTGACTAGGTGGGGTGCTCCTTGTCTGAAGTGCAACATTCTGGCTCCCTCTCTCCACGCACACCTCCTGCCGCCGCCGGCCCTTCCTCCCTCCCTTCCTTCCAGGAAGGCCCATCTCTTCCGGTCCGTCACTCCCGGCGCATGTAACCAAATCACTCTCTCCCCCTTCTGTTCGTCTTCTGCGTTCACCTCTCTTTATGCTCAAGAGGGAGGGCTACAGCGGCCAGGGAAGGTGCTAAGATGGCGGCGCTGTCAGCTTGGGTGAGTAAGCCAGACCAGGCCCAGTGTTTGTGTGGGGAGAGCGGCAGCTACCGGGCATTCACGTAGAGTTCTCCCTTCCTTCTTTCCTTCCTCACTGCTGGCCCGGCCTCACCTCCTACTGCCACCTGTCCTGTCCTGTCAATACGAGACAGGAGCTGAAAATACAGGACACGAAATTCAGAGCAAAAATATGGGACGTCCTGTATAATACAACCCTACTCAGCTGTGTGGTGTTTAAAGTCAGAGGACTTTCCTGGCCAGACTTTGCCTCTGTTCGTCTATATGTGTGTTTGTGAAAAATGGCAGGGATTGTCTGCTAAGTATGTGTACCTGTAATCCACTCTGAGTCCCCTTCGGGGTGAGAAGAGCAGAATATAAATTAAGTAAGTAAGTAAGTAAAGTAAGTGTGTGTTCTTATGGTTGTATATATGTTGCTCTGCACAACAACATGTAAACTTCTTGTTATTTACTGATCATCTGTGTGGCATATTTTCCTTTTTCTGGCAAGAAAGTGTATGGACTAGTAAAATGTGAACTACACATGATTCTCATCCCACCACACAATGGAGTTTCAGCTCAAGGATAACTGGAAGGCTGCAGCCTGTTATACCCTTCCCCATAGGACGGAGCGATGCAAAATGAATGCAAAAAGAGAGAGAATAAAAGATAAAAGAATTTAATGTAAAATCTACAAGTAACACATAGGCATAAATTAAAGATATTTTAATGCATTTACAACTACAGATTCACAAACATTCATGGGAGGGAAGCCGTGTTCAACTCTCTCCGAGCCTTTCCGTTGTGGACAGCAGACATGCATATGCGTTGAGGGATTACAAACGGATGTGGAAAGTGGGGTTAATTATAAGTGAGGAGGCTGAGGAAAGCCTGGAGGAAGGTGGGTGGATTATAATTTCGGAAGAGAACCCGGACCTGAAATTCTACCTGGAGGCAAAGACAGAATCAAAGACAGCTGCCATATAAAATGTTAAGTAGCCTTTTTTGTCATATGGATGCAAGGTAAAGTATTTGCAATACTCGAAATGAAGGAAATCTGCATGCCATTCTAGGACTGGCATAGCCTGGATTCAAATATTTCCTCATCCATGAAATGAAGGGCCAGATTTCTGTCCTTTACATGCTATTTCTCTGCAGGTGTTGGCCATGCTGAATACAGCATAGAATCATAAAGTTGGAAGAGACCTCGTGGGTCATCCAGTCCAACCCCATTCTGCCAAGAAGCAGAAAAATCGCATTCAAAGCTCCCCTGACAGATGGCCATCCAGCCTCTGCTTAAAATTCTCCAAAGGAGCCTCTACCACACTGGTGCAGAGAGTTCCGCTGCTGAACAGCTCTCACAGGAAGTTCTTCCTCATGTTCAGGTGGAACCTCCTTTCCAGTAGAATCATAGAGTTGGAAGAGACCTCATAGGCCATCCAGTCCAACCCCATTCTGCCAAGAAGCAGGAAAATTGCATTCAAAGCACCCCTGACAGATGGCCACCCAGCCTGTTTAAAAGCTTTCAAAGGAGCGTCCACCACACTCTGGGGCAGAGTTCCACTGCTGAATGACTCTCACAATCAGTAAGTTTTTCCTCATGTTCCTTTCTTATAGTTGAAGTCATTACTCCATTGCGTCCTAGTCTCCAGGGCAGCAGAAAACAAGCTTGCTCCCCCCTCCCTGTGACTTCCCCTCACATAATTATACATGGCTATCATGTCTCCTCTCAGTCTTTTCTTCTTCATGCCCAGCTCTTTAAACCGCTCCTCATAGGGCTGTAGGTGGAGTTCCTGTAAGATGGGGGTATGAAGCCCATCAGCATCTGGAAAGCCACAAGTTGCCTTCCTCAACCTCCCTCACTGGCGACACCTACACATTTTGTAAATTTCCCATTTTAATTACTTCTGAGCCCCGTCTGCACAGAACAGTTGACTCTCCACGATTGTGGATTTGATTTTTCAAGATTACTCGTGGATTTGATTAAAATGTTCTCTCGAGTTTGTTTTGTTTTTTTTCATGTCAGGAGCGACTTGAGAAACTGCAAGTTTAATCTGGTGTGAGAGAATTGGCCGTGTGCAAGGACGTTGCCCGGGGGCAATGTTTTACCATCCTGTGGGAGGCTTCCCTCCTGTCCCCACATGAGAAGCTGGAGCTGACAGAAGGGAGCTCACCCTGCTACCTGGGTTTGAACCGCTGACCTTTCGGTCAGCAGTCCTGCCGACACAAGGGTTTGACCCATTGCGCCACCAGGGGCTCTTCTCTCGAGGTCATCCAGTGTCATGCTGGAGTGCCTAGAGATTCCTAGAGAGAACACCTAGCCATGCTATGGTCAAGGCCTGCCTGAAGTTGACCATGGAGGACTTCTAGAGAGGCGGTCTCTCAGGTTGGGAAAAAAAACACTATACACAGCAATTTCTTTACTTGTGGCTTTTCACTTGTGCCCCTATCTCAAATAAATGCAGAAGGCTGGCTATACTCTTCTGGCCTTCCATTCTAACGATATGTGTGGCAGGGGTTTCATGCAGGTCTTCCTCCAGCGTAGTTTGGAGGCCTAAAGATCCCCCCAAAACAAAACAGAATTACATTTCCAGAGGCCTCTCAGAAGTGTGACTCTCACTTAAAACAAGGCACAGTCTCCCCCAGATAAGTGAAAGAGAGAGGGATTCACTTCTGGTTTAAATGAGGGTGGCGGGGCTCTATCTGATCCAGGTTCAAGAGATTGGTCCTTGGAACATGGCCATCCATGCTGCCTTTGATGGAAGAGGTGCTTTGCTGGACCGGAATAACCGGTTGTGAAGTTCCCTGCACCAGCCAAGCAAATAATGCCTCTAGAAAGCCTTCACTTACTCCTGAAAAGTCATCACCCAAATAAAGCCTGAAAATCCAGTTTTGTTGTTGTTGTTGTTGTTAGTTGCATCTTGTTGGCAGGCAGAGCAGAGGAGGAAAACCACCACTTGACACCCAAAGAGCATTGTTATAGCTCCCTACCCAACCTGGAATACCCAACCATCCAGCCTCTGCATCAAAGCCTCCAAAGAAGGAGCCTCCACCACACTCTGCAACAGAGAGTTCCACTGCTGAACAGCTCTCCTTACAATCATGCTTAGTTTATGGGTCTATAGAATCACATAGTTAGAAGACACCTCATGGGCCATCCAGTCCAACCCCCTGCCAAGAAGCAGGAAAATTGTATGCAAAGCACCCCTGACAGATGGCCATCCAGCCTCTGTTTCAAAGCCTCCAAAGGAGCCTTCAGCACACTCCGAGGCAGAGAGTTCCACTGTTGAACAGGTCTCACAGTCAGATGGAATCCGCGTCCTGGTCTCCAGGGCAGCAGAAAACAAGCTCCCTCCCTCCTCCCTATGATTTCCCTTCACATATTTATACATGGCTATCCTGTCTCCCCTCATCCAAAGAAGGAGCCTCCACCACACTCCAGGGGAGAGAGTTCCACTGTTGAACAGGTCTCACAATCAGGAAGTTCTTCCTAATGTTCAGATGGAATCCGCGTCCTGGTCTCCAGGGCAGCAGAAAACAAGCTCGCTCCCTCCTCCCTATGACTTCCCTTCACATAGTTATACATGGCTATCCTGTCTCCCCTCACTTCGGGGCAGAGAATTCCACGGCTGAACAGCTCTCACAGTCAGGAAGTTCTTCCTAATGTTCAGATGGAATCTGCGTCCTGGTCTCCAGGGCAGCAGAAAACAAGCTTGCTCCTTCCTCCCTATGACTTCACATAGTTATACATGGCTATCCTGTCTCCCCTCATCCAAAGAAGGAGCCTCCACCACACTCCAGGGGAGAGAGTTCCACTGTTGAACAGCTCTCACAATCAGGAAGTTCTTCCTAATGTTCAGATGGAATCCGCGTCCTGGTCTCCAGGGCAGCAGAAAACAAGCTTGCTCCTTCCTCCCTATGACTTCACATAGTTATACATGGCTATCCTGTCTCCCCTCATCCAAAGAAGGAGCCTCCACCACACTCCGGGGCAGAGAGTTCCACTGCTGAACAGCTCTCACAGTCAGGAAGTTCTTCCTAATGTTCAGATGGAATCCGCGTCCTGGTCTCCAGGGCAGCAGAAAACAAGCTTGCTCCTTCCTCCCTATGACTTCACATAGTTATACATGGCTATCCTGTCTCCCTCATCCAAAGAAGGAGCCTCCACCACACTCCAGGGGAGAGAGTTCCACTGTTGAACAGCTCTCACAATCAGGAAGTTCTTCCTAATGTTCAGATGGAATCCGCGTCCTGGTCTCCAGGGCAGCAGAAAACAAGCTCGCTCCCTCCTCCCTATGACTTCCCTTCACATAGTTATACATGGCTATCCTGTCTCCCCTCACTTCGGGGCAGAGAATTCCACGGCTGAACAGCTCTCACAGTCAGGAAGTTCTTCCTAATGTTCAGATGGAATCTGCGTCCTGGTCTCCAGGGCAGCAGAAAACAAGCTTGCTCCTTCCTCCCTATGACTTCACATAGTTATACATGGCTATCCTGTCTCCCCTCATCCAAAGAAGGAGCCTCCACCACACTCCAGGCAGAGAGTTCCACTGCTGAACAGCTCTCACAGTCAGGAAGTTCTTCCTAATGTTCAGATGGAATCCGCGTCCTGGTCTCAGGGCAGCGGCTGAACAGCTCTCACAGTCAGGAAGTTCTTCCTAATGTTCAGATGGAATCCGCGTCCTGGTCTCCAGGGCAGCAGAAAACAAGCTTGCTCCTTCCTCCCTATGACTTCACATAGTTATACATGGCTATCCTGTCTCCCCTCATCCAAAGAAGGAGCCTCCACCACACTCCGGGGCAGAGAGTTCCACTGCTGAACAGCTCTCACAGTCAGGAAGTTCTTCCTCATGTTCAGGTGGAATTTCCTTTATTGTAGTTTGAAGCCATTGTTCCATTGTGTCCTGGTCTCCAGGGCAGCAGAAAACAAGCGGTTCCCAACCTCCAGGTGTTTTGGACTTTAACTCCCAGAAATCCCAGCCAGCTTACTAGCTGTTAGGAACTGTAGGAGATGAAGTCCCAAACACCTGGAGGCCCAAAGTTTGGGAACCACTGATCTACACTGCAGAATGCAGTTTGACACCATGGCTCAATACTAGGCCTGGGCAATTACGGTTCTAAAGCACTTACAAAACTAAAGTTCTGGTGGTGAACACTAGGTGGCGCTGGTGCTTTGCTCCTACAGTGTTGCTAAAGTTCTGGTGGTGAACATTTCAGAACTCTAACAAAACTTTCAAAACTTCATTATTGGCGATTTTAGAGACAGAACCAATTAGGAACTGCCATTTATAACGGAATTTTGAAAGTTTTGTTATAGTTCTGAAAAGTTCACCCCCCTCCCCGAACTTTAGCAACACTGTAGAAGCAAAGCACCAGCGCCACCTAGTTTTCACCACCAGAACTTTAGTTTTGTAACCATTTAGAACCATGATTGCCCAGGCCTACTCAATACTAAGGGATCCTGGGAATGCGCTAGCACTCTCCAATGACCTTGTAAAACTGCAACTCCCAGGAGCCATGGTGGTTCGAGTGGTGTCAAACTGCATTGATTCTGCATTAGAGGTGCACCCTATGCTAAATTCCTCCATTGTGCCTCACCTGGGCTCTCAATGGGGCATCATTAAGCTTGAAATACAAAGAAGTGGAAAGCATTCAGGCATCATATATATCTAGATATAGTGATGCTGCCACATTAAACCACACTTTCTTTATCCACTAATTTTAATAGAACTATGGCCTAGACCAGGCATGAGCCAACTTGGGGCCTCCAGGTGTTTTGGACTTCAACTCCCACCATTCCTAACAGCCTCAGGCCCTTTCCTTTTCCCCCTCAGCCGCTTAAGCCTCAGCCTCAGGCCCTTTCCTTTCCCCCCTCAGCCGCTTAAGCGGCTGAGAGGGAAAAGGAAGGGGCCTGAGGCTGTTAGGAATGGTGGGAGTTGAAATCCAAAACACCTGGAGGCCCCAAGTTGGCCCATGCCTGGCCTAGACCTATTGTAAACCAGTGAAGTAGAAAATTGCTCTGTGATTTGTAGTTTAGTAAGTCGTAGCTGTTATTTCCAACCCATTATGGAGTTTTCCTGGCGAAATTCATTCCGAGGGGCGATTGCCTTTTTGCCTTCCTCTAAAAGCGCTAAGGTCTCTGAGCAGGGACATGAAGCTTGGTCTCTAGGACCCAAATCCAACGCACGACCGCAGGCAGAAAGGAGAAAAATAACACACAGGTATATTCACTGAATAGCAAAGGGCGGAGCAAAAGAGAACTTGCCATTGATGTACTCAGCTAACCAGGAGACAGGAAATGGGTTCCTTCCTATTACAGGCCAAGAGGTGACTATGATGCAACTAGATCTATTAGTGTTCTATCAATGGCTTGGCAGCGAGAATCTGTGATGCTGCAGAGAGATGGGAGAGTTAGAGTTAACCCAGCATTAGATGGCTCCTCTAAATCTATATGCTGACAGGGTTGTTGTGAGTTTTCCGGGCTGTATGGCAATGTTCCAGAAGCATTCTCTCCTGACGTTTCGCCCGCATCTATGGCAGGCATCCGCAGAGCTTGTGAGGTCTGTTGGAAACTAAGCAAGTGGGGTTTATATATCTCTGGTATGTCCAGGGTGGGAGAAAGAACTGTTGTCTGCTTGAGGCAAGTGTGAATGTTGCAATTGGTCACCTTGATTAGCATTGAATGGCGTAGCAGTTTCAAGGTGTGGCTTCTTACTGCCTGGGGGAATCCTTCGTTGGGAGGTGATTAGCTAGACCTAGAGTTGCCACCTGTCCCGTATTATATGGGACATCCCGTATATTTGCCCTGAATTTCATGCCCCATATTTTCAGCTCCTGTCCCGTATTGGCAGCAGGTCCTGTCACAGGTGGCAGCAGGACGCGAGGCCGGGCCAGCAGTGAGCACCACTGCGCCGCCAGCAACTTCTCCGAAGCGCTTGTGCTCGCTCACTTGCCTTGCACTCACTCGCAGGCACGGCAGGCAGAGCAGCCCCAGCAGCGGCGCATCTGCCCGGCCACAGGCGGCACCTTGCTGTGCCGGCAGGCCAGCATCCACCTTCTTCCTGGCCTGCCCCCTGCCCTGTTGGGAGGTGATTAGTTAGACCTAGAGTTGCCACCTGTCCCGTATTATATGGGGCGTCCCGTATTTTGCTCTGAATTTCATGTCCCATATTTTCAGCTCCTGTCCCGTATTGGCAGCAGCTCCTGTCCCAGGTGGCAGCAGGACGCGAGGCCGGGCCAGCAGTGAGCACCACTGTGCCGCCAGCAACTTCTCAGCGGCGCTTGCGCTCGCTCACTCGCCTTGCTCGCTCACTCGCCAGGCTCTGCTCAGGTCAGTCAATGAGGGCAGGCCACCACGGAGCGTGCGCACGGGAGAGAGGCGAGAGCAGCAGAGACACCACAAGGCTGAGCTGAGAGCAGGACCACACCGAGAGAGCAAGAGAGAGAGAGAGAGAACCAGGCCCAGAGCCGAGAGAAGATTCCATTCGAAGTGTTGGAAGTTAGCAGGGAGCAGATCAGTGAGGCTTCCTGCCTTTTGGGTGGTGATTTAGGAATTTGCCCACTTTTTCCTGCAACTCCAACAATTTCAGTAAGTCAGTTTCTTTTATGAATTTCAATCATTATCTTATTCTGTTAATAAAACTATTTATACCTAATGTTTGATTTTTAAGTTTTTTAATGAAGTGTCCCTTATTTTTGTGAAAAATCTTAGGTAAATATCCCTTATTTCTTATATCAAAAAGTGGCAACCCTAGCTAGACCTGATCGTTTCTTGATTGGAATTCCCTTGTTTTTGAGTGTTGTTCTTTATGATTTTAGAGTTTTTTAAAATACTGGTAGCCTGATTTTGTTCATTTTCATGGTTTCCTCCTTTCTGTTGAGATTGTCCACATGCTTGTGGATTTCACGGGTTTCTCTGTGTAGTCTGGCATGGTGGTTGCTGGAGTGGCCCAGCATTTCTGTGTTCTCAAATAATATGATGTGTCCAGGTTGGTTCATCAGGTGCTCTGCTATGGCTGATTTCTCTAGTTCAGGGGTGCCCACACTTTTTCAGCATGCGAGCTACTTATATTAAAACCAAGTCAGAAAGATCTACCTACCTCCTCAAGGCCGGAGAGGGGAGGGGCGGGGGCGGCGCTTGGCGTGGCCTGGCTCCACCCCCCTCTGGCTTCCACTCTACCAGCAGCTTCTCCAGGCTTGAGGATGGCATTGTCAAGCCAGTGGTGGCATAGCTAGCACAAGGCTGGCTTGGCCCTGCTCTCCTCAAGGCTGGAGCAGCTGCTGGGAGTGCGGAAGCCGGGGAGGGGCGTGGCTTGGTGTGGCCTGGCTCCACCCCCCTCTGGGAAGCACCCCATCCGGCTGCGATCGACCTCCTTAGGTCCCGCGATCGACTGGTCGATCACGATCGACTTTCTGGGCAGTCCTGCTCTAGTTGAATTAGACTGCAGTGCCTTTCATGTTCCTTGATGCGTGTTTGGGCAATGCTGCTGCTTTTGGGGGTTCCTGTGTAGACTTGTCCACAGCTGCATAGTATACGATAGACTCCTGCCAAGGTGAGAGGATCCCTCTTGTCCTTTGCTGAATGTACGGTAGCATTTCTTGGATTTTCTTATTGGGTCTGTAGATAGTTTGTCTGTTGTGTTTCCTCATCAGCTTCCCTCTGCGGTCAGTGGTTCCCTTGATGCATGGCAAGAACACTTTTCCTCTGGGTGGATCTTTGTCTTGACTCTCGTGGCTGGTTCTCAGTCTTTCAGCTCTTCTGATCTCTGTGGTGGAGTCTCCATTGGCCTGTAAAGCCCAGTTTAGGTGGTTCAGTTCGTCTTGGAGGAGGTGGGGTTCGCAGATGCTTTTTGCACCGTCTGACAGGGCTTCAATTGTGCTTCTGGACAATACACAGATATATAAATTTATATATACAGTATATATATATATATATAATATTTTATATAGAGATATATAAAACATTTTCCAGGTTTCCAACAGACCTCACAACCTCTGAAGATGCCTGCCATAGATGCAGGCGAAACGTCAGGAGAGAATGCTTCTGGAACATGGCCAGACAGCCCGGAAAACTCACAACAACCCAGTGATTCTGACCATGAAAGCTTTTGACAACATACGCTGACAGTTTTCCATTGCGGTGAATGTTTTCAAAATGTGTCAAAGGGCAACGTATGCTGCTACCCTCTATGGAGAGATTGCAGATAGCAGATGAAGTTCGTAAACATTGAAGAGGACAGGGCGCATTCAAAGCCATACTCATTGATCACAGTGGAAGGAGGCGAGGAAGGCTACAGTGACAGCCATCAATTCCAGCCAGTCTTCCCCATAAGAAGATTGACCATTACAACACCTATAGATTGCTGCCAACCAATAAGGGTTTCCCTGGGTGAAAAATCGAATCTCCCCTTGCCTATTCTCGATATAGGGAGACTCACATCTCAGGGATTGCACCTCGATCGCATACACACCTCGGTGGGAGATATGAACACATGGAGCCACTTTGTCCCCAGGCAGAGCACTGGACCAGTTCGCCCAATGCATGCACCGCACACTGTCTGTGGCATGTGTGTACCTTTGTTTGCATGCTCCTTCTCCCATCCTTTTGGAGGAGAGGAGAGAAAAGACCACACACACCAGGGATGTGTTCCCTACCCAGGTTCATACGCACTGCTGTGGCCAGAGCATGGACCAAGCGCCACAGCAATGTTGACAGAGAGTTCATGGCCTGACCAATCCCTTGGAGAAAACTTACCTGGCCTGAGAAAAAGGTTTTATTTAATTAGAAGATAGGTTCTGCACTTCTGAGTTACAACTAGAGGATAGAACAGCCTTCGAGATTATAGAAGCTAGGCCATTCTCGATATATATACGGTAATCCCTGGCCTGGGGTTATGTGGGAACCGTCCCTCGGAAGGGTGGCCTACTAGCAGAAAACTCTCCTGCTGCTCTATGCGCACTTGTATGGCTCCTCTTCTGTGTGCACCCTCTTATGGCTTAAAAGGTGGGAGCTCGAAATGAAGCACTTCCCACATATCAAGCACTCGTAGGGTTTCTCGCCCGTGTGCACCCGTTTATGGCTGACGAGGCGGGAGCTCGAAATGAAGCTCTTCCCGCACTCGGTGCATTCAAAGGGCTTCTCTCCCGTGTGGGTTCGCTTGTGTGTGATGAGGGACGCTTTCTGCCTGAAGCTTTTGCCACACCCTGAGCAGATATATGGCTTCTCTCCTGTGTGGATCCGGCTGTGCGCCGTGAGGTTGGAACTTCGGCTGAAGTTCTTCCCGCAGTCGGAGCACTTGTAGGGCTTCTCGCCCGTGTGGGTTCTCTTGTGATCGGTCAGGTGGGAGCTGCTCCCAAAGCGTTTCCCGCACTCCAAACATTCGTAGGGTTTCTCGCCTGTGTGGACCCGGATGTGATTGATAATTTGGGAGCAAGCGCTGAAGCTTTTCCCGCACAGCGTACACTCGTACGGCTTCTCCCCGGTGTGGGTTCTCTTGTGGGTTATGAGGGACGCTTTCTGATTGAAGTTTTTGCCACAGTAGGAGCAACTGTAAGGTTTCTCACCCGTGTGCACTCTCTTGTGGGTAATGAGCTGGGAGCTGGTACTGAAGCTTTTCCCGCACTCAGAGCACTCGTACGGCTTCTCACCTGTGTGGGTTCTCTCGTGGGTGATAAGGGAGGCTTTCTGGTTGAAGCTTTTGCCACAGACCCCACATTTATGGGGTTTCTCGGGCATGTGGGTCTCCTCATGCCTCATCAGCTCTGAGGGGTGAGAGAACCAGGTCTCACACACAGAACATTTGTACGGCTTCTCCCCTGTATGGATCCGCTCATGTATCACCAAATGGGTGCTCTCATAGAAACTTGCTTCACATAACGAGCATTTGTGCGGCTTTTCAATGGGTTGGATTTCTGGGTGGATGAAATTCTGACCGGAGCTCTCCCCTGAGTCAGCGTGTCTGTGGGGTCCTTGCCAAACACCCTGGTCTCCTTCCCCGCCAAGTTTTGCAGACTTCCCAGGTTGGTTCTCCTGGTGTCCATCTAGTCCCTGGTGGCTCTCAGGCATCTTGTCCATCTCAGGACCCTGGAAAGTCTTCACTTTGGTTCGGTCTAAGGACATCCCACCAATACCCACTTGATCAGGCTGGTCAGATTGAAACGATTCCTCCTCCTCCTCATCGTCATCTTGCACTTGTTCATTGCCTATGGGGAAGAAATACACAAGCACTGCATAAGAACACTGAAGGAACTCCTATCTAAGTCCTATCTCAGGGGTCAGATGTGTTCCTATGGGGAACAAACACACAAACACCTCATTAGAAGACTGAAGGAACTCGTATCTAAGTCCTAACTCAGGGGTCAGATGTATTTGGCACAGATACTAGACATGGATTTCCAAAATGTTGGTCGCACCTTTAGCCACTCGCATGTGTTCTTTGCAAACCTCTCTCTACTTGAATTTACCTAACCAGAATGAGAGAGATTCTATGAACTTGGGCCATCTATTTATTTATTTATTCAAATTTATTCGTCGCCACTCCCAGTTGGCTCGGGGCGACTTAGAGGATAAAACAAGAATTAAAACAGACATATTAAAACCATGTCACAGGATTAAAAGCGATAGCAATAAAATGCACATAGCATCAGGAGAAGCCGAGCAATTTAAGACCCAAAGGCCTGCTGGAACAGTAGGGTCTTGCAGGCCTTCCGAAAAGCTAACAGACTCTGAAGGGCACGGACTTCGGAGGGCAGCGCATTCCAGAGGATTGGAGCTATGATCAAGAAAGCCCTTCTCCTTGTTCCGGTCAGATGGTAAGCCCTGGAACTTGGGACCATGAGGAGATTTTGCGTCTCTGATTGTAGGGATCTGGTGGGACAGTATGGGATAAGGCGGTCCCTTAAGGACACTGGCCCCAGACCATTCAAGGCCTTGAAGGTCAAAACTAGCACTTTGAAGGTAATCCGGCATTCCACAGGGAGCCTGTCCAGTTCACGCAGGATGGGTGTGATATGGCAGCTTGTCGGGACACCTGCGAGCAGCCGAGCTGCAGCGTTCTGCACCAGCTTAAGTTTCCGGATTACCGACAGAGGAAGGCCAATGTAAAGAGCGTTACAGTAGTCTAACCTTGAGATGACCGTAGCTTGGACCACTATGGCCAGGTCGTGTCGGGATAGATAGGGGACTGAATAAACACAGGTGGGGGTCCGTGTGTATATTTACCAAAGTACAACACTGGTCAAATTGTAGTGAATATATGAATCAATATCTTAACCCAAATGCAAATCATACACTGTCATATGTTCACATGTATATGTATTTATATTTCATAACATCAAATCATATATCATTCCCATGCCAATGATATATGATTTGATGTTATCTATATATATAAAAAGAGAGTGGTCGTGGTACCCGGCAAATAGGCGCGAAAACTACATGTCCAAGACCCACGAAACTCGCCAGACCACTGACCCATACCCCGAGGTCCCTATAGGGCCCACAAAAACACCCCGAAACACAACCCTCCACCCTCTAAAAGACCCCCGAAAAACAACCTTTCCCCTCATGCACAAACGGCGCAAGGCGGCGGCCGCGGCAACGCCCCGCCCCTCCTCCTCCAACACACACTCCCACCCCGCCTCCCATTGGCCCCGCCCCTCCTCCTCCTCCCTCCCACCCCACCTCCACGCCCCAAGACATTACCCCACCCGCGCCGCCGACGCCATGCCCACCTCCTCCGCCGATACCAGGCCGCTCCTCAAGCCGGGACGCGCGGGCGCCGCCTTCTCCGCCTTCTCCGCAGCGTACTTGCCCTTTCTCGGCGACTGCCATCCGGATCTGAACCCAGGCCAGGATGGCAGCCGCTGAGGAAAGCCAAGGACGCGGCGGAGAAGGCGCCCACGGCGGCGCCTTGCCCGCCTTCTCCGACGCGTCCTTACCCCTCCTCGCCGACGGCCATCCGGATCCGGACACAGCCCAGGATGGCAGCCGCCGAGGAAGGACAAGGACGCCATGAGAAGCCGCCAGCGGCGCCAGCGCAACCAGGGTCCATGGGGCACCTGGGAAACGACGGAGGAGACGACTACGGACAAGGAACTACACCTCCCAGAAGGCTCCGCGCCTCTCACTGGGAAGCAGGGGCGGAGCTTTCTGGGAACTGAAGTCCCATGCCCATATCCGCCTCCTCCAACTCCCAGTCTCCCAAGCGTTCCCGGACCCAACCCACGCGGCATGGGACCACGGAGGAAGCCAAGGAGGCGCCGCACCCGTCCTCCTCGCAAAGGTCCCCCTTCGGCACCCCCTTCGCCAGGGAAGTGGCGAGCAAGAGCGACGAGGGAACGCCCCACCTCCCTGCCACTCCCGGAAGACGAGGCCGAAGGGAGAAACACCGCGCAACAAACTACCTCCTACCCAGGGTCCCCCATCGCATCCCCCCACAGTAAAAAATAAAAGGTTATTCTTCTTGCAATTCACACACATACACACACACATATACACCCAACCAGACACATAAAAAAACACACAAAACACTTAGTCACATCACTACCAACCCATACATACCCAGACTTCCACCCATCTCCTAAATAGGTCACAGCAACGGGTGCCGGGTTCAGCTATACACATATATACACACAACCCCCCCCCCCCAAACACACACATATATACAGACAAACATACACATATAAACACACACAAAACACATACATCATTTCCAGCCCTTACATGCCCAGACTTCCTCACATCTCCTAAATAGGGCACAGCAACGCGTGCCGGGTTCAGCTAGTGAAATATAAATACATATACATGTGAATATATGACAGTGTATGATTTGCATTTGGGTTAAGATATTGATTCATATATTCACTACAATTTGACCAGTGTTGTACTTTGGGACAGCTTCCTCACCTGGCGTAGATGAAAAAACACCACTCTGCTGACGGTGGAGATGTGAGTCTCCATCGACAGCTGAGGGTCAAAAGTAACACTAAGGCTCTTTACTGACGACAACGAACATAACGTCACGCCGTCCAGGGCCGGAAGCTGAACCTCTCTACCGCCCGGACGGCCAAGCCACAGGTTCTCTGTCTTAGCCGGATTCACCTTCAACCTATTGGCTGGCAGCCATCCAGTAACGGCTTCAAGGCAGCGATGGAAATTTTCTAGTCTTGCATTCTAATTCCCACCGTGATCAACAAAATAATTCCTGGCTACAAACAATCGAGATAGGGGACCTCTTGCTTAACCCATTTCCAGTAACCCAGAAGTTTATCATCACCCCCATCTCCTTATATCACTGTTTCTTAACCTTCTTAATGCTACGACCCCTTTATACAGTTCCTCATGTTGTGGTGACCCCCAACCATAAAATTACTTCATAACTGTGACTTACATCTGTGTATATCTGATATGCAGGGTGTATTTTCATTCACTGCACCAAATTTGACACAAATACCCAGTCTGCCAAAATTTGGATACTGGTGGGGTTGTGGGGGGATTGATTTTATCATTTAGGAATTGTGGTTACTGGGATTGATAGTTCAGCTACAATTAAAGAGCATTCTGAACTCCACCCAACGATGGAATTGAACTAAACTTGGCACACAGGACTCCCACGACCAACAGAAAATACTGGAAGGGTTTGGTGGGCATTGACCTTGAGTTTTGGAGTTGTAGTTCACCTATATCCAGAGAACACTGTGGACTCAAATAATGATGGATCTGGACTAAACTTGGCACGGATACTGAATATGCCCAAATGTGAACACTGGTGGAGTTTGGGGAAAATAGACCTTGACATTTGGGAGTGGTAGTTGCTGTGATTTATAGTTCATCTACAATCAAAGAGCATTCTGAACCCCACCAATGATGGAATTGGACAAAGCAACCCACACAGAACCCCCATGGCTTTGAAGGGACTCGCTGGTGCCAGCCTCCCTCCCGCTTTGCATGCTCTCCCTTGCCCGCACATGCACACCATGCTGCCATGTGCTGAGCACATCTGCTCCCCCCCCCTGGTTTGGAGTCTGGCCAATCACAGAAGAAGGGCTTTTGGTGGGAGGATTCACCATCTGTTTCAAAAAAGGAAGAGAAGGACAGGTGGAGAGATCTTCAGCCTTCTCTGCCAAAAGGGTTCCTAAGACCATCAGAAATAGATGTTTTCTGATGGTCTTTGGTGACCCCCTGAAACCCCTTCATGACACCCCCCAGGAATCCTGACCCCAGGCTGAGAAACACTGCCTTACACGAATCTACTAGAAAACCAAGATCTACAGCGAAAGGTCTTCTCTCAGCCTTGCCACCATCACTTGGTGAAGACATGAGCGAGACATTGAGAGATAAACAGAATGACTGAACTACTCACATGTGGCTCTGGTAGCATACAAAGATCCCCTCTTTATTTATCATCACAACAAGCCTATAAGATAGGGCAAAATAATTATTTGATACTCTCCTTTTATTCCCTTGGTTTAACTTTGGAATATACATCTGACCCTTCACGTTTGTGGATGCAACTCTTGGAGATTTGATTAATATGTTCTCTTTAGGTCCTCCGGGTGAGTATGGTCAACCTCTGAAGGACCCAGAGATTCCTAGATAAAAACACTTCCCAAGAGAATCTTGGGAAATCTCTAGCTCAGGGGTGCTCACACCTTTTCAGCATGGGAGCTACTGATTAAAAAAACAAGTCCCAAAGATCACCTACCCAGAAATGTAAAACATATAACTATTTTCTTTTTTTATTTATTTATATTTATTATTCATTTTTATGTACCGCTCCTTCCAGCAGGCTCGGGCAGTTTACATAAAATAAAGTTATAAAACATCAACATTTCAATTTAATAACAACAATATAAAACAGAGCATAAAAATACATCCAACCACCCCATTTCTCCCACACTGCCATATTACCACACATATTATCAGCCAGAAAGTAAGAGGAGAGGCTTTTGAACTGCAAGGCCATTTAATACTCAGCAAGGTAAACAAAGGGACATGCAAAAATACATCCAACCACCCTTTTTCTCCCACATTTCCATATTCCCCAACATATATTTCTCAAGGAACAAAGCAAGCAGAGAGGCTTTGGAGCTAAAAGGCCATTTTTAAACATTAAAAATAAACAAAGAGACATGCCACAGAACAATCAAGCACCCACCCCAAAGTAAAAAGACCGTCCTTTGAGATGCGGTAAGGAAATGATCCCAAAGCGTCTTTCTCCTCCTCCGTCATTGCTCCTATTTCCACGGTGCCAGCATGCGTGCCGCCTCCAAGAGCTCACGAGAAGTCTGAGAGGCAGAATGGGTGCTTCTGCGCTTGCACGCGGGGCCAGCCATGCATCGTGTCATCCAGGCCCACCCCCTTTGGTCTTTTACGACTCTGAGTGGCTGGAGAAGGACGGAGGGAGGAGGAATCCAAAAGAGGGGGCCCATTCTGCCTCTTGGACTCTGGAGCTTTTGGAGGCGGCGCGCGAGCAGGGAGCGGGGAGGAGCAACGACGGAGGACTTCTTTGCAGCGTGCAGGGGTGTGTGAAGAGGACCAACTACAAAAAACCTGGTCAGGGGCCTCAAGATCACCAGGATGAGGCCCAAAGATCACCTTGGTGATCCCGATCACCATTCTGAGCACCCCTGCTCTAGCTCATCCATATAATCACAGAGTTGGAAGAGACCTCATGGGCCATCCAGTCCAACCCCTTTCTGCCAATAAGCAGGAAAATCGCATTCAAATCACCCCCGACAGATGGCCATCCAGCCTCTGCTTAAAAGCCTTCAAAGAAGGAGCCTCCACCACACTCTGGGGCAGAGAGTTCCACTGCTGAACAGCTCTCAAAATCAGGAAGTTTTTCCTCATGTTCAGGTGGAATCTCCTTTCTTGTTTGAGGCCACTGCTCCATGTCCTAGTCTCCAGGGCAGCAGAAAAGAATCTTGCTCCCTCCTCCCTATGACTTCCCCTCGCATATTTATACATGGGTATCATGTCTCCTCTCAGCCTTCTCTTCTTCAGGTTAAAAATGCCCAGCTCTTTAAGCCGCTCCTCATAGGGCTTGTTCTCCAGACCCTTGATCATTTCAGTCGCCTTCCTCTGGACATATTCCAGTTTGTCAATATCTCTCTTCGGTTGTGGTGCCCAGAATTGGACACAATATTCCAGGTGTGATCTAACCAAGGCAGAATAGAGCATGGGTGGCATGACTTCCCTGGATCTCTAGGCACTAGACTCCTATTGATGCAGGCCAAAATCCCATTGGCTTTTTTTGGCCGCCGCATCACATTGTTGGCTCATGTTTAACTTGTTGTCCACAAGGACTCCAAAGTCTTTTTCACACGTACTGCTCTCAAGCTACACGTCCCCCATAAGAGTCTATGGTCAAATCCCTACTGAAGTTCACCCCAAAGCCATCCTGGAGGACCCAGAAATTCCTAGAGAAGTATTCTTCTAGTTTAAGAATTTTTTTTAAATTTGCTGTTTTCCCACTTTCAAAGAGGTCCTGTGCCCACCTCTATTCTCTCCCAGTGTGGAGGGCCTACTGTTTATTGTAAACTATTATTTATTTGTTTGTTTGTTTATTTACGGTATTTCTATCCTGCCTTTCTCAGCCCGAAGATGACTCAAGGCGGCTTACAAGATTGTTGGTGCTACAATGGAAAAAAGGTTGCCTAGTTAGCCATGACCAAATGAAATATTCACCCTAAAAAGACAGACAGGCAGACAGACAGACAGAGAAAGCTCACCAGACAAGGTGGCCTCCCAGTCATCCTCTTGCTTCTCCTCCAACGGGAGCTGCATCTTCAAGATAACAGGAGAAGAAGGGTCTGACTTGGGAGAACCAAGAGATCCTGACATCTAGATTTTGAAAAGGAAAGAAAACTGTTACAGGTATAGTAAAGCTTTGGACCCAGGGTCTTCCTCCGGGTCCATACTGGTTGAGTATCTCTGATCCAGAACGCTGAAATCTGAAATACTCCGAAATCCAAAACTGTCCTCCTGGCTGACTGAGGTAGTGATTTTGGCTTTCTGATTATTCTGTGTAAATAAACCTTGTTCCATGCACAAAATTATGGTGTATAACATTACATTCATGCTATAGGAATAAGGCCTACATGAAACATCAATGACATTTAATGTTTAGACTTAGATCCCATCTATAAGGTATCTTGCTATATACACGTATGTATTTCCCCGGTGGTGCAGTGGGTTAAACCGCTGAGCTGCTGAACTTGCTGAACCAAAGGTTGGCGGTTTGAATCCAAGGAGCAGGGTGAGTTCCCACTGTCAGCCCCAGCTTCGGCCAACCTAGCAATCAGGGGCGGTCCTAGCGGTAGACAAAGGACGCCGCTGCGTGGGGCGCCATCTGGGTAAAGGGCGCATTGCCCCGCCCGCCAGACAGCGTCCGACCGATGTTCTACTTTTGGGCCTTGTGCACTCCGACGCCGCGCCATAGCAAACCTCCCTGTGTGCCGAATAGGGAGTGCTGTGTTTACAGGCTTCTGCACCTGCACACAGGAGCTTCTGGGCATGCGCGGAGGGGTGTGTGTGTGCCAAAATAATGTTGGGGGGCGCCAAAATAATTTTCGCTTACCATTTAAAATTACCTTAGACCGCCCCTGCTAGCAATTCAAAAACATGCAAATGTGAGTAGATCTATAGGTAACCCTTCAGTGGGAAGGTAACGGTTCTCCATGCAGTCATGCCAGCCACATGACCTAGGAGGTGTCTACGGACAATGCCAGCTCTTCAGCTTAGAAATTGAGATGAGCAGCACCCGCTAGAGTCAGACACGACTAGACTTAATGACAAGGGGAAACCTTTGCCTTTACATATTCCAAAATCCAAAATAAGGAACACTTCTGCCCCCAAACTTTTTGGATAAGGGACACTGAGCCTGGTACTATAAAAACTCTAACCTACTGCTGGCCTCAAATGATATACAACTCTCCTCATAGGCTTTCTACAAACTGTTCATTTTTAATGCAATGCACGTACTAAACTTCTCTTCCTCCTGTTGGAAATAGCAACCTTCTCAAGCCTCCACTAGTTATTTGTTATGTATATAATTGCTTACTGTATCGTATATATGTATTGGTTTGCAATTTTACTTTACTTCTTTGTTGTGGGAGGGGCTGCGGACCATGTGATTAGATCTGGGCTTGTTCGGGGCTCAGAATCCATTTTAGAAGTATAGTAGAGTCTTGCTTATCCAACATAAACAGGCTGGCATAATGTTGGAGAAGGAAAAATGTTGGATGATAAGGAGGGATTAAGGAAAAGCTTATACAAGTTTTTTAAAAATATGTATGTGTGTGTGTGTGTAATGTTCGTTTGTGGGATTAACATAAAAACCAATTGATGAATTCACACCAAATTTGGACACAATATACCTATCGGGCCAATCAGTGACTGTCACTCATAAAAATACTGAAAAACACAGCAGAAGACACTTAAAACCAAAAACCAAAAATTACATTACAACGCATGCATAAAACCACACACACACATAAACGCATGCATAAAACCACACACACATACACACACACACATATATATACACGCAAACACACATATACACAAATATATACACACACATATACACACAAAAACACATATACACACTCTGAGCCACAGCAACGCGTGGCAGGGGACGGCTAGCGTGTGTGCCTGTCTGTCTATCTATCTATCCTTCAAGTAATATTTTATACACACATACACACACTGAAACACTCACTTTCTGTTCTGGCTCCTCAGATTCTTGAAGGAAACGCTCTGCTAGAGTCACAGCCCGGGTGCAAGTGTCAGGACCTTGCTCTCGCACCCAGCTCTGCATCTCCGGTGGCAGGACAGCCAGGAACTGCTCCAGGATGAGAAACTCTAGGATCTGCTCCTTGGTGTGTGTCTCTGGCCTCAGCCACTGGTGGCACAGCTCCCAGAGCTTGTTGCAAACCTCTCGGGGCCCCTCGGCCTCCTCGTAGCAAAAGAGCCGGAATCGCTGCCTTCGCATCTCCAGATTGACCAGGTCCTCATCGAGAACCTCTTCCTTCACTTTCACAGGTGAGTCCTGGCTGCATTCATAGGTCTTTCCATCATCTGACATACTCCGGGACGTACATTCAACTTTGGGCCACCGGCTGCCTTCCTCTACCCCCTTGAGGGAACTCTGGAAATACTTGGTGTCTTCTCTTGACATATAGTGAGGCGACTGCGGGGAGCTCCTCCATCCTGAGCGGCTCGGTTGCATCGTTTTCAGGAAATCATGTAATTGTGTGTCCCAGCATTGGTCTTCCGGCTCCCGTTTGAACTGCTGCGGTGGGACCAACCCTTCCAGCAACTCCCCGGTGGCCCCAATTTGGACCACGTGGAGGTCTTGGGCTCCCCGCTCCTGGCTCTCCTGTGGCTCAGGTCTGTCAGGTTCCTGTTCCTCCATTTTGGTTTCAGAATCCGATTCCTGCGTTGTGAACAGAAGAATAGGTTTTATTATTTACATCATATTATTTATGTATTTACATCATTTATATTCCGCCCTTCTCACCCCGCAGGGGACTCAGGGCGGATCACAATGCACATATACAGGCAAACATTCAATGCCATAGACATACAACATATATAGACAGACATAGAGGCAATTCAACATTCCAGCTTCTGGCCACCAGGGGGAGCTGTCGCATTCCTTCATTCTTTTTTTAATTATTATTATTTATTTATTTATTACACTGTTTTTCAACCTTTTTGAGCTGCGGCACATTTTTTACATTTACACAATCCTGGGGCACACCACCAACCAAAATGACACTCTAACACAGTTATACATATAGTTAATATGTTTCTAAATGTATTTATACGCTCAGTGTACAACCTGGACCTGTTTCGATGAACACAACAGTAATGGCAGAAAGACACAAACTTCCCACACAGAACTCCCATAACCAAGAAAACATATAAGAGTTTGGTGGGCATTTTCCTTGGGTTTTGAAGTTGTAGTTCACCTATATCCAGAGAGCACTGCGGACTCAAACAATGTTGGATCAGGACCAAACTTGGCATGAATACTCAATATGGCCAAATGTGAACACAGATGGAGTTTGGGGAAAATAGACCTTGACATTTGGGAGTTACAGTTTCTGGGATTTATAGTTAACACACAATCAAAGAGCATCCTGAACTCTTGCAACAATGGAATTGAACCAAACTTGGCATATTGAACTCTCATTACCAACAGAAAGTACTGAAAGGGTTTGCTTGGGAATTGACCTTGAGTTTGGAAGTTGTAGTTCACCTACACCCAAAGAGCACTGTGGACTCAAACAATGTTATGTTATGTTGTTGTTTGTTTTCTATCCAGAATCACAATGTTGGAAGGAGGCTCACCACTTTAAGGTCCCTAAAACAGGCATGGGGGAAAACTTTTGCCTCTGGGTGCTTTGGACGTCAACTCCCACCATTCCTAACAGCCTGAGGCCCTTTCCTGCTCAAGTGGCTGAGGGGGGAAAAAGGAAAAGGGCCTGAGGCTGCTAGGAATGGTGGGAGTTGGAGTCCAAAACACCTGGAAGGTCCAACTTTGCCCATGCCAGCTTTCGACAGAGACCTCTTCCCTCCCTTTCTTCCCCCTCCTGCCGAACACTTACTTTTTCTTCTACACTGCCGCTTCTGCCGCCATTTTGATCCGAGGGGGCAGCGTGAGCGTGTTCAGGAGGGGAGGGGGAGGGAGGAGGACGTGACCCGTGCGGGCGCTACTGCGCAGACTCGCCCCAGAGCAAAGGGAGGCAAAGCGAGCAGAGCGAGGCTGGGAAGACGGGAGCCCGAGTGGAGAAGAAAAGGTGTTCGGCAGGAGGGGGAAGAGAGGGTATTGGAGGCTCCAATTTCCCACGGTACACCTGATGATCGCTCACGGCACACTAGTGTGCCACGGCACACTGGTTGGGAAACACTGACCTAGAGACTTCTAAAGAAAATGCCTCTTTAGAAATCGCTGTCCTCTAATGCAATTTTAGCTTCAGTTTCCAGCCGAAGTTGACCATAGAGTTGTGCTGGAAGACCTAGAAATTTCAGAGAGATGTTCTCTCAGTGAAAAAAAAAAAGTTGAAGGGATGCAACAACAACAGCGTCAGTTATCAAATTATCATGTTTGAGCTATTTTCAATTAAGTCGTTCCTTCCCAAAGAGTACTGGTGCATCTCCAAACTATAACTCTCAGGTTTCCACTAAGCCATGGCAATTCAAGTGGAATCCAACTGCATTAATTCTTCAGTATAGATGCCCCCTAGGATTGTAAGACTGGCAAACTATCTGCAATTCCATGAAATGCAGCCTCTGTGTCTGCAGCTCCCACACCAGAGCGCAAGAGGATATTTCTCATGTCAGCCCCAGAGGCAGGAGGAGGGGCAGCGAGGGAAAGCTGAAGCTGCGTACAAGAGGACTCTCTACCCTCCCTGTTTCTATGCCACAGGATCTTGGGTCCTCCCTTTCTCCAGTCATATTGTCATTCCCATATTGTCATTTGGTATGTTTAACCCCTTGAGCTGCTTGCAAGGTTTTGCACAAAATATCAGACATACAGTATCCCTTCTAGTGGGATGCGAAGCTAGAATAGGGCTTGCAACCGAGCAGGAAGGTAAACATAGGTAATGGTAAAGGTTTTCCCCTGACATTATTGGGGATTGGTGCTCATCTCCATTTCTAAGCCAAAGAACCGGTGTTGTTCCTAGACACCTCCAAGGTTATGTGGTCAGCATGACTGCATGGAGCGCCGTTACCTTCCTGCCAGAGCGGTACCTATTGATCTACTCACATTTGCATTTTCCTGACTAGGACTCAATTAATGAGATACTATTTAAGGACCAAATTGACAGTAAGGCTTCATTAACTTGATTTTCCCAACTAGGCCTCACTTAATGGGATACTGTTTAAGGCCCGAATTGACAGTAAGGCTTCATTAACTTGATTTTCCCGACTAGGCCTCAGCTCATGGGATACTGTTTAAGGCCCAAATTGACAGTAAGGCTTCATTAACTTGATTTTCCCGACTAGGCCTCACTTAATGGGGTGCTGTTTAAGGCCGGAATTGACAGTAAGGCGACTAGGCCTCAGCTCATGGGACATTGTGTATGGCCTGAATTGACAGTAAGGCTTCATTAACTTGATTTTCCCGACTAGGCCTCAGCTCATGGGACATTGTGTATGGCCTGAATTGACAGTAAGGCTTCATTAACTTGATTTTCCCGACTAGGCCTCAGCTCATGGGATACTGTTTAAGGCCCGAATTGATAGTAAGGCTTCATTAACTTGATTTTCCCGACTAGGCCTCAGCTCATGGGACATTGTGTATGTATGGCCTGAATTGACAGTAAGGCTTCATTAACTTGATTTTCCCGACTAGGCCTCAGCTCATGGGACATTGTGTATGGCCTGAATTGACAGTAAGGCTTCATTAACTTGATTTTCCCAACTAGGCCTCAGCTCATGGGACATTGCGTATGGCCTGAACTGACAGTAAGGCTTCATTAACTTGATTTCCCCGACTAGGCCTCAGCTCATGGGATACTGTTTAAGGCCCGAATTGATAGTAAGGCTTCATTAACTTGATTTTCCCGACTAGGCCTCAGCTCATGGGACATTGCGTATGGCCTGAATTGACAGTAAGGCTTCATTAACTTGATTTCCCCGACTAGGCCTCAGCTCATGGGACATTGCGTATGCCAACCTTGGCATACAGAGCCCCTATGATCCATGCTACATTCTACTGCAGTTTGGAGGAGGGTGGACCATGGATGACGGGACTTGAAGTACCTCAACGGATTATGGGATTTGTAGTACTTTCAAACCCTTCATTTCCCACAGACCACTACGGCCCTGAACAAAGACCAATACAGACTAAACTTGGCACACAGTGCCCCCATAACACAGACTCCATCCTACTGCAGTTTAGAGGAGGGCGGACCATGGATGATGGGATTTCAAGTACCTTCACTCACTTCCCAAGCCTGCTGCGACCCTCATCCAGTGACTGATTAAGACCAAACTTGGCACACAATGCCCCCATGGCCCACTTTACATCCTGGTGCAGTTCGGAGGACAGTGGACCACGGATGATGGGACTTGAAGTACCTTTACTCATTTCCCGAGACTGCTGCAACCCTCATCCAATGACTGATCAAGACCAAACTTGGCACACAGAGTCCTCATGACCCACTCTACATTCTGGTGCTGTTTGGAGGAGGGTGGACCATGGATGACGGGACTTGAAGTACCTCAACGGATTATGGGATTTGTAGTACTTTCAAACCCTTCATTTCCCACAGACAACTGTGGCCCTGAACAAAGACCGATACAGACTAAACTTGGCACACAGTGACCCCATAACACAGACTCCATCCTACTGCAGTTTAGAGGAGGGCGGACCATGGATGATGGGATTTCAAGTACCTCCACTCACTTCCCGAGCCTGCTGCGACCCTCATCCAGTGACTGATCAAGACCAAACTTGGCACACAATGCCCCCATGGCCCACTTTACATCCTGGTGCAGCTCGGAGGACAGTGGACCACGGATGATGGGTTTTGAAGTACCTTTACTCATTTCTCGAGACTGCTGCGACCCTCATCCAATGACTGATCAAGACCAAACTTGGCACACAGAGTCCTCATGACCCACTCTACATTCTGGTGCTGTTTGGAGGAGGGTGGACCATGGATGATGGGACTTCAACTACCTTCACTCACCTTCCGAGACCACTGCAACCCTCATCCTATAACTGATCAAGACCAAACTTGGGCCACAGAGCCCCCATGACCCACTATATCCTGGTGCTGTTTGGAGGGGGATGGACCATGGCCGATGGGACTCGCAGTACCTTCACTAACTTCCTGAGACCACTGCGAGCCATGTAAACATCTGATAAGGACCAACCTTGGCACACAATGCCTTTCTCAAATAACCCGGGCAGGGCCGGGTCCCCAAGTTCAGCGGTTTAACCCACTGCATCACCAGAGGCTCCAAGATAAACAGACAATAACTCTGGCCAAAGGAACTACCAAGCCACAACTCTCCTTTCAGTACAACCTACTCACAACGTTGACTAAGATACCCAACATGCACATGCAAATACTGATAAGGTTGAGGGCCCTTCCAGACAGGCCCTTTATCCCAGGATCTGATCCCAGGTTTAGAATTTAAAAAATTTAAAATCAGGACAGTAAATAAAGAGCAACGCTAAAAAAAACCCCCAAGAGAATTCCAGACAGGATACAATCAGGGCCAGCTAACACCTCCCAACAAAGGATTTATCCAGGCAGGAAGCAGCCAGGCTCTGAAGCTGCAAGACTATTCAATGCTAATCAAGGTGGCCAATTGCAACATTCATAATTGCCTCCAACAGACAAGAGTTCTTTCTCCCGCCCTGGACATTCCACAGATATAGAAACCTCACTTGCGTAGTTTCCAACAGACCCCTCAACCTCCGAGGAAGCCTGCCAGAGATATGGGTGAAACGTAAGGAGGGAATGCTTCTGGAACATGGCCACACAGCCCAGAAAACTCACAACAATTCCTTCAGGCCCTGTTTAAAAGTTTCCAAGGAAGGAGCTTCCACCACACTCCAAGGCAGAGAGTTCCACTGTTGAACAGCACATACAATTAGGAAGTTCTTCCTAAAGTTCATTTTTTTCTTGTCATTTGAACCCAATGCTCTATGATAAGGGCATTCCAGACAGGAATAAATCAGGGCAAGATAACACTTCCCGACAAAGAAAGGAAATGGCCAGGCTTTGAAGCCGCAAGGACATTCAGTGTTAATCAAGGTGGTCAATTGCAACGTTCACACTTGCCTCAAAGAGACAAAGAGTTCTTTCTCCCACCCTGGACATCATTCCACAGATATATAAACTTCACTTGCCTAGTTTCCAACAGACCTGACAACCTCTAAGAATGCCTGCCATAGATGTGGGTGAAACGTCAGGAGAGAATGCTTCTGGAACATGGCCATACTGCCCGAAAAACTCACAACAACCCAGTGATTCCAGCCATGAATGCCTTCGACAACACAAAGATTATATCCATTGTTATTATTACGTGAGGCAAGTTCCTCTTGTACCGCTTACCTTTGGGAATGTTCTACCAAAGGAAGTCCGCCCTGCGCCGTTCTGGTGTCTTCTACCCCTTTGTCTGCTAAAGAGCCTTGCTTTTGATAGCATCGCACACTTGCTTTGCAGCTTGCCTATTTTTCTTAAATGCTTTTTTTTCTCTCAACCTGCCCATGGTATTTTGCTTGGCGTTATTTGTTACTTCTATATGTGCAGGGTTTTTATTTATTTTATTTTTTTGCAGCTTTTATTGTTTTATGATGGATTGCTTTAATCTGTTTATTCACCATCGCCGGCTGCTTGGGTTTGTTTTACTAGAAAAGCATGTCGCAAAATCCTTAAATGAGATAAATAAATAAAATCTAGATTTCCTGCCCGTTGCGTGCATCTCTTAAAGCTGCAGTATCTCTTTTGAGAAGAATGCTGGCAAACCTAGAATAGGGGTTTTTGTTGTTGTTGTTGTTTTAATTCAAGGTAGGCAACTTTGGGGAAATGAGCCAACCTGGATACAACATATTATTTGAGAACACAGAGATCAGGCCCGGATTAACCCCTTTTGGCGCCCTAGGCCACACTTTGGAATTACGCCCCCAAACCAATCTCTACCGCACCCCCCCCCACACACACACACACACACGCACACACACACATTCCTTCTTTTCACTGCCCGGCAGCGGCCCCGGGGGCTTCCCTTCCTTCCTTGACTCAAGGACGCGAGCAAGGAGGAGGGAGGAAGGGAAGCCCCGCCCCAGACCGCTGCCGCGCTGCCCGCAGCGGCCCTGGGGCGGGGCTTCCCTCTGCCTCCTCCTCCGCCTCCTCTTCCTCCTCCCGCCTTCCTTCCTTGACTCAAGGAAGGAGGGCGGGAGGAAGAGGCGGAGGGAAGCCCCGCCCCTGGGGTCGCTGCCGGCCATGCGCGGTAACGGCCCTGGGGGCTTCCCTTCCTTCCTTCTCCTCGCTTACGCCCTCCTTCCCTGAGTCAAGGAAGGAGGGCGGGAGGAGGAGGAGGCAGCGGAGGAGGAGGCGGGCATACGCGGCAGCAGGGCGCGAGGCGAGCGCCTCTGCCTCCTCTGCCATGTTCCTGGGTGCTGCACGCGCATGCCCGGCAGCGGCCCCGAGGGCTTCCCTCCGCCTCCTCCTCCTCACACCCTCCTTCCTTGACAAGGGGGCGGGGGCAATGGCGAGCCCCTCACAGTGCTCTCCCCCTGCCCTCCCCCGAGAGAGAGAGACATCTCCATGCCGCGCGTTGCGGTTTTGTTTCAATTTTTTTTGGTCCGTGAACTGCGCCCCCCTTGGCTTTGCACCCCTAGGCCATGACCTACGGTGGCCTTATGGGTAATCCGGACGTGACAGAGATGCTGGACCACTCTAACAATCACCATGCCAAGCTATACAGAGAAGATACTGAAATCCACAAGCATGTGGGCAATTTCAACAGAAACCATGAAAATAAAATAAAATAAAAAATCTGGCTACCAGTATTAAACAATTCTAAATCAGGTCAATAAATAAACAACTACACTCAAAAAAGAGGAGAATTCCAGATAAGGTACTATCAGGGCCAGCTAACACCTCCCAACAAAGGAAGGAAGCAGCCAGGGTTTGAAGCTGGCAAGCTATTCAGTGCTAATCAAGGTGGCCCATTGCAACATTCAAGGTGGCCAGGCTTTAGCAATAAATCACCAGCAATGATAAGATCTACAAACTGAGAGGTTGGCAATTCGAAGCCCCAGGTCGGTGAGAGCTCCTGACTGTCAGCCCAGCTCACTGTTTACCTAAGTTGTTTGAAAACAGCTTGAGCTGTAAGCAGAAAAATTAGGTACCTCTAAAACAAGCAGGGAAGGTATTTTACGACACCATAAAGAAAAAGATCAGAAAATGCCCGGCGACCAAAAGGAAGGAGGAAGTCCTGATGGCTCTTGATCACTGAGGATGGAGCGACAGCACCCCTTGTGGCTGGATTCGAGCACAACCTCCAAGTTGCCGAAAAAGCTGGACTTCGGCACAACATACCTCCTTTCTGTTCTGAAACTGCAGAAGTTTCAGACAGAAGTCCCGTGGCAGCCACCTTGGGAGCCTCTAAATCTCACAACAAAGCATCAAGCCTAGACAACGGAGGCAGAAATCCCAGGACCAACAGGTCTGTATCTGGACCTCCTCCAGTTGAGGACCGGAACATCCGTAGGGAGACCAAGGTGCTTGTTTATAAAGCCATTGTCCTCCCAACCCTGCTATACGCTTGCGAAACGTGGACTGTCTACAGACGTCATACACAACTCCAGGAACAATTCCATCAGTGCTGCCTCTGAAAAATCCTGTAAATCTCTTGGGAAGACAGGCGAACAAATGCCAACGTACTGGAAGAAGCAAAGACCACCAGCATTGAAGCAATGCTCCTATGCCATCAACTCCGCTGGATAGGCCACGTTGTCCGAATGCCTGATCATCATCTCCCAAAGCAGTTACTCTACTCCGAACTCAAGAACGGAAAACGAAATGTTGGGGGACAAGAAAAGAGATTTAAAGATGGGCTTGAAGCCAACCTCAAAACTTGTGGCAAGCCCTGGCCCTTGAGCGCTCTAACTGGAGGTCAGCTGTGACCAGCAGTGCTGCCAAATTCGAAGAGGCAAGAATGGAGGGCGAAAGGGAGAAACGTGCCAAAAGGAAGCCAACCCTGATCATCTGGAAACCGATGTCCTCATGGCGGGAGAACATGAGGATCAAGAATATGGCTCCACAGCCACCTACAGACCCACCACCAAAATACCACATATGGAAGACAATTATTCTCGAGCTACGAGGGATTGCCTAAGTCAGTGTTTCCCAACCTTCCTAATGCCGCGACCCCTTAATACAGTTCCTCATGTTGTGGTGACCCCCAACCATAACATTATTTTCGTTGCTACTTCATAACTGTAATTTTGCTATTGTTATGAATCGTATTGTAAATATCTGATATGCGGGGTGTATTTTCATTAGCTGGACCAATTTTGGCACAAATACACAATGTGCCCAAATTTGAATACTGGTGGGGTTGGGCGGGATTGATTTTGTCATTTGGGAGTTGTAGTTGCTGGGATTTATAGTTCACCTACAATCAAAGAGCATTCTGAACTCCACCAATGATGGAATTGAACCAGACAGCACAAAGAACTCCCATGACCAACAGCAAATACTGTAAGGGTTTGGAGAGCATTGACCTTGAGTTTGGAAGTTGTAGTTCACCTACATCCAGAGAACACTGTGAACTCAATCAATGATGGATCTAGACCAAATTTGGCACGGATACTCGATATGCCTAAATGTGAACACTGGTGGACTTTTGGGAAAATAGACCTTGTCATTTGGGAGTTGGAGTTGCTGGGATTCATAGTTCACCAACAATCAAAGAGTTTTCTGAACCTCACCAACAATAGAATTGGGCCAAACTTCATACACAGAATCCCCATGACCAACAGAAAATACGGTTTTCTAACGGTCTTTGGCGACCCCTCTGACACCCACTTGCGACCCACCCAGGGGTCCTGACCCCCAGGATGAGAACCGCTGGCCTAAGTAAAGCAGGAAGTATGTAAGTAAGTATGTGGACCTCTTCTGAAGTCCGGGGATTTTTTTTGCCCCTGCTTAAAACTCGTGATTTAGTACTGCCTGGAAGCGCCCCTAGTCTCCAGAGATAAGGAAACAAGCTTGACCCCTCCTCAACGTGCCACCCTTAATCAGTACTGTATTATCATACAATTATAACAATAACAACAACAATAACAACAACAGATATCCAGAGAGTGATTTCTGAAGATGCTGAAGGCTAATGTCTCTTTCCCCTTGTCCTAGCCATAGAACTGCAGGACATAGAGTCATTATCTAGTTAAATTGAGGTGCCTAGTAGGCAAAAGATAGTCAAATTAATAATAATAATAATAATAATAATAATAAACTTTATTTATACCTCGCCCCATCTCCCCAATGGGGACACGGGGCGGCTCACACGAGGCCAAGCCCAAACAACAAATTACAATAAAATAGAATCAAAACACCAGCAATGAACACAATAAAAAGATACATACATATAAATAAAAACAATATACAACTAGATATCTAAAATCACAAAGACAGGGCAGGGTGCAAGCACATATATAACATGTTAAAATGTTAAAACTCAGGGTGGGATACTCGAAATAGCATCCTTTTCAGGGAAAACATCCTTTATGGGGGGAGGAGCGATGGACTCCGAGAATGGGGACATTGAGGAGAGCAATGATAGGCATTATTTGGAGACAACAATTAGAAAAACCTACAGTAGATGCCCTCAGCCCATTCTCTCCACTCAATCGTTGGGGAGACATGCTCCAGCACTAAGAAGTTGGCATTATACAAGGAGGTACTGAATGTCTCCTTCCACAACCTCCCTGAAATTACACTCTTGTTGTTGTATGTCATCAAGTTATTTCTGACCCATGGTGACCCTATCACATAGGTTTTTTGGCAAGGTTTTCCGTCCTCTTGAGACAAAGAAATGTGACTTCCCCAAGGTTTCATTGCCAAGCAGGAATTAAAACTCTGGTTGAGTCGTAGTTCAACTTTCAAACCACAACACCATGTTGGTTGATGTCCCCAAGCAACACCTTCTGGGAATGACCCTCCAGGAAGGAACGGAGCCACTGCAGGATAGTTTCCTCCAAAATCCATCCCCATGAGCCATCCCAGAAGGATACAGTGGTCTACAGCAGTGTTTCCCAACCTTTTTTGAGCTGCGGCACACTTTTAACATTAAAAAAAATCCGGGGGCACACCACCAACCAAAATGACACAAAATGACAAAATGACACTCTAACACAGTAAAGAACGGCTGGGGGTTGGTGCCCTGCCGGGAGCAGCTGTTGGAGTGCCGAAGCCGGGGAGGGGCGGAGCCAGGCTGTGCCATGCCCCGCCCCCTCCCCCCGGCTTCACCTCTCCCAGCAGCTGCTCCAGCCTTGAGAGGGCAGTGCCAAGCCAGCCATGCCAGAGCCAGCACAATGCTGGCTTGGCACTGCCCCCTCAAGGCTGGAGCAGCTGCTGGGAGTGCCGAGTGCCGAAGCCGGGGGAGGGGGCAGAGCCCCCTCCCCCCAGCTTCAGCTCTCCTACAGAGGAGGAGCATGAGCGGTGGACGGGCTTCAGTGGGCGGAGCTCCTCCTGCACGCAGCTTCAGCGAGCGAAGGGCGAGAGTCATGGTGGGAGTCATGGCGGATTGGAGGCTGGCTGGGGAAACGGCCGAAGGAGGCGGCGCAAGAAGGAGTTCTGTTGTCCAACATTCTTAATTCTTCCCTCCCCAGTTTCCGGGGTATTTTGAAGATACCCCCCTTCTTTTTCTTCGCCACTGCCCGGTCCTTCCTCCTCCCCCAAGCAGCAGGAGTTCGGCAGGAGGGGGGGAGGAAGGGGGGCAGAGAGCTTTTCTTACGGCACAGCAGGAAGTTCGTCACGGCACACTAGTGTGCCACGGCACACTGGTTGAGAAAGACTGGTCTACAGTATGGAAGGCCTCTGAGAGGTCCAGGAGAACCAACAGGGATAACCCCCCCCACCCCCCCACCCCCGCGCCTTGTCTGAACCTTCCTAATGCCGCAACCCCTTAATACAGTCCCTCATGTTGTGGTGACCCCCAACCATAAAATTATTTTCATTGCTACTTCATGACTATAATTTTGCTACTGTTATGCATCGTCGTGTAAATATCTGATATGCAGGATGTATTTTCATTCACTGGACCAAATTTGGCACAAATACCCAATACACCTAAATTTGAATATTGGTGGGGTGGGGTTGTGGAGACTGACTTTGTCATTTGGGAGTTGTAATTGCTGGGATTTATAGTTCACCTACAATCAAAGAGCATTCTGAACCCCACCAATGATAGATTTGGGCCAAACCTCCCACATAGAACCCCTGTGCCCAACAGAAAATACTGTGTCTTTGGCGACCCCCTCTGATACCCCTTCCCAACCGCCCCAGGTTGAGAAATGCTACGCTAAGGAGACCAAGGCTGTTTCAGTTCCATGGCCCGGCCTAAAGCCACTGTAGAACGAATGGCGTTTGATATTATCCCTTTAGCCACTGTATTTCCGTGCTATGGAATGATGGGGGGTGTAGTTTAGCAAGGTCTTTAGCCTTTTCTGCCTCACCAAACATTCCACAGCATTGAACCAAGTGAGTTAAAGTGGTGTGAAATTCCATTAATTTTACAGTGTAGATGCACCCTTAGACTCCTTCCTGTGAACTGCAACAGCTGTCTGACGTCTCAATGAGAAAAGTGTCCATCTCCGAGCCTGTCCATCTCTGAACCCAATTCAAACTGCTGGTATTGACTTATAAAGCTCTATACGGTTCTGGCTTACTTGTCTGAATGCATCTGCCTCTATGTCCCATCTCGCAGTCTAAGATCATCTGGGGAGGCCCTGCTCTCGCTCCTGCCAACATCACAAATGTGGCTGGTGGGGACGAGAGACAGGGCCTTCTCGGCGGTGGCCCCTCGCCTATGGAACACACTCCATCTCTTCTCGCTTTTAGAAAAAAGTTAGTCGTGGTTCTGGGATCAGGCCTTTGAGCAGAAGATGTAAATTGTACCTTTGGATTTGACTGGATTGACACTTTGGACTTGACTGGACTGACAATGTGTTCCGCTTGATGGCTTTAATTAATTATTGTTGTATGTAGTGGTTTTTTAATGTAATGTTTTTTAAAATGTTTTAATGCTTTTTAATAATTATATGGTGTATTTTTATATTGTATTGTGGTGGTGCGGCCTGTAGTGCTGCGAATGTAAGCCGTGCTGAGTCCCCCTGCGGGGGTGAGAAGCTACGGGGTACAAATACCATAAATAAATAAATAAATAATCTATCTAAGTATATAATAAAAGTCAGTGTTTGTGGAGGTGCGGAGGACGGGAGGTGCAGAGGAATATGTGCCAGCTTTTCGATTGGCTGCCACTGTGGGATTATTTGCATAAAGGACTCTGATTGGCCAGTCTCAGAACTCCAACAGTCTAAGGCACCAAACAGGGGGAATTGGTTGCCACTGAGAGACAATTTGCATAAATGACTCTGATTGGCCAGCAAAACAGAATGCAACTGCATGTTTGAGTTAGCCAAATGACAGTTTTTTCCGTTGGAAATGGAATGTTCATTCTCTCAGAGGTGCGGAGGTGCCAAGGAATATGTTACAGCGTTTCAATAGGTTGCCACTAAGGGAATATTTGTATAAAGGACTCTGATTGGCCAGCCTCAGAACTCCAACATTCCACAGCCTCAGACAGAGGGGATTGGTTGCCACTGAAATGGTATTTGAATAAAGGACTCTGATTGGCCATCCACATTCCAACATTCTAAGGTGATGCAGAGGGAAAAGGAAAGGCCTCAGGCAGTCAGACACTGCGGCCCACAGCAGTGCCGGATCAGGACCAAACTTGCCACACAGGGGCCCAATGGCCCACTTCACAATGTGACCCTCACCCAATGACCACTACAGACCAAAATTAGCACACAGAGCCCCCTTGACCCACTGTACACCCTGGTGGTGTTTCAAGGAGGATGGACTTGAAATACCTTCACTCACCTTCTGAGACCGCTGCAACTCTCATCCAAAGAATGATCAAGACCAAATGTGACACACAGAGCCCACGTGACCCACTCTGGTGCTGTTTGGAGGGGGATGGACCATGGCCAATGGGACTCTCAGTACCTTCACTAAGTTCCTGAGACCACTGCAAGCCACATAAACATCTAATAGGAACCAACCTTGGCACACAATGCCTTCCTCAAATAACCCGGGCACCGCCGGTCCCCAAGCTAGTAAATAATAAAAGTGGTCTCATTTTCCATTCACTTGCCAAATAATCTTTTTTTCCGGGGATGGTACAGAATGGAAATCTAACTAGGTACAAGGCAACTAGGAAATCTAAGTGCAAGTACAAATCTAACTAGGTTCAAGGTACTCCTCACTGTTTTGCTCTGTCGACTGGCTGCTTCCATAGCAGTAACTCCAGCTTTCCTCCACCGATAGTTTTAAATGTTTACTGCTATTATATTTCCACCCTGCTATCTGGGTTATTAAGCGTCTGCTGGGATTAAAAATTGATACCAATCCTGTTTACAATTGCCTGAGAAGGGTAAAGTGCGATGGGATCTACAGTTTATATATATAGTTCATCCCACCCAAAAACCTGTGCCTCCCAGTCCAGATCAAGGATGGTAAAAGAGAGGAGAACTGGGATTCGTTCTCTGCTCATTATAAAGAACTAGGAAATCGGGTGGTGTGGGGGGTTTATGCAGCTGCCATCGCCATTCTTTATGGTTGTGCTTAAACCGGAGCGGCTGACTCTCTTGTTTTTATTAATCTAATAAAAGGATTGCGAGAGCACTCTGATTCGAGGCTTTGGGGAGATTTTGCCTTGCTTATTATTCCAACACGAGGCCGGATGAGTCATAAAAAAACATGAAACAATGAAATAGGACATTAAGATGTTGACGTTGTTTCTACATGAATACTGATAGATCTGGCCGTGGTCTTTCATGGTTTAAGACAGTGTTTCTCAACCTTCCTAATGCCGTGACTCCTTAATACAGTTCCACATATTGTGGTGACCCCCCAGTATTAACATTATTTTTGTTGCTACTTCTTAACTCTAATTTTGCTACTGTTATGAATTACAACGTAAATATCAGATATTCAGGATATATTTTCATTCAGTGGAACAAATTTGGCACAAATGCCCGATATGCCCAACTTTGAATACTAGTGTGGTTTTGGGGGGATTGATTTTGTCATTCGGGAGGTGTTGTCGTCACCTACAATCAAATTTGTTTGTTTGTTTGTTTACTATATTTCTATACCGCCATTCTCAGCCCGGGGGCAACTCATGCCGGTTTACAAAATGGCACAATTCGATGTCCGTCTATCTATCTATCTATCTATCTATCTATCTATCACTATAATAAAAGAGAATGTTATACCTGATCTTGTCTTACTTCTGTTTTAACTGTTTGCTGTAAAATGTTATCCATATACTCTTTCAATAAAGATGATTTTAAAACTTTTTTTAAAAAGAGAGAATGTTTGCGGCGGTGCAGAGGAATATGTGGCAGTGTTTCGATTGGTTGCCACTGTGGGATTATTTGCATAAAGGACTCTGATTGGCCAGTCTCATAACTCCAACATTCTAAGGCACCAGACAGAGGGGATTGGCTGCCACTGAAGGAGTATTTGCATTAAGGACTTTGATTGGCCATCTACATTCCAACATTCTAAGGTGACGCAGAGGGAAAAGGAAAGGCCTCAAGCAGTCAGTCACTGCGGCCCACAGCAATGACGGATCAGGACCAAACTTGGCACACAGGGGCCCAATGGCCCACTTCACAACCTGCTGTGGTTTAGGGCAGGATGGGCCACGAACGATGGGATTTACAGTACCATCACCTGATTCACTTCTCAACACTGTAGCCCCTATAACTCACAGACAAGGCCCCAAATTGACAACAAGACTTCCTTAACTTGATTTTCCTGACTAGGCCTCAGCTCATGGGATACTGTTTAGGGCCTGAATTGACAGTAAAGCTTCCTCAACTTGATTTTCCTGACTAGGCCCCCAACAATGACAGAACAAGACCACACTTGGCACACAAACTCCCCAAGATGCACTTTACATCCTGGTGCAGTTTGAGGGAGGATGGACCATGGATGATGGGACTTGCAGTAGTTTAACTCACTTCCTTAGAACACTGGGCCCACACCAATGACAAATCAGGACCAAACTTGGCACACAGAGGCCCAATGACCCACTTTACAACCTGGTGCGGTTTAGGGCAGGACGGCCCACATATGATGGAATTTTCAGTACCTTCAACCGACTCACTTCCCACAGAACATTGTAGTCTCTACAAATCACAGACCAGTCCAAAACTTGGCACAGAGAATACTCATGACCCACTCTACACCCTGGTGCTGTTTCAAGGAAGATAGACCACAGATGATGGGATTTGAAGTACCTTCCGAGACCGCTGCAACCCTCATCCAATGAATGATCAAGACCAAACGTGACACACAGAGCCCCTGTGACCCACTCTACATCCTGGTGCTGTTTGGAGGGGGTTGGACCATGGCCGATGGGACTTGCAGTACCTTCACTAAGTTCCTGAGACCACTGCGAGCCACATACATCTGATAAGGACCAACCTTGACACACAATGCCTTTCTCAAATAACCTGGGCACCGCCGGGTCCCCAAGCTAGTAACTATATAAAATAGCTAAAACATTTAAAACCTAGATAAAAATACAATTACATAATAACATCGACCAACAGCAAATACTGGAAGGGCTTGGTGGGCGTTGACCTTAAGTTTTGGAGTTGTAGTTCACCTACATCCAGAGAGCACTGTGGACTCAAACAATGATGGATCCGAACCAAACTTGGCATGAATACTCAATATGCCCAAATGTGAACACTGGTGGAGTTTGTGGAAAAATAGACCTTGACATTTGGGAGTTGTTACTGTGATTTATAGTTCACCTACAATCAAAGAGCATTCTGAACCCCACCAATGATAGAATCGGACAAAGCAACCCACGCAGAACCCCCATGCTTTGAACGGACTCACTGGTGCGAGCCTCCCTACAGCCTCGCATGCTCTCCCTCGCCCGCACATGCGCACCGTGCTGCCATGCGCCAAGCACGCATGCTCTCCCCTCCCTGCTTGGAGTCTCAAAAACAGCCCTCCCCTTGGCTGAGAGGCCATCCAATCACAGCGGAGGAGGCCTTTTGGTGGGAGGATTTGCCGTCTGTTTCCAAAAAGGAAGAGAAAGACAGGCAGAGAGATCTTCAGCCTTGTTTGCCAAAAGAATTCCTATGACCTCAGAAATTTATGTTTTCTGATGTTCTTTGGTGATCCCTCTGAAATCCCCTAGTGGACCCCCCAGGAGTCCCAACCCCAGGTTGAGAAATGCTGGTTTAAGAGGTCATCCTGTAGACCAGTGTTTCTCAACCTAGGGGTCGGGACCCCTGGGGGGTCCACTAGGGGGTTTCGAAGGGGTCACCAAAGACCATGAGAAAACACGTTATTTTCTGTTGGTCATGGGGGCTTTGTGTGGAAATTTTGGCCCAATTCTATCATTGGTGGGGTTTAGAATGCCCTTTGATTGTAGGCAAACTATAAATCCCAGCAACTACAACTCCCAAATTGCAAGGTCTGTTTTCCCTAAACTCCACCGGTGTTCACATTTGGGTATATTGAGTATTTGTGCCAAGTTTGGTCCTGATCCATCATTGTTTCAGTCCACAGTACTCTCTGGATGTAGGCGAACTACAACTCCAATACTCAAGGTCAATGCCCACCAAACTCTTCCAGTACTTTCTGTTGGTCATGGGAATTCTGTGTGCCAAGGTTGATACAATTCCATCGTTGGTGGAGTTCTGAATGCTCTTTGATTGTAGGTGAACTATAAATCCCAGCAACTACAACTCCCAAATGACAAAATCAATCCCCTCCATCCTCACCAGTATTCAGATTTGGGCATATTGGGTATTTGTGCCAAATTTAGTCCAGTGAATGAAAACACATCCTGCATCTCAGATATTTACATGACGATTCATAACAGTAGCAATATTACAGTTATGTAGTAGCGATGAAAATAATGTTATGGTTGGGGGTCACCACAACATGAGGGACTGTGTTAAGGGGTCTCGGCATTAGGAAGGTTGAGAAACACTGCTGTAGGCTGTTAGGAATTGTGGGAGTTGAATTCAAAACACCTGGATGGCCAAAGTTTGCCCATGCCAAGTCTTTACTAAGTAGCAATTATAAATATGGAACTGTTCCAGAAGAGGGTTGATAGTACATTCAGTTTGTGTTGGTCTTTTATTTTCCTAATAGTAGTAGTAATGATGATAATAATATAACTGGAAAAGCTTATATGATATGAGGATTTAAAGATAGAAGTGCAAAGACTCTGATATACACCAGTAAAGGTGGTCCCAGTGGTGATCGGCACACTGGGTGCAGTGCCTAAAGATCTTGGCCTGGACTTAAAAACAATTGGCGTTGCGTTGAGAAAATTACCATTTTTCGCATGTAGTGGACTTGCAAGAATGCTACCAAGTATTGGACAAAGATACATGAAGAATCACAACAAATATTGAATAGAAAATTTTAAAAGAAGCCAGAATATTATTTACTACTAGGAATTACGGACTCAGACCTCAGCCTAGTCGAGAATACAGACAGATTATTTACGTATATGGTAACTGCAGCGAGAATCTCCTTTGCAAAATACTGGAAACAAGAAAAAGTCCCTGATATAGAGGACTGGATAAACAAGCTTAAGGAAATAAAAGATATGGACAAATTCACTTTTTTGTTAAAGAGAAATGAAGATAAACCAATAAAAAGAACAAATTGGGAACTCTTGATAAGACTACGAAAAGGATGATAGCAGAAAAGACTAATGAAATAAGTTTAGGGGGGAAAGAGTAATAAGAAACATGAATTGAGAGAAGACACAAGTTTGGAATGGAAGTCACATTATATACATTTATTATTATTATTATTGAATTTTTTGATATTTTTCTCTCTCTTTTTTTCCTCTTAAGCTTTTTCTACTTTCCTATATGTTTATTGTTCCCTCTCTTTCCCTGATACGATTCATTTTATATATGTTACTAGCTTAACCCGGCACGCGTTGCTGTGCCCTATTTTGGAGATGTGTGGAAGTGTGGGTATGTTAGGGTTGGAAATGTTTTGACAATGTGTTTTGTGTTTGTATATATGTGTATGTGTGTTTTTATGTGTGTGTGTGTATGTATGTATGTGTGTGTTTTGTATGTGTGTATGTATGGGTGTGGATGTGTGTGTCTGTGTATATATATGTGTGTATGTATGTATGTGTATGTGTGTGTATGTAGTTGTGTGTATGGATGTGTGTGTATGTATGTTTGTGTATGTATGTGTGTGAGTATGTATGTGTCTTTGTGTCTGTATGTATGTGTATGTATGTGTTTCTGTATGTATGTGTGTATGTACATTCCCCCCCTCTCTGTCTGTTTCCCCCCTTTGTATGTGTCCCCTCCCCTCTCTCTGTTTCACTTTCCCATCTGTCTGTCTCTCCCTCTCCTCTGTCTCGCTGCCTGATTCCCCCCTTGTTTCCCCCCCTCTTTCTTTCGGTGTTACTTCCCTCTCTCTGTCCTGCCCCGTCTCGCTCTGTGTCACTCCCTATCTTTCTTTCCCCGCCCCTTCTCTCTCAGGCCTCCCTCTCTGTCTCATTTCCTCCCTTCGTGTTCTCCGCGGTTACGGCGGCCGCTCCTGAAGCAAGGTAAGGCCGGCAGCTTACCTTGTTTCAGGCGCGGGCGCCGCAAATCGCTGGGGCACGCCGGAGGGCGGAAGGCAGGCCGAGATCGCCGATCCGCTCTCCGCAGTTTTCCTCATGATTCCTGCGGCCACGCCTGAAAGAAGGTAAGCTCCCAGCTTACCTTCTTGCAGGCGCGGCCGCCGCAAACCGCGGGAAAACGGCGGAGGGCGGATTACGATCTCCGGCCCTGCCTTGCGCCCTGGCGCGCATGGGCAGCGCCGCAGCGCCCGCCCCCTTGTGTACTGGGTGCGTTATGGACTACACTTCCCAGAAACCCCGGCATGGCCACTTCCGGTGTATGCGGAGTTTTCTGGGAAGTGTAGTGCGGAGGACGATGGCGCCGGGAGCTTGCGAGGGAGGCTTGGGGGCAAAGGTAAGCAAAGTTTTTGGTTGTTTGTTGTTGTGTTGGGGTGGTGGGAAGTGGAGGGAAGTTGTGTGTTGTGTATTTAGAGTAGGGCGTTTGTTGTGGGGTCCTGGGGAGGGGTTAGCCTGATTCGGGGTTTTTTTTTGTTTTGTTTTTTAAGGCCATGTGCATTGGAAGGGGGTTTGTTTATGTTGTTTATGTGTTGTTTTAGTGTGTTAGGAAGCGGTGAGGGGCATTGTGTGTATGTTGTTTAGGGAAATTTTGAAGGAGGGTAATTGTTTTGTGGGCAGATGTAGTTTTCTCGGCGTGTTCTGAAGTGGCGGTTTGTCGGATGGGGCCGCAGCGTTTTTCCGGCCATGTGCGCGGGAAGGGGGGCAGGGTATGTTGTGTATGTGTTGTTTATGTGTTGTTTTGGGGTGTAGTGTGTATGTGTGTAGTGGTTAGTGATTGTGGGTAGGGAGGTGTGCTGTTGGCAGGCTTAGAGTAGGGCTTGTAGTTATGTGGCGAAGTGTTAGGGATCGGTTTGCAGTGCTTTGTTCATGGCGTGCGAACGTTCCAAACGCTCGTGCTGGCAGCGGAGAGGCCGGGTGGGATTTCGTTGTTATTTTTTAGGGTGGTGTTTTAGGGTGTTGCGAGGTAGTTTGGTCCGGTTTTTTTGACTGTTGTCTGTACCTCGTGGTCAGGGCCAGTCAGTTGTTTAGTTTGGTGTTTCTGCGACTTATAGTTTCGTTGTCTATATACATCTTTGCACGACCACGTCTCCTTTATATATATAGATAAAATAAAAAATATTCGGGGGGAAAAGAAAAAAAGAAAATTACAATCTGTCTGCTGCAAAAGGCCACCCTACTCTGATCCAAACGCGTTATTCGCCGATACATCACACAGTCCTAGACACTTGGGAAGTGTCTGACGTGTGATCAAATACAAAAGCCAGCATAGTGATATTGTTTGCTGTGTACTAATCTTGTTATGTATATAAAAAAACCACACTTTATTTGTATCTTGTTTTATCTCCCTGGAGGGACTCAGAGTGGATTGCAGTATACAGTACAGGCATGGATTACTCATAAGGCCACACTAGGCCATGGCCTATGGGCGTAGGCCTAGCGGGGCGCCAGATAATGGACCAAAAAAATTTACAATTTTAAGCAAAACTGCAACGTGACTATCTCTTTCTCGGGCCTCGGGCGGGGGGAGAGCGCTGCGAGGGGGTGGGGGAGGAAGGAATGGCACCCCCCCTCGCCAGGAATGGCACCCCCTTTCCTCCGGGAGGAAAGAAGGGAAGTCCCTAGTGCCGCTGACGGCCATGCGCAGCACTCAGGAACATGGCAAAGGAGGGAAGACGCGCCCTCCTGCCGTGCGCGCATGTGCCCGCCAGCGGCTCAGGGGGCGTGGCTTCCCTCCGCCTCATCATCTTCCTCCCTCCTTCCTTGGGCGCGAGGAGGATGACGAAGCTCTTCCCTTCCTCCTCCTCCTCCCCGCAACTGCCTTCCGGTCGCGGGAGGAGGACGACAAAAGCCCCACCCCCGGGGCGCTGCCACGCATGCCCAGCAGCGCCCCAGGGGCGGGGCTTTTTTGGCCTAGGGCGCGAAAAAAGCTTAATCTGGGCCTGAGTATACTACACATATAAGGCAAACATTCAGTGCCTTTTACACAGTGACCTTCTATTTTCCTTCACATTTTGAGACACGTCTCCCCTTTCTTCTGCGGATTTTGTGGGATGCTCTTCAGTTGTCTGCTTCTACCGTAATAAAAGTATAACTGAACAAAAAGGCCTCACTGCAACATTTTGTTGCACTCATTTTTTGCATTTTGGTTGCACTCATTTTGGTTGCACTCATGGTTACATCCCGTATAGACTACTGCAACGCTCTCTACGCGGGGTTGCCTATGAAGACTGCCCGGAAGCTGCAATTAGTCCAACGCTCAGCAGCCAGACTACTAACGGGAGTGGGGTACAGGGAGTGCACAACTCTCCTGTTGCGCCAGCTCCACTGGCTGCCAATTAGCTTCCGAGCACAATTCAAAGTGCTGGTGTTGACCTACCAAACCCTAAACGGTTCCAGCCCAGTTTACCTGTCCAAATGTATTCCCCCCTATGACTCAAGAGTGTTAAGATCGTCTGGAGAGGCCCTGCTCTCGGTCCCACCATCTTTGCAGGCGCGTCTGGTGGGGACGAGAGACAGGGCCTTTTCTGTGGTGGCCCCCCGGCTCTGGAATTCCCTCCCAAATGAAATTAGATCCGCCCCCCTCCCTCCTGATCTTTAGGAAGTGGGTGAAAACGTGGCTGTGCAATGAGGCATTTGCAGAATGAAGGAGATCGCGAATTGACTAAAATCGCTAACCACTAGATACGGGCCGAATATACGGATTGAGTTGGACTCGATTTTACTTTGGCGAAAGGCTTTTTAAATGTATTTATTGTTTTTGTATTTGATAATTTTATTGTAAATTTATGATGTTTTAGATTTTAAATGTTAGCATTGAATACTTGCTGTTTGCCGGTCTGAGTCCCTCTTCGGAGGTGAGAAGGCCGGGGTAGAAAAGTTTTAAATAAATAAATAAATTTTGTAGAACATGCTGCCTGGGAATGTGGTGGAGTCTCCTTCTCTGGTTTTTTTTTAAAGCACAGGCTGTGTGGCCATCTGTCAGGAGTGCTTTGATTGTGCTTTTCCTACATGGCATCATGGGCTGGACTGGATGGCCTCAGAGGTATTGTCGAACTCTAGCATTCAATGATTCTCCCTGATAAAATTATCAGAGTGGGTTGGAATAAATATAACAATGCTTGGGCTGTAATAAATTATTAGGATGTGCCTCTAAGGCCACAATTCCTTGGGTTTCCTTGGCAAGAGTTCTTCAGGAGATGTTTTATTATTATTTATTTTATTTACGGCATTTAAATGCTGCCCTTCTCACCCCGAAGGGGACTCAGAGAGGCTTATATATATATATATATATATATATATATATATATATATACACACACACACACACACACACACATACATACAATATATATTATTAGGATAGCACAATATCAGTATTATATATTACTATATCGTACTATACCATTACATTGTAATATTATTAGTAATATTACATGTAATATAAATATATATAATTATAATATATAATAATAATTGCTGAGATATAATAATAATAATAGCTGAGATAGAATATTTATTTATTTATTTTATTTACGGCATTTATATGCCGCCCTTCTCACCCCGAAGGGGACTCAGAGCGGCTTATGAGAGATATATATACATACACACAATATATATTATTAGCATAGCACAATATCAGTATTATATATTACCATATTGTACTATACCATTATATTGTAATATTACTAATAATATTACATGTAATATAAAATATATAATTATAATATATAATAATTGCTGAGATATAATAATAATAACTGAGATAGAATATTTATGTATTTTATTTTATTTATGGCATTTATATGCCGCCCTTCTTAACCCGAAGGGGACTCAGAGAGGCTTACAAGATATATATACATAAAATATATGATATTATTAGCATAGCACAATATCAGTATTATATATTACTATATCGTACTATACCATTATATTGTAATAATATATACATACAATATATGATATTATTAGCATAGCACAATATCAGTATTTTATATTACTATATCGTACTATACCATTATATTGTAATATTATTAGTAATATTACATGTAATATAAAATATATAATTATAATATATAATTATAATTGCTGAGATATAATAATAACTGAGATAGAATATTTCTTTCTTTCTTTCTTTTATTTACGGCACTTATACGCCACCCTTCTCTCCCTGAAGGGGACTCAGAAAGGCTTACAAGATATATACATACAATATATGATATTATTAGCATAGCACAATATCAGTATTATATATTACTATATTGTACTATACCATTATATTGTAATATTATTAGTAATATTACATGTAATATAAAATATATAATTATAATATATAATTATAATAATTGCTGAGAAATAATAATAATAATGTTTGCAATTGCCTTCCTTTGTGGCTGAGAGACTGTGACTTGCTCAAGGCTGAGAGGAGACATGATGGCTTGGCTATGTATAAAATATGTGAGGGGAAGTCATAGGGAGGAGGGAGCAAGCTTATTTTCTGCTGCCCTGGAGACTAGGATGCAGAGCAATGGCTTCAAACAGCTATGGCAGGCATCCTCAGAGGTTGTGAGGTCAGACCTCACTACCTCTGGGGATGCCTGGCATAGATGCAGGCGAAATGTCAGGAGAGAATGCTTCTGGGACATGGCCATACAACCCGGAAAATCATAGAATCACAGAGTTGGATTCTTTCCAGACCCAGGATTTCACTAGCTTCCTGAAGGTCAGGAGTGAGGGGACAGATCTAATCTCAGTTGCGAAGTTCCACAGCCGAGGGGCCACCACAGAAATGGCCCTGTCTCTCGTCCCCACCAGCCGCGATTACGAATGTGGCTGGATCGAGAGCAGGGCCCCTCCAGAAGATCTTAATGGCCTTGATGGTTCGTAGGGGAGAATACGTTCGGACAGGTAAACTGGGCCGGAACCGTATAGGGTTTTGTAGGTCAATACCAGCACTTTGAATTGTGCTCGGAAGCTAAATGGCAGCCAGTGGAGCTGGCGCAACAGAGGAGTTGTACGCTCCCTGTACCCCACTCTCGTTAGTAACCTGGCTGCCGAATGTTGGACTAAAAAAACCATCACTCAAACCAAGGCTAAGCTTGATAAATACTATGGGGACTCTGCACCATCAATTTCAATGGTAAAAAAGTGGTTTACAGAATTTCCTTGTGGCCATACAAGCACGGAAGATGCCGAACGTTCTGGACACCCAGTTGAGGTCTCTACACCCAAAACAATTGAAAAAATTCACGATATGGTGTTGGCCGATTGGAGATTGAAAGTGGGAGAGATTGTGGAAGCCATAGGCATCTCACGTGGCTCAGTGGCTTCAATTTTAAATGATCACTTGGGTATGAGAAAGCTTTCCGGAAGACGGGTGATGCGTTTGCTCACAATCGACCACAAACGCAATCATGTGACAATTTCGCAGGAGTGTTTGCCGTTGTTCAACCGCAATATGGATGGGTTTTTGCATCGTTTCGTAACCGTGGACGAAACATGGATCCACCACAACACACCAGAGACCAAACAGCAGTCAAAACAGTGGGTTTCTCGGGGTGATTTGGCGCCAAAGAAGGCCAAGATGGGTTTGTCAGCCAGTAAAGTCATGGCGACCATTTTTTGGGATGCATGCGGTATAATCCACATTGACTACCTTCAAAAGGGTAAAACAATCAATGGCGAATATTATGCCAACTTATTGGGTTGATTTAATGAGGTTTTGGAGAAAAAAACGACCGCATTTGTCCAAGAAAAAAGTTTCTTTGCACCAGGACAATGCAAGGGTGCACACATGTGCAGTTGCCATGGCAACAATCCATGAATTGGGATACGAATTGCTCCCTCATCCGCCCTATTCTCCGGATTTAGCCCCGAGTGACTATTACTTGTTTCCGAACCTGAAGAAATGGCTCGGCGGAAAGAGATTTGACTCCAACGATGAAATCATCTCACAAACAAATACCTATTTTGATGACCTCGGCAAATCTTATTTTTTGGAAGGGATAAAAAAATTTGGAGAAATGTTGGACAAAGTGTATAGAGCTCAAATGAGACTATGTTGAAAAATAAAATGACTTTTCAATCCACAAACCTGTGTTTCATGCAAAAAGTCACGGACTTATTGACCCGCCCTCGTAATAATAATAATAATCCCCGCACAGTACCCATCTCTTCTCCCTCTGATGCACACATCCCCATCCTTTCATCCTCTCCTCCATCCCATCCAATGATGTACCTTTAACACCTTGGTCCCGGGCATCAGTTTCCTTCCTCTGCTGCTAAAGGTGAATTCAAAATCCCAGTTGGCAAAGGATGCAGAGCGGAAGTGGCATCTATTAATGCAATGCCAGGCTCCCCCTCTTCCTCCCCCCCCCCTCCTTCCAAACACACATCACAAATCCACTTTCCTCTCTGCTCATGGAAACTCTATCAACTTAACTGTTGGAGGGAAGAATGGTTTGGAGGGGGAAAAAAATCTTCAGAAGCAAAGATAGGGTTAGAGTTGCCCGATTGCAAACTGGAGCAAAGGACACACGGCCTTTCTCTTTCTTTTGTTTGACTTTCCCTTTCTTTTGGTTGGAAATTGCCACTTCAATTAAGCCAATTAAATTTTTTTTTTAAAAAAAACAACACAGACCTAGAATAAATATATAGACATTTAATATAATGCCAAGTTTTTTGAAACTTTGCTTTTTTAAAAAAATAAAAATACTACAACTGTACCCTTGGTTCGCTCCTGATATGATAAATCAAGATCAGTACTGACTGAAAGGTCATGAGTTCAAAGCCAGCCCGAGTCGGAGTGAGCTTCCGGCCAATTTTGTGTAGCTTGTTGTCGACCTTTGCAACCCGCAAGACAGTTGCATCTGTCAAGTAGGAAGTTTAGGTACCACCTATGTGTGGGGAGGCTAACTTAACACATTTATGAGGCCATAAAAAATCTCCAGCAAAAAGCATGCAGGGAATGCGGAAAGTACTTCATCAGTGTCGTAGATGGACGGTGAAGCGGCAGCTCCCCTGGTGGCCAGAAAAAAGTTAAATAGCCTCTGACTGACTGTCTATATGTGTTCTGTGTCTATGGCATTGAATGTTTGCCATGTATGTGTACACTGTAATCCGTCCTGAGTCCCCTGCGGAGTGAGAAGGGTGGAATATAAATACTGTAAATAATAATAAATAAATTGGAGTATTGTTTCTAAGGAAGATGCCCTGTGTTACCTACACAGAGAAACCACTGTAACTGGATTCATAAGCAAAGTGCCTGTATGCTGTATACATGAAGTTTTGCGAGTAAACCAATAATAATAATAACAACAACAACTTTATTTTTGTACCCCGCCTCTACCTCCCTGAAGGAACTCGGGGCAGCTTACATGGGGCCAATGATGTTGGTCTTCGACCGCAAATATCTATCTATCTATCTATCTATGTATCTATCTATCTATGTATCTATCTATCTATGTATCTATCTATCTATCTATCTATCTATCTACATGGGGCCAAGCACAACACAGTTAAAATATAACATGCTAAAATACACAACAACATAATAACAAAACAACAACATTATAACCATGTATAAAAACAAGCATCAAAACCAACAACAGTAAGCAATAAAATGAATTTCTCTCACAAGTGGGCGAACTGGTGCAAAAACGATTTAGAGAATAGGGCTAGTGAATAAAGTGCATAGGTCAAATGGCAGCAGTAAGATAGAGAACAATGTAAGGTAGGTTGTTATAGCTTTGGGTACAAACAATAGTAAAGTGGGAGGACGAGATTTTGGGTCCTAGCTGGGACCAGCTGTCAAAGGAATTGTCTAGTCCAGGGGTCGGGAACCTTTTTGACTCAGAGAGCCATGAAAGCAAAATATTTGGAAATTTATTTCAGTGGGAGCCATATAATATATATAATATATTTAAAGACTGAATTCAACTAAATGTGAGTATATACGCACATACTATGAGAAAAGGATTCCCCCGGCAGAATGAGGGGACACTTCAGACCTGGCTCTGCAAAAGGCAGACTCAGGACTCTGGGAAGGAAGAGAAGACGGAAGGAAGGAAGGGGGAAAGAAAGAAAGAAAGAAAGACAGAGGAAATTAAGAAGGGGGGGAGAGGAAGAAAGAAAAGAAGAACGAGTTATCAAAAAGGAAGAAAAGAAAAATAGGGGAGAGACAAAGAGGGAAAAACAAAGAAGGAAATGGGAAAGGAGGAAAGGAAAGGGTGGGGAAAAGAAAGGAAAAGGAGTGAGGAAAAAGTAAAATAATGAAGGAAAAGAAGAAAAGAAAGAAGGGGAGAGGGAACTGAAAAGAAAGGAAGGAGAAGGAAAGGAAGATTTGGGGGGAAAGAATAGAAGAGGGAGGGAGGGAGGAAAGAAGAGGGAGGGAGAATGGAGGAAGGAAGGAAGGGGAGAGAGGGAAGGAAAAGGAAGGAGAGAAGGAGAAGGAAAGGGAGAAGGGGAGGAAGGAAGGAAGAGGAAAGAAGGAAGAGGGAGAATAGAGGAAAGAAGGAAGGGGAGAGAGGAAAGGAAAAGGAAGGAGAGAAGAAAAGAATGGAAGAGGAAGGAAGGAACGAAGAGGGAGGGAGGAAAGAAGACAGGAAGAGAGGGAGGAAAAAGAATGAAAGAAAAAGAGAGGGAAAAAGAAAGGAAGAGAAAGGAAGGAAGGGGGAGGAGGGTGCAGGGCCAAGGCGGACCTTGGTGTTGGCGAGGCAGTCCCTCTGGAAGGCGTCAAAGAAGCTGCGGCTCTTGAGTTGCCTGACGATGAGGGCGATGAGCTGGGCGTCCCCCGGGGGCAGTGAGGCCGGGTCCGCGGCACCAGGCCCAGGCCCACCTCTGCCGCCTCCCCCGAGGCCCGTGGCGGAGGATAAAGAGGAAGACAAGGACAAGGCAGCAGCGGCGGGCTCCGCCATCCCCAGCAAAGAGGGCGCAGGGTCCCAAGAGCAGCGGGAGATGAGGAAGAGGCGGCGATGGCGGCAAGAAAGCGGCAGTCACTGCGCATTTGCGTCATGCCTCCCCACTGCATTCTGGGAAACCGAGGCCCAGGCTGTTCTGGAGAGCCGGATGCAATCATGAAAAGAGCCACATCTGGCTCCCGAGCCACAGGTTCCCTACCCCTGGTCTAGTCAAAAGCACTGGGGAACACCCACGTCTTTAGACTAACTCTTACATTTATTTTGTCTCTTGAGAGCATGGTTTAAAGGCAAATATATTTTAAGGGAGAGTACATATTTTTGGGCAACTATAAAGGAACACATCTGAAACTCTGCTGAATATACCGTATAGATATATAATAAATAACACATTAATCAGATTAAAACCAATTAAAAATACAATTAAAATACAACTATACAAGCAGTTCGAAAGCATGTAATGCGAGTAGATCAATAGGTACTGCCACAGTACTGTGTACTGTGTAAAAAGGCATTGAGTGTTCATTATTAGTTAATTATTATTATTTATTTAGAGCATTTATATCCCGTCCTTCTCAACCTCCAACGAGGGACTCAGGACGGCTTACAATTGTCAGTCCTTAGATGCCGACAACGAAACAGAGCACAACAATTAACATAAACAGGTCAACAGCAATAAAAATACATTAAAAAAGCAATAAATGCATTTAAAAATATTGGCCCTTAACATATTAAGAGCCTTATATATGCTTATATATGTTTGCCTTATATATGCAAAACTGTAATCTGCTCTGAGTCCCTCCGGGGAGATAAAGCGGAATATAAATAAAGTTTATTATTATTATTATTATTATTGAAGAAGTGTATTGACAACCTGAAACATTGATATATTTAGCTTAGAGAAAAGAAGGTTAAGGGCTAAAATGATAACAGTGTTTGTAAATGTTGGTGCATTGGAAAAGATGTCACACTGAGCAATGAATTCATGCTACAAGAAGAGAAGTTAAAGACTTTGTGAAACTACAACTCTCATAATTCCATAGCAGGGAGACATGGCAGTTAAAGGGGTGTCAAACTACACCTAAATATGGAGGCTCAATTTATGCATTCCTATTTACATATCTAAACTGGCAAATGAATGTGTATCGGCAACCCTTTAACTACCAATACTCAGTGCCATGGAATCCTGAGATCTGTAGTTCAACAAGGTATTTATTTAGCCTTCTCAGCCAAAGAGTGCTGGTGCTGTACCAAACTACAACTCCCATAATTCCATAGCTTTGAGCCTAGACAGTTAAAGGGTTTCAAATTACATTTATTTCACAGCGTAGATGCACCCAGAGATAGACTGGACCTGAATATGAAGGCTCTACTATTGCATACACACATACAGTACATTAGAGCAGTGTTTCTCAACTTGGGGGTCAGGACCCCTGTGGGGTCGTGAGGGAGATGTCAGAGGAGTCGCCAAAGACCATCAGAAAACACAGTATTTTCTGTTGGTCATGGGGGTCCTGTATGGGAAGTTTGGCCCAATTCTATCGTTGGCAGGGTTCAGAATGCGCTATGATTGTAGGCGAACTTTTTTTTTGGTCAGGAGCCACTTGAGAAACTGCAAGTCGCTGCTGGTGTGAGAGAATTGGCCATCTGCAAGGACGTTGCCCAGGGGACACGCGGATGTTTTGAAATTTTACCATCCTTGTGGGAGGCTTTTCTCTTGTGTGAGCTGCAGCTGACAGAGGGAGCTCATCCATGCTCTCCCCAGATTTTAACCTGCAATCTGTTGGTTATCAGTGCTGCCAGCACAAGAGTTTAACCCATTGTGCCACCGGGGGCTCCTAGGCGAACTCTAAATCCCAGCAACTACAGCTCCCAAATGTCAAGGTCTGTTTTCCCCAAACTCCACCAGTGCTCACACTTGGGCAATTGCCAAGTTTGGTCCAGATCTATCATTGTTTGAGTCCACAGTGCTCTCTGGATGTACTGTAGGTGAACTACAACTCCCAAACTCAAGATCAATGCCCAGCAAACTCTTCTAGTATTTTTTTGTTGGTCATGGGAGTTCTTTGTGTAATGATGGGTTCAATTCGATCATTGGTGGAGTTCAGCGTCCTCTTTGATTGCAGTTGAACTTTAAATCCTAGCAACTACAACTCCCAAATGTCAAGGTCTGTTTTCCCCAAATTCCACCAGTGCTCACATTTGGGTATATTGAGTATCTGTGCCGAGTTTGATCCAAACCAATCATTGTTTGAGTCCAAAGTGCTCTCTGGATATAGGTGAACTACAACTCCCAAACTCAAGGTCAATGCCCACCAAACTGTTCTAGTTTTTTTTTGTTAGTCATGGGAGTTCTTTGTGTAATGATGGGTTCAATTCGATCATTGGTGGAATTCAGAGCGCTCTTTGATTGTAGGTGAACTATAATTCCCAGCAACTACAACTCCCAAATGACAAAATCAACCCACCCCACCCTCAACCCCACCAGTATTCAAATTAGGACGTATTGGGTATTTGTGCCAAATTTGGTCCAGTGAATGAAAATACTTCCTGCAAATCAGATATTTACATGATGAGTCATAACAGTACCAAAATTACAGTTGTGAAGTAGCAACGAAAATAATGTTATGGTTGGGGGTCACCATACATGAGGGACTGTATTAAGGGGTTGCGGCATTAGGAAAGTTGAGAAGCACTGCATTAGAGTATGCAGAAGTTTTCTGACAATTCTCATGCATTACAGAGAGAGGAAGAGAAAGAAAAACACAATATAATAATAAATAATAATAAACTTTATATATACCCCACCACCATCTCCCCAATGGGGACTCGGGGCGGCTTACATGAGGCCAGGCCCAAACAACAAATTACCATAAAATAAAAATCAAAACATCATCAACAACACCATAAAAATACAAACATATACTGTAAATAAAAGAATAATATGCAAATATAAAAGAGCAACTTGTGGCCCTCCCTATTTGGCTGGATTGCAATGCCCATTCATCCCTTCTCAGACTGGTTAGATGGGAGTTGCAGTCTAACAACATCTTAGGGTTACAGTTTGGGGTCTTTGGTTTAGAGTTACAGTTTCTTCCCTCTCCTTTTTTGAGGCAATTCTTTCTCTCCTTCCACTCTCCTTCCTTTCTGCTTTCATTCCTCCCCCCTTTCCCCCTTTCTTTACTCACCTCCCTGAAGTGCTGATTCAGTTGCAGCCTTTGCAAAATTGGAGAACACTCCAAAGTTTAGCCTAGGCAGAAAGGACACTTTAGCCAAAGGGGAGGGACAGGAAGAGGAATACAGTGCAAGTATGGGGGGGAAAAAACACAAACCCAAACACACACAGCACTGTCTATTTTTATTTGTACAGCCCTGTCTAGGCTGGAGAGCTCTGTGGAGTTAACCCATTGAGGTTTTGGTAAGCAAGAGCTCCTGACCAGAGCACCGCAGACCACAGATGCATCTTTACTGTAGCATGAACACAGTTTGATTCCACTTTAACTGCCACATTTCAATGCCCTGCAATCCTGGGATATTCAGTTTTGTGAAACACTAGCATTCTCTGGCTGAAAGTAATAAGTACTCAGTAAAAAGAGAGGTGCATCTAAGCAGTGTTTCTTAACCTTAATTCTGCGACCCCTTAATACAGTGTTTCTCAACCTTCCCAATGCTGCGACCCCTTAATACAGTTCTTCATGTTGTGGTGACCCCTAACCATAACATTATTTTCATTACTACTTCATAACTGTATTTGTGTATGTGGGGGTGGGTGGGTGATTTTGTCATTTGGAAGTTGTAGTTGCTGGGATTTATAGTTCACCTACAATCAAAGAGCATTCTGTACTCACCAACAATGGAATTGAAACCAACTTGGCACTCAAAATTCCCATGACCAACAGGAAATAATGGAAGGGTTTGGTGGGCATTGACTTTGAGTTTGGGAGTTGTAGTTCACCTATATCCAGAGAGCACTATAGACTCAACAAGGATGGATCTGGACCACACTTGACACGAATCCTCAATATACCCAAACGTGAACACTGGTGGAGTTTGGGGAAAATTTGGGAGTTGTAGTTGCTGGAATTTATAGTTCGCCTACAATCAAAGAGCCCCTTGCACCCCACCAATGATAGAATTGGGTCAAACTTCCTATATAGAACCCTCATGCCTTGAAGGGACTAGCTGGCCTGAGGCTCCATCCCACCTCTCACGCTCTCCCTCACCTGCACATATGCATCATGCTGCCATGCGCCAAGCACACCTGCTCTCCCCTCCCTGCTTGGAGTATCAGAAACAGCCTTCCCATTGGCTGGGAGGCCTGCCAATCACAGCAAAGGAGAGCTTTAGGTGGGAGAATTTCCAAAAAGAAAGAGAAGGACAAGCGGAGAGATCTTCACCCTTCTCTGCCAAAGGGCTTCCTAAGACCATCAGAAATATATGTTTTCTGATGGCATTTGGCGACCCCTCTGAAACCCTCTAGTGACCCCCCTGGGTGTCCCGACCCCCAGGTTGAGAAACACTGCCTTAATACAATGTTTTTCAACCTTTTTTGAGCCGCGGCACACTTTTTACATTTACAAAATCCTGGGGCACACCACCAACCAAAATGACACTCTAACACAGTAATACATATAGTTAATATGTTTTTAAATGTATTTATACACTCAGTGTGAAACCTGGGCCTATTTCGATGAACACAACATAGAATGGCAGAAACACACACAAAGGTCTTACTCAATTTATAACCAAGTGAAAATACTATAAGAGTTTGGTGGGCATTAACCTTGGGTTTTGGAGTTGTAGTTCACCTATATCCAGAGAGCACTGTGGACTGAAACAATGTTGGATCAAGACCCAACTTGGCATGAATACTCAATATGTCCAAATGTGAACACAGATGGAGTTTGGGGAAAATAGACCTTGAGATTTGGGAGTTACAGTTTCTGGGATTTATAGTTAACACACAATCAAAGAGCATCCTGAACTCTTGCAACAATGGAATTGAACCAAACTTGGCATACTGAGCTCTCATTACCAACAGAAAGTACTGAAAGGGTTTGCTTGGGAATTGACCTTGAGTTTGGAAGTTGTAGTTCACCTACACCCAGAGAGCACTGTGGACTCAAAATAAAGCAGTTTTGGTACTTTTCCAACAGAGGTACAGTCAGAGAGTGATGCTGCACACGTGTAGAGCTTAGAAAAGTGGGTTTCTGTGCCAAGAATCAAGCAGGCACTGGCTCCGTGAATGTTGCACTATGATTGGTGCTTCTAGCCAATGCAATGATTAGCCAAAGCACATCCCGTGCCTAGCTTGTTTACTTTAGTGCCAAACGGAGAAGAACTACGCATGCGTATTAGGTTTCTGTTCCCTCGTTGCAGGCAAGGGGGAGCCGAATTCCTAAATGTTGCAAGTTTGGGACATGCTAGCCCAAGCTACTGATATGTACTGTGAGAAAGAAGTGTTCATTGTTCTAATGAGAAGGAGGGAATTAAGGAGTGATGCTAATGCCAATGTAATGTTTAATTGGATAATGTATTAGCAAATGAAGATGTTTTAATGATGTGATGCTATTCTTTCTTATGATTAATTGGTCAAATGGAAATGTTCTGATGTGGGAACCAATGATTTTTGGGAAGAAAGGTGGGCTTTTGTGAAAGCAGCCATGAGGGGTATAAATGCTTTGTACTGTGGTTTCACAAGGCTCTTGCCTGTGAATAGCTCGTTCTGTGGGCAAGCCCACCAGCTGGTGTGCTCAATAAATCTTTGATTTCATCTGAAGCAGTACAGTTGTAGCGTGGTTCCTCATCCTTGCGCCGCACGTCCATGCCGCCGTTTTGGTAAGAGTTAACTTGCCACTTGGAGTTCCATAACTCCCAATTTGCTGCTTCAAAACAATGTTATGTTATGTTGTTGTTTGTTTTCTATCCAGAATCACAATGTTGGAAGGAGGCTCACCACTTTAAAACAGGCATGGGAAAACTTTGGCCCTGTGGGTGCTTTGGACTTCAACTCCCACCATTCCTAACAGCATGAGGCCCTTTCCTGCTTAGGTGGCTGAGGGGGGAAAAGGAAAAGGGCCTGAGGCTGCTAGGAATGGTGGGAGTTGGAGTCCAAAACACCTGGAAGGTCCAAGTTTGCCCATGCCAGCTTCCGACAGAGACCTCTTCCTCCCCCTTCGCGCCCTTTCTTCCCCCTCCTGCCGAACACTTACTTTTTCTTCTACACTGCCGCTTCTGCCGCCATTTTAATCAGGAGGGGGAAGAAAGGGGATTGGAGGTTCCAATTTCCCATGGCACACCTGATGATCGCTCACGGCACACTGGTTGGGAAACATTGGTCTAACGTAAAATAGTCGAGGAGTTTTGAACTTTTCAGGCCCAGAGTCTCACGTTGCCGAGGTGAACCAAAACGAACACCCAGCTTGTGCCAAACTGTTTAATTAAAACTGCACTTACTGTCTGGCTGTTTTCATAGTCCAAAATATAAAACGTAAAGATAGGAGTTGTGGGAGTTGAAGTCCAAAACACCTGGAAGTCCAAAGTTTGCCCATGCCTGGGTCATACACATCACAGAGGTTGGCTGGGTTCTTGGATTTGCAGTAGCCATGGCTCCTCGGCTGTGAAGGAACTTTTTCCCCACTCCCCCAATAGAAGTGCGCTTGTGCGGATCACTGCAGTGTCTGCCCCTTAATCGCCATGCAATGTGGTTTACATCTAAGCGCACTGATGCACATTACAGTGTTTATTTCAGACTATCCCTCAATGTTGCTTATTATTGTTTTTAAAGACTCTGATTTGTGTTGGTGCATCATTGCAACTCCACATTTTCAAGCTGCCTTCAATCTCCAATGCCTGATCAACATAGATGTGTATCTACCCCTATCTACACTGCCATATAATCTATTTTCAGAATACCTTTTACTCATTGAAGTTTGATAATCCAGTACAATGCAGTTCATCTGAGTGGGTTGAGCTCCCTCTGTCAGCTCCAGCTCACCATGCGGGGACATGAGAGAAGCTTCCCACAAAACATTAAACATCCAGGTGTCCATTGGGCAACGTCCTTGAAGAAGGCCAATTCTCTCACACCAGAAGCGACTTGCAGTTTCTCAAGTCGCTCCTGACACAAAAAAGAACTGCATTCTGAAAGTGAATTATATTACAATGTGGATCCAGCCGAAAATGCACTCTTCTTTCCCCTCGCCCCATATAAATATCTCTAAAAATGAGGTGGGTCTTAGAATTGCAGGTACTTCTCGTATATATAAATATTTTTATTTATTATTATTATTACATATACTTCTATCCCGCCTTTCTCCCCACAAGGGGACTCGGGGCGTGCTCACATAAGCATCCAATGATGCAGTCCACATATACCAATAAAATAGTTAAAACAATAAAATCCATTTAAAACATTATCAACAATAATACAACAATAGATTCATTAACATTGAATTAGCATGCCAAAATACCAAGTCAAGCTGGAGTACAATATCAAGAAGCCTGTAAGTTTTAATTTTCATTTCGTTCCCCTCTAGTCAAATGCCTGGTTTCAGAGCCAGGTCTTCAGTTGTCTTCTGAGGGACAGGAAGGAGGTGGCTAACCTGATGTCCTTAGGGAGGGAGTTCCACAGACGGGGGGCCACTGCCGAAAAGGCCCTGTCTCTCGTCCCCACCAACCGCATTTGCGAAAGTGCTGGGATCGAGAACAGGGCCTCTCCTGATGACCTTAAGCTGTGTGATGGTTCAATACAAATGTTGATGGTGAAATTATTTATTTATTTATTTGCTATGCTTCTATACCGCTTCTCTCAGCCCGAAGGCGACTCGAGGCGGTGAACAAGCGGCAGCAAGTGCCCACATGTAACACATCATAATAAGATAAAAACAATCATATAAAACCATATAAATTAACAATTAAAACTACAAATACAAATCTCAGCTCCACAATCTTAAAATCGGTTTCCGTTTCGCCGTCATACTAATCTTGATTAATTAAAGTTCATCTGTGAATGCCTGCTCGAACAGCCAAGTCTTGACTTTCTTATGAAATGTCAGGAGGGAGGGGGCCGATCTGATGTCACTAGGAAGGGAGTTCCAAAGCCGAGGAGCCACCACTGAGAAGGCCCTGTCTCTCGTCCCCACCAGACGCGCCTGCAAAGCAGGCGGGACCGAGAGCAGGGCCTCTCCGGATGATCTTAAGCATCTTGATGGCTCATAGGGAGAGATGTGTTCGGACAAGTGAGTTGGACCAGAACTGTTTAGAGCAGGGGTGCTTATTAGGGAGATCGTGATCTACTGGTAGATCTCGAAGGGCGTCCTGGTAGATCCCAGGCAGATCGCAGGCACAGTGTGTATGGCTCCCATGCCATGTGTGAGGAATGCTCAGGGGCTTATTAGACTCACATTTAGTTGAATTCAGACTTAAAATGTATTATATGGCTCCCACTGAAATAAATTTAATATTTTGCTTTTATGGCTCTCTGAGTTGTGGGTAGGTAGATCTTTGGGACTTGGTTGTTTTATAAGTAGCTCGCATGCTGGAAAAGTGCGAGCACCCCTGGTTTAGAGCTTTAAAGGCCAAAACCAGAACTTTGAATTGTGCCTGGTAGCAAACTGGTAGCCACTGGAGCTGGGACAACAGGGGAGTTGTACACTCCCTGAGTGCCGCTCCTGTTATCAACCTGGCTGCTGTCCGTTGAACCAATTGAAGCTTCCGAGCAGTCTTCAAAGGCGGCCCCACGTAGAGAGCGTTGCAGTAATCTATATGGGATGTAACCAGAGCATGGGCTACCGTGGCCAAGTCAGACTTCCCAAGGTACGGGCGCAGCTGGCGCACAAGTTGCAATTGTGCGAATGCTCCCCTGGTCATCGCCGAAACCTGGGGTTCCAGGCTCAGCGATGAGTCCAGGATCACACCCAGACTGCGAACCTGCATCTTCAGGGGGAGTGTGACCCCGTCCAACACAGGCTGTAACCCTATGACCTGTTCGGCCTTTCGACTGACCAGGAGTGCCTCTGTCTTGTCTGTATTCAATTTCAATTTGTTCGCCCTCTACACATCTTGCAATCAATAGCCTCTTAGAATCAAAGAGGTACAGTACTTAAGGCAAGAAATCCCAGGCAATTCTTGGACTATTTCTATTTTTAAGTGCGCTTGCCAAGTCTGTACACGGAAGGGGTTAAATACACTGAGCTGTGGCGGATAGATAGGCCTGCGCATTTGTGATTTCATTGGAGGCCCATTTCCTTCTTTTCTCTGTCCCAGACTGAAGCCACTGGAGAGCGTGTTGCGGAGGCCGAAAGGAGGGGGTGAGTTACAAATGCTAGCAGGCCCCTTCCCTGCAAAGAAAAAGCAGACAAGTTGAGCATCCCTTATCCAAAATGCTAGGGACCAGAAGTGTTTTGGATTTTGAAACATGTGCCTAAACATAATGCAGTTTCACAGAGTTGAGATCTAAGCTTATACATGAAATTCATGTATGTTCAATGGACACCTTCTACACATAGCCTGAAGGTTATTTTATGCACCATATTGTCATGATTTGGGGCATGAGAGTCAGGCTGCATTTACACTGCCAAATAATGCCGCAGTAAATTGGCTGGGGGTTCTTTGTTTGGCAACAAGGCAACCCTCTTCTTCAGCAGAAGCACTCCCCCTCTGGTTAAGGAGCAGGCAAGCACAACTTTGGAGCTATATGGCCATGTTTCAGAAGCATTCTCTCCTGATGTTTCGCCCGCGTCAATGGCAGGTATCCTCAGAGGTAGTGCGGTCTGTTGGAAACTAGGAAAAAGGGGTTTATATATCTGGGTGGGAGAAAGAACGCTTCTCTGTTGGTGGCAGGCGTGAGTGTTGCAACTGGCCACCTTGATTAGCATTTCTCTCTCTCGGCATTACTTCGCGAACGAAGATTCTTTAGGAAGGACTCATCCGAGATAGGCAAGTTCGGTTGCAGAAAGCACAGCATAAAGTCTCCTTGGGTGATGTTGTTTCCAAGTTGCGGTTCTTTCTCCGTTGTCGTTTCTCTTCGAGACCCGTTCGGCGTGCCTTCTCGAAAGAGGCCGCAGCATTGTGGATAGTGCGTCTCCATGCCTCCCGATGTGAGGCCAGGATGGACCATTGTTGGTGATCAATCTGGCCGAGCCTGAGATGTTGTTTCAGGGAGTCTTTATTCTCTTTTTGGGGCACCTCTCTTGCGCTGACCCGTGGCAAGTTCACCGTAGAGTAGTATCTTTGGGAGGCGGTGGTCCTCCATCCTAGAGACGCGCCCTGCCCAGCGCAGCTGTGTTCTCAATAGCATGGCCTCAGTGCTGGTGATCCCTGCTTGCTCAAGGACAGTAACATTAGTCACATAGTCAGTCCAGTGTATATTTAGGATTGTGTGAAGACAGCGCTGATGAAAGCGTTCGAGGAGTCGTAGGTGTTGGCGATAGGTGACCCATGTTTCAGACCCATAGATGGCCTAAAAAACTGATTCGTAACCCTTTTGGTACTAATGTTAGTCCCTGGTCAATTGGTCCCAATTTAAAAAAAGGTTGGGAACCACTGGTGTAGACTCATATAATGCATATCAATGCAGTTTATCTGCATTATATGAGTCAACATTGAACATATAATGCAGTTTTAGACTGCTTTATATAGCAGCGTAGATGCCAACACCCAAACATCAAGGTCTATTTTCCTGCAAACTCCACCAGTGTTCACATTTGGGCATATTGAGTACTCGTGTTGAGTTTGGTCCAGATCTATCATGGTTTGATGGAACTGGATATAGGTGAACAACAACTCCAAAATTCAAGGTCAATGCCCAACAAAGTCTTCCAGTATTTTTGGTGGTCATGGGAGTTCTGTGTGCCAAGTTTGGTTCAATTCCATTGTTGGTGGAGTTCAGAATGCTCTTTGATAGTAGGTGAGCTATAAATCCCAGCAACTACAACTCCCAAATGACAAAATCAATCCCCAACACCACCAGTATTCAAATTTGGACGTATTATTGAGTATTTGTTACCAGTTTGGTCCAGGCAACCATGGGCCTGTCCCAATTAGTATCATGTCCCACCCACAGTGCTGGACACACGCTGGATCTGGTCTTCTGTCAGAGATGGGAAGACAGTGGCGGGGTGGAGGAGCTGTCCATTGCTCCGTTGCCATGGACCGACCACCATCTGATCAGGTTTAGACCGATTGCACCTTCCTACCTCCACAGGGGTGGTGGACCTACTAAAATGGCCCACCCCAGGAGACCTATGGAGCCAAATGGTTTCCTGACGGGATTTTCCCTAGCAGCCAATATTGCGTCCGCTAAGAACCGTCCAGCAGAACTTTTCGAAGTTGTCAGAGGACTATTAAATCTGTCTCAGAGCGAGATCCCTGACAACTTGGCAGATCGCTATGAAGCATTTGCTCAGTTCTTTGTGGACAAAGTTGCACTGATCCGTTCCGACTTCGACACCACGTTAACAGCAGTCTGTAAGGATGTAACATGAGCATCTGCTTGTCCGGTTATAATGGATTCATTTCAATTGGTTCAGCTCGAGGATGTTGACAAGATCCTTGGAGAGGCGAGACCTACCACATGCATCCTAGACCCCTGCCCTTCGTGGCTGATCAAAGAAGCCAGAGGGGGTTTGGCAGAGGGGGTGAAGGTGGTGATTAATGCCTCCCTACGGGAAGGCAAGATTCCAGCCATCCTAAAACAGGCTGTTATAAAACCGCTGTTGAAAAAACCATCAATGGATCCCACTCAATTCGTCAACTTTCGGCCAGTTTCCAATCTTCCCTACTTGGGCAAAGTCATGGAACGTGTGGTGGCCTCACGACTACAGGGGTTTTTGATAGACACTGATTATCTAGATCCAGCTCAGTCTGGCTTTAAGCCGGGACATGGTACTAAAACAGCCTTGGTCGCCTTAGTAGATGATCTACGCCGGGAGCTCGACAGGGGGAGTGTGTCCCTGTTGTTCTGCTGGACCTCTCAGTGGCATTCGATACCATTGACCATGGTATCCTTCTGGGACGCCTCACAGCAATGGGGCTTGGAGGTACTGCCTTGCAGTGGCTCTAGTCCTTCCTGGAGGGTTGGTCTCAGAGGGTGTTACTGGGTGACACCTGTTCGACCCCACAACCGTTGTCTTGTGGAGTCCCACAGGGTTGTACACTGTTCCCGATGTTATTTAACATCTACATGAAGCCACTGGGGGAGATCATCCAGAGTTTTGGAATAAGGTGTTACCTTTATGCAGATGACATCCAAATCTGTCACTCCTTCCCACCTGTCACTAAGGAGGTTGTTCAGACCTTGAACCGGTGCTTGGCTGCTGTGTCGGACTGGATGAGGGCTAACAAACTGAAACTGAATCCAGACAAGACAGAGGTCCTCCTGGTCAGCTGAAAGGCTGAACAGGGCATAAGGTTACAGCCTGTTTTGGATGGGGTCACACTCCCCCTGAAGACGCAGGTTCGCAGCTTGGGAGTGATCCTGGATTCATCACTGAGCCTGGAACCCCAGGTTTTGGTGGTGGCTGTGAGAGCTTTTGCACAGTTAAAACTTGTGCACCAGCTGCGCCCGTACCTTGGGAAGGTACAGCTACGGTCATCCATACTCTGGTTACATCCCGAATAGATTACTGCAACACGCTCTACGTGGGGCGGCTTTTGAAGACGGTTTGGAAACTCCAATTAATCCAATGGGCAGCAGCCAGATTGCTAACTGGGGTGATATACAGGGAACATACCACCCCAACCCACCCCCCCCCCGTTATGTCAGCTCCACTGGCTGCCGGTCCACTGTCGAGCTCAATTCAAAATGCTGGTTTTGACCTATAAAGCTCTATACAGATCTAGCCCATCTTACTTGTCTGAACGCATCTCCCTCTACGTCCCACCTCATAATTTCAGATCATCCGAGGAGGCCCTGCTCTCGCTTCTGTCAACATCGCAAATGCGTCTGGCGAGAACGAGGGACAGGGCCTTCTCGGCCATGGCCCCCTGCCTATGGAACGCACTCCCAATTGAGATAAGGTCAACCCCATCCCCCTTGGCTTTCATAAAAAAACCTAAAATCATGGATCTGGGAGCAGGCTTTCGGACAGTAGACTTAATGAGCACTGGAGTGGACTGGAATAATGTTATAGTTGATGATATTGTGATATTGCTTCATGGTTTTATGTATTACTGTTTTAATGATTGCTTTTGTATTTAATTGTGATTTTATGTAAGTGTTATGTAGCGACATTGCATCGCTACTATATGTAAGCTTGTGGGGGTGAAGCGCTATGGTTATGACCCAGACAAGACTTTTCTGACTGAAGCCCAGAGGTTTGTGTCAATTGCAGCGCCCAGGATAGGGGTAGCTTGGAATGTTAAACAGCTGCGTGTCTTATCATATGAGTTGGAATCTTTGGCCAATGATACTCAGGAAGGAATGTCCTCGTTACAGGTGGAGATAGATTCATTGGCAAGGATGGCGATGCAGCAGAGATTGGCTTTGGACTATCTATTGTCCAAGCAAGGTGGGCTTTGTGTGTGGTTAAACACAACCTGTTGTCATTTCATAAACAAGTCTGGCGACATTGAACTTGACCTGGTCAAGATTCAGGGGGTTGCTAGAGAGGTACAGAAGACTTATTCAGCCCCAGGTGATTTCTGGAGCTACCTAACGAGCTGGCTTCCGAAGTTCAAATGGCTACGCTCAATTGTGATGCTAATAATTGTGATCTTTTGCTCTGTGATGATTATCCTGTGCTGCTTACCTTTGATACTAAAATGTTGTGCTTGTGCGATACAGAAATCCATAGGTGCAGTGAAAAATGTGCATGCAGTAAGGACTGTGCCAACCAAGGTCAAGAGGGATTGGAGAGTGAATTGGTCCCCTTGAGGGGTTCCAGATGTATGTGTAGGTAATTGCAGGTGCTGAATTACCCACAAAAAAGAAAAACTCTGGAATAAAGCAGTTTTGGTACGTTCTGTGGAGGAGAAAGGTCAGAGAGTGATGCTGCACGCGTGTAGAGCTTTAAAAAGTGGGTTCTTGTGCCAAGAATCAGGCAGGCACAGGCCCCGTGAATGTAACACTTTGATTGGTGCTTCTAGCCAAAGCAGTGATTTGCTAAAGTACACCCCGTGCCTAGCGTAAGATAACGTAGTCTCAGATTGGTCAAACAGTGCAAAGCATGAGGTTTTGTTTACCTTAATGCCAAATGGGTAAGAACTGCGCATGAGCAGAGGGATTCTGCCCCCTCCTTTGCTGAAAGAGAAAGAGGCAGAAGCAAAAGTTTCTGTAGAATTGTTGCAAAGCGGAGCAAGGTCACTGGCCAGTGCTGATAATATACATGTGAGATGAAATGTTCTTTGTTCTAACAAATAGGAGGGGGTTGAGATGTGATGCTAATGGGAATGCTATTAACAAATAGGAGGGGATTAAGATGTGATGCAAATGGAAATGCTATGTTTTATTGGATTAATGAAATGATTTGTAACACCAGCCAATGATGTGTGTGAAGAAGGGCTGGCTTTTGTGGATGCCACCATGATGGGTATATATGCTTTGTGTTGAGGATGACCGGGGCCGTTTGCCCTGATAACAGCTTGTTCTGTTGGCAGACCCCACCAGCTGGTGTTATCAATAAATCTCTTTGATTTCACGTTGAGCAGTGAAGTTGTTGCGTGATTTCTCATCCCTGCTGCCCGCACGTTCATGCTGTCTGCTTGGTAAGAGATAACTTGCCACTCGGAGTACCATAACTCCCTAATTTGCTGCTTCAAAGAGATGGGATAGAAATGCCAGAAATAAATAAATAAATAAATGGTAGGGGGTTGGACTGGATGGCCCACGAAGTCTCTTCCAACTCTAGGATTCTAGCTCAGCCATTGCCAATCCACTACAGTAAATATTTGTTGGAAAAAAACTCCTGTAGGCCATTGTGAGGGTTGTTGTCCAACAGATTAAGCAAGCGCTAGGTTGGGGAAAGTTGCCATGCAATAACGTAAGTGGACCTAAGCCCTGATTGTGTGTTCTTGCATGACAGAATAGACTGGATTGCACTTGTGGTCTCAATCAATTTTAGGGTTATAGAATTCACATTAAAGATGACTCTTGAGGAGAACTGTGTAGAAGTTTGCAAGAATCGCCTTCTGACATGAAAATGTGTTTTTCCCCCTCTCTTGCAGCCCAGGTACTACAGTCACAAGCAAAAATTGAGAAGTCATACCCAATGGCAAGTGAACCCTGTAAGAGAATGGAGAATGGAGAAAGAGAAGCTGACGTTGTCCAGACTGGGCCCATGAAAAACTTCCTGAAAAGAGATGTCCCACTACAGGTCAAGAAGGAGACAGAGGAGCAGCGCTGGGAAACCCAATTGCAGGAGTTCCTGAAGAAGATGGATCCCCCTCATTCAGGAGAGAGGCCCCCACAATTCCCTGAGCCCATGTTTGAAGAGGACACAAAGGAATCCCAAGCCTCCACCAAGGAAATAACCAACCAGGGGCCTAGAAGAGAGCGGGCATCTAGGCCACCCTCGTGGGCTTCGGAAGATGTTCTCAAGGGAGCCAGCCAACCCAACGGAGGCCTGGAGTCTTCCGTGAATATGGAGAAGCTCCTGAGTGAGGATGCTGTTAGTTCAGAGTTTCGACGCCAACGCTTTCGGCTCTTCTGCTATGAAGCAGCCAAGGGGCCCCGCGAGGTGTGCAAGCAGCTCTGGAAACTTTGTCACCAGTGGCTGAAGCCCGAGAGACGCTCCAAAGACCAGATCCTGGATGTCTTGATCCTGGAACATTTTCTGACCGTGCTGCCCTCGGAAATGCAGAGCTGGGTTATGGAGCGGAGTCCTGAGAACTGTAGTCAGGCAGTGGCCATGGCCGAGGAATTCCTCCAGAGCCTGAAGGAGCCAGAAAAATGGGGGAAAGAGGTGAGCATTTGTGGTACTTACTTACTTAGGTGATCTCTCATTGTCCGAGTAATATTGTCCCACAAGTTTGGTGTACTGGCGGTGGGTCCGTAGGTGACTGTGGAGCCCTATTCTTGACCTGCATGTTCTCCTACAGTGAGGGCATCAGTTTCCAGGTGGAGAGTGCTCCCGGTCAGGGTTGGCTTGATGCGCCTTCCTCTTCGCATGTTTCTCTCTTTCGCCCTCCATTCGTGCCTCTTCAAATTCTACAGCACTGCTGGTCACAGCTGACCACCAGCTAGAGCGCTCAAGGGCCAGGGCTTCCCAGTTCTCGGTGTTTATACCACGGTTTTTAAGGTTGGTTTTGAGCCCATCTTTAAATCTCTTTTCCTGTCCTCCAACATTACGTTTTCCGTTCTTGAGTTCGGAATAGACCAACTGCTTTGGGAGATGGTGATCGGGCATTTGAACAATGTGGCTGGTCCAGCAGAGTTGATGGCGTAGGAGCATGGCTTCAATGCTGGTGGTTTTTGCTTCTTCCAGCACGTTGACATTTATCCGCCTGTCTTCCCAAGAGATTTGCAGGATTTTTCGGAGGCAACGCTGATGGAATCTTTCCAGGAGTTACATGTGACATCTGTACATAGTCCATGCTTCGCAGGCATATCGCAGGGTTGGGAAGACAATAGCTTTATAAACAAGCACCTTGATCTCCCTACGGATGTCCCGGTCCTCAATCTTGAATGTTTATGAATATCACTTGTTCAAAGGGTTGACTTGGAACAAAGACCGGGTTGTGGTAGGCCCGGATTACCCATAAGGCCACCCTAGGTCATGGTCTATGGGCACAGGCCTAGGGGGGCGCCAGATCATGGACCCCAAAAAAATTTTTTCAAACAAAACCGCAACGTGCGGCATGATAACTCTCTCTCTCTCTCTCGGGGGAGGGCAGGGGGAGAGCGCTGCGAGGGGGCGGGGGAGGAGAGAATGGGGCCCCCCCTCGCCATCTCCCCGGCCCCCTTGTCAAGGTAGGAGGGCGCGAGGATAAGGCGGAGGGAAGCCCCGCCCCCGAGGCCGCTGGCGAGCATGCGCGCGCAGCAGGAAGGCGCCTCTGCTTTCTCTGCCATGTTCCTGGGTGCCACGGATGGCTGGCAGCGTGGCTCCGGGGGCTTCCCTTCTTTCTTCCTCCCCCTTGGGAGGAGAAAGGAAGGGAAGCCCTCGGGGCCGAGCTGCCGGCCATGCGCGGAACCCAGGAACACTGGAGAAGGAGGCAGAGACGCTCGCGTCCTCCTGCCACGCACGCATGCTCGCCAGCGGCTCCGGGGCCGGGGCTTCCCTCCGCCTCATCTTCCGCGCCCAAGGAAGGAGGGTGGGGTGAGGAGGAGGAGGAAGAGGGAAGCCCCGCCCCCAGGGCTGCGGGCGGGCATGCGTGCGCAGCAGAAGGGCACGAGCGCCTCTGCCTCCTTCTCCAATGTTCCTGGGTGCCAGCTCCGGAAGGCCCAGGGGCCGGGAAGGGGCCGGGGAGCGGCTCCCTGGGCTCCTGCCTGGCCCAGCTGCACGCAGAGAGAAGAGGCAGGCGGAAAGAAGGAATGTGGGGTGGGGGGATGCGGTAGAGATTGGTCTGGGGGCGTAATTCCAAAGTGTGGCCTAGGGCACCAAAAAGGTTTAGTCCAGGCCTGGGTTGTGGCGCAACTGGTTGGGAGTCAGCTGCATTAAAATCACTACTGACCAAGAGATCATGAGTTCAAAGCCAGCCTGGGTCAGAGTGAGCTTCTGGCCATTTGTCTAGCTTGCTGTCAACCTTTGCAGCCCGAAAGACAGTTGCATCTGTCAAGTTGGAAATTTAGGTACCGCTTATGCGGGGAGGCTAATTTAACTAATTTCCAATGCCATAAAATTCCCCAGCAGCGTGCAAAAGAATGAGGACTATGATTCTGAACCGACGGACCACTTTTAAATTGAATTGTTTATAATTGTTTTAATTGTTGTTAATTTTAACTGTGGTTTTTAATGTATTGTGTTTTTGAGGCTTTTAAACAGAGGCTGGATGGCCATCTGTCGGGTGTGCTTTGAATGCAATTTTCCTGCTTCTTGGCAGGGGGTTGGACTGGATGTCCCGTGAGGTCTCTTCCAACTCTATGATTCTATATATGATTAACTGGCTGGAATGACTGCATGACCAAAAGGGTGCTCCACCTCCTCGAATCATAGAATCATAGAGTTGTAAGAGAACTCTTGGACCATCCAGTCTCATGGGCCATTCGGCCAAGAAGCAGGAAAATCGCATTCAAAGCACCCCCAACAGATGGCCATCCAGCCTCTGTTTAAAAGTCTCCATATAAGGAGCCTCCACACTCAGAGGCAGAGAGTTCCACTGCTGAACAGCTCTTTCTCACAGGGAGGAAGTTATGTAGCAGCAAATTAGGAGTCCCAGAACTCCGGGTTGGCAGATAACCTTCTTACCAAAAGCCACGTGGACGCGCGGGCACAGGAACGAGAGAACGGACAATTTGACTGTTTTAAAAGTGAAGTCAAGTTTATTAAAAGTGGACACCAGCTGGTGGGGTTACCCACAGAACAAGCTGCTTGGGGTAAATCCTAACATACATTCTAAGAGCAGTCATTATATATCCCTCATGGCGGCAGATCTTCTTCCCCGCCCTTCTTCACAAACCCCATTCGCCAGTGTCACAGAACACATTTCATTATCCAATAAAACACAATACTTTCATTAGCATCATTAGCATCATCTCATTATCAGGCTTCTATTCGTTTAGCATTATTGCGCAGCAAGAAATCATTTTCCCATGTATGTTATCAGCTCTGGCCAGTGGCCTTGCTTTGCTTTGCTTTGCAACAAATCTACAGAAACTTTTCCTGGGCGTCTGCCAGGGAGAAGCTCTGTACCTGTCATGCGCAACATTTGCTTCTGCCTCTTTCTCTGCCAGCAAAGGAGGGGGCAGACCCTTCTGCGCTTGCTCTGTTCTTATCCTATTAGCATTGAGGTAAACAAACCCATGCCTTGTACTGCTCTGGCCAATCAAGGCCTTTGTTATCATTGAAGACACATGATGTACTTTAGCAAATCAGTGCATACACTTGGCGTACCAATCAGGGTACAGCATTTCCGGCATACATGCCAGCTTAATTCCTGGCACAGGAGTGACGCTTGTGCATCACTCTCCACTGACTGTACTCCTGCTCAAAGTACCAACTCTGCTATAGTTATTCCTAATGTTCAGGTGGAATCTCCTTTCCTGTAGTTTGAAGCCATTGTTCCATTGCGGCCTAGTCTCCAGGGCAGCAGAAAGCAAGCCTGCTCCCTCCTCCCTCACATCTTGATCCATGGCCCTCATTGTGTCTCCTCTAATTCTTCTCTTTTGCAGGCTAAACATGCTCAGCTCTTTAAGCCACTCCTCATAGGGTTTGTTCTAAAGACCCTTGATCATTTTAGTCACCCTTCTCTGGACACTTTCCAGCTTGTCAACATCTCCCTTCAATTGCGGTGCTCAGAATTGGACGCAGTGTGATTCCAGGTGTGGTCTGACCAAGGCAGGATGGAGGGGTAGCATGACTTCCCTGGATCTAGACCAGTGGTTCCCAAACTTTTTTGGCCTACCGCCCTCTTTCCAGAAAAAAAATTACTCACCGCCCTCCTAGAAATTAATTTTTTAAAAAAATGTAATAGCAATTAAACAGTAAGATATATGTATTAATGCAGTGGTTCTCAACCTTTCTAATGCCGTGACCCTTAAATAAGGTTTCTCATGTTGTGGTGACCCCCATCCATATTTTCGTTGCTACTTCATAAATAATTTTGCTGCTCTTACGAATTCTAATGCAAATATCTAATATGCAGGATGTATTTTCATTGTTACAAATTGAACATAATTAAAGCCTAGTGATTAATCACAAAAACAATATGTTTTGGGGAGTATGGACAACGGATGATGGGATTTGCAGTACCTTCGACCAATTCAGCGTGGACTTCCACAGCTGAGACCCCATGAATGACAGACCTGGACCAAACTTGGCACACACAACCCCCATGACCAACAGAAAATACTGGAGGGGTTTGGGAGAAATTGAGAGTGATTTAGGGAAGATGTAGTTCACCTACATTTGGAGAGCACTCTGAACCCAAACAACCCTGGATCTGGACCAAATTTAGCACAAATACACAATATACCAAAAGTTGAACACTGGTGGAGTTGGGGGTGTGTTGATTTTGTCATTTGGGAGTTGTAGCTGCTGGGATTTATAGTTCACCTATAATCAAAGAGCATTTTGAACTCCACCAACAATGGAATTGAGCCAAACCTGAGCAATAGAGAATACTGGACCTTGGAAATTGGGAGCTGCATGCATTTTCCTTCGTGCCATGGCCATCACCCAGGAGACGTCTGCAAACGCCGCAGCTACTCAGGGAGCATTTGCAGAGGTGGAGGCTTTCCTTCCGCTGGACCAACTGGCAGGCACACACTTGCAAGCGCATGACTGTCTCAGCCTGCCAATTGGAATCCCTGGGCAGGCGTTGCCTGGAAACCGCAGTGCATGCCCACTTCCTCTCCTCAATTCCACCCACGGCGCAGTCTCATATCGTCCCTTCCTTCCAATGGACCCGTTGGATTGTAAGGGGCAATATAGGACTGCGCCGTGGGTGGAGGAGAGGAAGGGGGCATGCGCTGCGGTTTCCAGGCAGCGCCTGCACGGGGTTTCCAGCTGGCAGGCGCACACTCCCGCGCTTGTGAGTTGGAATCCCGCTACCGCCCCCTTACAGGGCTTCAGTGCCCCCCAAATTCTCCTGAGCCTCCCACCGCCCCCTTGGATCGCCTCACCGCCCACTAGGGGGTGGTACCGCCCACTTTGGGAACCACGGATCTAGACACTAGGCTCCTGTTTATGCAGGCCAAAATCCCACTGGCTTTTTTAGCCGCTGCATAACATTCCTGGCTCAAGTTTAACTTCCTCTCCATGAGGACTCCAAGATCTTTTTCATGCTGTCAAGCCAGGCATCGTCCCCCATTCTGTCTCTTTGCATTTCATTTTTTTTCCTGCCTAAGTGGAGTATTTAGCATTTGTCACTTCATTTTATTAGTTTTGGCCCATCCCTCCAATCTGTGAAAATCGTTTTGAATTCTGCTCCTGTCGTTTGCTCTGGATGCTTCCCTCTCAGATCCTGCTCTGGTAACATCTGTATCTGTATACCTTTATAAAATGGAATGTTTGTATGTGTGTATGCGGAGGGCGGAAGGGCAGCTATTTGCATAAAGTCCTTTGATTGGACAGCCTCGCCACTCCAAAATTCTAAGGCACCAGACAGAGGGCATTGATAGCCACTGATTAGCCAGCATCCCAGAATCCAGGCCTCTACATTCAAACAACAGGATTTCTTCCCACTGAGGGGAAAAAAGCCAGCATCCCAGAATCCAGGCTTCTACATTCAAACAACAGGATTTCTTCCCACTGAGGGGAAAAAAGCCAGCATCCCAGAATCCAGGCCTCTACATTCAAACAACACGATTTCTTCCCACTGAGGGGAAAAAAGCCAGCAACCCAGAATCCAGGCCTCTACATTCAAACAACAGGATTTCTTCCCACTGAGGGAAAAAAGCCAGCATCCCAGAATCCAGGCCTCTACATTCAAACAACACGATTTCTTCCCACTGAGGGGAAAAAAGCCAGCATCCCAGAATCCAGGCCTCTACATTCAAACAACAGGATTTCTTCCCACTGAGGGGAAAAATGCACCATCAACATTCCCTCCCCACTTGGCTCTGTGAAAACAAAATGGATTCCTGTATTCTCCTCCCCCTCAGCTTTTTAGAAAACGGCTGCCTGCCATGCACCCTTTTAAAGTTACCAATAGCAGGCCATAACATTACAGGCCCCAAAATAGAGTTTAGGGCAGGTTGGCCCACGAATGATGGATTTGCATCCCAATTCACTTCCCAGAAAACATTGTAGCCCCTACAAATCCCCTCTCCCAGATAGGCCCAAAAGAGGCAGACATCTTCCTCTTCAACACAGTGTCAGAGAAAGGCAGCTTCTGACAGGATCTTTAGAACAGGCACTGTCACTCTACAAGGTAAGGCCCTACTTCACTCAAAAGACACAAGAGAAAACAATAAATATCTTTCTCTAATGCCTTTTAATGCTTATATAAATAATTCTGGCCCAAAGCCCCCTCAGCCAATAACAACAGTACCCACGAGGGGTTCAATATAATTAATCACCAAATCAAATGTATATCAAAAATTCTGTATTCAGTATACGATTATTATTCATCACAGATGGATAGTACAATTCAATTAGGAGTGTATATAACACACAAATCAAAAGTCCCACGTGAGGGGTTAATGCATTCAATGGTTCAATGTATATCCCACGTGAGGGTTAATGCAAAATAAACATATATCAATAGTCTGTATATAGCATTCTCATCAAATTATAAGTCTTTAAAGTGTACTCATCCCCGTGGGGACTTGTAGAATGGTAAGGACGCAGAGGAGTAAATTAGTCCCCTCTTGGTGGATCAATCAGGCCGACGGATTCGCCATGCGTATTGAGAGGCCCAGAAGACCACTGAGGCCACCAAAAAGGACCAATACAAACCACACTCAGCACACACAGCCCCCATGACCCACTCTACGTCCTGGTGCAGTTCGGAGGAGGGTGGACCATGGATGATGGGACTTGAAGTGCCTCTACTCACTTCCCAAGTCCGCTGCAACCCTCATCCAATCACTGATCGAGACCAAACTTGCCATACATAACCCCCATGACTGCCTTCACGTCCTGGTGAGGTTTGGGGGTCTGTTCCCACAGACCACTGTGGCCCCCAACAAACACCGAGAAAGTCCACACTTGGCACACAGAGCCCCAGTGACCCACTCTACATCCTACTGAAGTTTGGAGGGGGACAGAACATGGATGATGGGACTTGCAGTACCTTCCCTCACTTCCCAATCCTGCTACAAACCTAATCCAATGACTGATCAACACCAAATCTGGCACACAGAGCCCTCATGACCCACTCTACAGCATGGTGCAGTTTACTGTGAGACGGACCACGGATGATGGGACTTGAAGTACCTTCACTCACTTCCGAAAAACAATGCATCCCTCATCCATTCACCAATACAGACCAAACTTAGCACACAGAGCCCCCATGACCCAATCTACATCCTACTACACTTTGGGGGGGGACGGGACACACAGAGATGATGGGACTTGCACTACCTTCAGTAATTTCATGATACCACTGCAACTCCCAATAATGATGGATCAAGACTAAACTTGGCACACAGAGCCCCCATGACCCACTCTACATCCTGCTGCGCTTCTCAAATAACCCGGGCAGGGCCGGGTCCCCAAGCTAGTTCTTATATAATGCATACCTGCTCTTTTTCTTTGTTTTCTCTTTTCAAAGGAGCCAGAGATTGTGCTAGAGTCTTTTGTCAGCACCCCAAAGTCAGAACAGGAGCCACTTGATCCCATTCAGATGCAGCTCTCTGAGAAAGTAAAGCAAGAGGATGACGAAGAGTCCAATTTCTTTGGTAAGTACTCACTCATTTTGTTAAAAAAAATTTCTAATGACAGATATCTTTTCTCCCAGCTGCTTCGTGGTGCATGCCATGTATGTACCCACAATTTTGTATGTAAAACTTGAAGCAAACGCAGCACTTGCTCATTTTCAACTATAGGAGGGACAACCATGGGTGTTTGGGAGGTCACATTAACCATCTAGATCAGGGCTGTCCAACTATGAAGTATGAAGTAGCAATTTTTTTTAATTGTTGGGTGTCACCACAACATGAGGAACTGTATTAAGGGGTCGCGGCATTAGGAAAGTAGAGAAACACTGATCTACATCAGGGCTGTCCAACTTCTACCGGCCCAGGGGCCTGAATTCCGGTCACTGATGACCTGGGGGGCCGTAGGGTCTGCCCCCAGCCCCTTCCCTACGGCCCCCTAAGCTTTTTAATAAAAAATAAAATTGAAAAATAAAATAAATAATAAAAATTAAAAAAAATACCCACTTCCGGGTTTGGAGCAAGTATCATGAGAATATAGCAATCCATAAAAACAGGATTTCGCTGTCAACGCAAGGTAAATATATAACTTGAGATCACGGCAAAACATCGGCGTTGACAGCGAAACATCCCGTGTGGATTAGCGTATTCTCGCGATACTCTTCGGCTACTCTACTACTGGATCGCTGAGGCCCACAGACGTGATTAGGACCTTCTTCGACTCATTCGGTCATCACGCCTCTCTTGTCGTCCGGGTACTCCTGGATCCTGCTGCGTTTGGGCCCAAAGGTACCTTCTTCGAGGCGAAGCAGGGGGCTCCTCAGGGGCTCCGCATTCCCTCCCCCATCTCCCCTCATGTATTAAATATAAAATTAAATATATTTAAAGATGAAATAAGGGGAGATGGGATACATTAAAATAAGGGGAGAGGGGAGGATGGAATTAAATATATTTAATATTAAATAAAAATAAGGGGAGAGGGTGCCGGGGAGAGGGCGGAGCCGGGGGTGGAGGGGGCGGAGCCAGGGCAGAGCCGGGGGCGGGGGCAGACCCTACGGCCCCCCAGGTCATCAGTGACCGGAATTCAGGCCCCTGGGCCGGTAGAAGTTGGACAGCCCTGATCTAGATCAGTGTTTCTCTACTTTCCTAATGCCGTGACCCCTTAATACAGTTTCTCATGTTGTGGTGACACCCAACAATAAAAAAAATTGCTACTTCATAACTGTAATTTTGCTACTGTTATGAATCGTAATGTAAATATCTGATATGCTGGATGTATTTTCATTCACTGGACCAGCGCCGGATCTTACATTATGCGAAGTACTCGCCTGCGCAGGGCGTCACATGTTCAGCGGTGCATCCAACTGCCAGGTTCCACACATGCGCATTTGGTGCGGCGCGAGCAGGCCGAAGACGCAACTCGCCTTACACTAGGCCAAAGAGGAGAGGAGGAATGTTTGGCAGCCGGAGGCCGAAGTCCACGCATGCACATTTTGTGTGTCTCCGGCCTGCTCACGCCGCACCAAATGCGCATGCGCGGAAGTTCATGCGCATTTGGTGCTGCGCGAGCAGGCCAAAGACGCAACTCGCCTTACACTAGGCCGAAGAGGATAGGAGTAGTTTGGCAGCCGGAGGCAGAGGCCGAAGTCCATTCATGTGCATTTTGTGCATCTCCAACCTGCTCGTGCCGCACCAAGTGTGCATACGCGGAAGTTCATGCGCATTTGGTACGGCGCGAGCAGGCCGAAGACGCAACTCTCCTTACACTAGGCCGAAGAGGAGAGGAGGAATGTTTGGCAGCCGGAGGCGGAGGCCGAAGTCCATGCATGCACATTTTGTGCATCTCCAACCTGCTCATGCCGCACCAAGTGTGCATGCGCGGAAGTTCATGCGCATTTGGTGCGGCGCGAGCAGGCCGAAGATGCAACTCGCCTTACACTAGGCCAAAGAGGAGAGGAATGTTTGGCAGCCGGAGGCCGAAGTCTACGCATGCGCATTTTGTGCGTCTCTGGCCTGCTCGCGCCGCACCAAATGCGCATGCGCGGAAGTTCATGCGGCGCGAGCAGGCCAAAGACGCAACTCACCTTACACTAGGCCGAAGAGGATAGGAGGAATGTTTGGCAGCCGGAGGCAGAGGCCGAAGTCAATTCATGTGCATTTTGTGCATCTCCAACCTGCTCATGCCGCACCAAGTGTGCATGCGCGGAAGTTCATGCGCATTTGTTGCGGCGCGAGCAGGCCGAAGACGCAACTCGCCTTACACTAGGCCAAAGATGAGAGGGACGTTTGGCAGCTGGAGGCCGAAGTCCACGCATGCGCATTTTGTGCGTCTCTGGCCTGCTCGTGCCGCACCAAATGCGCATGCGCGGAAGTTCGTGCGGCGTGAGCAGGCCGAAGACGCAACTCTCCTTACACTAGGCCGAAGTGGAGAGGAGGAATGTTTGGCCACCGGAGGCGGAGGCCGAAGTCCATGCATGCACATTTTGTGCATCTCCAACCTGCTCATGCCGCACCAAGTGTGCATGCGTGGAAGTTCATGCGCATTTGTTGCGGCGTGTGCAGGCCGAAGACGCAACTCGCCTTACACTAGGCCAAAGAGGAGGGACGTTTGGCAGCTGGAGGCGAAGTCCACGCATGCGCATTTTGTGCGTCTCTGGCCTGCTCGTGCCGCACCAAATGCGCATGCGCAAGTTCGTGCGGCGTGAGCAGGCCGAAGACGCAACTCTCCTTACACTAGGCTGAAGTGGAGAGAGGAATGTTTGGCCACCGGAGGCGGAGGCCGAAGTCCATGCATGCACATTTTGTGCATCTCCAACCTGCTCATGCCGCACCAAGTGTGCATGCGCATTTGGTGTGGCACGAGCAGGCCGAAGATGCAACTCGCCTTACACTAGGCCGAAGAGGAGAGGAATGTTTGGCAGCCGGAGGCAATGGCCGAAGTCAATTCATGTGCATTTTGTGCATCTCCAACCTGCTCATGCCGCACCAAGTGTGCATGCGCGGAAGTTCATGCGCATTTGGTGCGGCGCGAGCAGGCCGAAGACGCAACTCGCCTTACACTAGGCCAAAGAGGAGAGGAATGTTTGGCAGCCAGAGGCCGAAGTCCACGCATGCGCATTTTGTGCGTCTCTGGCCTGCTCATGCCGCACCAAATGCGCATGCGCGGAAGTTCTTGAGGGTGCGTGAGCAGGCCAAAGATGCAACCGCCTTACACTAGGCCGAAGAGGATAGGAGGAATGTTTGGCAACCGGAGGCAGAGGCCGAAGTCCATTCATGCACATTTTGTGCATCTCAGATGCAACTTGCCTCTGGCTGCCAAACCTTCCTCCTCTTTGGGGTGGTCTCCCTAGTGTAAGCTGAGTTGTGTATGCGGCTCTTGGCTCCTCTCGCACCACAGCAAATGGTTTGGGGGGGCGGGCGCCAAAATTGGCTTGGAGGGGCGCCAAAATACTGTTCGCTTACCATTTAAAATTACCTTAGTCCGGCCCTGCACTGGACCAAATTTGGCACAAATACATGTACTACCAAATTTGAATACTGGTGGGGTCGGGGGGGGGGGGGGTTAACTAATTTTGTCATTTGAGAGTTGTAGTTGCTGTGTACGAATCTGTAGCTTTCTGGCGAAGAAATTACCGCACGAACCAAGTGGGAAGGCTTTAATTCAAAAGCATACATTGCGGTATGAAACAAAATTCCAACTGAGAGTTTATTTCCCTCGCGCCTCACCCTGGCCCCTTCCCTACATTGCTCTCGTTTCCATGGCAACCCTCTCCTGTATTTCAAATATACACAGGCCACATCTAAGGCATAGTCTAACTTCCTGGCTTCACACAAAAACAGGAAGTAAGGTCTAGACATGCTGGGATTTATAGTTGACCTGCAGTTAAAGAGCATCCTGAACTCCACCAACAATGGAATTGAACCAAACTTGGCACACACAACTCCCATGACCAACAGAAAATACTGGAAGGGTTTAGTGGGCATTGACCTTGAGTTTTGGAGTTGTAGTTCACTTACATCCAGAGAGCACTGTGAACTCAAACAATGATGGATCTGGACCAAACTTGGCAAGGATACTCAATATGCCCAAATGTGATCCCTGGTGGAGTTTGGGGGGGAAATAGACCTTGACATTTGGGAGTTGTAGTTGCTGGGATTTATAGTTCACCTACAATGAAAGGTAATTTTGAACCCCATCGACGATAGAATTGGGCCAAACTTCCCACACAGACCCCCCACGAGCAACAGAAAATACTGTTTTCTGATGGTCTTTGGTGAGCCCTCTGACACCCCCTTGTGACCCCCCCCCCCGGAATCCTGATCCCCCAGGTTCAAAAACACTCATCTAGAGGACCTTAGAACCCTGCTTATTAAAATGTAGGTACTAACTCCAAATGTGGTCCCCTTAACTCAATGTAGAGATCAAGAAAAATTTGCAACATAAAAAACCTTGTGACTGCCATCCATTTACAGCTGTACATCATAAAAAGGGAAATCAGTCTGTTTAGCAAGCCTCGCAAGTGCTGATTTATTAATAGTAAATGTTTGTTTATATCTTTTTTATACACCCATATACCTGAGGTGAGTAGATCAACAGGTACCGCTCTGGCAGGAAGATAAAAGCACTCCATGCAGTCATGCTGGCTACATGACCTTGGAGGTGTCTATGGACAATGCCGGCTCTTTGGCTTAGAAATAGAGATGAGCAGCAACTCACCGAGTCGGACACGACTAGACTTAATGTCAGGAGAAAACCCTTACCTTTACCTAACCTGAAGTTATGTAAAAATTTCATATTTCACACTCATATTTTATTTTCTAGACAATGGGGAAGTGCAGGAAAGTGAAGAGGAGTCTTCTCATCTACAGAAACATGACCAAGTGGCTATCTGTGGAATATCCTTGCAGGGCCTTGAGACAGATTTGATGCATGAAAATCCTCCAGTCCCAGAAGTTCACTGGGGAAACCATTCTGTGGAAGTGAACAAGCATGAAGAAGACCCCAATTTGCATAGCAATAGCTGTTCAGAGGAAATAAATCACTTAAAGATCAAGAAGGAACAAATTGACGACATGAATTTCAAAGACCTGAACAGCCAGGTTGAGGAAGTGGCTGAAAAACCACATATGTGTTTCTACTGTGGGATGACTTCCCGTTGTAAGGCAGAACTTGTCATCCATCAGAGAACCCACTCCGGAGAGAAGCCGTACACATGCTTGGACTGCGGCATAGGTTTCAACCGGAAGTCAACACTTATGAGGCACAAAAGGATGCACACCGGCGAAAGGCCATACGAGTGTGCCAAATGCGGTAGGCGTTTCAGTGTCCGGTGCAACCTAACCAATCACGAGAGGATCCACACAGGAGAAAAGCCATACAGCTGCTCCATCTGCGGGCAGAGCTTCAGTCGGCGGATGCAGTTTGTCATACACAATCGAACCCATACGGGAGAGACGCCACATAGGTGCACCCAGTGCGGAAAATGCTTCACTCGGCGCTCTTCCCTCTTGACACACGAGAGAAACCACACAGGCAAGAAGACAAATACTGTAGCATGGCAAGTACTGGATGAGCTTTCTGAGTGCTCAAAGGATGATGGGCTGCGACTTGTAATTTCCGAGGAGTCTGTGGAAGATAGCAGGGGCCTAGAGAGAGATGTTTTGGAATCTCCAGGTCGTTCCCAAGCAACGGGAGAGAGTGATATCAGTTCCCATGAGACTAGGCCAGAGTGGCCTTTGGAGGAGAATGTGGGAGACGAAAGTTTTTCCAAGTCTAGTTGCTTGGAGATTAGGAGACAGAATATAAACGAAAGACAAAATCATTTTTCTCAAAGTATTAGAGATAATGAGAGAGAAAGCAGGTGTGCGCAAAGTGATGTCATGGGAGGGATTGAGGCCTTTTTAGTATTTTCTGGGTTCTCAGGCCTTTAGTGGGAACAATGTTGTAAATAAACAGCTCCCCGTTTCTAGTCTGAAATTCCTGTACTTCAAGATTTTTTGTTTGATTCCTGTTTATGACTTTGTGTTCTTGAAGGTTTTGACTTTCTTGCATTCCTGTTTTCATGTTTATAACTTTTGAACAATATCCTGCTTAAGTACTCTTTCGCTTTGTGTTAACTCAAGTCTCTGTGGATTGGGTTTTGATGCCTTGGTTCAAAAGCTGATGACCTTTTGATCTCAGGAATTACTTTTTGTACTTTTTCTGCTTCTTTTTTTGACTGGCTTTTGCCTTTTATTCATTAATAAACTTTTACTTATTTGATTATCTGAGCATTGTGTGGTGTTGGGTGAAAAGGTGTTCCAGGGCTACAGTGTAACACCAAACACATGTACAGACATGACACATGTGGGGGAAGCTATATTCAGAAAATATACCTTCTTATACACTGGAGAATCCATACAGGAGAGAGACCGTATACGTGTCCATTGTATGATCAAAGATTTCTAAATTGGAGTGATTTCTGCAGGCATGAGAAAATACACATAGGAATACATCTCACAGGCTGCTAATGTTGGGGCCTCTATCCCAACTGCTAGCTACATATCTAGAAACCATGACATTTTCTGAAAACAGAAATGCCTAATTTAGCTTTTTAACAACATATCAGCCTTTTGTGATTGTTATGGAAAGGTACCACAAAAGGAAAGAGCAAGTGGCAAGACACAAAGATGGAAACAACTTTTAACATCTGCATTAGATGATCAGGGGTGAACTTCACAAGACCCGTGCCAAATATGTGTTGTGTCCAAGATGCCACAAAGCTCACTGTTGTCGTTTTAGTATCCTTAATGCAACACTGAATCAAATATTATAAAAGTTTTGGTTGGTACATTTTCCTACATAATATAGATTCAAGATTTAGGCATTTCTTGATTTATAGAAAAAGGCAATGGTGCAGGTCATAATAAAGGTTTAGGAATAGTATGGAAATACAAATTGGTTTTATGTTAATACAGTTGGGCCTCCACCTTTGCAGGTTTAACATTTATAGATTTGATCATTCACAGAATTGATTAATATGGCCTCTTTGGGAATCTATAGGTCTTCCAGTTCTATGACCAGTTCTAGCCCAGTCCCAAACATTGTTGGATATGGCCTTGTACTTCCTTCCTATTACCTCGGTCATTCTTCTAACAGACCCTGGAAATGAGGCCCATGTTTACTATTGCTATTCAATACATGTATTTCTTTTGCATGGTTTGTTCTGCTTGATATGGCCTTGTGGCTAATGCAATAAACTATACTACTATTGCTGTTAGCCTGATATAGCACTGGTCCCAATCCCCGGGCCCCTCATATTTCGATTTTGCACTAGCCTTGGCCCGGCCCTTTTAAATTGTTCTGGCCCTTTCCCCGCTTACCCTAACAAATAGGCATGAAGAACAGCCAGGGTTACTTTTAATATATATGTGTTATTGTGATAATTTTATGCTTATGTTGTTTTGTTAATTTTATGTTTATATTGTTTATTTTGTATGTTTTGGTGTTGTTACTTGGAAATCGCCCTGAGTCTCCTCAGGGAGATAGAGCGGTATATAAATAAAATTATATTATTATTATTACATTCCAGTATAACTCGGAGTACATCTACACCGGGCCTGTCCATCAGGCAGCCCGTGGGCCGCATACGGCCCACCAGCCCCTTGGATCCGGCCCTCCTACCCTCCTGCATGAAAAAAAAATTCCAAAAGAAAGAGTGTGCATGCGCGCGGTGGCGCAAGCGCCATCCACGGCCACCGCCCCCTTTGCTCTGCTCCCCATGGCTTCGCCCTCCCTCCTACAGCGTCACGCCGGGCGGCAGAAGCGGGTGAAATCGCCGCTTCTGTCACCCGGCGTGACGCTGTAGGAGAGAGGGAGGAGTCAAGGTGAGCCCGCCATGGCTTCGCCCTCCTTCCTACAGCGTCACGCCGGGCGGCAGAAGCGGGCGAAATCGCCCCCCGCGATCGCCCCCACTGTGGCCCCCAGGTGATCAGTCACCGGAATTCCGGCCCTTGGGCCGGTAGACGTTGGACAGCTCTGATCTACACCAATGGTGCTTGACCTGTGGGCTGCAGACCACCAGTGGGCCGTGAGGACCAAGATCTGGTCCGCCAGCCTCCTTCCTCTTTATTGGGGAGATGGTGGCGGGGTATAAATAAAGTTTATTATTATTTATTATTACAGAATGGGGGGTGCCTGGCTCGAGAGCAGTACATGTGAAAAAGATCTTGGGAGTCCTCACGGACAACAAGTTAAACATGAGCCAACAATGTCAAGTGGTGGCAAAAAAAGCCACTGGGATTTTAGCCTGCATCAATAGTAGTATAGTGTTTAGATCCAGGGATCCATGTTACCCCTCTATCCCCCCTTGGTCAGACCACACACTGTGTCCAATTCTGGGCACCGCAATTGAAGGGAGAAATTTACTCTAAGCTGGATTGTGTTTAGAGGGGGTGACTAAAATGACCAAGGGTCAGGAGAACAAGCTCTATGAGGAGCGGCTTAAAGAGCTGGGCATGTTTAGCCTGCAGAAGAGAAGACTGACAGGAGACTTGATGAGGGTCGTGTATAAATATGCGAGGGGAAGTCATAGGGAGGGGGGGAGCAAGCTTTTTTTTTTGCTGCCCTGGAGACTTGGATATGGAACAATGGCTTCAAACTACAGGAAAAGACATTCCACCTGAACATGAGGAAGAACGTCCTGACTGTGAGAGCCGTTCAGCAGTGGAACTCTCGGGGAGCGTGGTGGAGGCTCCTACTTAGGAGGCTTTTAAACAGAGGCTGGATGACCATCTCAGCATGATGCTCCAAAGGGCTACAGCAGATCTCGAAGGAGACGGCATATATATATGTTATCGTGCTGATGGCAGCTTGTTCAACTTAAGCCATCTGAGGGCTCGCACTAGAAATCTCCAAACTATCTAGTCTGTGAGCTGCTTTTTGCAGGCGATGCCACCCTTGTCGCCCATTCAGAAGCAGCTCTGCAGTGCCTAACATCCTGCTTTGCAGCAGCTGCAGAGCTGTTTGGGCTGGAAGTCAGCCTGAAGAAAACGGAAGTCCTCTACCAGCCCGCACCACAGGAAGAACACCATCATCCCCACGTCAGCATAGGCAAATCTGTGCTTAAGTCTGTTCAGCAGTTCACCTACCTCTTCAGACGCCAAGATTTATAAAGAGATAGATCACAGATTAGCAAAGGCATATAGTGCATTCGGAAGGCTTCACAAAAGAGTCTGGAGTAACAAGCACCTGAGGCAAAGCACCAAAATCAGTGTGTACAGAGCTATCGTACTGTCTATTCTCCTATATGGGTCTGAAACATGGGTCACCTATCGCCAACACCTACGGCTCCTCAAACGCTTTCATCAGCGCTGTCTTCGCTCAATCCTAAATGTACACTGGACCGACTATGTGACGAATGTTGCTGTCCTTGAGCAAGCAGGGATCACCAGCATTGAGGCCATGCTATTGAGAACACAGCTCCGCTGGGCAGGGCACCTCTCTAGGATGGAGGACCACCGCCTCCCAAAGATACTACTCTATGGTGAACCAGCCACGGGTCAGCGCAAGAGAGACGCCCCCAAAAAGAGATATAAGGACTCCCTGAAACAACATCTCAGGCTCGGTCAGATTGATCACCAAAAATGGTCCACCCTGGCCTCACTTCAGGAGGCATGGAGACGCACTATCCACAATGCTGCGGCCTCTTTCGAGAAGACACGCCGAACGGGTCTCGAAGAGAACCGACAACGCAGAAAGAACCACAACTTGGAAACAACATCACCCAAGGAGACTTTCTGCTGTGCTTTCTGCAACCGGACTTGCCTATCTCGGATCGGCCTTCTTAGTCATCAACGCGCTTGGGATGAGTTTTTCCTGAATCTGAATCTTCGTTCGCAAAGAAAAGCAGAGGAGATGACCATCTGCCAGGGATGCTCTGATGCGATGGTCCTGCTTCTTGGCCGAATAGGGTTGGAATGGATGGCCTACGAGGCGTCTTCCAACTCTATGATTCCATATAACAAAACAAAACAAGAGTTAAGACAGATCTGGGTTAGTAAACCCATGAACTAGACACCCAACTCCTTGAGTTGTTCTGATTCCCTTCATCACCTTCCTGGCCTATTCCCATTGACCCCATTGCATTCTCCTGCTGCCCTCTGCTCTCTTTCATGCCTCAAGCCAAAAGTTCACATCTGTTTCCATCTTTGATCATGTGACTCCCCAAACTTCCTTCAAGTTGGCCAGAGAGGGCTAGGAAGAGGAGGGAGAAGAGTGGTGCATTCCCTCCTGTGATCTCACATCCGGAGGAGGGGCCAAACTCTTTCTTGGCGGGAAAAGGCAGAGAGGAGGAGGCAGAGGACCAAGGAGGAGGTAAGCATTGAAGACCAAACTGAGAGAAAAGGCCAAAAATGCATAGAGTAGAGCACTCAAAGCAAACAAGAATGCATCCCAAACCTAGGCCCCTTATTTACTGCCACGTGATCCAGAAAATCAAGGCAGATAATCGACATGATCTGCTTTGAACTGGATTATATGAGTCTACACTGCCACATGATCCAGAAAATCAAGGCAGATAATCGACATGATCTGCTTTGAACTGGATTATATGAGTCTACACTGCCATCTAATCCTGAATATCAAGGCAGATAATCGACATGATCTGCTTTGAACTGGATTATATGAGTCTACACTGCCATCTAATCCAGAATATCAAGGCAGATAATTGACATGATCTGCTTTGAACTGGATTATATGAGTCTACACTGCCATATAATCCAGAATATCAAGGCAGATAATCGACATGATCTGCTTTGAACTGGATTATATGCGTCTACACTGCCATATAATCCAGAATATCAAGGCAGATAATTGACATGATCTGCTTTGAACTGGATTATATGAGTCTACACTGCCATATAATCCAGAATATCAAGGCAGATCATCGACATGATCTGCTTTGAACTGGATTATATGAGTCTACACTGCTATATGATCCAGAATATCAAGGCAGATAATCGACATGATCTGCTTTGAACTGGATTATATGAGTCTACACTGCCATCTAATCCAGAATATCAAGGCAGATAATCGACATGATCTGCTTTGAACTGGATTATATGAGTCTACACTGCTATATGATCCAGAATATCAAGGCAGATAATCGACATGATCTGCTTTGAACTGGATTATATGAGTCTACACTGCCATATGATCCAGTTCAAAGCAGATAATCTGGATTTTATATGGTAGTATAGAAGGGACCTTAGAGCCCTTCCACACAGCCCTATATCCCAGAACATCTAGGCAGATAATCTGGATTTTATATGGTAGTATAGAAGGGACCTTAGAACCCTTCCACACGGCCCTATATCCCAGAATATCAAGGCAGATAATCTGGATTTTATATGGTAGTATAGAAGGGACCTTAGAGCCCTTCCACACAGCCCTATATCCCAGAATATCTAGGCAGATAATCTGGATTGTATATGGTAGTATAGAAGGGACCTTAGAACCCTTCCACACGGCCCTATATCCCAGAATATCAAGGCAGATAACCTGGATTTTATATGGTAGTGTAGAAGGGACCTTAGAGCCCTTTCACACAGCCCCATATCCCAGAATATCAAGGCAGATAATCTGGATTTTACATGGTAGTGTAGAAGGGACTTTAGAGCCCTTCCACACAGCCCTATATCCCAGAATATCAAGGCAGAAAATACCACAATATCTGCTTTGAACCGGATTATATGAGTCTACACTGCCATTTAATCCAGTTCAAAGCAGGCAATCTGGATTTTATATGGTAGTGTAGAAGAGACCTTAGAGCCCTTCCACACAGCCCTATATCCCAGAATGTGAAGGCCGAAAATCCCACAATATCTGTTTCAAACTGGATTATATGAGTCTACACTGCCATTTAATCCGGTTCAAAACAGATAATCTGGATTTTATATGGTAGTGTAGAAGGGACCTTAGAACCCTTCCACACAGCCCTATATCCCCGAATGTGAAGGCAGAAAATCCCACAATATCTGCTTTGAACTGGGTTATCTTGAGTCCACACTCGCCTAATGTGGGATTTTCTGCCTTGATATTCTGGGATATAGGGTTGAATGGAAGGGCCCCAAGATGTGGGGACTTTTAACGCCTGAATTGGAGCAGCTTCAGAAGGCCTCTTGCATCCCTTAGGCCTAGAACTAGAAGATATATTTCTAACCTCACATACTTTCATGGACCATAAATATAATCAGCAGGGAATTAAACTTTTAGAATATATGTACCCGCGTTGTCAATGCCAGGGGTTTGCAAACTTTTCCAGTTGCGGGGCCCTTTTTGAAGGAAAAGGTTATTGAAGAGCTCCACAAAATGTTTATATATAACATGTTAATATGTATACACCATGACCAAACTTCCAGCCTTTATAGTATATTTTTCTCTTTTTGTCAGGAGTGACTTGAGAAACTGCAAGTTGCTTCTGATGTGAGAGAATTGGCCATCTGCAAGGACGTTGCCCAGGGGACGCCCGGATGTTTGATGTTTTACCATCCTTGTGAGAGGCTTCTCTCATGTCCCCGCATGGGGAGCTGGAGCTGACATAGGGAGCTCACCTCACTTTCCCCAGATTCGAACCGCAGTCCTGTTGGTGAGCAGTCCTGCTGACACAAGGATTTAACCCACTGCGCCACTGGGGGCTCCATTTGTAATAATAATAATTATTATTATTATTATTATAGAATTATTATTATTATTATAGAACCAACCCCAGGGACAATCCAGTTCCAACCCTCTTCTGCCTTGCTGTAAAAGCACCTCCAACAGATGGCCATCCAGCCTTTGTTGGTGGCGGGAGGCTGGGAGGGGGTTAATTTCATCTCCTACAGGCCTTAACTGTTGTGGCCATTGATACGGATTCTGGGAGCTTTAGTTCGACAAAAAACGAACACTGACCTTTGGGGGCAGAACCTGCTTTAAGAGCCAACATGAAGTCTCCCTCCCCTTTATTATTCCCTATCCTAGCTCGTCTCCCCTTCAACAAAAAGAAAGTGGCGAAAATGGTTTGTTCTTGTTACAAACCTCTTAAGTTATGTTTCAAGTTATGGTGACCCTAAAGTAAGCCTACAACAGGGGTGCTCAGAATGGTGATCTCGATCACCAGGGTGATCTTTGGGCCTCATCCTGGTGATCTTCAGGTCCCTGACCAGGTTTTTTGCTGTTGGTCCTCTTCACGCGCCCCTGCACGCTGCAAATAAGTCCTCCGTCGTAGCTCCTCCCCGCTCCCTGCTCGCGCGCTGCCTCCAAAATCTCCAGAGTCCAAGAGGCAGAATGGGCCCCCTCTTTTGGATTCCTCCTCCTCCCTCCGTCCTTCTCCAGCCACTCAGAGTAGTAGGAGACCAAAGGGGGCGGGCCTGGATGACGTGATGCATGGCTGACCCCGCATGCATGCGCAGAAGCGCCCATTCTGCCTCTCGGACTTCTCGTGAGCTCTTGGAGGCGGCACGCATGCTGGCGGCGTGAAAATAGGAGCAACGACGGAGGAGAAGAAGAAGGACGCTTTGGGGTCATTTCCTTACCGCATCTCAAAGGTCGGTCTTTTTACTTTGGGGTGGGTGCTTGATGGTTTTGTGGCATGTCTCTTTGTTTATTTTTAATGTTTAAAAATGGCCTTTTAGCTCCAAAGCCTCTCTGCTTGCTTTGTTCCTTGAGAAATATATGTGATATGGAAATGTGGGAGAAATGGGGTGGTTGGATGTATTTTTGCATGCCCCTTGTTTTACCTTGCTGAGTATTAAATGGCCTTGCAGTTCAAAAGCCTCTCTTCTTACTTTCTGGCTGGTAATATGTGTGGTAATACGGCAGTGTGGGAGAAATGGGGTGGTTGGATGTATTTTTATGCTTTGTTTTATATTGTTGTTATTAAATTGAAATGTTGATGTTTTATAACTTCATTTTATGTAAACTGCCCCGAGCCTGCTGGAAGGAGCGGTACATAAGAATGAATAATAAATATAAATAAATAAATAAGAAAATAGTTCTACGTTTTACATTTCTGGGTAGGTGATCTTTGGGACTTGGTTTTTTAATCAGGAGCTCCCATGCTGAAAAAGTGTGAGCACCCCTGGCCTACAATAAGGTTTTCTTAGCAAGATTTGCTCAGAGGGGAGTTGCCTATTCCCTTGATGCTTCTCACTCAGATCTCACTCTGATAACATTCTTCTATGATGCATAGTTGCTCTTTTTTCTTTTTTCTTAAAGGAGACAGAGATGGTGCTAGAATCGTTTGTCAGCCCCCCAAAGTCAGGACAGGAATCACTTGATCCCATTTGGATACAGTTCTATGTGGAAACAACACAGGAGGGCGAGAAAGAGTCCACTTTCTTTGGTAAGTACTTGTTGTTGTTCATTCGTTCATTTATTTATTTATTTATTGTTCATTTTTATATACCGCTCCTTCCAGCAGGCTCGGGGCGGTTTACATAAAATCAATTAGTAAAACAGCAACATTTCAATTTAATAACAGCAACAGTATAAAACAGAGCATAAAACAACGATCTACATAGGACTCAAGGATTTGGGCAAATTTCTCAGGAGCCATTTAGATTAAAGGCCTGCCTGAAAAGGGTCGTTTTACAGGCTCTCCTTAATGGCACGGACTTCATCTGGCATTGAGTTCCATAGTGACGGGGCCGCTACGGAAAAGGCTCTTGATCTGGTTGTAGACAGATGGCAGGAATGAATAGATGGAACTACTAAGAGATTTTGTTCTTCCGAGCGTAGTGATCTCGGGGGAACATATGGGGTAAGGCAGTCCCTCAGATACACCGGCCCTAGACCATACAAGGCCTTAAAGGTCAGCACCAACACCTTGAAAACAATCCGGTACTCTATTGGTAGCCAGTGCAATTGCTGCAAAATAGGTGTAATGTGCTCTCGTGCAGGCGCTCCCACCAGCAGTCGAGCAGCAGCATTCTGCAGTAGCTTGGGTTTCCAGATTGATGACAAAGGAAAGCCAATGTAGAGGGCATTACAGTAGTCCAGTCTTGAGATGACCGTTGTCTGGATCACTGTAGCCAGGTCACTCCTGGGCATGTAGGGAGCGAGCCACCTAGCCTGTCGTAGATGGAAAAACGTGGTCCTGCATACCATGGAGATTTGCATCTTCATTGATAGCAGCAGGTCCAATTGGACCCCCAGGTTTAGTCGCTTCCGACTCTTCCCAGCCCACGCCAGAGCTCCCTGTCAGCCATCACCTCCCCCATCTCCTTCAGGGTCAAGCCAGTCACTAAAAGGATACCATTCATCCATCTTTCCCTTGGCTGGCCCATCTTCCTTTCTCCTTCCATTTTTCCAGCATCATTGTCTTCTCTAAGCTTTCCTTTCTTCTCATGATGTGGCCAAAGTACTTCATCTTTGCCTCTAATATCCTTTGTTCCAATGAGCAGTCAAGCATGATTTCCTGGAGTATGGACTGGTTGGATCTTCTCGTGGTCCAAGGCACTCCCAGAACTTTCCTCCAACACCACAGTTCAAAAACGTCTCTCTTCCTTTGCTCAGCCTTCCTTATGGTCCAGCTCTCACATCCATAGGTGACTACGGGGAATATCATTGCTTTTACTATGTGGATCTTCGTTGCCAGTGTGATGTCTCTACCCTTCACTATTTTATCGAGATTGGACATTGCTCTCCTCCCAAGAAGTAAGCGTCTTCTGATTTCCTGGCTGCACTCTGCGTCTAGAAATACAAAGTTGTCACGGCCTCCACGTTGTCTCCCTCTATTTGCCAGTTATCAATCAGTCTTGTTGCCATAGTCTTGTTTTTTTTTATGTTTAGCTGCAACTCGGCGTTTGCACTTTCTTCTTTCACCTTGATTAGAAGGCTCCTAAGCTTCTCCTCGCTTTCAGCCATCAAAGTGGTATCATCTGCATATCTAAAGTTGTTAATGTTTCTTCCAGCAATTTTTACCCCAGCCTTGCATTCGTCAAGCCCCGCACATCGCATGATGTGTTCTGCATACAAGTTGAATAAGTTGGGGGAGAGGATACAACCCTGCCGTACGCGTTTCCCAATCTTGAACCAGCCTGTTGTTCCATGGTCAGTTCTTACTGTTGCTACTTGGTCGTTGTACAGATTCCTCAGGAGAGAGACAAGGTGATTTGATATCCCCATACCACCACGAACTTGCCACAATTTATTATGATCCACACAGTCAAAGGCTTTAGAAGAGTCAATAAAATAGAAATAGATGTTTTCCTGAAACTCCCTGCCTTTCTCCATTACCCAGCGGATATTGGCAATTTGGTCTCTCGTTCTTCTGCCTTTTCTAAAGCCAGCTTGTACATCTGGCAACTCTCTCTCTCCAGATATTGCCGGAGTCTTCCTTGCAGGATCTTGAGCATTAAGTAAGTACTTACCCATTTTAAAAAAAATAATCTAAGGACAGGTGTCTTCTCTCCCAGCTGCTTTGTGTGGTATCCATGTATATAACCACAATTTTTAATGTAAAACAATCAAAAGCAGCACTTGCCTATTTTCAGCAGCAGAAGGGAGGGCAACAATGGGTATTTGGGAGACCACATTTGTTTCTCAACCTGGGGGGTCGGGACCCCCAGGGAGGGGGTGCCAGAGGGGTTGCCAAAGACCATCAGAAAACACAGTACTTTCTGTTGGTCATGGGGGTTCTGTGTGGGAAGTTTGGCCCAATTCTATCAGATTGCAGGTGAACTACAAATCCCAGCAACTACAACTCCCAAATGTCAAGGTCTATTTCCCCCAAACTCCACCAGGGTTCACATTTGGGCATGTTGAGTATTCATGCCAAGTTTGGTCCAGATCCATCATTGTTTGAGTCAACAGTGCTCTCTGAATGTAGGTGAACTACAACTCCAAAACTCAAGGTCAATGCCCACCAAACCCTTCCAGTATTTTCTGTTGGTCATGGGAGTTCTGTGTGCCAAGTTTGGCTCAGTTCCATCATTGGTGGAGTTCAGAATGCGCTTTGATTGTAGATGAACTATAAATCCCAGCAACTACAACTCCCAAATGACAAAATCAATCCCCAACCTCAACAGTATTCAAATTTGGGTAATTTATTGGGTATTTGTGCCCAATTTGGCCCAGTGAATGAAAATGCATCCTGAATATCAGATGTTTACACTACAATTCATAACAGTAGCAAAATGAGAGTTATGAAGTAGCAGCAAAAATAATTTTATGATTGGTGGTCACAACAACATGAGGAACTGTAGTAAGGGATTGCAGCATTAGGAAGGTTAAGAAACACTGATATACATTAACAAGCAAATAGTGAAGGTTTGGAAGGTTGCTATTTCCAACATTAACTGCTGTAATTCTGCAGTGTAGATCAAGCAATGGGGGCAGTTGGTGCAGTTGACTTATTACTAGGATTACTGAATTTCTTTCATTTGGTTTATTTGCATTGTAGAATTAATGCAATTTGACACCGTTTAACTGCTATGGCTCCATGTTATGGAATCCTGGGAGTTATGGTGCCATTTGTTTATGTATTTATGCATGGCTCTTTAGCCACAAAGGCTCTCAGAGTGGCTTGCTATCTAAATAAAATGCAACAGATGTACCAGTTTTCCTCTGGGAGGACGGAAATGATATGGAAACTGTCATGTGTATGTTGGAGCTACAACTCCCAGGATTTCGTAGCATTGATCATGGCAGTTAAAGTGATGTGAAACAACTTAAATTCTACAGTGTAAATCAGTGGTTCCCAAACTTTTTTGGCCTACCGCCCCCTTTCCAGAAAAAAAAAATTACTCACTGCCCCCCTAGAAATTAATTTAATTTTAATAGCAATTAAACAGAAAGATATATCTTAATATTTCTTACCTTTTTCATAAAATATAATAAAGAAAGTTGTAAATTAGAAACATTTAAGTTTGAAATTATGAAACTATTTATTGGACTTAGAATAGAAAGGTAAGCGCTGGGGTAGTTCCTATCCATGGGGAGGCCAGCCTGGGCACCCGGGCCTGCCTCAGTTGGGCCCGTCCTGGCAGCGGCGGCAGCAACGGTGGTGGATGGGCAAGAGAGAGGTGCGTGATGAGGGAAGGAAGGAAGGAGAGAGAAGGGAGGGAGTAGGGGGTCCCTTTCTCTCCTCTTCCTCCCTCGCTGGCTCCTTCCTCCTTTCCTCCTCCCTGCTCTAGGCCTGGGCTCAAACCTTGGGCTGGCGCAGAGGGCGAGGCAGCCCAGGGAAGAGGCGGAGGCGGTAGGAGCAGCGGCGGCAGAGAGCCTCTAGGAGGCAGCTCATGGTGCAGTCATGTTCACTGGGCATGTGCTGTGCTTCCTCCCACAATCCCTTGTTTGGCGAGAGAAGGACAAGGAGGGAGCAGGAGGAGGGAAGAAGAGAGAGAGACACACACAGATGGATGGGAGCCTATAATAATAATAATAATACTGTTTATTTCTATTCCGCTCTTCTCACCCCGAAGGGGACTCAGTGTGGATTACAATACACATACGACAGACAGTCCCTGTCGGAAAGACATACAATTACACATAGACAAATAGATTGCAGGTTTTTTTTAGGAGGACTTCTTCTTTCCTGGCTGCATCATACAGGCGGGCGTCATCGGGTATGAATGCTCCATTACATCATTGTTGTTATGTCCCTGTGTCATTGCGGCATCACGTCACAAGGGGGTGCTGTTGTTCCATCCTCATGACAGGAGCCTCTTGTTTCCACCACTTCCGCCTCTCCCTTCTCCGTCAGCCTATTTCAGACAAGTCTGTGCAAAAGTCCTTCCCCACTCTTATGGGACATTCTTAGACAATCAGTAGATTCCCAAGGACAATTGGGAAGTCTGCCTTGGCCACAGTGGTCCACGCTCTGGTTACATCCCAAATAGACTACTGCAACGCTCTCTATGTGGGGTTGCCTCTGAAGACTGCCCAGAAGTTGCAACTAGTCCAACGCTCAGCAGCCAGGTTACTAGTGGGAGCAGGGTACAGGAGCGCACAATGCCCTTGTTACACCAGCTCCACTGGCTGCCGATTAGCTTCCGAGCACAATTCACCTATCATCTGGCTCACACCACCGCCCCCCACCGGCCCCTTGCTGGGGTTCAGCGCCCCCCAAATTCTCCTGAGCCTTCCAGCACCCCCCATATCACCCCACCGCCCACCAGGGGGCAGTACCGCCCACTTTGGGAACCAGTGGTGTAAATCAACTACTACTAAGTTATGCATTGATAACTGGTAGCCAGTGCAGAAGATTACATTGGTCTTTGAACAGTGAAATTGAACACTGTAGCTAAATCAGTCTTGCACACCTGTGTTTCTGGAAGTATGACACTCATTTTTTTATTTCCAGACAATGGGCAAGTGCAGGAAAGCGAAGAGGAGCCTTCACATCAACAGAAAGATGACCAAGTGGCTATCTATGAAATATCCTTACAGAGCCTTGAGACAGAGTCGATGCCTGGAAGTCTGGTAGCAGAAGAGCAAAAAGGCCCTGACTTACATAGCAGCAGCTTTTCAAAGGAAATAAGCCATTTCGATATCAATAAGGAACAAACTAATGCCAGGAATCTCCAAGGCCTGAACAGCCAGGATGAGAAAGTAGCTGAAATACCACATATGTGTTTCTACTGTGGAAACACCTCCATTTGTAAGGCCTACCTTGTGGCTCATGAGAGAACCCACTCCGGAGAGAAGCCGTACACATGCTTGGACTGCGGCAAGTGTTTCAATCGGAAGTCAACGCTTGTGAGGCACAAAAGGGTGCACACCGGCGAAAAGCCATATGAGTGTGCCAAATGCGGTAGGCGTTTCAGTGTCCGGTGCAACCTAACCAATCACGAGAGGATCCACACAGGAGAAAAGCCATACAGCTGCTCCAACTGTGGGCAGAGCTTCAGTCGGCGGATGCAGTTTGTCATACACAGGCGAACCCATACGGGAGAGACGCCACATAGGTGCATTCAGTGTGGAAAATGCTTCACTCGGCACTCTTCCCTCTTGACACACGAGAGAATCCACACAGGTGATAAACCAAACCCGCGTAGGGATTGTACACAGGAGGATCTATACAACTATAAATGTCCATCAAAGATTTCTAAATTGGAGTAATTTGTGCAGACATAAGAAAATACACATAGGAACACATGCTGCAGGCTGCTAGCTAAGGGGCCTCAATCCCAACCCAGAAACCATGACATTTTCTGTAAAGATAAGTGCCTAATTTAGCTTTATAAACATATCAACCTTTTATTGAGTCCCCCTGTGGGGGTGAGAAGAGTGGGGCAGAAATGATGTAAATAAATAATAATAATTGTTATGGAAAAGTAACAAAAAATGAAAGTGCAAGTGGCAAGACACAAAGATTGGAACAAGTTTAACCTCTGCATTGGATGCCCAGTTCTCCAATTCACAAGACCCGTGTCAAATAAAATGTGTTGTGTCCAAGATGCCACAAAGCTCTTTGTTGTTTTAGTATTCTTAATGCAACACTCAATCTAATACAAAGTTTCGGGTGGTACACTTTCCTGTATAATTACAATTTCTTGAGCACCGGGAATGTGGCACAGCTGGCTGGGTGTCAGCTGCATAAGATCTCTACTGACCAGAAGGTCATGAGTTTGAGGCCTGCCTGGGTCGAGGTGGGCTCTCGACCTATTGTGTAGCCTGTTGTCGACCTTTGCAACCCGAAAGACAGTTGCATCAGTCATATAGGAAATTAAGGTACCACTTAATGGGGAGGCTAAATTTAACTGATTTATGAGGCCATTAAAAAGATATCCAGAAAACACTGAGGAATGAAGGACTGCGACAGCTCCCCCTGGTGGCCAGATGTTAAATTGCCTCTGTCTTGTGTGTTTGTGTGTCTAAATGTAATGTGTACATTGTAATCCGCCCTGAGTCCCCTGTGGGGTGAGAAGGGCGGAATAGAAATGAAGCAAATAAATAAATCTTTAGAAAAAGACAATTGTGCAGGTCATAATAAAGATTTAGGAATAGTATGGGAATACAAATCTGTTTCATATAAAGTTGGATCCCCATATTTACAGGTTTAACAGAATTGATTGATATGGCCTCTGGGAATTTCCGAGTCTTCCGATATACATCAGAGTACACTGAGGAATTAATGCAGTTTGACACCATTTTAACTGACATGGCTCACTGCTATAGGGACCAGGGAGGAGTTGTTTGGTGAGGCACCCGCATTCTTTGGTAGACAACGCTAAAGACCTTGAAAAGCTACAACTCCCATGATTTCGTAGTCTTGAGACGTGGCACCTAAAGTGGTGTCAAACTGCATTGGTTCTATAGTATAGGCGCGCCCTATGTGGTTGGCCTTTGGCTGATTGCAGAATAGTGCTGGAGGACCAGATATTCTTAAAAGCCGTCAGGTAATAAAAAGTGGGTTTTTTCATATACGTTTTCCCTAGAATCTTGGACCCAATTGTGGATGGTCTGCTATTTTATTTTTTTTACTCCATTTATATACCACTTTTCTCAGCCGTTGGGCAACAATCCATTGACAAAATTAGTATAAGCGGAGCTCTCACACATTTCCCCCTTCTGAAAGGAAGACATTACCCAACAGATAAAAGACACAAAATGTCCCTTATTTGTGTTTTCCCTCTGAAACACGCCTACCTCGTATGAGCCTTGAAACCTGGTTCCAAATCCATTCCTCTTGACAATCGTTCTGCATTGACTATTTGTTTTCTTGCTCTGTGAGGCTTTCTAGTACTTGGAACGGGAAGCAAAAGTATAAATCAAAGAGCAAACTGAACCCCATGTTTTGCACCGGAAGCCCCCCGAAATTAGTTTTTGTGGGTTAATTGCTAGGCTGTGTTCTTTTTAAACTGGGGGGGACTGTATATACCCTAAAGGTCCCAGGTCCAATTTGAGCTTGAAAGCTAAGCACAGGTGGGAATCCACAACAAAGATGAGGTGTCATAGGCTACGAGGACGGGTCAATAAGTCTGACTTTTTGAATTTCCTGCCTCTTAACTGAAAGGGCAACAGTGCTCCTGTCAACAGGAATCTGGCAGTTAACTCCTGTCAACATTTGAACAAGCTGTGCCATTTAGTTTGTGTTTGACAGCCATTGATAGCAGACTACCGCGTGATTTGAGGAGAAAATGGAAAAATGAATTTCATGTGCTCATTAAGCATTATGTTTTGCGGGGAAAAACCATCACCCAAACCAAGGCTAAGCTTGATAAAATACTGTGGGGACTCTGCTCCATCAATTTCAATGGTTAAAAAAGTGGTTTACTGAATTTTGTTGTGTCCATACAAGCACGGAAGATGCCGAACGTTCTACACCCGAAAAAATTGAAAAAATTCATGATATGGTGTTGGTCGACAGGAGATTGAAAGTGCGAGAGATTGTGAAAGCCATAGGCATCTCACATGGCTCAATTGTTTCAATTTTAAATGATCGCTTGCGTATGAGAAAGCTTTCCGCAAGATGGGTGCCGCGTTTGCTCACAATGGACCACAAATGCAATCGTGTGACAATTTCGCAGGAGTGTTTGGCGTTGTTCGACCGCAATACGGACGAGCTTATGCGCCGTTTCGTAACCGTGGACGAAACGTGGATCCACCACAACACACCAGAGACCAAACAGCAGTCAAAACACTGGGTTTCTTGGGGTGAAGGCCAAGGTGGGTTTGTCAGCCAATAAAGTCATGGCGACCGTTTTTTGGGATGCACGCGGTATAATCCACATTGACTACCTTCAAAAGGGTAAAACAATCAATGGCGAATATGCCAATTTATTGGTTCGATTTAATGAGGATTTGAAGAAAAAAATGACCGCATTTGGCCAAGAAATTTTTTTTTGCACCAGGTCAATGCAAGGGTGCACACATGCAGTTGCCATGGCAACAATCCATGAATTGGGATACGAATTACTCCCTCATCCGCCCTATTCTTCAGATTTATCCCCGAGTGACTATTTCTTGTTTCCATCTGCAATGCCAGAAATACAGCTTAATGGTGTAACATTAGAATATATTGACCATTTCCGCTACCTTGGCAGCCACCTCTCCACAAAAGTCAGCATTGACACTGAAATACAACACTGCCTGAGCTCTGCAAGTGCAGCATTATTTTGAACAAAGCAGAAAGTGTTTGAGGCCCGGGACATCTGTAGGGATACCTAGGTGCTTGTTTATACAGACATTGCCCTCCCAACCCTGCTTTACACCTGTGAAATGTACGTAGACTGCCTACAGATGTCACATGCAATTGCTGGAATGATTCCATCAGCATTGTCACCAAAATATCCTGCAAATCTCTTGGGAAGACAAGTGGACAAATGTCAGCGTGCTGGAAGAAGCAAAGACCATCAGCATTGAAGCCATGCTACTCTGCAATCAACTCCGTTGGACTGGCCGCGTTGTCCCGATGCCCAACCACCGTCTCCCAAAGCAGTCGCTCTACTCCGAAGTCAAGAATGGAAAACGGAATGTTGGAGGACAGTTAAAGAGATTTAAAGATGGGCTCAAAGCCAACCTTAAAAACTGCGGCATAGACACGGAGAACTGGGAAGCCCTGGCCCTTAAGCGTTCTAGCTGGAGGTCAGCTGTGGCCAGCAGTGCTGTAGAATTTTTTTAAGCTTAGCTCAAAGCCAACCTTCAAAACTCTGGCATAGACACTGAGAACTGGGAAGCCCTGGCCCTTGAGTGCTCTAGCTGGAGGTCAGCCGTGACCAGCAGTGCTGTAGAATTTTTTTAAGCTTAGCTCAAAGCCAACCTTCAAAACTCTGGCATAGACACTGAGAACTGGGAAGCCCTGGCCCTTGAGCGTTCTAGCTGGAGGTCAGCCGTGACCAGCAGTGCTGTAGAATTTTTTAAGCTTGGCTCAAAGCCAACTTTCAAAACTCTGGCATAGACACAGAACTGGGAAGCCCTGGCCCTTGAGTGCTCTAGCTGGAGGTCTGCTGTGGCCAGCAGTGCTGTAGAATTTTTTAAGCTTAGCTCAAAGCCAACCTTCAAAACTCTGGCATAGACACGGAGAACTGGGAAGCCCTGGCCCTTGAGCGCTCTAGCTGGAGGTCAGCTGTGACCAGCAGTGCTGTAGAATTTTTAAAGCTTGGCTCAAAGCCAACCTTCAAAGCTCTTGGCATAGACACCGAGAACTGGGAAGCCCTGGCCCTTGAGCGCTCTAGCTGGAGGTCAGCTGTGACCAGCAGTGCTGTAGAATTTTTAAAGCTTGGCTCAAAGCCAACCTTCAAAGGTCTTGGCATAGACACCGAGAACTGGGAAGCCCTGGCCCTTGAGCGCTCTAGCTGGAGGTCAGCTGTGACCAGCAGTGCTGTAGAATTTTTAAAGCTTGGCTCAAAGCCAACCTTCAAAGCTCTTGGCGTAGACACGGAGAACTGGGAAGCCCTGGCCCTTGAGCGCTCTAGCTGGAGGTCAGCTGTGACCAGCAGTGCTGTAGAATTTTTAAAACTTAGCTCAAAGCCAACCTTCAAAGCTCTTGGCATAGACACCGAGAACTGGGAAGCCCTGGCCCTTGAGCGCTCTAGCTGGAGGTCAGCTGTGACCAGCAGTGCTGTAGAATTTTTAAAGCTTGGCTCAAAGCCAACCTTCAAAGGTCTTGGCATAGACACCGAGAACTGGGAAGCCCTGGCCCTTGAGCTCTAGCTGGAGGTCAGCTGTGACCAGCAGTGCTGTAGAATTTTTAAAGCTTGGCTCAAAGCCAACCTTCAAAGCTCTTGGCGTAGACACGGAGAACTGGGAAGCCCTGGCCCTTGAGCGCTCTAGCTGGAGGTCAGCTGTGACCAGCAGTGCTGTAGAATTTTTAAAACTTAGCTCAAAGCCAACCTTCAAAGCTCTTGGCATAGACACCGAGAACTGGGGATCCCTGGCCCTTGAGCGTTCTAGCTGGAGGTCAGCTGTGACCAGCAGTGCTGTAGAATTTTTTAAAGCTTGGCTCAAAGCCAACCTTCAAAACTCTGAAGCATGATTTAGCAGGCCTATTAAACACCCTTCTCTGCTCCCATTCCTCAACCCAAGAGTTCATCTCCACCTCCAGCTTTGGAGCCAAAGGGGCCTCAAACTTCCTCAAAGTTGGCTAAGGAGGAGGAGGGGGGAGAGAGAGGAGGGAGAAGAGTGACGCAGCTAACTTTCCCCTCTGACGTCACTTCCGGAGGAGATGCCAGGCTCTCGCTTGGCGGGAAGAGGCAGAGAGTAGGCGGCAGAGGACTGAGGAGGAGGTAAGGTGGCGGCGCTGAAGGAAGGCCCGAGAGAGAGAGATTGAAAGGAGGGGAAAGGGAGGAAAGGGAAGTCCATCGTTGCCAAGGACCTTTGCCTTGCCTGGGTTTCCCCTGAGTCTGTAGCACAGGCCTGGGCCAATTGGGGCCTTCTGTATACACAACAAGTGGGGACCGTGTCAATATCAAACTGAACACCAATACAAGAACAGTATGAGAATGGTCATCAAATAAACAATAGTTGAAATCATGTGTTGTCTTTATCTGTATATCTGTATATACCTTTATAAAACGGAATGTTTGTATGTGTGTATGCGGAGGGCGGGAGGGCAGAAGGGCGGAAGCAGCCACTTTCACAGGCCAGGCCAGATATGTGGCAACCACTTTCACAGGCCACAGCGACCAGCGCGGGTGATGGACCTGCACCAAACTTGGTACACATAACCCCCCTAACCCCCTTTACGTCCTGGCGCGGGTCGGGGACATGACCCACGGATTATGGGATTTGTAGTACTTTCCAACACTTTGGTTCCCACAGACCACTGAGGCCACCAAAAAGGACCAATACAGACCACACTCAGCACACACAGCCCCCATGACCCACTCTATGTCCTGGTGCAGTTCGGAGGAGGGTGGACCATGGATGATGGGACTTGAAGTGCCTCTACTCACTTCCCAAGTCCGCTGCAACCCTCATCCAATCACTGATCGAGACCAAACTTGGCACACATAACCCCCATGACTGCCTTCACGTCCTGGTGAGGTTTGGGGGAGGACTGACAATGGATGATGGGATTTGTAGTACTTTTACACCCCTCTGTTCCCACAGACCACTGTGGCCCCCAACAAACACTGATAAAGACCACACTTGGCACACAGAGCCTACTGAAGTTTGGAGGGGGACAGAACATGGATGATGGGTCTTGCAGTACCTTCCCTCACTTTCCAAGACTGCTACAAACCTAATCCTATGACTGATCAACACCAAACTTGCCACACAGAGCCCTCATGACCCACTCTACATCCTGGTGCAGTTTGGAGGAGGGTGGATCATGGATGATGGGACTTGAAGTACCTCTACTCACTTCCCAAGTCTGCTGCGACCCTCATCCAATTACCGATTGAGACCAAACTTGGCACACATAACCCCCATGACTGCCTTCACGTCCTGGTGAGGTTCGGGGGAGGACTGACAATGGATGATGGAATTTGTAGTATTTTCACACCCCTCTGTTCCCACAGACCACTGTGGCCCCCAAAAAACACCGAGAAAGTCCACACTTGGCACACAGAGCCCCAGTGACCCACTCCACATCCTACTGAAGTTTGGAGGGGGAGAGAACATGGATGATGGGACTTGCAGTACCTTCCCTCACTTCCCAATCCTGCTACAAACCTAATCCAATGACTGATCAACACCAAATCTGGCACACAGAGCCCTCATGACCCACTCTACAGCCTGGTGCAGTTTACTGTGAGACGGACCACGGATGATGGGACTTGGAAGTACCTTCACTCACTTCCGAAAAAGAATGCATCCCTCATCCATTCACCAATACAGACCAAACTTGGCACACAGAGCCCCCATGACCCAATCTACATCCTACTGCACTTTGGGGGGGGGGCAGAGATGATGGGACTTGCACTACCTTCAGTAATTTCATGATACCACTGCAACTCCCAATAATGATGGATCAAGACCAAACTTGGCACACAGAGCCCCCATGACCCACTCTACATCCTGCTGCGCTTCACAAATAACCCGGGCAGGGCCGGGTCCCCAAGCTAGTCATGAATATATATCAGTAAACAGGTGAGTATTCACATACAATATACACATATTATGAGAACAAAACGTAAATGGTACACTCTGGCAGCTGAGGAGGAAACCACTATGAGGACTCGTGGAAGGCAGTTCAAACCTATAATCAGGTGTGTAAGTCACAGTTCCTAAAGGTAAGTATTCCACAGAGTGCAAAGTGGTAAGGTTGATATGCTCACTGTTAGGGGCAGAAATTCCCCAATGAAAACCTCCAAGGTGCCAAAGATGTCCTGGAAACCGCTTGTAGAATGTAAACAAACGCGGCTTGGGCTGCTGGAGCGGGAAGCCGCTACTCAGTTGCGAACTGCAAATAGGAGTCCAAATGGAGAGTGTTCGCAGTTAGAGAGTTAGTTCCACACGATATAGGCCGACGAGGGGGCAAGTGCCCAGGCCAAATCTCGTTTCGACCTCCCAGGTCTTTCTCAAGGCCAGGTGGAGATCCAAATAATACACTGTTACATACACTGTTACATATCGTGTGGAACGAAGAGGCTATTCAGGCGACGGGGGAAGGGGCCGGCCGGGTGTAAGAGGGTTCGCTCACTCGGCCGACGTCGCTAACCTCCCCCCTGAACCCAAGACTGGACAATTGTTCCTTGTAATGGTCAGCCTGTGGTCACCCGAGAAGGGCCGATGATGGTCCATGCCATGATAGACTCGGGCCCACCAACAATCTCATTGATGCAGACTATACCAAGTCTGCTGGATTAAAATTTCTTGATCTCCAAGAGCCCAAGGGCGTCAGACTATCGGCAGGAGAGTTTTGAAGACGGGGGGCTGTAACTCAATATACAGCCCCTACCAGGATGTGGACTAGCTCCATAAAGAGGACATTTCTTTCCTTGTGACCAAGCTCCCTGATTTCCCCATTGTCCTTGGCATTGTGTGGCTTGCGCTCCATCACCCCCAGATCTCCTGGGCCAAGAGACAGCTAATTTTTCTTCCGACCATTGCCAGGGCCACTGCATGATGGCCCAGGGCATGCCAGGCTCAGAAGTGGAGAATGTGGCCACCCCTGCCCAAGAATGTATGCCGGATTTTGGGATGTCTTCAGTGAGAAAAAGAGGTGGAACGCTTGCCTCCGCACCGGCC